>OU452223.1:5318878-5968297 GCA_911728455.2 Marthasterias glacialis
GGGAGTCAATGTCCCTGTGTGTTGTGCGCAATCAGGCGATGTGGCATTATTATTTGTACATTTAACTTGACTCCTGAAATGGCGAGGTTGTCAGACAGGAACTGCATGTGACGTTGATGCATAAGGGTCAGTACACCGTGCAATAAATATTGTTTCGTCTGGTACAGCTCAACTTGGCCCGGTGCAGTTGGCCGTGCAGCAGATCACCCGTACCACTATCACAGTCTTCTGGGGGGATGCTTCCGCCGTGCCTGGCTTCATCCGACACCTCGTGTCCATCATCCCAAATGAGGGAACCTCCAACATCAACCTGGTCAACCTGGAGGCCACATTCTCTGGTCTCACACCGGGCAGGGAGTACACGATCCGCGTGGTTACCCAAGGGCTTACTGGCATCACAGGAGAAACACAAACACGCACAGGTTGGTTTAAATAATATCAACGATAAAGACTTTAACTCTTAAGTCCCCAGACCCGCCCGCAACTGCCCAGTCTGTTACTCCTCGAACCGCCTGCAACTGCCCTCAAAATTGGACAGGTTGCGTCTTGGGTTTTACACATTCAATTGAAACGCACCAAATGCCCCTAGACAGAGTGCGATGTCAAGATTACGATAATCTAAAAATATCACATGGTCCCGCAAAGAAAAAACATGATGTCAACTTCCAAAGGTTGGAAGGTCGGAAGTCCTATCACCAACACACACCCACATACGACACGGCCTGACAAGAAGCATTTTTGGTTACTGAGAAAATGGCGCTGACCTTTCATATTACACTGGTCACTCATCAGTTTACACAGCAGACATTTTCTAAGTAGACGTTCGTATGCAATTGACCCATATGGATTTTCACCCATGGTGGGTCAGCGGAGTTCTGTGCATGACATCACAAGTGACAGTTTGAATCTGTCACAGGTTAGTTGGTAGGAATACGCTGCAGTTTAGTAAAACAATTGGAACAAAAACAGAGGAGTGAAAAGACAGTGGTGTACCTTCCCTTTCAATTCAGATTTGTTTTTGTCTTTCTTCCAGTTCCCAACCCTCCCCTGAACCCTTTGACCCCTTCCTTCATTGAGGCCAAGACACCGGTGTCCCTCTTAGTGAGATGGACTCGCCCTGCCGGAGATGTGACTGGCTACCGGGTAAATATAATCCTGAATTTGTAACTTTGTATTTTTGTTGAAATTCGGAAGACTTGAACGATGGTCACCCGGACATTCCATGCCGGAGCATGTACAGTGCATGCACTCAGTGCAATACTTCGTTTTACCCACAAAAAGAGGACAGGTGGTACTGAAAGTAATGCTGAAATTCTCCCCTTATGGGGGAGTTATTGTGTAATCCCCAATTCCAGATCTTTGACCTTTTTTTTATAAGAAGAGGATTACGAGACATCAAGAGTCTTCCACCATTGTTTATCATTGTGTTTCGGCTCAATAGAGATAAGTTCCAGTGAGCGGAGATTCCAGCCTTGGTTCCGGCCATGGGACCAATTACCGGTTGTGTGTCCCGGCCAAGGTTTTGCAATTCATGCTGAATGAATCTGATATTTTCACCAAAGAGAAACAAAAAATCCCAGTGCTTCAATGAGAATCTCTGCATTGTTTAGTCAGGGTTTTCTTTGCCAGGGGTGTTCTCAAAGAAAAATTATTCTGACTGTCCCGAGAAGTTGATACTGTCAGGTGGCACGGAAAACCTTGGCATTAACTGGTAAAATAAAACTTGAATCACCTTCTGTGGCAGCCCTGGATGTGATGTATCAATACCACCTGGGGTGGATTTCACAAAGCTCTAGGACTAGTCTCATCTCGAGTTGGGACGAGTAACTGGTCCTAACTTATAGGACTAGTCCTAAGTTAGGACTAGTCATAAGTTAGGACTAGTCCTAAGTTAGGACTAGTCCTAAGTTAGGACTAGTCCTAAGTTAGGACTAGTCATAAGTTAGGACTAGTCTTAAGTTAGGACTAGTCCTAAGTTAGGACTAGTCCTAAGTTAGGACTAGTCCTAAGTTAGGACTAGTCCTAAGTTAGGACTAGTCCTAAGTTAGGACTAGTCCTAAGTTAGGACTAGTCCTAAGTTAGGACTAGTCCTAAGTTAGGACTAGTCCTAAGTTAGGACTAGTCCTAAGTTAGGACTAGTCCTAAGTTAGGACTAGTCCTAAGTTAGGACTAGTCATAAGTTAGGACTAGTCATAAGTTAGGACTAGTCATAAGTTAGGACTAGTTTTGTGAAATCCACCCCAGGGGCGGATCCAGGATTTTCCAAACGGGGGAGGGGGGGGAGGGGAGGGGGGCATGGAATTTACCGATCAAGCAGCAAATGATGATTGAAGGCAAGTTGTGGCCTCTTATTGTTTGACATTACAGTGAACATTGTAGTTTAATGTCGAAAGTTTATTTCTCATTGCAAGTGGGCGGGATGATATCTTGATTTTTTTTTTTCGGAAAGAAAAATAGGGGGGGGGGAGTGTGCACCCCTCACGCCCCCCTTGGATCGGCCCGTGGGACATACAAATGTCTACAAACTATATAATTTGAAAATTTTAATTTTCTGTAACCACTAGGTGTCCTATATATCGGATGGTACACCAAAGGTTACATCAGATGACATCACTGTAACCGAGACAAGGCTAGATGGGCTTACTCCGAACACAATGTACAACATTGAGGTTGTAACAGTGAGTGGAGTGGGGCAGTTGGAGCGCGTCAGTGAGCCTGCGTCCTACACAGAGTCAACACGTAAGTCTTTTAATTCCTTCCCTTCATCAGTGACTTATTCTACAAGCGCTAGGTGCCATGGTCTTACTCTGATGGGATTATCCAGTTGGTAAGTGATGTCGTTTTGGAGCCGAAGGTGCAATGTAAATGAATGGTATCCGTGCATGTTCATAGCCATTTGTTACAGTGCACTTCCGGCTCCAAATCGTCATCACTTACCAACTGGATAGAGTGTGTGGTAGCATACATGACTTGTAAAGATTGACAGACTTCAAAATGATCTGATTCAATCTGAAAGCTCAATTTTTGTATCATATCAATTTGCTTATGGCCCAAACTGCTCAAATTTATTTTACTCTGTTTTACTGAATTTTGCACGTTGTGCGATTGTAACAAAATGGTAACAAAATGGTCTTATAACCATTTACCAACACAATATTTAAAATAAAGTGCAAAAAACCAGGACAAAATTTGTCACAGTTGAGAACAGGTGGATAGGCTTGATTGATAAACCAATGATGTATCACCGTCCCTTCAACTTGTATCTTTCTCTTTCTTTAGCTGCCGTACCGGCTGGAGAGGTGCTGGTACGGGGATTAACATCGACATCCGTGGATGTTGTGTGGGCCCCTGTGGGCTCCCTTAGGTACAACGTCATCATTGCAAATACAGTTGACTCAATGTCTGTGGTAAGACATCTAGTAAACAAATATTGACTGCTTCGAGTGTCGTGGTTAGTTGTAACCATAGCACAAGTAAAATCAGTCAAGTTTTGTTTTATAACACCCCATACACATATTGTGCCCAGACGTCTAGGTACCAAGAAACTACTGTTGCTATGGATATAGTACATTGGTTGCTATGGGTGTAGTCAGAGCTGCCAACTCTCCCTGATTCTGCAGAAAGTTCCCTGAAAATAAACCAATCTTTCCATGTTCTGTTGAACAAATTTGAAAATGTACCTGATTAGGAATCTTGTTCCCAATCAGGGCCCAATTTCATGGCTTTGCTTACCGTGGAATTCTGCTCTTATGCCCTGCCACGGCTCATAGGAGTACGCGCTTTACAGGGTACCGTAAGCGCAGAACTCTTTGGTTATCAGCGCCATGAAATTGGGCCCTGGTTGAATGTAATTCTAATTATCTCCCTGATCGCTGTACAAAATCTCCCTGGTTGCAACATGCAAATGTTGGCAGCTCTGGTGTAGTACATTGGTTGCCGTTGGTTCGATACGGGTATAGCGTGTCACGTTCGCGCGGCTCTCTATTAAAAATAAGACATATCATGTGACTCGCTCTTAACCAATCAAAAGGCAGAATCTTTGTAAGGGATGTTTTAATAGTTTACATGTACCCATTTGATCCATTTGAAAAATAAGCTTTGCATGGTGAAAATTCAAATCTAAACAGGTTTGGAGCCATGGGTTGTAGAAAGTAGCGCAGGTGTTCAGTTATAAGCTCATCAATTTGAATAGTGTCTGGTTCCTTGACTTGCACGGCAGTCACTTGAAGTGAACATGCGATTTTTAATCTCTCAGATTACAGACAGCGCACTGTGCTACAGTTCTGTCAAATAGATAAGAGTACACAGACAATACTCGCAGGCAAATGTTCTTTGAAAATTAAAATCTTTCTTCAATGACGTACAATGACTAAACATGTTTGCGTGCAGTGTGACTTCAAAACGGTTGTGCATATACAATGTAGAGTTAGCGCTCTAGTCAATATGTATAAGCTCTAGTAGTGCACTACTTCAGGTTGCGGCTCAGGAATGCGAGATGATCAGTGCTGCTGATAAGAATTCTTTGGTTTTATTGACTGGACTTTATTTTCGAGCATGCCGTATTTTTGTTTCCATTTCCTGAATAGGTGCTCGATGAAGCTGTGGAACCAGTTAGTTATGAGTTCACCGGACTAAAACCATCCACTGTGTACATTGCAACAATCAACGCCCTGAATACAACGGCTTCCTTCACCAAAGATGTTCGCACAAGTAGGATTACAGTTTGTCTTTCTTGTTATCATTAGTGTTTCATATTTGTAGGGTTGAAAGCAGGTGTACTTTTGATAAAGTGGAAGAATGCAATCTTTCCATATGTTTGTAAACTTGGTGGTCGGGTTGGTGTAGTGGTATCTTTCCTCGCCTTCCACTTCTGGGACCTCGGTTCGAATCCCACCGGGGCGCTATGTGGATTGGGTTTTTCAGTCCCTACCTGACTGCATGGGTTTTCCCTGGATGAATTCTCTGGGGTTTCCCCTCCCACAGTTTTAAACTAAAAGCTTCCTTCCTTGTCTTCTCTCCATGGGGTTCTTGGCTAGTATAGTGATTAAGTTCACTTTTCTGAGAGTCCTCGGCTTCACAACCAGAATTAAAAAATGAAATGAAGATAAAAACTAGCATGAGTGCATCATGTAGATTCAGAGTACAAGAAATACATCTCCAAAATACTTTAGACCAGTTGTATTTTTGACCAAATGGGGCACTTTCAACGGTGAATTTCCTTGGATCACATTTGTAACTTTGTCTTATTTTGACTGCCTGTATGTTGTTTTCTTGTACCAATACGGATAAATAATAATAATAATAATATTAATAACAATAATGAAAGAAACAGTTCGAATCCCAGTCATGACACTTGTGTCCTTCAGCAAGACACTTAACGATAATTGCTTCTAGTAGTAGTAGGGGAAGAGGCAGTTATGTTTGTCTCGGAATGGATTCATTTACCCCTCCCTGCTCTTAGCTGTGCTTTGAAGAGACTTGTGTTTATATCTCTCCATGTCTTGTTTCTGCACATTGGGGCAGGTTTTTATCCCTTCAAAAAAGTAGTCCAAACCTCGAGTGGCCTTTGGGCCTTGTGATGGGCAAATTGCATAACAAAAAATTTTGTAAAAAGTTGTTTGACTCGTTTTGCACCACCTGAATGTAGTTGACACAAACCCTCACCCGGTCAAAAATACTGCGAATTGTGGCTCCATCCACAAAGGCAACTGCCTAACAATGATGGAAGGGGTGTGTTGAATTTGCGCCTCCGAACTCTTGCGCGAATCCCACTTTTTCTGCCTCATTTCCGACGAACGACACAGTCTTGCCCTTGGGAATGAATGTTCACACCACTGGGCGGGGCAGTGACTATCAGTTTCAGCAACGCCTCAGTTTCAGCAACGCTTCCTGGGTGTATACAAAAGGCGTTGTCTGTTCATGCACTGATTGGAACTCCATGGGTTGTGAAAAAACATGGCTAAAATTACTAATAAGAAGTGCATTGACGATCCCCTGCCACAGCAGCATTCAAATAAAACAAGAAATAAAACAAGAAATTAGTCTAAAAAATATGAACAACAAATTGCATGTGGGTGGTCGTCACTGAACAGCGCCCTCATCATAATTCTTACAATGTTCCCTGATCTCTTCATGTCAGATCCCAGCTCTCCTGGTGCCCTGACAGTAAGCAGAATCACCCCAACGTCATTCACCGTAGAATGGGAACCAGCAAATTATCCATTTGACGGATACACCCTCGATCTTGTCGGGCCTGGTAACCCGTCCTATGAAAGAACAGTGGATTCAAACACGACCAGGGCTGACTTCTCCACTCTGCAGCCACTGTCGGAGTACCGCGTGGTGGTGAGGTCGAGACTAGACGGAGTGAACCCGTTCCCAGACCAGTATGGGGATCAGGCAGCGGAGATGGTGGTGTCAACTGGTGAGTCTCTCCGAAATCTTAAAATTAGAATCCGATTTTCTACCATAAAAAAAATGTAACTAAACTTAGGCTGTATCCAAATTAGCGGCTACGACAACGGCTTTGGCTGTTGCGTATGGTAATAATAATAAAAAGGCATTTATAAAGTGCAAAACATGACAGATTACCTCTGCCTCAAGGCGCTGTAAGTAACACAAAGTAAGTCTGAACCAGCCGAAAGTTACAAAGCAAAGTATTACACAGCTAAAGATAGTTTAAAGACACCCAATATTAAGAAATACAAAAATAAGTTTCAAGGCTAAAAATACTGTTTAAATAGATGATTCTACAATAAACTTTAAGCTATGTCATAAAATATTGCCTAAAAAGATGAGTCTTAAGGCGAGACTTGAACAGCTTTATGGTTGGCGACTCCTTGATGATTGGTGGAAGGCTGTTCTAAAGAGAAGGAGCTAATGGTGCTGCTATGGATGTCCCGTGTACTTTAACGCATGAACAAGAAAGGAATTTTCTTGCTGGTCATGACGAATGAAAAAATGGATTGAATGAGATTGAATTGAATTTCCGCTCCACAGCCAATATTGCATTTGATGAGATTGTCATCCGTAGCTACACTACTACCACGATCACTGCAATCTGGATGGAAAACATGGCTGCCGTCAATGGTTACCGGATCTATATCTACCGGTCAAGTGCTGGACGGGGAAACTTCCAGACACAGTTGGTTAACCCCAGCAACACGTTCCGGACTCACAGCTTTCCGGGACTTTCACCAGGGGTGTTGTACACAATTGAGGTCGTGGTGACATCAACACTCACTCTGTCAACATTGCAACGAACCCGTAAGTATACAAAACCTCTTGAAATGATAATGCAAACAAATTGATGAGAATGACGATGTCGCCACTGTGTTATATTGCAATCTTATGTGAATGCGTACCGTGTAATGCATTCTATAATTAGGAAATAACATAATAATTAGGGTGGCATGGGTGGCGTGTGCGTAAAGCACTCGCCTCTCACCAATGTGTCCCTGGTTCGATTCACAGCTAGGGCCATATGTGAGTAAGAGTTGTGCGTTGGTTCTCTTCTGTGCCAGGAGGGTTTTTCTCCAGGTCATCCGGTTTTCCTCCCTCCAGAAAAACCAAACACTTTCGATTTCAGGCTGTGCTCCATGGTCATATATATGGGTTGATGTTTCTGGCTGCCGAAGGCGCCCTTGAATGCCTGCAGCTCGAACACGTATAGGCGCGTCCTTCACAATTCAGCTTCTCAGCTGCCAGTAAGAATGATTAGACCTCCAAAATTATTATTATTATCATTAAACAGTGTGTCTACCCAGACTTTAGTGTGTGGTAATGACTGGCTTGGTCGTTGTTAATGGACCAAGCTGAAGCTACCACCTACCCTGCAGTGAAGACTGAGTTCCTCACACTGTTATTCCCATCAATGAATACCTTAAACGAAAAAGAAGAAAAAAAGAAGTTAAACATTAACAGAATTTGTGAGTTTTCTTTCGCCGATACTTTTAGACTTGTTCTATTCATGTTCAAGGGCCATTCTTTAGGCTGTTCGATTTTTGCGTGGCACCTCATCTCTTACACAACTATTTATGCATATTTTCAAGAACCAGACTATGAGCTTTGAAACTTAACATTACCATATATGGAAAAAAACTTACATTGGTTTTCGGCTTCATGCTTTACATTGTGTTGGTTTCATGTGCGTACCAGCTACTTCAAATTGATACATTGTATGTGTGTTCAAGCATACGCCTGGTATGCGCGTGCACGCGCCAGCAACATCTCGTCAAAAAAATGAAAAATACGCTCAAAGAAAACAGTTGACTTGATAGTTCCCTGCACAAGATGCAAAGTGCAAACAGAAAACAGTGCTTATTTTAGGGGTCATTATACGCTAGTTCATAGAGCCGGTCTTTCTGTCACATGTTGACACCCACAACAAGACCCAGTCTTCAACCAGTCAGAGTACATGTAAACTGTTCAAGTCATTTATTAATCAATAAGTAGAATAATAATTTGGGAGGCTAATCATCCTTTCTCGCAGCTGAGATGCTGAATTGCGAAGGACGCGGCTAAAATGTGGTAGAGCCGCAGGCATGTAAAGACACCTTTTGGCAGTCGTCCGCATCGACCCACGGAGCACAACCAGAGGTCGAAAGTTTTTTGTGGAAGGAGGTCAACCAGAGGGTCCGTAGAAAAACCCTCGTGGCACAGGAGAAAACCAAAGCACAATTCCACTCATATATGGTCCTAACTGGGAATCGAACCTGGGCCACAGTGGTGAGAGGCGAGCACTTAGCGCACTAGCCACCCATGCCATCATAAATTTATGCATTTCAACATGAAAAATTGTGTAAACAGATTGCCACTCTACACATGTTTTTCCTCCTTGAACACGTTTATATGCAGCAAGATTCAGTGAGATATGCCCAAACTTCACCATGTATCTCTGTCAATAAACAACTGTTGTTCTAAAATGTGCAGATGAATGATATTGTTAAATCGTAGAGATTTGTGTACTTTGGGGACAATCCTTAGAGTCTACCCAAGGACCAATGTTTTAATTTCTCTTACCATCAGGTGCCAGTCAACCAGGCATCCCCTTCAAGCTGGCTTCATCATCGACCACTCTCTCTGTCGGTTGGAACCCATCTCCAGGAGAGGTGGATTTCTACCTGCTGGAATATCTACCGGAAGACGGTAGCTCCGCCAATCCCATCACGGTACCAACTGACCAAGGCTCTATGATTGTCCTTCGCGAGCTACTGCCTGGTGAAGACTACACAGTCTCTGTCAAGGCCGTCGCTGGCTCGGGCATGTTCAGGACGATCAGTGCTCCAAGCACTGGTGTCTTGAGAACAGGTATGGTTGAAGAAAAATAGTCTCACCTTGGGTGTGACATTTGAATTTAAGGCCGTATCCAAATTGGTGGCTCTGGCTAAGGCTAAGGGTGTTTCTATAGCTATCCTACACTACCTAGCCGTATCGGTAGCCACCAATACGCAACCTGTCTCCATTTTTTTAAAAACCTCTTATTATTTGTAATGTTTTACCTATACACCGATGTGTGTTAAGCACTGTATACTCAGTTCTTTCCTGAGTCCTGTGAAAAAAATCACAGGCATTTTCCTCGGTTGGAAAACGATAACACTTAAGGAAGAAATATTTCAAGGAAAGTTTCCTACCATCATTATCTTTATACCATTTAAGGTATATGTAAATCTGTGAACATTTGTTTTTCTTCTTACCAATGTTGAGCTGGGGCTTTAATGTTTGTATTATTTATTACTTGTAATTTATTTATTTATTTTTTTTTAATTACAACTATTATTCGTTACCCCCATGCAAAAAAATTCACATCTATATTATATTGTTTGTTTTTTGATTTTCTTTTTATACATTTGTTGAATTGTTACTTCTTATGTAATCTGGCCGCAATTTAGCTGTTGGCTGTAATGGTCGAATATTTATAAATCATTTCAAATCAAACCAAATCAAATCAAATCAAATCAAATCAAACAATTGGAAAATAACACTCTCCAGGCTTTGAATGACCTAGTGTCACGTTTTTTTGTTATTGTGGCCATGGCTCAGATTGCACTTGTTATGTTCGTACACCATTTTTCATTTGTCTATTTGCTGCAAAAGTGTTCAATCATTGAATCATACACGCTTAAACACAGGAAACGTATTATTTTATTAAATTTCAGTTTTTTTTAACATGATGTTTTGAAGTGACAGGACTAGATGTCAGCAGCGTTGCCAGGATTTTTTCACTGGGGGCACTAAGGGCATTGCTTTTCAGTGGAGGGCCCAGGGGCCATGATTTGGGTTTTTTTTTTTCATGGGGGGCACCGGGGGGGGTGCGGGGGTCACCCCCAGGCCCGCTGTAGCTACGCCGCTGCGAGATGTCTTTAAAATACATCTGCGACATTTCAACCTTACAGACCTTGCCCTTCCTGTGGAGGTCATCTTCCAGGAAATCCTGACCCGTTCCGTGGAGTTCACGTGGGGTGAAGTGTTCACAAGCTTCATCCAGTATGTGTATGAGATCACCCCCTTGCAGGGAGAAAACATTGGTATCGTTCAGCCCGGCAGTCAGCGCATAGGCAGTTTCAGTGGCCTGGTACCTGGGAGACTATACAATGTCACTGTCACAGCTGGTACTCTGTCAGACACCAAAAGCTTTCGAACAAGTAAGTTGGACATTTTGCATTTTTTTCTCTCTGTTTTTAATCCCTGTTTCTTCAGGGGTCATTTGGATAACATGTGCCTTGTGATGCGCTGCTGAACAGCACTTTAAGTTAGTTTGCAGTTGTTAACGTTGATATGCATTCTAATTTGTGTTCCTTTGAAGTATATCTGTCGATTGTTCACCCTGCAAAACTTATGATTGATTTGTGTTTTCATTTGCAGTACCATTGACCCCTGGTGGTGTCTTTCCCGAACCCTCCTTTGCAACACCAACCTCGGTAAGGTTTACCTGGAACCAGCCTCTAGATCCAACTTCGGAGTTTGACTCCTACCGCATCACGCACAACATCGGGGACGGGCCCATTCTCGGAATGGTGTTCGTCTCACGCCAGGCGGATCAGTACCTCCTGGAGGGTCTGTTCCCGGCCACAGCGTATAACATTTTTGTGGCCACGAGCTCTGGCATCGGCCTCCTCAGGACAATAAGTGAACCTGCAACTGCTGTGGCCTCAACCTGTAAGCATCAAGACCCTATCGATGGAAATATTTAAATTGTCAATAGGCCGTATTTTTGACAGCAAGAGGGCGCAATACTAATTCCATTTTGAAAGTACAAAAATAATTCAAAACATTTTCCAAGCCAACATCATACATTGTAAAAACTGTCAATAAAAAGAAAAGAAAGTTGTATATTAACTGCTTTATTAGAAGTCTAATTGCATCTGGTTTACCGCACTATTTCTATGGTTTGACCCCCAATCTACCCCAAAGGGCGCCCTCTTGCAGACAAAAAATAAGGCCCATTCAGTCCTTAAAAACTCAGCTCATCTATAAATAAGAAATCCCTCCACTTATGACATGAACTATTTTGTTGTTACTGTTGATAGAACAATGCCAGGAGTTGCATGATGGGAGACTTTTGGATGGTTCTTTTTCACAGTTCTCACCAGTAGTACGCATGCCCTGAACTACTCGCGCACATGCTCAGAGCTGTCAAAAAGGACTGTTGTGTCTGCTGCCGCCAGCGTCTCAAAAGTGTCCAATTACATGAATATGTCTTGCAAGCCTTCTTGTGGGGCTAATAAAGCATAACAGAATGTGTAGCTGTTCTTCACTGTTTTGGGGTTCTGGAAGAGTTGTGGGTTGCATCTAAAAATCAGTGCTGGACTTGGGTTTGATTTTCTTCAATTTTAGCATTTATTGTCTTGGATTGGAGGAAACTTTTACAACTTGCTGTAAGTTTCATCCTGGCACTGTTTTCTGAACAATATTTGAGAAGACAAAACAATTATTTTGCTTGATCGTAGTTGAAAGAAGTTAGGAAGGGCCTTGTTCAATTTCTAAACAATCTGCAAATTATTTAGATGTAAGACCAGTTTTATGATGTATTCATCGTTGGGCTACTCCCCATTTTGTTTGTTTTTGCATTTCACAGTTACCCCAGCAGCAGGCGTTATTGTGGTACTTTCTGTGACAACGGACACGATTACAGCATCCTGGGGTGCAGCTGATGCTGTTGCGGGGTTCACGAGCTATGCTGTGGCCATTGACGATCCGAACGCAATCATGGTCATCGACACAGTGCAGCGACGTGCGACCTTCTCCAACCTCACCCCAGGGGACTTGTTCAACATTAGTGTGACGGTCTTGACAGATACAGGGATTCAGACATTTGCTCGCCAGAGAACATGTGAGTCACGGACTTAGGATCGAAGGCGGGGTTACCTCTTCATCATGGAGTGTCGCGGCTGAGCGATCTAGTCCGCCGAACTTAAGTTCTGTAGTTTACAGAATGTGGGTTCGACTCCCGGCTTGGCCAGTCGCTACACTTGTGTCCTTGAGCAAGACACTTTACCATAATTGCTTTGTCCTTCGGATAGGACGTTAAGCCGTAGGTCCCGTGTACTAGGGTGGGTAGTAGTGCACCTAAAAGAACCCAGAACACTTATCGTGAAAGAGTAGGGGTTTACCCCGGTGTTTCTGGTTTAGATAGCAAACACCCTTCAGGCTTCCGAGCTACAGTGATTAAGTTCGCTTTTGAGGCATCCTTGGTTTCATTATTAGAAATTAATAATAATAATAATAATGATAATGCTCAAGGGTGGTGCAAAGTAGCATTTGTCTGAAATTTTGTTTGCGATACAATGGTGAAAATGTCCATTTGTGGAGTCAGGATTTGCTTTGCATTGGGGTGTGGATCTAGCTTAAGATGGAGAGTTTGTTGGAATTTTTGGGCGTTTTTATCATGTAGAGGATTTTTTTTGATTTAAATTTTTTTAAAAAAAAGTCACCAGACACACAAGGCCAGTAAGCCATTTGAGGTATGGGCTACAAATCAACTGTTTTCCCAGGGGCCGTTGCCACCTACTCCTGGGGCTGAAACAAAGTTACCCCCTTTACAGTCCGCAAGGATGTAGGCTTGGGTATCATCCATCAGAAGCCTGGCTGGTAGAGCAGAAGGCTCTACCTCCCCAACTTTTACGGAGCAATTATGGTTATTATGGTTAAGTGCCTTGCTCAAGGACACAAGTGTCATGACCGGGACTCGAACCCACACTCCGATAACTCAGCCACCAGAGCTTGAGTCCCACGCACTAACCACTCAGCCACTACACGCCGGGATCCTTAACGTCAGTGAAGGTGTGGTGTTTTTAAACCAGGGCAGCTTGTTAACAATTATTTATAGCGCAAGTTTAACCTTTGTGTACCGAAACGTAAACGTCTTCATTGTACTTATGTTTTGCACGGTTTTTCCATTACGTGCAATCCTTTCAATTCTGGCATAGTTCTCTCACAAAGCAATCAGTCAAAAAGTATTGAGAGTGTTCAAATGCTTGTCGTTTTATTATTGGGTACAATGAATATAATAGCAGCTACTCAAATGCACTTGAGGTCCTAGGTCTTCCATCTCTTGAATGTAGACGCAGCACTGTAACTAGGGTCAAATTTTGGGGTGCACAATTTTTCCTAGGGGGGCACTTTCGGCCAATTTAAACTGTAGTTTCCGTTTGTATTTTTCCTAAACAAGCCCAATCTAGTGAGTTTTGCGGTAACACCATGTGAAAATCTCTCTAATGAGTTGGGATGGTTCTGAAAAGAACCGATGGTTAACAACTCGACGTTTCGATCAGTATGCTCTGATCGTCTTCAGGAGAAGAAGACGATCAGAGCATACTGATCGAAACGTCAAGTTGTTAACCATCGGTTCTTTTTAGAACCATCCCAACTCATTAGAGAGATTTTCACATGGTGTTACCGCAAAACTCACTAGATTGTATTCCCACCATGCAAAGTTTCAAATCTTACTAGACAAGCCCCTTTTCAGCGCTCTTCTGACGTGTTTAAGGTAAAACAAAATACATTCTGCATGTAAATAATGAAAAATAGTTTTAAAAACATTGAAATTACTACGTAAAAGCTCATAAAATGTAACATTTTATTCTGGCAATTTTTGATTTCAAAAGTCCAGATTTCAAATGGGGGGGGGCACCAAGGGGGCAAGGACATCAGTTTGGAGGGGTGGGGGAGCACGTGTCCCCCCTTAGTTATGCCACTGTGTAGGCGTAATGAGCTCTTCAAACAATTTGGTACTAATCTGTTGCAGTCTTCATTGACCTATTTTTGTTTGTCATGTAATATTTTTTGTGTCTGGTTTGTTGGTTTAATTTCCTATTTTTTAATTGAATGTACACATGTCATTTTAGTGTGTATATACTACCGGCTATGTTGAGTGTTTTTAATTAAACCACAATAAATAAATATATAAAATAAATATGTTTTCCCCCTCGTAGTGCCCCTTTCCCCATCACAAGTCTCCGTTCAGGCCTCCGATGCTGTGTCCATAACCCTGAGATGGAACCCACCTATAAATGTTTTCAGCAGCTTCAGCGTATCATACATGAAGGCTGGCGCCTCAGTACTCATACCAGCCGGAACCACACCCAAGGGCGTAAACCAATTGAAGGTAACTGGACTCCTGCCTGCAACGGCATATGAGTTCGGTGTAGTGACGGTCTCCGGGACGAATGAATTAGAGGAGAGAAGTGCACCCTCTACAGTCACAGGAGAGACAGGTATTTTTGCTTGTTCAAAATGCTGGCAATGTTTGCTGGTATACAAATAATGAATGTTTATGAGTGCAATGGTAAGAATGTTTTCATGAGTTGAAAGATGGAATGTTCCATTCAACGAGGTGAAGCCGAGTTGAATGGAACATTTCATCTTTCAACGAATGAAAATATTCTTACCATTGCACGAATGAAAAACATTCGTTATTTGTTTTATATAACACCCAAGTAGATCTTTGTCATTTGATTGGAGGGTAACACTTTAAAGTATAATAAGCTTCAGTCATTTTTAATCGAATAGTCACTTTCGTCAATGGAGGGCGGGCGAGCGTGCAATGGAACAAATCGGATGGAACGAAAAATGCACGGTGAATGGAACGAAAAATGTACGGTGAATGACGTAGCGTGCAATGGTACGTTTATTTGCTATCACGTGACCGACCATCCTCCAATCAAATGACAAGGATCTGCTTGGGTGTTATATAATACAGTCTATTCAATAAATATCCTTATTAGTTTGTGGTTTAATTTTTTTTTTATTCGCAGTAGCCACGGAACATTTAACAAAAATACATAAAGTAAAGTTACGAAAATATTTTTCGCGCCAGCAAACGGGCAGCGTTGAAACATGCCATTGTGTAAAATCTGAATATGGGAACAAAGGTTGAACAGACATTCCACTGCTCAGCTTTGATAGGGCATGCACACGTGGTCTAATGCTTCGTTTCACCCACACAAAGAGAAAACATGGTCTGGAATAATTTACAGATTTCAGGCTATTGTGCGGTGGTTTTTGTGTAATCCCTGATTCCAGACCTTTGTCCTTTTGCCCCAAGAAGAGAATAATGGGACATCGAGAGGCTTCCACCATTGTTTGTTTTATTCATTGTATTTTGGCTGGATGGAGGTAAGTCAGAGTGAACTAGGGATTCAGCCATGGTTCCGGGTTTAGGACCCATCCAATCTCAAAGAAAAATGATTCCGGCAATTCCGACAAAATAATCCCGCCGGGGGACGGGAAGAAATGGAAGATTCCTGGCGGCAACTGGTTAAAGAAGGAGTTTGAATTGTGTTTTCAAGCAACAAAATGTTTCTGTCTTTTGTTACTCGTAAGAGTGTAGTACCAACAATTTTTAAATTAAGGTAGAATTATTTCTCTTGAGTTAAAAGTTTAAGGGTACAATACATGATTGGTATTCATCTAAACATTTTTTATTAGTATCAGTCTGAAAGCTTACTGATTATGAAGTTCATACCACAGTCTTCCATAGAAATGTTACTGTCTGAAATACTGTCAAAGTCGAGGAAATAGAATTTGAACACCCAGATCTTAATTTCGGTTGTAATAATTGA
Organism: Marthasterias glacialis; assembly: GCA_911728455.2. Classification (NCBI taxonomy): domain Eukaryota; kingdom Metazoa; phylum Echinodermata; class Asteroidea; order Forcipulatida; family Asteriidae; genus Marthasterias; species Marthasterias glacialis. Next base: position 5,334,940 of record OU452223.1, read on the forward strand.
AATTGAGGACAATGTGTTTACATGCTGAAAAGTGTGCACGGTTTTTCACTATTTTCTCCTGACTCGGACGACGGATTGAGCCCAAATTTTCACGGGTTTGTTTTTCCATGGAAATATTGAATCACACAAAGTAAGAACACCGAAATATCAGCTTTACCAATCCTATATTTTACCTTTAAATTGAAGGGAAAAGTTTTAAAGGAAAAAGTGAAATAGTTCCCATCCTCGAGCATTCAACAAACATGCCATTTAATCAATCTGTAGAAATTCCATCTTATTCTGTTGTCAGCCACGTTTTTGTGAAATTGTGAAAAAACAAGGTTTATTTTTTTTTTTAAATTCATATTGTTGGATTGCAGGAATCAAAATAAGCAACAGTGATTTTCGGGGCCTCCGCAATTTCTTGATTTTGACAGTTTTCCAGACGGCAAAACCAGTAAAAAAACCTAATATCTTTAGTGTTTGCTTTGTTTCAATTGTCTTGTCTCTGAAGATGACGGTCAAGGCATCAGGTCTGTTCACTTTATCTGCTTCCATTTTTTCAGTCTCTGTGAGCACTGGCACTATTATTCTTCGCTCTGTGACATCAAGCACTGTCAGTGTGGTGTGGGGACAGCTCCAGGGTGTTACACCAAATTATAACCTCCTCCTCTTCCGCCAGTCAACCGTAGCTGGTACTTCCTTTGGGCTGACGACGGAAGCAACCAATTTTGAAAACCTGGCTCCAGCGACTGAATACAGAGTTGAACTGTCATACGTAGGAAGTGGGCTGCCGTCGAGCTCGCTAAACGTCCGCACAAGTAAGCTGAGTTTCTCCTGGTGTTAAAGCATGAACTATTGGGATATTGCCAGGGCTACTAGTTGGTATAAACTGCTCACATTCACGATGCTTTTTCAAATACAGTGTTTTTCGAGTGATTGTTTGGATAATTTTCGTTTGATTGAAATGTGCCAAGATATTTTCCTATGGTTAATAGCTAAAGCCCCATCTCAACATTGGTAAGAAGAAAAACATAAATGTTCACAGATTTACAGATACCTTACATGGTTTAAAGATATTGATGGTAGAAAACTTTCCTTGAAATATTTCTGCCTGAAGTGTTATCGTTTTTAAATAATAAATGAAATAAGATCCAAAATTAGTTTTCGTCTCAGTGAGACAAAAACTCTGCCTATAGGAATGCGTACACAAATGCTGAATGCATTTTTACCATTTTCTCGCAAACGAAACAACGACATGAGCTGACATTTTCACAGGTTGGTTTGATTACATATATCTTGATTTGTGCAAAGAATGGAAGCAATTACAGTCAGTTTACCAATGTTGGGCTGGGACTTTAAGTTAAAAAAATAAGCTTTGTTTAAATGAATCTTCAGCACAAAAAGTTTCCTTCACCAAAACATCCGTACTATTAATGTAACTATCTCAAAGATGCCAAATTATCTGCCGAAAAATAACCAAATCTTCCTAAATCCATCTTCAGGGATGATATTTCTCTGGATGTTTCAAAATATCCGGATTCTACAAAATTATTGTAATGGAATTTTTTTACAAATGTTTAAAACTTTATTTTATGTATATTTTTATTTTTAAATGTCATATACACACATCCTGGCCCTTGTAAAGCCGTGACACAGAACATGTACTGTATTTTGACTACATCAAGGTGCTTGCCCCATCTACATTTAAGCACAGAATGCTGCCATTGATACGGGTTATGGCGGGGTTGGTATACATGGATCGTAGCAGCTCGTCCATGGTGGTTTGCACCACTGCAGCTATGGCCGCCGCACGCGCACGTCGACTGCTCCATGCTGATTGTTAGATATGCGCGGCAGACGTGCTGTTGTCGCACCGCATGGGCGTGTGGCGCCAGCAGCTGCGGTGGTGTAAACCACCATGAACGAGCTGCTCAGATTAGTGCATAGCCACCAAACCCTCCTCCGGTGTTGAGTGGATTTTTCATTTTCATCCACTCGCGCCCCAGCCATCTTGACTTTGCCTTAACATAATGGATTTGGTACTGTGTGCCCAAGCCACTCACTCTGAGAGAAGGCAGAGTCCACTTTTAGGTTTGGATCTACCATAGAGTTGAGATCTTTGTATGGACCTTTAGACAGCTTCAGGCTAGTATGTTGTAAGCTGGGGTCAAAATTAGTTTTCATTCAAACACAAAGTAATGTTATTTTTATTCAATTTTCGGTAACCAGCTGAAGTAAAATTTGACCCTAAATTGTTTTATTGCTTCCTCAGACCCGTTAAACCCTTCCGGCATAACCCTAATTACTGCAACGACTACTTCCATCGAGATCTTCTGGACTGCTCCGCAAGGTGACTTCAGTTACTATGAGGTTTTCATTACCAACGAGGCAGGACAGAGGTCCCTGGCCGGCCGAGTAAACGCAGACGAAGATCCCAAATACCGCTTCCAGAATCTGAGTCCAGACTCTGACTATGAGATTGAAGTTGTTGTCGTCCTCCTTGCCAGCGTGGACCCAGAGTTCCCCCAGCAGCGAAACGATGACAAAGTGTCGCAGACCTTCCATACAGGTGCGTTGAACAATCCACTGATCTTGTAGATTTATGCTTCATCTGAACTTCAGTAGTCTCAGACTGTTACACACAGTTTCTTGTTAATGGGAGAGTACTTTATGTAGTTTTAGTAAATGTACAGTTTTTGATAATTGCTCATGTCATCAATGATCATTCACTGACTGTTACATACTGCTTTGAAGTTTTGGTAGACTTTGGTTGCTAATAAGGGTGTCGTGGCCGACTGGTTTAGCGCATCGGACTCAAGTTCTGGTGGCTAAGTCATCAGGGTGTGGGTTCGAATCCCAGTCATGCCACTTGTGCCCTTGAGCAAGACACTTGACTATAATTGCTCCTCTTCACCCAGGGGTAAATGGGTACCTGTGAGGGTAGAGATGGTTCTTGTGATTGATTTAGCTTGGTGTGCTACATACTTGGCAGCACAGGCTGTATACTCCCCAGGGAGCTGAGATGGTTTAAGGAATGAAATAAATGGCCCAGTGACCAGGGGTAATAATGTTGGAGTGCCATGAGCGTCACTGCGTGATGGACCTGAGCGCTATATAAGAAGCCACTATTATTATTATTATTAAATAAATACCCAACATTTTGACTGCTCAGAAACCTTCGGTGATGTTCGGCTTGAAATTATTTGTAATTTTCATAATTTTAAATTAGACCGACGTCTTGAGAGATTTCTGTCAACATAGCTGAAAAAACAACATAACAATTTTCGGTAACTTCATTTCTCCTCATCAACAGACCCAGTAGGGAGCACTGATATAATTGTCCAAGATGTGACAACCACCTCTATGACTATCCTCTGGGGGGAAGCGCCCCAGCCAGCTGTTGATGGCTACTTCCTCTTCGTCTGGCCCAGTGGGGAACCCAAACCACAGTTCAGCAACGTCTTCCTCCCCCAGAATCCACAGCAGTCCACAGCGTCCCAAATGGTCGAAAATCTTATACCGGGACGCCTGTACCAGATACAGATTGAGATTACACCAAGTAGTTCTGTTGCTGAGAGCATTCTGGTAACCACACAGCGTACACGTAAGTTTGTCAGGACTAGTCCTCATATACGAGCGGCTGTATGTAGCAGCTGCTTTTGGGAAATACTCACTTTTGTTACTGCAGTGAAGTCCAAACAACACCTCGGCCCAATTTCACAGAGCTGCTTAAAGGGTCTGTATACGTTTGGTAATGACTCTGAAAATTGATGGCAATAATAACTCACTTGGTAAGAAGTACAGCAGCTTTGGATAGTATAATGCATTTTGAGAAACGTTTCACTTCGAAGTACTGCAGTTATGGAAAAATACATCACTTTTTATCCCCCCCAAAATTTGAATCTGAGAAGCGTTATGGCCGTAACGCTTCTCAGAATGTGTATTCCAATGACGGATACTTCTTCTGCGTGAACACAACCGCTTCAGATTTTTGGTGATATCTCAAAAACGCTGCCACCTTTTGAACTGAAATTTACACAGGTTAGTTTTATGGCATATATCTACAATTATATAGCATTAAGGCAAATGTACGGTTCCAAAAACCAAAGGTATACTTTGCCTTTAAGCAGCAAACATTTCTTAGAAATTTTTTGCAAAGCAAAAAAAAGCAGGATACCAGCGACAAATTGTACATTTTGAGTGGTATTTCGGCTTGTAACCTTATTCTGGTAAGCATAATTTTAATTGTGCTGAGCTCCTTTTTGAACTTAAGCAGATCTATGAAATTGGGCCCTGGTGCATCAAGAAACTCGATGGGTTTGAGATTTTACTCTGAGATTCTACTCTGTTGTTCAAAATCACTCCCTCGTGGAGTCCTCTAAGAAAAAAGGAAGCTCAAGAATAACTGCTCTCCATAGGGAAATTTTAAACAGAGGGATGCTCCACAAGAAAATTTGCGTACAAAGACAAAGGAAAGAACAATGGAGGTCTCCACAAGGATGCAAGGATTTTAATAATTCATTCTTCTTTTCGCGCAGACGAGGAAGCCTCAAGAATCTTTCAGGTTGTAATTGGAAGTTGTAATTAAGTTGACCTTTTTTCTGAGTTTTCAATTACCATTTGACCGTTTTCTAATGAACTTATTTCTAATGTTGACCGTATGTTTAAGAGGTTTGGGGATAATGTGGTAATGAGGGTTGATATTTGGCCTTGGCAGATCCTAACCCTCCACGGGACCTGAGGTTGGTCTCTCGAACTGCAACCTCCTTGGAAGTCAGCTGGCTGGGCCAGATTGGCCAAGGCGACGTTGATCTCTACCTCGTCTCCCACTTCCCGGTCGACGGGATCACCGTATCTCCTCTCATTGTCCAACTGGGCGCCCAACAACAGGTCAAATTTGAGAACCTCCTCCCCAACAAGGACTATGTAGTGACTGTCGTGGCTCAGTCTGGCGACGTTGATACTAGCGAGACAAGTCAGGAGATCACAGAGACTTTTACCACAGGTATGCTTCATGTTTAGGTTGTGGAACAGGGTTCCAGACGAAAATGTAATGTACAGTTTTTGTGAGTAGATTCCTGCAAGATTTTGCTTAAAAAAAAGGTGAATGGGCCTTATTTTTGACTGCAAGAGGGAAGTTATCCACCTTCTTCATATCACTGTAAGTTCTGTGTAAATCTGTGAACATGTATGTTTTTCAACCTTGCAAATGCTTTACACACCCTTTTAAAAAAAGTCCCTTTTGTCGGAAGATTTAATTTGATGCGTACCTCTTTATTGTTAATCACTAATCACAGCAAGCGCTGGTGATGCAGAGATTATCATCCGTGAAGTCACAAGCACCTCTATTCAGTTTACATGGGGGGAGGTGATGGGCGACTACTCGGTGTACACCCTCCAGATAAGTGAAGACGGCGAGGCACAGATTGCCCCCGCAGGGCGACCCTCTGTGAGGACCTTTATGAACCTCTTGCCCGGCAAGCAGTACACTATTCAGGTTTCCACCAGTAACGATGCTCTTCCCAGTGGAAGCAAGGTCGTCCGAACAAGTGAGTTTCCCTTTGTTTCCGTGGCGTGTCATGGCCTTGCGGTCAAGCAAACTGGACTCAAGCTCTGGTGTTTCTGATCAGCAGAGTGTGGGTTCGAGTCCTGGTCTTGACACTTGTGCACTTAAGTAAGACACTTGACCATTGTTGCTTCATCATTTGGATGGGACGTAAAGCTGTTGGTCTTGTAAGTTGTGTAACGCACATAAAAGAGCCCAGTACACTTATTGATAAGTGGAGATGTTTGCCCCAGTGTTTTCTGGTACGGTTGGCTGCAGATTGCACCACAGCACCTTATAAACCGTTACATGGTGCTTTATAAATAAATGGCCTTATATTCCGAACATAGCTCCGCATACCTTGTAGAAAAAATAATGAGCGCTTTGTGAGCGCCCAGTGAAACATAAACACTCCTTTAATTTTACAAGGGGGTGCACCTTTTTTACTAAGGGGGAACTTTTGGCCAATTAAAAATGTTTACTTTTCCTAAACAAGCCCCTTTTCAGCGCTCTTGTTATGCCGTTTACTATTTTTTTATAAGATAATCTGACATGGATGTAAAAACAAAAACACTATCTGCGTGTAAATAGAAAAATAATTTACACCAAACATTGGAATTAATACATTGGAATTAAAAAATGTAACATTTTAAAAGATGTATTCCCGACTCTTCGTCATATCAAGAAGAAAAGTGCTGAAATAAAAGCAGTTTCAAAATGCAAAATTGTTTGACATTTTAACGGACCTGAATAAAAATGATCAATCAATTATTTTCATGGGTTGCATAATGGTAAGTTAAGGCTGGTTTTGACGTGAGGCCAGTCAAATATTCGAGACCGGAAAGGTCCGAGACTGAGACCAAGACCAACACCAAGACTGAGTCCACAGGTTATTGAGACCGAGAGCTGAGACCAGCAAAATCGGTCTCAAAACCGCTCTCGAGACCAAGACGGATCTCGAGACCTACAACACTGGTGCATATATTTTCATTGTCTAACCTCGACCACTGTGACCTATATGCAAGGGGGGGGGGTGGTGGTCGACTGCAACTTGATAATACTTAACATGTTTGTTTTACCTTGTGTAGAGCCTTCAATGCCTTCCAGAATTTACAGCGTCAGCCCTCAGCTGACTTCTGTCGCATTCTCTGTCGCTGCTCCCGCCCAACATTTGGGCCAGGACGTCGTCTTTGATCTGTTCAAGGTCTCCATCAACCTGGAGAATAACCTTCCCTTCCAGGAGGAATTCATTCCAGCCGACGTGACACGGCACACGTTCCGTGATCTACTACCCAGTACCGTGTACACACTGTCGGCTGCTGCTGTTTCTGGAACCGACGAGAGCGCTCAGACGAGTGAACCGATCTCGCAAGTATTCTCCACCAGTAAGTTAGAACCGAAGTCTCGTTCGCCAAAAGCAGTGCCTTGTACACTAATCCGAGCAGCTTGTTCATGGTAGTTTACACCACTGCAGCTATGGCAGCTAATTCTTCTTCTTTTGTATGTCAACTACGTGTACGGCTGTTATAATTGGCAGTTGGTTAGGTATGTCACCAGTTGTGGATCTTCTGTGTTGGAAGATCTGCAGCTAATCATCCGTGCATATGTACCAATCAGCATGGAGGATTCACAGTGCGTGTGCGTCGACGCGCGCGTGCGGCGGCCATATCTGCGTTTATGTAAAGAGAGATTACTAGCACAATTCACCCTTGGCCAAGATCCTCAGCATCTGGCCATAGCAAGACACACATTAAAAGACAGCGTCAGTAAGTAAAAATATATTCATAAATACCCCAGTCAGTTTGGGACAATTTGGGCATTCCTATTGGTGGAAAGGTGGACACATGACTGTTCAAGACCAGTTTTAAACGGATGATAAAGACATAGCTGGAGGTCATTATAGCCACACCTGTATTGGCGCACTAGCTTACGCAGGTGCTAATTTTCGCGTAGCGCAATCAATACATATGGGTACTCTTATGTAAAGTCTATTGGTACATGCGCGTACGTGCAACCATTGAACGTCATCCCTTCGCGAAATGGAGCCTGAGGACACGTCAAGAATTGAAAAATAAATCAAAAAAACAGAAAAGTTTCACAGATTTTTCTACAATATTACGCTTTTTAAAAAACAGGGCATTTATGAATGGGAATAAAAGAGTAGTGACTCGGTCTTAAACGGCTGTTTAAAACCTTGCAGGGTCGTGGGCGTGTGATAAAGTACCTTGCCTTCGACCCTGCCGGTCTTAAACGGCCGTTTAAAACCTTGGTAACCACTCTTTTATTCCCTTATTTTAAAATGAACCAGCTCAAATTGTCGGCTCAGAACTATAAGGTCATTATCTTCCATAATCGACAAAAGGTCGTTAACATTTCAAAACTAAAAAACAGTGAATAAGATTTAAAATTAAAAACTAATGGTTTGTCTATCCAAAAAGTAGTTTAGAATAACAGGTTAAACTACTTTTTGGATTGACAAACATTAGTTTTTGATTTTTAAATCTTATTTACTGTTTTTTTTAGTTTGGAAATGTTAATGACCTTTTGTCGATTATGGAAGTTAATGACCTTATAGTTCTGAGCCGACGAAATTAGACTGCTTTAAACAAATGAGTTTTGCCTTGATTCGTCTGCTCCAGGAATACTGATAACATGGCAGATACAAAGTGGTATCCTTTATTGTGCGTCTTGTCTGTAGCCACTTCTGGAAATTCCTTGGTTTGTTTTGATTACCGGAACAAAATAATGTGGTTAATTATCCATTTTTACAGTGACACCATCTGTCGGGGAAATAGTTGTTTTGGAAGTGACAAGGACAACCATAAGAATCACGTGGGGCGATGGAAACTCACTACCTGGCTTTGTCGGATACTCAGTCAACATCAATCCAACTGGTCTAAACCCTGATCAGATCAACGGAATTGAGCGAAGCGCTGTATTCAGCGGTCTGGTACCTGGACAGCTCTATGACATCAGTGTCGGAGTGGAAGCCACTGTGGACGCGGAGATGACTGCTAAACAGAGAACAAGTGAGTAACGGTCTTAACGAATGGTAATCCTAGCGTGCAGAAACTGGACCCAATTTCATAAAGCTGTCATACCGGTAAGCAAATTTCTGTGCTGACTTCAAACCTGTGCCATGCTCACCATTTCGGTGGTCAATAGCAACCTTGTCGCGTCATTTTCTTGGTACGGAGGTTGGCTCGATCATAACCCCTGGAACTGTGACAAGAAAATCTCCCAAAATATGGGAGATTTTAATTAGGCCTGTGGCCGGATCCACTCTATGCGCTGCTCAAATATGGTATCCTGCAAAAGAGGCATCAAATCATAGAGCAACACTGGTCTCCTCTCATTCTTTGTAAGTTTGTGACCTGTCTAACTGTATGCAGTTTAGGGTGACTGCATAAAAATTATTCATTTGAAGTAGGGTCGCATTAAGATACCTGCATTTTGCAACATGCGTACTATTTTTGACATGGGCATTGTAAACGCCCCTACAAGCGCCCTAGGGCGTCAAACATTTTTAATAAGCGAGCGCAAAAAGCAGTCAGTTTTGGGAGCCAAGCAGCATTTTTTTTCGGTGCTTCCCTTCCAGTGCATTTCATAAACCATCTCGAAGATCAGGTAGGTCGTTTGTGTGTTCGCGACGGATTTTCATCGTCGCATCACTCGTTTGCTTTTCAGAATCACTGGCAAGTTTGCCTGCCTTTTTTGCTTAGCTTTTGGTGAGCAGCAGTCGTGATATATAAATTTCAATGGGTGTACCCTCTCTGTATCCTGGACATTTTTTTTTTTTATTTCTTTTGCGTGACACAGTCCCCAACCCACCTGGAAGCATTTTCATTTCTTCTGTGATCAAACCAACATCATGCCGGCTGACCTTCTCCTTACCGTCTGACATCTATGGTGCTTTTAACATTTACTACACGGAGCTTGGGCGACAGATTCGACAGCTTGCCGGCAAAGTCAACCAGGACACCACCAGTTATGAGGCCATAGGGCTCAAGCCAGAGAAGGTGTATGTGCTTGATGTGCAAACGGTATCGGGTATCGGTGACGATCAGACTACCAGTGAACTGTCCTCTGCTCAATGCCAAACAGGTAAGTGTCCTAAGGTGTGTTTTGTTAGTCCTAAACAATCTGATTTCAGTTGATCAGCAGGTTTTGCAAGCTCAGTAAAAAATTTTTTTCTTAAGTGCGGTAGAAAAGCTAAAATACATTGTACAAAGTTTTGTCTACAGGGCAGTTTTCAGATGCCTTTCTTTTTCTTAGCCAGTATGCAACAGGCATGAGAATCCTCAGGATTTTTCCTGATTTCAAGATTTTCGCCAAATCTTTTTGAGCATTCATATTGTCTTGAAGGAAGTGAAGCAATCACTAAATGGAGAAAGAAATAGTCCACATTGTGTTCAAACCTGTAGTTTTGTATTTCTGATGATGCACAGAGTCTGTAAACCTCCTGAATTGTAACATCCTGGAGGTTCCGGGTCTAGAATAAGGGGGAACCCAGGCCTGCAAGCCATTTTCAGGAATTTTCACATTTAGCAAATATCTCTGATGCTAGTCAGGATTTGTATTTGTAATGGGAACAGTTCATTAATTTGGATTCCTCATGTGGTTTAAAGGTGCCCTTCAGCCGCAGACAGTTTACTTCACTGGTGTGACATCAACAACCATCGATATTGTCTGGGTTGGCAATGCCAATGTCAACCTCCTAACCATTGCCTCTGAGGATCCTCTGACTGCTCCTAGTGAAGTGGCCGTAGGCAATGTCAACACCCATCAGTTTGTCGACCTGAATCCCTCCACTAAGTACACTGTCTCAGTGAACCCAGGAGCACAATCGACCAGCTTCAGTGGAGTCACAAAAACAAGTAAGACCGTGGACCCTCACCCACTTCAACCTATCGTTCCTTTCTAACAAATTTCCTTGTAATAATAAAAATAAATGACACTCCTGGTGCCGAATTGTCAATTCTGATGGAGATTGTTACAAATGATTTTATGAGATGAAGCAACTGTAATACAATGCCTTGAAAGGGATACAAGGTGAGGTGGTGCATATTGCTGCCAGACCATGCCAGAAACACCGGGGCAAACCCTTCTAAGTGTACTGGGTTCTTTTTCGTGCATTACACAACACATGTGATCGATGGCTTTACGTCCCATTTGAAGGACGAAGGAATGATGGTTAAATGTGTTGCTTGAGGACACAAGTGTCACCAATACCATCATACACTGAGTAGCCTTTCAGATTACAAAGTAGCAATTTATGGCCGAGTGGTTTAGTGCACTGGACTCAAGTTCTGGTTGTCAAGTCATCGGGGTGTGGGTTCGAATCCTGGTCATGACACTTGGTGTCCTTGAGCAAGATGCTTTTACAATAATGGGAGACTTTTGAGACATTAGCAGGTGCCCCGGTAAGTGATCCTTTCCTATAATGAGAACAATAGAAAAGGACCGCTTACTGGGGCGTCCGCTAACGTTTTACAATTCTCTCATTGCTTCTCTTCACCCAGGAGTACAAATAAGTACTTGTGGGGATAGAGGTTGATACTGTTTTTGAAAAAACCTCTGAAGTGCCACAGCAGCACAGGGCTGTATACTTGCCAGGATTACAGGAAATTCACAAAGCTCTAGGACTAGTCTTATCTCGAGTTAGGATGAGTAACTAGTCCTGATTTATGGGACTAGTCATAAGTTAGGACCAGTCCTAAGTTAGGACTGGTTTTGTGAAATCCACCCCAGGGCACTTATGTAAAGCGCTTTGATACTTTATTGTGAAATGCGCTATAAAAAAACAAGTTATTATAATTCCTATGTTTTTGACCAGCCCTGTACTCATTGGTAATAGTAGAATCTACATGGAGAATGAAACATGGAGTAGATTAAGTGTACATGACTTGTTCATAATGGTTGGTTTTCCATTACAGAGCCTTCGATTCCAGGGGCCATTACGGAATTGACGACAACCCCAACCACCATCAGCCTCTCTTGGGACAACGCTGGCGGAGAGTTGGACTTCTACCAGGTTAAATATTATGACTCGGTCGGCCGTGAATTTCTTGGCAGTCCCCTACTGGATGACTTTGAAGTACAGTAAGTGAATTTTATTTCCATTTTACTAGCTGTGAACTTTTGATATGGCTGTGGTTGTTCAGAAAAGCCTTAGCCAACATTATTGTAACAGCCAAGTCGTTATAATAAAGGTATTGCCCAAGTATTTAAAACTTAAAGTAAAGCTTGCAGAGAAGTAGCTGTTGTCCCTGGAACCATTCAGCGCGAGAAATAGCTATATAGTTTGGAAAAATTTGGAGACCTCTAATTAATCAGTCATTTTGTTAACTGTACAAACCCTTTTGATTGTCTGGGAACAGGCACACCATTGATGGCCTCACCCCTGATATGCCGTACATTGTTACAGTGTGGGTCATGACGCACAACGTTGAGAGGACTGGCTACCTCAAGAGTGAAAATGCAGCCGAACGTTCAGATAGAACAAGTGAGTATTTAGATGTTACTTTTCAACTGAATTCCACAGTTCAGGAGTTGGAGGGTTCAGCATGACGTGCCAGATGCTATTTTGGCTGTTTACCAAGCGCGCTTGCCAGTATTCGCGCTCATGGTAAACATACATGGGAAGTAGACTGTTACACATGTGTAACAGTCTACTATGCATGTGCTTTACAGAGCACTTGTGGAACTGTCACACGGGTGAAGTGCACACACGCAAATATCGCCCAGCTACATACACATGAAAATATGGAAGTAAGAGTAAAAATAAAATATAAATCTGTGCTTTCTTGAGCTCAGTGATGCCATACTAGAGAAGTTATGAGGTAAATGTAACATGGTTTACATCGGATGGATAGTATACAAATATTGACTGCTTCAAGTGGCGTAGTAAAACTAGTCACTCAAGGTAATCCCCGCAGCAGCCTATCTTCCCGAGGCGGAGCCGAGGGAAGATAGGCGGCTCTGGGGATCTCCGAGAGTGACTAGTTTTACTACGCCACGAGATAAAGCAGTCAATATTTGTTTTATAACACCTCAATTTCATCCATTTTGTGGTAATATTCGTTAAACAACTGTGCGTATATCAGTCTTCAAACAACTGTATAAAATCTGACAGGAAATCTTGACAAAAAGAAAGAGGGGGTACCACACTGCCTTCGTTCTCATATCGTATTTCAAATGCACGTATTACTTGATCGTTTCACTGGGTTCGAGGTTGTCGTTGGATAGTACCATTTAATAGTTCTTTTGGTCGGTGTGCAGTGTGATAGTAAAAATACACAACACCACGTTCGGCCAACCAACAGATAGAATCAAAGGAAGAGGTGTTATAACCAATATTCATAAATACCTGAGACAGTTTATCCATTCTGATTGGCCGAGAGGGCATCACGTGGCCATGTTTAAACGGGCGATATAAACACAGTAAAAAGTGTTTAAAACCGGCTACCTTACGAACGAAAAATATAGCCCCTGTATCAGAATAAAGAAGTATACGAGTTTCCAGCTGTTGGGTTTCTGATTGGTCGAGAGGGCATCAAGTGCCTATAATAGCTGCAGAGACATAAAGATCGACATTCCGTTCAAGGAATTGGCCCGTAAATATGGATAGAAATTTAACGCAGAGTCGAGCTGAGAAACTGTCAGATTTTTTCCCAATTTTTGAAGGTTTTTGCAGGTTTTTGACAGAAAGGCATTTATGAATGGGAATAAAGGTGTGCTGAATCGGTTTTTAACTATTGTTTAAAACCGATGAGGGGCCTGGTGGCTGATAATTGCCTTCGCCTTCGGCTCGGGCAATTATCGGCCACCAGGCCCCTCATCGGTTTTAAACAATAGTTAAAAACTGATTCAGCACACCTTTATTCCCTTATTAGCTCTCGGAGGTTTTGGAAGTTGACAAACTAGTTTCCTCAACTTCAGTACCTCGGGAAGCTAATATTGACTGTCCACCCTCGAACCTGGACGCAACTGCATGGATGACAGATGTTTTGTAAAGATCCTTTCAACAAAATGACATGAAGGAAACCTTGTAACTTGTAATTATATTTTTGCGTCCAGCGCAAGTGCCGGATGGCCAGGTTATCATCCAGGACTATACCGAGACGGAGATCTCCATTGTCTGGTCTCACATCGTGGGCACCAGCCTCTACCTGCTGTATGTGTACCCAGTCGGTGATCCAAGGCCGAACACTTATGAAATAGTACCTGGGACTGAGGTAACGCCAACTGGACTGTTTTACCACACCTTCCCTGGGCTGCTGCCGGGTGTTCTTTATAACATAGACATCAGCCACAGCGGGCAGTTTGTTAATGGCCAGCAAAGAACAAGTAAGTCATTCTTTGGTTTGTTCTAGTCGCTTTCCGTTTAATCCTTTGCAACTGATCTCTGAGGCAGGACTAGTCATTTCAGGATGTGCTGTGATTCTGCAGAAGGGAATTTGTGGATGCCCTGCATCTTTCTAGAATTAAAGGGTTCAGTTTAATTAGGTATTCATAAATACCCGAGTCAGTTTGGGACAATTTGGGCAGTCCTATTGGTTGAAAGGTGGTCACATGACTGTTTTAAACGGATGATAAAGACATAGCTGGAGCTGTGAAGGCCAGTTCTGTGCTCGCTGTAGCCACACGAGTGTTAGCGCACTAGCTTACGCGGGTGCTAATTTACTACGTGTAATGCAATCAATACATAACAGTACTCTAAGTAAAGTCCATTAGTATGTGCGCGTACACACAACCGTTGAGCGTCAACCTTTTGCGAAATGGAGCCTGAGGAAGTGGCAAGAATTGAAAAATAAATGCAAAAAACGGGAAAGTTTCACATGTTTTTCTACATTATTACGTGTTTTAACAAAAGGGCATTTATGAATGGGCATAAAAGAGTAGTGACTCGGTCTTAAATGGCCGTTTAAAACCTTGCAGGGTCGTGGCCGTGTGATAAAGGACCTCACCTTCGCTCTGTCCTTTATCACAAGGTCCACGACCCTGCCGGTTTTAAGTGGCCGTTTAAGACCTCGGTCACCACTCTTTCATTCCCTTATAGTCTAATTATACTACCTTTATAATTATCATGCACCGCAAGGTTTCATCTATGCAATTTCTTTCTCAGATTTCATTTGACACCATAGAGGTCATTAACAAGCACATATTTTTCTTTTTTAATTAAGGTCCAGAATCTCCAGGTCCTCTGCTACTGTTGAGTGCCAGCTCCACCTCCCTACGCTTCACCTTCAGTGAAGCTCCTGGATCCCTCAGCCACTACGAGATCTACTACCGACCAAACGATGGACTGCCCTCTGCTCCATTTGTCATCGGCAGAAGCCAACCAGAGAATTTCCTCATTGAAAACCTGCTGCCGGCCAAGGAATATTTGTTCAGGATTCTGAGCGTTTCAGAGAGTCCCAATGTAACACAGAGCAGTAGGAGAGTCATTTTTTTCAACACAAGTGAGTACAAACTAGTTCAAATTCCCCCCCGTCACAATATACAATTCTCAGCTATTGGGTGTAGCTGACCTCTGAAGTCATACTCATAGAGGTTTGAACTCTGGTATGACCTTTGGTACAACCTCTAGTCAGGGCACGTGCCCCCCAACTGATGTCCGTGCCCCCCAACTGATGTCCGTGCCCCCATGGTGTGAAGGATAGGAAAGTATAACTAGTAAACTAGTAACATTTGCGGGTACAACCTTGCAGCCAGCAGTCAACTGCCACGCTTCACCGGTCAACAACAACTTGGATTTTTCCCGCCCAAAGGTGCATCCCTCCAGCCCTACTTAAGCTTCACCATCAGCAGCAGTCCAGCATTCTCCTGAAGACGAGCAGAGTATACTGTTCAAAATGTCGAGACCACACCGGCTCTTCTCAGAGCCACCACTCCTCCCAAAAGATATTTTTACACGGTTGTACCCGCAAAATTTTATTAGTTTATTAGTTATAGTTTCCTATTACTCAAAGAGTTATTAGAAACTTAACCCATACTATCGTGTGGTTTTGTTTCATGTGATTTTTTGGGAGTAGTTAGTAATTTATTTGAGGTTCTGGGCCCAATTTCATAGAGCTGCTTAAGCAGGAAATATTGCTTCAATCTTTTCTGCTAAGCAGAAATGAGCAGGATACCAGTCACAAATTGTACATGCGACATGCTATTTTGGATGGTAACCTTATTCTGGTAAGCATAATTTTGTGCTTAGCTACTTTTTGTGCTTAAGCAGCTTTATGAAACTGGGCCCTGATAACAGGGCCCAATTTTATAAAGCCTGTAAGCACTATAACTCGCTAAGCACAGAACAAACTTGCTTAGCTGAAACAGGTTACCAGCCAAAATTCCATATAGTTTACATTGTTTCAACTGGTGCCCCACTCATGTTTAGCTTAGCAAAAATATTCACTAAGCAGCAATTTCTGTATGAAATTGGGCCAGGGTCTATTGTGTTAATATCAGCGTCTTGTGTTTTAAACTCAACGATGATGACCAACGTAGAGAACTACACTTAAAGGTGCCATGAATTTTTTTTTTTTATTGGTTAAAAAAATAAAGTATGCCTATTATAGTATATCTTTACTTTTTTCACATTTTTTACATGCGTATTAATCGTAGAAATAACGATTTCTAAAATTAGGGGGATGCCGTGCTCCGCCCACCCTTCCTCATTAACATAAAATCTGTGACGTAGACAGTGGAACGGCTGACCAGGGCCATGTGTGTGACAATAACATACAATGCATTGTTGACCACTCGGCACCAGAGCCGTCTTTGAAATGTTTTACCACAGCCTACGTAATGGATCATTGCGCAATCAAATGGCACACATTTTTGGGGCTCAATTAAAGTGTATTAATGCATAACAGACACATCAAAATAGTCAATACTTTGTTTTGTTAATTTCAAACCATATATTAAGCCACATAAATGTTCCGTGACAAAAAACCTCTTTATGGGCCCTTTAAATAAATGGATTATTCATTTGTTCATTTCTAGTTGCCGCGGTGCCTGCTGAGGTTATCCTGAGGAGTGTGACTACGGACACCATTCGTGTGACCTGGGGTGAAGTGGAGGGAACAATCAACCCATACACTGTAGGCTTGTCGAATGATGCGGGTGCTGTCCAAACCATCAACGTTCTTCGCAACCAGCCGAGGCTAGCCGAATTTGGTAACTTGGCGTCCGGTGCCAAGTACACAGTGACTGTATTGGTGGTGGGGGGGGCTGACGGAACGTTGACGCTGAGAACAAGTAAGAAAACAGCAAGGGTAGAAACGTATGCTCAGCATATAGGGTGCGCTCGGTTATCTTCCCCGTGTATACTGGGGAGTTACACTCGTGGTAGCCACGACACGAGGCTAATCGAACGCTGTGGTGTATTCACTTGACATTCTGGAAAAAATTAAGGTTAAAGGTTGTTCCCCGCCGTGAGCCTGCAGCCGTACTACGTCATTACACCGGGCAGCCACCACAGACCCGCTCACGAGCTGGGGCTGTGGTGCCATACACCAGGGCAGACACGAGTATCACGTGATGGCTAATCGAACGCTCTCCTGTAAGTTTTACTTACACGTGTAAGCTAATCGAACGCATCCATAGTAGACAGTGACCAGGTGTGGATTTCATAAAGCGCTAGGACTAGTCTTATCTCCAGTTATGATGAGTAACTAGTCCTAACTTATAGGACTAGTCATAAGTTAGGATTAGTCCTAAGTCAGGACTAGTTTTGTGAAATCCACCCCTGGTCCCAATTTCATAGAGCTGCTTAAACACAAAGAGTAGCTAAGCACAAACAAAATTATGCTTACCAGAATAAGGTCACCAGCCAAAATAGCATGTCCGAGGTATAACAATCTGTGACTGGTATCCTGCTTTTTTTTTGCTAAGCAGACGATTTTTAAGCACTTATTTCTGCTTAAGCTAGTCTATGAAATTGGGCCCTGGTCCCAATTTCGTAGAGCTGCTTAAACAGCAATTAGTGCTTAATAATTTTCTGCTCAGCAAAAATGAGCAGGAAACCAGTCACAGATGACACACATGGAATGGTATTTTTGCTGATAAACTTATTCTTGTAAACATAATTTTATTGTGCTTAGCCATTTCGGGGGGGGGGGCATAAGCAGTTCTATGACATACTGCCCTGGTCCCAATTTCATAGAGGTGCTTAAGCACAAGAGGTAGCTGAGCACAGCAAAACTAAGTGTACCCGGCTAAGGTTACCGGCCAGAAAGTACCATGGCACATGTACCATCTTTGACTGGTGTTCTGCTAACTTTTGATTAGCAGAAAAACGTTAAGCAAAATTGTCGGCATAAACAGCTGTATGACATTGGATCCTGAGAAGATTGTATTCACTCTAAACGCAAACAACTACTACATTTGAAGTGAGACATTCTCCTGTTTACTCTTGAAACTAATAACCATTTGACGTTTTGCATGAAGACTACTCCATCGACAACTACCCACTGCAACAGTAAGCTTCTGACGGCAGAGAATTTTTGAAGCCCCTAAATGGGCATCATGAAAGTATATGACATCTTGCATGAAATGCCTGGCATATTGCCAAAAACAGAAGTCTTTTAGGGTAAAGTGCCAATTCACTGCCGATTGATAATATCTTTGTACAAATGTCATTCTCATTGTTGGTTTGTTAAATTTTGTCTTTCGTTTTCTTAGAAAAAAAAAAACAATGCTTAAAAATAAAAAAAAAATAAACAAAAAAATACTAGTATAAAAAATTTCCACAGCAAAACTAAGTGTACCAGGATTAGATTACCGGCCAGACGGTACCATGTCACATGTACCATCTTTGACTGGTGTTCTGATAATTTTTGATTATTCAAAAATTTAACATTGGAGTCCAATATGGATAATTATTGGATGCTTCGCAGCGTCCTTTCCAAAATAATCATGCCCTGCCCAAGGTATTGTCCACAAAAATATGGCCACAATTTTGTTTGTTTGATCTCTTTTTCAGTTCCCCATCGGCCAAGGGTTGTGACTGTATTAGGCTCTACAGCAACGACGATCACCGTTAGCTTTGGTGACCCGGCACGAGCCACTACCTTCAACCTCTTCAGAATATCGTATAGTAGGGATGGTGTCCCAACCATTCAGTCCGGTGAGGTAGGGGTCAATGTCGGCTCTTTTACCGTAGAGGGTCTATTCCCGGAGACGATGTACGACATCCACCTACAGACAGTATCCAATGATGGGGGTTTTGAAACAGTCAGTGAATTAGTCTCCGCTCCAGGAACTACAGGTGAGATCCGTATTGAAAGGTCCCATGAAGACGTCATTTTTCATGTTTCATTTTTGGGGGCTTCATATATGGTTATATGATATTAATATCAAAATGATATAATAAAAGGGAACCACCAAATAACATGAGGACATTTTCATATCCAAAAAAAAAATAATAATGTATTTTATATTACCACACACACAGATCCTTGTCATTTGATTGGTGGAACACGCATCTTATTGCATCCTTCATTTTGCCATGTATACTTCCGTGACACTCCAAAATTTTACATTGGAGTCCTATATGGATAATTATTGGATGCTTCGCAGCGTCCTTTCCAAAATAATCATGCCCTGCCCTAGGCATTGTCCAAACAAGGCAACAACATCATGTCATGGCAGACAAGCTTGGTGTCTACATGGAGTCATCCACGTTGTTCAGAAGTTTTTAAAAGATATTTCAGAGGGGGGGGGGGGTGTTGACGAGCCTCGTGAAATGGAATAGTCCAGATTCCACCTTGTGATTATATTCTGCGACAATGCACTCTCATGCATCCATTGTATGTATATTACCTTTAAGGTCAACCAATATTACTGTTTCTGTAAAACAGGCACTCCCAGCCCAGCCCAAGTCATCATCACTTCGTTCACGAGCACCTCAATCGACCTCACATGGGGTAGAGGGGACAATCTCCCAGGCTATCGGGACACCTCTCTCCAAATTGACCCGCCGGCTGCCTCAAACCCTGTGGTCAATAGAGAAAGTCGTACAGCAACCTACAATGACCTGACGCCTGGGGAAGAGTACAACATAACTGTGACGTTGATTGCGGACACCAACGTTGTACAGTCGGCTGCGCAGAGAACAAGTAAGCCCAAGGGTATGGGGACGGGGATGGACGCTGAATTGTTTTGAAGTAACCCTTTTCTTACCATCGACGAGTTACGTTGACCAAGTTTATTCTTTAAAAGGCACTGGGACCATTGGTTAGAAAGCTGTGATTTTGTTCATTCTCACCCTCCTTTTGGTTGGAAAGAGAAAGATCAGATCTTTCCAATTGTGTAAAATAGAATGAGGTTGCTGTCACGCAATTCTTTCAAAATGGAGTGGAAAGATCCAAAATACCAAAACACCTATGGAGTGCCTCCTGCTTGTGCTCAAGAAAAGGGTATGAGATTCCAGATTTTATTTAGAAAAGTAAGATCGAGAACCTGGCTGTTTTTTGACAGATCTCTTAGATTTTTGTATTCTTTGAGATTCCAGATTTTATTTAGGAAAGTAAGATCGAGAACCTGGCTGTTTTTTGACAGATCTCTTAGATTTTTGTATTCTTTGAGATTCCAGATTTTATTTAGGAAAGTGAGATCGAGAACCTGGCTGTTTTTTGACAGATCTCTTAGATTTTTGTATTCTTTGAGATTCCAGATTTTATTTAGGAAAGTGAGATCGAGAACCTGGCTGTTTTTTGACAGATCTTTTAGATTTTTGTATTCTACGAAAGGGAATTTAATAAGCAAGACAGTTTTCATTGTTTATTTTTCTCTAAAAAAAAATGGCATATGTTACTGTTATTTTACCGAAAAACACCCATCCCTCCATTCAAAGAAATTTCTTATTAAAGAAACCGATATTTGTGATAATACCTTGAGTCTTTGCGAGACACACAAGAAAGGGAAGTCCAGAAATGATGTTGTTCTTACGTAAACCATCGAAGATAAAAATTTCAATGCATTTCCTTTGGGCTTCTGGCAATCGATGGAGCCAGTTTGTGTGAAGTGGGCGTGACGTACAGTGGATTTATGTCACACTTACCAACAGGTTTGCTCATGTCGCAATAATAAACAGCGTAAAATAGGTTCTCAAGATATTTGGGATTTGGAATTCCTTTCAGTCAAGAAAGGATTCAGATGAGATATTTTCCAGAATATAACACCAGGCATAACTATCTTGAGAAGAAGTGTAATGGAGCATTTTTTTAAGTGCGCATAATTCAGAAACTGACCTTGTTGTTTTTGAAAAAGGTTTGCCAATAATTCTTCGGGTATCGAAATTCCAATTCCAATTGTTTAGGTCATTGTGTATAGAAAAACTTGTGAAATTTGTAGGTAACAGTTAGAAAATACCAAATACCAGTCTTTAAAAATTACACTTCACTGAAAAATGGTGAATTTCACTTTAAAGCCCCAGCTCACCATTGGTAAACTGACTGTAAATGCTTCCATTCTTTGCACGAATCAAGATATTTGTAATAAAACCAACCTGTGAAAATGTCAGCTCATTTCGTTCTTTTATTTGCTAGAAAATGTGCATTCCTATAGTTTTCGTCTCACTGAGACAAAATCTAATTGTGGATCTTATTTCATTTATTATTTAAAAACGATAACACTTCAGGCAGAAATATTTCAAGGAAAGTTTTCTACCATCATTATCTTTATACCATGTAAGGTACATGTAAATCTGTGAACATTTATGTTTTTCTTCTTACCAATGTTGAGCTGGGGTTTCACAAGGCAGTAAGTCTGAAGATAAAGTCAGATTTAAAACTGATGTTTTTTTCTTCTGAATTTTAGTTCCACTGCCAGTGACTAATTTGGTAGTTACCAGCACTGCACCAGCATCGATCTCCTTGGGCTGGAGTCTAGGAGGTGGCGCTTTGACCTCTCAAGACCTCCATGTGACCTCTGCTGACCCCGGACCCCCTGTCAATATACCCGTCATCACTTTGGGAGCTGGTACCACGTCCTATACAGTTACTGGATTGGACCCCGGTCACAATTACACCTTCAGACTGGTGGTGAAAGCTGGTGACCAGGAGAGTCGACCTACCAGTACTGATGGAAGAACAGGTACTCTGTCTGGTTTGTCTATCAAAATGCCCACTTCCTCTGCGTTTTCTTTCTCTATGTAACTCAGTAAACAGGATTTGTCCTTTTTTTGTTGGGAAAATCAATAATGAAACACAACTTGGTCCTCGGATGCTCCTAGGGAATGTACTTCCTACAACCTTTCTGAAGGTTTAAGGGGCTTGAACGCCATTTGAGTCAGTGATGTTTGAAGCTCTGCATGGTGTGGTTAATAAGAAACAACTCTAACTGTTAACCTTGCGGGTACAATCATGTAAATCTCTTTTGGGAGGAGTGGTGGCTCTGAATAGAGCTGGTGTGGTTTTGATGTTTGGAACAGTATACTCTGCTCATCTTCAGGAGAATGCTGGACTGCTGATGATTCTGAAGCTCAAGTAGGGTTGGAGGAATGCACATTTAGCTAAAGTTATAGTTATAGATATAGTTATAGTTATAGTTAGCTGGACTGCTGATGATTCTGAAGCTCAATAGGGTTGGAGGAATGCACATTTAGCTAAAGTTATAGTTATAGATATAGTTATAGTTATAGTTAAAGTTATAGTTAAAGTTAAAGTTAAAGTTAAAGTTAAAGTTAAAGTTAAAGTTAAAGTTAAAGTTAAAGTTAAAGTTAAAGTTAAAGTTAAAGTTAAAGTTAAAGTTAAAGTTAAAGTTAAAGTTAAAGTTAAAGTTAAAGTTAAAGTTAAAGTTATATTTGCTTATACTGCCATTTGAGTCGTTTCTCTCCTTTCTCAAGCTACTCAAATTCAGTGGTTTTGTAGTTTACACAGAATTGGGCGGAGTGTTAGTGTTTATTGCTTGAAATGTGCCATGTGCCTTTGCACATGGAGTAAATCTCTCTATCTGTAAAGCCTGTCTCCCACTGTTTTTAACCCCCATTTAATTTTTTTTCTAAGAAGAGACTCGTACATGATTACCTTCGTAAATTATCTTCTTCCCAGGGCTTGAATTTGGAGGGATAATCCACAAGACCTCAGGGCTTGTAGCTCAAAATGTACTGGACTAGAATTTCTTTTACAAGGCCAGAATCAAGACAAACACAAGCCAAAACTTCCTGACACAGTTTAACATGCATTCAACTGTTTTTATTTGAACAAGCACCATGATAATGGACATGTAAAAGAAGAGTTATCTCATTTGTCTTTATGGATATTAAGTTTATTATTATTATTATTTGTTGTTATTTTTTTTATCCATACACTAATGTGTGTTTAGCACTGTATACTCCATACTTTCCTAAGTCCTATAAAAAAAAATTCACAGGCATTATCCTTGTGTGGGATTCGAACCCACAACCCCCGCCATTCTAGAGCAGATGTCTTACCAACTAGACTACTCAGACTGTCCGGTAGCTAGAGGCAGTTTGAATCCTATTAGCAGCGGGTACCATCTATTATGATTATCATGTTTACTTCATTACTTAACAGTAATGACGTGGCGTGTCGTGGCCGAGTTGTCTAGCGCACCGGATTCAAGCTCTGGTGTTTTTGATCACCAGAGTGCGGGTTCGAGTCCCGGTCGTGACACTTGTGTCCTTAAGCAAGACACTTAACCATTATTGCTTCGTCCTTCGGATGGGACGTAAAGCCGTAGGTCCCGTGTGTTGTGTGTAATGCACATAAAAGAACCCAGTGACACTTATTGCTAAGAGAAGGGGTTTGCCCCGGTGTTTCTGGCAGTGGCTGCTGAATGCGCCGCAGCACCTTGTAAACCTTTATAAGGTGCTACATAAATGGGTCTCATAATTTAAAAAAAAAACCTTCAAAGACCTGTCGTGAAAAACTGACACTAATCTGTCAGGCGCTGTGTGCTTTGTAGAGCGCCATATAAATGCTAAATATTATTATTATTATTAGTTATTAACAGAAATGAAGTGTATATCAGACTCAAAATCAATATTTGATCGTAACTTGATTCTGTTCTAGATGTATTACACACTGAGGTATTAAAAATTCACTTAGAAAACACAAGACTGACCATAGAGTTATATATAAGAACTAGAGGGAGCACTCGCGATGTCATGCCCAGAACTCCGCTGACCCACCATGGGCGAAAATCCCTATGGGTCAATTGCATACGAATGTCCACTTAGAAAATGGTTACTGTGTAAACTGATGAGTGACCAGTGTAATATGATTGGTCAGCGCCATTTTCTCAAGGGTCAAAAATGCTTCTTGTCGGGCCGTGTCGCATGGTTTTGTACACCCTCTAGTTCTTATATATAACTCTTTGAGACTGACTGACTTGTTCAGTCATTGGTTTACCGGCCCATTGCTAAAATCACTGGCCTCAGGCCTGCAGTCCAGTGGAAAACTTAAGCCCTGTTCCCCCTTTCAAAATGTTTTGATTGTACTGATGCGTCAACAAATTGTTGTTTTTTCAAATTTCAGATTCCTTGATGGAGAGGGAAGTCTTTGTAAAGAGGATTACACAAGATGCCGTTGTCATCATCTGGGGAGAGGTACCCGGCGCTTCTCTGTACACTGTCAGCATCCCAGGATTCACTCCAATTAACGTTATCCAATTAGAGGTGGAGTTTACGGGGTTGTCACCAGCCACTGTGTACCCCATCACCATCGTGCCGCTCGTCAGCATCATCCAGGGTACTCCATTCGGGACAACTGTTCGAACAAGTGAGAATGATAATAATTCTACTAACAATTATAATATTTGTGGGTGAACGGAGAGAAATTGACTAAAACGGGATTTGAACCTGCGACCTCCAGATTAACATGCCGGGGCTCAACCAACTGAGCTTATTTTATAGCCCTAAGATAATGGTCTCCCTATTTTGTCAATGGCTTTGTTCGGGGTGCCAGTCAGAAGCGGTGCAACCTGAAACTGTCGTATGGCCATAGATCCCACCCAAGTATTCGATACAAATCTAGGAAGTGGCAGGACTGGGGTCACCTCTAATATCAATTAATAAACCACAAGGGAAAGTAGCGAGCAGTTTAGTGCATCAGACTCAAAGTTCTGGTGGCTAAGTCATCAGGATGTGGGTTTGAATCCCATTCATGCTACTTGTGTCCTTGAGCAAGACACTTAACTACAATTGCTTCAAATAGGGGAAGAGGCAGTTATGTTTGTCTTGCAACAGATTCATTTACCCCTCCCTGTTCTTAGCTGTGCTGTGAAAAGACTTGCGTTTATATCTCTCCATGTCTTGTTTCTGTGCACTGGGGTAATAATAACAATAGTGGCTTCTTATATAGCGCTCAGGTCCATCACGCAGTGACGCTCATGGCTAACATTATTACCCTGGTCACTGGGCCATTTACTTCATTCCTTAAACCATCTTAGCTCCCTGGGGAGTATACAGCCTGTGCTGCCAAGTATATGTTGCACTCAAAGCTAAACCAATCACAAGAAACCATCTCTCCTCACAGGTACCCATTTACCCCTGGGTGAAGAGAAGCAAATAATTATAGTTAAGTGTCTTGCTCAAGGACACAAGTGTCATGACCGGGATTCGAACCCACACCCTAAGCCACCAGAACTTGAGTTGGATGTGCTAAACCGCTCGGCCACGACACGCCACAGATTTCTATATTTCTATCCCTTTAAAAAGGAGCACACTCCTCGAGTGGCCTTGGGGCCTTGTGATGGCAATTTGCATTAAAAAAAATTTAACAAAAATTGTAAATTTCACTTGTCAGTTTCCCTTGTGTTTTTTTTTCACTGAACATTAACAATATTGGAAAGTTAAAAGGCACTAATATCCACCAATCATGATGCTCATGGTGCATGATCCTCGTTAGCCTGTCATTTAGCTGTTTATTTCACTCCTTCAACCACCCCCACTCCCGAAGAGTATGCAGTCTGGGCTGCCAAGTGTGTAGTTATTCAAGCTATTATGTTGAACCCATAATGTGACGACTTCGACTTGAGAGCTTTAGGTCGCTGCAACGGACCTCTCAGCCACGACATTCCATAGTAAAAACAAAACCGTTTTGTTCACCAAAAGTCATTGAGATTTATCTGTAAATGTCATTAATACTTTTTCCTGCAGAGAAATAAATACTATTTATGAATACTGATCTTGCATGTTTTATCAGAGATGAGAAGTCATGCTCTGAAACGTTTGCACAAAGACCTTATTCAGGCCTCGATCTTAAGAAAAACGGGGGCAGGCCTTTGCTGGCCAAATCAGAGAAATTGTACAAGGGCATGCTGGCCAAGTTGGTAGTGACAGTGCAATTTTTCTGAAGGGCATGCTGGCCAACTCCACAGGGCATGAGGCCAATGGCCTCGGTGGCCTCGGTTAAGATCAAGGCCTGTTTATTTTGACCCCTAACATGTAGATGTAATGTTGTTACTGTATATATCAAGTTGATAAGATAAAAAGTTGACAAGATAAAATGCACACCAGGGGAATGCTTATGTTTGTCCACCATCGTCATCCTCATTGGGAATGCTCTCCTTTACGGTCTCCCCCTGAATCAGATATCAAGTCTTCATCAGCACATACAAAACACAGCAGCTTGTGTTGTAACTTTGTCCAGAAAGTCATGCCATATCACTCCAATCTTGAAAGATCCGAATCAGAGAATCGTTTTCAAACTCGTGCTAATTGTTCACAAATCTTTAAACAACATTGCTCCAACCTATATTTCTGAACTACTTAAATTCTACACTCCATCACGCAATCTGCGTTCCGGGAACATGTCACTCCTATCGGAATCAGTTTCAAAACGTACTTGGGGTGATAGGTCTTTTTCTGTAGCAGCTCCGAGACTCTGGAACCATCTTCCGTCTCAACTCAAGTCTTGTATTAGTATAACTAAAGTTAAGTTGCTACTTAAAACTCATCTTATGTCACAAGTCTTCGTTAAGGATGTTCATTTGTAATTGCTTTGCGCCATGAGCGCCCAGCAGGGTGGATAGTGTGAACTATAAATCTTTATTATTGTTATTATTATTCTGCAGATCCCAACTCCCCTGGCCAGATCACCCTGGAGAATAAGTCACCAACGTCCCTGACCGTCTCCTGGGTTGCAGCCCCTGCAGACTCCTTCACCTTCTACAGGGTATCCATCACGGATCCCAGTGGCAATGAAAATTTTGCTGACCCGGTGTATCCGTCAGAGCCCACCGAGTACACCTTCAATGACCTGGATCCTACGACGGATTACACTGTTACCGTGGTGACCGTGCTGGAGGCAGACGCCATGTTAAGTCTCGCAGAGCAGACAGGTGACACTACACAGAGGGAAGTCTTCAGAACAGGTGAGCGTGTTGACCAGTTCCCACCAGGAATCTGCCAATTTTTTTCCCCCATCCAGCCTGACGGTATTATTCCCGTGGAATTGCCCAGAATTATTTTTTCTTTGAGAATACTGCCAGGCGCGAAGAAACCTTGACTTGACAAAGCCAAGAGAACAAAGGTTCTCATCGAGGCACGGGGATTTTTGTTTTCTCCATCGAGAAAATGTCAAATTTATGCACTGTGAATTGCCAAACCTAGGCTGGAAACTCGGTTCACTCTGCCTCCTGTGAGCTGAAATACAATGAAACAATGGTGTAAGGCTCTTGATGCGTCGTGATCCTCTTCTTGGAATGAAAGAACATGGTCTGGAATCGGGGATTACACAATAACCCCTGCATAATTGGTGGAAATTGGCGAAATATTCAACACCACCATCCTCTTTGTGTGGGTGAAATGAAGCATTGCACGGTGCATACTGTGTGCACACACTTGGTGACCTTTGTTCCGGTATTCCGATTTTACACAAAGGCGTGTTTACAGGATCTCTGTTTGCTGGCTCGAACAATATTTGCATGTAAACAGGTCATCCGGTGTCAACTGTTTAAGCGGAGGTCCAACCAGAGACCCCCCTCCCCCCCCCCCCCCCCCCGATCCCCCTACACCCCTCCATCCTGTTGGTAATTCATTGTGTCACAGATGCGCGCATATGCTGCATGCCCAAATTGATCGCTACTTCCGGTCCCAAAGCTGGCATACGTTTGAGTGTAATTTTACCAAAAATCGCACGTTTCTTCGTTGAAAGGTGTTCTGTTTGAGACAAACCTATCATTCTGAGAAGACCTCAAGTCTTTGAAGAACATATGTGAAAGCCAAGAAAAATTGTATTAGTTGATTTTTGATTTTGTTTCTTCGGATTTATGAGAATTTTACGGCCTTTTGATTATTATGCATGCGAAATTGCAACCAAGGACCTTATGGCACTGAGCCTTGATTTGTACAATCATCAAAGTGGATGCAATTAAAAATGAAGAAGTGTTTATTTTTGTTGACAAAAACTGTTGCTTTCATTAATTCATTTGTCCAGATCCAATTGCCGATACAATGATAATCACAAGGGCTGTAACCACCACTTCCGTGACCCTCTTGTGGAACGAGGTACCAGGGGCCACCTCATACCAGGTCTTCATCACCCCAGCAGTCGGTTCCAACCCCAAGACGGTACTCCCAGCAGGTGGTACCACAGCTTCACTGGTCCTCAGCAATCTGTTCCCCGGTCGAGACTACTTATTCACTGTTCAAGTCCGGCCGAGCGGTCTGGTGGACAACTTTGAGACTAGGGAGCGAACAAGTAAGATCCTGCTGTAACCCCCAAAACATGAAACCGGTTCTACATTCGAGTTGTTGTTTAGATATCACGGCAGCCGGTTGATTACCAGTCGGTTGATTGGTCTAGGGTTTCAAGCCCAGGTCGGCCACTTGGCAGAGAGTACAGGGAGCAGTTGTCAATAATGTGGTCAGCTGACTGTATCTCTCCGCATTCGCACAAGGGGGAAAGGTGTCAATCCCAACCGATGCATGCAAGAGGCAAATCCGAGGATAACGGACATAAGGCAATTCAGGCCAACTGCCTCTGTTCTTCCTAGAAGATAACTTGTATTTAATCTTTTGCTGATATTCGTTTCAAATTAAGATTTTTCATATCATTTCTCGGAAGGGAAAGAGTGCCCATCACCAAGTATGCTAAAGTTGTTAACCGTTTCTATACCACAGGCGACTTTAGTCGATTGCACAGATCATACCCCATTTACCTTACCATAGGTGACTTTTAGTCGAAGATCCCACACAAAAAAAAGCACTCAAGCCCCAGCACAAAGGCCTTATATTATAATAAAGCTGTAGTTATGTCCGTTTTCACCCTCCATAGCCAAATTTACAATGGTTAAAAAGAGAAAGATTAGAACTCGTTCATTGATTGTAAAAAACCATAGGATTGCTATTAGGCAATCCTCTTGAAGAGTGTGAAGATCCAAAATACCAAACACCTACGGAGCGCCAAGTTTTCGTGAACAAAAAAGTATTTGAGTTTACAGATTGAGAACCTAGACATTTATAGACCGATCTCATTGATTTTTTGATAATATGAAAAGGGATGGGTCCTATTTTTGACTGCAAGAGGGCGCCCTTTGGGGTAGACTGGGGGTCAAAGCATAGCAATAGTGTGGTAAACCAGGTACAGTTAGACTTCTAATGAAGCAGTTAATATAAAACTTTTGAGTTTTTTTTTATTGACAGTTTTACAATGTTATCAGTGTAAGGTATTTGCTTGCAAAATTTGTATGTTTAATGTTTTGAAATATTGTTGTACTATCAAAATGGAATTAGTATTGCGCCCTCTTGCTGTCCAAAATACGGTCTATTCAAACAATTTCTTATTTTGTTCTAAAATGAAACCTTCAGAGTGCTAATAGAGTTTGTAAAATTGGCCTCTGTGCACACGTGTGCTGTTGTGTAAGAATGTGGGGTCAAACAATACACCAATCCAGTAGGCCACACCCCTTGACAAATTGACCAATCACAATGCGTGATTTAAGGTCCGACAAATTACCGCCATTTTGTCCGACATAACTTTTTATTTTGTGTATTGTTTACTACACACTTTTCGTTGACTTTACTTTTGTTTTGTATGTACAGGGCATTTCTTTTACAAACCTGAGTTTTATCCTTAACCATGGTCAAGCGGTGTTTATATTTTAATTGTAACTCTGACTCTCGATACCCTGACAAGAGAGGAAATGTACATTTTTGGCCTTTTCCGAAACCAAAGTCCATCGGAGAGAAGTGCTTTCGGTGAACATGCAACACACGGCGTGTGTATGTACCATGATGCATGCCAGGCTTCGCACATACATGTACATTGTACATGTACATCCATCATGCGGCGATCGTGACACGTTGTGTGTGGTTGCTTGGTCATTGCTATGGTGGGCGTGGCCTACTGGATCGGTGTATTCAGTCACCAGCGGTTGTTTATGTCAAAACATTTAGGTAACGAGGGTTAATTTTAAGTTGGCTATTACTAGGGAACACATCAGGGGTTTCAAATATTTTAAGTTTTTGAAAATGGAAAACCTCTTGTTTTTCTGGATGATTACTCTTGGGTAAACTTTACAGAAAGAGAATTGTTTGTTTACGATTTGTCGAAAAGAAGATGTTTTCAAAGCCAGATTATCTGTAGAAAGAAGAGAGCCTTTTCCGTGCAGCATCCACAAACATTTCAGTTTACATTATTCTCACCGTATGCTGTGGTCAAGTTAACAGCTTTCAGCTTTGGTATTGGCCGTTGGCTGTAGGTGATGTTGAAGTATATCGAGTCAGATACAATCTGCTTGCCGTTGTCACAGCCAGAGCCACTGTTTCTGACCTTGCCTTAATTTCTACTTTCTGACGGCATCGTGTTATTTTCGATATCTTGTAGATCCTGACTCACCACAAGCCCTTAGGGCAGATGTCACCACAGCAACCAGCATCAGCGTGGCATGGCTGTCCCCAGTGGGTGTAGTAGACTTGTATCAAGTCACATACTCCCCGGCTGATGGCACCCCACAGCCTCCAGTCAACATTGAAGCCACCTCACCACTTGAGCTGCGGGTGGATAATCTGCGGCCAAGCACAGACTACACTTTCTTTGTCAAGGCTGTGTCGGGTCGGGATGCCACATTTAGGGAGAGTGTCCCCGTCCAAGCTGTGTTCCGAACAGGTAAAGGAAAAAACGTGACTTCAAAGTTGGACTTACTCGACCTAAACCCTTTGAGACCAAGTAGAGTCTCTACTCTGTCTGGAGACTACACTTTTTCTCAAAACCAAGACCTCCCCCCCCCCACCTAAAGAAGATTTAATAAAAAAAATGGTTGTTGACCATAAACCTACTCGCTTCTTTCTTCCCACACCAGCCAAAGCTTCAATTCAATTCAATTCAATTCAACTCTTATTTATAGATGTCTGGCTGTCTAAAAATAGAAGCCTTTATTTTGATACCTGTTGCATCCCTTCACATGTCTCAAATTTGTGGCATTTTCTAAACAATAGTTCCCCCCTTTTTTTCACCCCAGTAACTCCTGCGGCTGGTGAGATCATCTGCCTTGATTTTGACTCCACCTCCTTGACTGTTGGCTGGGGCCCCGTTGGTGGTACCTTCTTGGGTTACAACCTCCGCATCCGGCCAGGGAGCTTTCCAGACCAGAATGTACCCCAGGACAGCGAGCGTGTTGTCACCTTCAGTGGATTGACACCTGGCACAGAGTACACCATCACCTTGCAGGCCAATCAGAATGAACAAGGATCCCTTGTCAAGAGAACAAGTAAGTGAAGTAACTTTTCAAACAAAATGAGAGTTTGCGATAGATTATAGAATGGCGGGGGTCGTGGGTTTGAATCCCACCCGTGGAATATTCCCGTGGATTTTTTTTCACAGGACTTGGGGGTGGGGAAAGTACTGAGTATACAGTGCTTAACACACATCGGTTTATGGGCAAAAACACAAATAATATGAAAGAGAGTTTCTTGATTTGAGTATATAGCCCATGTGACCTGTGACATCACACGTTTACAAAAAGAGCCACAGAGCCTGGACTTCCTACAGGTACGATTTGTAGACAGCCCAATGGAAGAAAACATTCAATCTTATATTTTATGGAGATTGCACTGTTGGATTTTCAACAACTTTTGATATGAAGAAAATGGGTATATCTCAAAACGTGTTCAGCTGTTACTTTTATAACTTTTGAATTTATCTTGAAATTATGACACAAAATGAAAATTTTTCTTCCATATGACCAGAAAGGCCCTGGAATGTATGAGGTCACTCTTCTTGTAAACAAAGGTTACGTGGTCTTTAGCATTGGTTATTATAAAAAAAAACAATAAATAAAAAAAACAAAAAAAACATAATTTTCTTCATTCCAAGAGCAATCTTTCGTAGAAATATTACCGTCTAAAACACTGTCAAAGACTACAAAACAGCTTTTTGAGACTCCACAAAATGCCATTGTTTATTTTGATAGCCTAAATCAAAATAAGCCTGGGCTCAATTTCACAGATTAGCTTAAGCAGAAAATATTGCTTAAAAATGTTCTGCTAAGCAACAATTAGCAGGATACCAGTCACAGATTGTACTAGTGTGATAGTACTTTGGCTGGTGACCTTATTTTGGTAAACACATTTTGTTTGTGCTTAGCTACTTTTTGTGCTTAAAGCAGCTCTATGAAATTGGGCCCTGGTAAAAATGTGTTAAAAAATCCCTTAAAAAAAACAAAAAACATAAAAACAAAAAATCTCACTAAATTGTGGCCACAAAATTTGATTGAATCTACAGGTTGGTTGTATGGTGTGTTTGTTGAAAACTAGCCGATGGAAATTAATTCACTGTTCCAGTTGTTTTCCTTTAAAGATTTGTACTTGGCATTTTATGAGTTCATCATTCAGCTCCTTCAGATGAACTGGACCCAATTCCATGGTGCTGCTTTCCACAGATTTCTGTGCTTACGGCGCCTTATAAAGCAAGAGATTGTGTGGGCTGTTAGCTCAGATTTCTGTGACAAGCAGTGCCGTGAAATGTTTACTTACCTATAGTGTACTTCTCATTCCCTGTAATATGTCTTAGGTTTTGTTATATTTTCGTTTTTCTAGTAAAATTCCCCGTCTGATGGTTCATGATAGAGAATCGTGTGTTTTGAAATCATGCGAAGGGCTGGTTAAAAACACACACCATAGCAAATGATACTTTTCTGTCCTTTTACCTTTTATGGATTGGAGTGTAAAGCCCGGTTCATACTCCAGGCTAATGCAAACGCGAAGTGAATTTCATGTCACCTCCCTACATTCACGTAAAATATTTCGCAAGAGTTGAGCACACTTCAGCAAATTGGCTTTGCCTTTGCATTCGCTTGAAGTATGAACCGGGCTTTAGTCGTACATCAGCTCAGGCAAGTGACATACGTGCAAAGCTAGAAATTTCAATCTTTCAGCTCGTGGTGTCTCAAAATTAGCTACGTCCTGTATCCTCCCAGTTACACAACCACATTTGTAGATGTTCATATGGGATAGTTTAAGAGATAAATACAGGTGAATGATAACTTTATAAAGTAAGCAAGTAAATCCCCATTTCTTATTCTCCTTTGATAGAGCCACTGATGCCTTCAAATCTGACAGTGGATGCCAACCTAGCCACACCCACGTCTGTCTCTTTTACTTGGGGAAGCCCCAGCGGAGAATTTGACCTGTTTGAGATCGAGTACAGCATTGAAAGTGGCCCCAAGACCAGCGTGGAGTTCATTGAACCCGCCACGTCGTACACCCTCGAGAACCTCTTGCCTGGTACCACCTACAATGTCTTCGTGACGACGGTTGCTGGGAGAGGTGCAACATCCGTCAAGAGTGATGCTGCTACTGCGGAAGCTAGTACTGGTAAGCGTGTGCTCGCCTTCATGTGAGAGACCTGTGTGTTACTTACTCACCTGCTACACGTGGCCAGACAGTTGTGGCATGCCTGTTTGGTGCCGACTTGGCGCTATACATGTAAAACTGTTGGCAAGAGATCAAAATATAACCCTCTACTTCAGCCCATTCACTCAACAGATGGTTCCAAGCAACTCTGTGTGGGCCTGAGACTTGGCGAGGTCACTTGAACAATTTTGTACACAACGGATGCAGATAGGATTTTTGTGCACAGGGCTATGGGAGCAATGGTAGCACAGCAGATTGTTGTGAACCCCCCTGACCAAGTCGGCGACCCCATTTGATTGACACCCCTTCTAGGATGTGTGGAATGGTCTAGCTTAGGATATCATGAAGTATGACTTGGCTGTTTTTTTTTTCCATGGGGATGCCGTTATGTTTTTCTTTGTTTTGTGACTGACATGTCTGACCACTTCCCACTAAGCAGGGTGGGGTGCTCCATACACTGTTGTCCTTTCACACGAGGTGCAGTTTGTCAAATTTTGCAAGCATGCTAAAATAAAGCAAGGGACGCCTGCTAAATTGCTGTCGTTTGAAAAGGCGTTTGGGTTTCGCGGTCCAAGCCCTGTTCAGAAATCGTGAGTTTTGACTTACTGAAGTTAAATGATGTTGAGTAAAATATTACTCTCTTGATTAAATACTTAAAAAGTTGATGTTTCTTAAGTAAAGAAAAAGTTGATAAAATCTATTATTTTCCAGTACGCGCTAATCCTCCAATCAGATTGCTGAACGGGAGTGCGATAATAAACCATATCATACTCCCAGTAGTCTATATTGCACTCTGCGTATTTTGAGTATCATGCTCCGTATACAGACAGTGCAAAAGGACGTTCTAAAAATTTGTGCGTGGCATGTTTTGCTCTTCATCAAATGATGCTCAAAGTTGTATTATCTTCCAGATGACTGGAAGATAATACAACTTTATCATACTCGTGTTTGTGGAATGTGGGAAAATATAGCGCATCTGTGTCCCATATCCCACGAGGCAGAAGGGCTATATTTTCTCGTATTCTATTTGCCCTTGTGTGGTACTTTTTGATAACACACCTATTCTTTGTTGCTTTTTTTGTATGTGATTGCAGTTGCGTTTGGTCCACTAGCAGTTGGGGTCTTGGATTTCACTGCAAACAGAATCGACATCGCATGGGGTGCTGTTCCAGACCCAACTGCTCTGTTCGCTGTGACAACTGAGCCAACTGCAACCGTGGTAGGTCTGAGCCAGAGCCAGCGGACAGTCTCTCTGGTTGGTTTGACTGCAGCTACAGAGTACAGCATCACTGTCTTCCTGGTTGCCGGTGCAAATACTCCAGATACTGCGACAATATCACAACGCACACGTTAGTATCAAGGGAGCAGTAAAAGAATAATAATAATAATAATAATAATAACTAGTTCTTATATAGCGCATTTCACAATAATGTCTCAATGCGCTTTACATTAGTGCCCTGGTCATTGGGCCAATAACATTCCTGTAATCTTTCTCAGCTCCCTGGGGAGTATACAGCCCCGAGCTGCCGTGGCACTCTGAAGGCTTTTTCAAACACAATATCAACCTCTACCCTCGCAGGTACCCATTTCTACCCCTGGGTGAAGAGAAGCAATTATAGTAAAGCATCTTGCCCAAGGACACAAGTGTCATGACCGGGCTTCGAACCCACACCCCGATGACTTAACCACCAGAACTTGGGTCCGGTTCACTAAACTGCTCGGCCACAACTTGCTACGAATAGATTTAACTCAAATCAGATTGAACTAGATTTCATCTGATTTTTTACTCTCATTTACCCTGGCAGTGACTCAGGCCGACTTAATCGGCCCAGTTTTCCGACTGTGGACAGCAGGCATGTGATTTCTCAGTTTTTTTTTTCCTGATTTCAGGATTTTCTCCAAATTTCCTTGAGCCATCAAATTTTCTTGAAAGAAGTAAAGCAGTCACCAAAGGGAGAAAGAAATAGTCCACATTGTGTTCAAACCTGTAGTTTTTTATTTCTGGTGATGCACAGAGTCTGTAAACCTCCTGAATTGTAACATCTGGGAGGTTCCGGGTGTAGAATAAGGGGGAACCCAGGCCTGCGAGCCATTTTTCAGGAATTTTCACCATTGGCAACTCATTTTTGGTGTAGACCTCATGCACGTGACGTCATTTGAGAAGGGCGACCTCTGCTAGAGGTCAAAATAAGGTTGCCCATTGGCCCATCCTGTGTGCGGCTCGTTCATTATAGCTGTGCGATTACATTGTTTCATCGTTTTACCTCTTAGGTGGTAGCATAATGACGTCAATGCATAAGGTCCATTTTATTTGTGATTTCAAAAACAAAAAATGTATTACTGCATAAAATGCATGGCATAACCTGCATTTAATACAGGGTGCTGCAAGGGTTAAACTAAATGTCCTAAACTAGTTTCAATCTAGATTATAAAATTTATACCAGTAACAGTCCTTCAGACTTGTATATTTCTGAAATTCATATCCCACAAATGACTGTTGCTTATTTCAATTGTTTACGATTACCAAGATCTGCCTAAACGTCAGCCGTTTTCTCATGTTTTCGTGAAAACCTTTGCACCGAAGTTGATTTTCACCTGTTGGTCGGATGATGTTTAGTGAAAAGTAGAGGTAGGGAATTAGTTTACTTCAAAATACTCAAAACAAACAAACAAACAAACATACAATGAAATATATTATCCTTAAACTTTTTATTTATGTCCCACAGGTCCAAATCCAGCCAGTAACGTACGGGTCAAGCCAGGCAGCGAAGTGACTCCTGTGTCTCTGGTCATCCAATGGCAGCCAGCTGTTGGACTTGTCAGCGGTTATGACGTGTCCTATAGGGTGCAAGGCAGACAGGTAACTCTAACACTACCAGAAATAATCAGATTTGCAACAATTCGTCGTGGTCAGGTTGAGTTGAAGGCCAGATTGTAGTTATTTTCAAGCACTTTTCACAGCTTTCTGTTATCTTGTGAGTTGGCAATCATGCACTTACACCTCCTGTAGACTGTTTTTCCAAGTTATACAAATGTTGCAAATGCATTTTGGGCACTAGAAACTCCAGTTTGACAACACATGCTCAAGTTGAGTAAAGTTCATGTAGTATACCAGAGTGGAACACACCCCAGATAAGCGTCACAGTACGACGACCACATGTTTGTTGGGGCTGTGTGCCTTTTTAAAGTCCAATAGATATTAAGACGGCAAACAGGCTTGAAATAACACCCTATCAAGCAGATACTCCCATGCAATAGTACTTATACAACATGCAACATTAGAGTAATTCTAAGACCTGAGTTTCATACTTCACGTGAATACGAAGGCGAAGCGAATTTGACGTCACAACGAACAGTTTTCTCAAGTTGAAATGTATTGAACTTCTTGCGAGATTCGCTGGGAATGTAGGAGAGTGACGTCAAATTTGCTTAGCGTTTGCATTGGCGTGCAGTATGAACCAGGCTTACAGCCCCAGCTCAACATTGGTAAACTGACTGTAAATCTTTCCATTCTTTGCACAAATCAAGATTTTTGTAATCAAACCAACCTGTAAAAATGTCAGCTCATTTCGCTGTTTCATTTGCGAGAAAACGGTAAAAAATGCATTCAACATCTTTGAACGTATTCCTAGGCAGAGTTTTTGTCTCATTGAAACAAAAAACTAATTTTGGATCTTATTTCATTTATTATTTAAAAACGATATCACTTCAGGCAGAAATATTTCAAGGAAAGTTTTCCACCATCATTATCTTTATGCCATGTAAGGTATATGTAAATCTGTGAACATTTATGTTTTTCTTCTTACCAATGTTGAGCTGGGGCTTTAATGGTTATCAGAGCATTCTGAGCATATTGCAAAGAGCCACTTGATCTTTTCAGAACTTCTCCAACTCCGAGGGATTTTCATACTTATTTAAACAAAAATCATACTATGTATAAATATAGATATAGTTCCGTTCAATAAACCCCCTTTGGTACTGTCCACCATTGACCTTCCCTTTGTCCAAACTGTTTAAGATTGGTCATCACCAATCCCTTTGTCTGTAATGTATTGACTTTGATTGGCTATCATTTACCGGCCTATTTCTGAGTCCCTTCCCATAACTCCCTACTCCCCCTTTTTTCCTGTAAATGGATCTGTTTTTATGGCTGTGCTTGTCTATGCCTCTGACAAAGGTCTGGTTTGGATCGAAAGCTAAGGCCATCAACCCTACTAGTTCTATATAAATATGAATACAATAATTTCATGTTTGGAGAACTCAATGCCAAGTCCTTGACCTTTGACATAAGCATTCTTTTGTGTGAGAAATTTTACTGTTTCAATAGCAGGCCTGATGAAAATGATGAAATTTTCATGTTCCCTCAGGTGGAGAGTTTTGCTGGATCCACTGACACCAATACCCATGAGTTGAAGGTGACCGGTCTGGATTCGGGAGTGACCTATGATTTCATTGTGACATCAGCCATCGGTACCGGAGGTAACAAAGTCACTGGGGAACCAGCCACTGGGGCAGGAACAACAGGTAGGTTATGATCATCGCATCATTTGGGGCAATCAACTAAGGGAAAACCAAGCACTTTCGATCTCGGGCTGTGCTCCGTGGTTGATGTGGCTGGCTGCCGAGGGCTCCCTTGAATGCCTGCAGCGAAAACACACTCTTTACACTGGCTCCCTGTTATCAAACGGATTCAATTCAAAATTCTCCTTCTCGCATACAAAGCAAGAAATGGCCTCGCTCCCACATACCTCGATAGTCTCATCTTTCAAAAGTTGCCAGCATCACCCATCAACCTTCGATCAACGTCCAATATCCACCTTCAACTTTTCCTTGGCCCACGCTCAAACACCTGCTATGGTCAATGAGCGTTCGCAGTGGCTGTACCAGCTCTTTGGAACAAACTCCCTCTGCACATCCCTGACTCACCCTCCATCAACTCATTCAAGACTCAGCTGAAAACTTATTATTTTACACAATTGAGAGCGTTTTGAAACGCCCGAAGAAAGCGCTTTATAAATATTGTAATTATTGTTATTACTTGTGTAGCCGCGTCCTTCACAATTCAGCTTCTCAGCTTCTAAAGGATGATTAGCCTCCCAAATTATTATTATTATTATTTAGAGTGGGTCTTAAACAGTTGAAACCGGATAACATGAATATGTGCAAAAGTTTCCCCTGCCTGGGAAACGGAAGCCGTTTTAGGACGCCATTGTGTAATTTTTTGGACCACAGGAGCAAAGGTCGCTCGGTTATTCAACTACGGAGCATGCACAGACCACACACACGCCGTCTAACGCTTTGTTTCACCCACACAAGGACAAAAAAGGTCTTGCAAAACCAGCAGGATCGTGGCCGTGCAATAAAGGACTGGGCTGAAGGCGAGGTTTTTTATCACACGGCCACGACCTTTCAAGGTTTTAAAAGGCCACTTAACACCGAGTCACTACTCTGTTATTCCCATTCATCAATGCATGAATCGTTTCTCAGATTCAAATTTGGGGCAGAAAATGATCTCTTTCTCTAAAACCACAATACTGAATCATTTCTCACAGTGTTTTATACTGTCAAGAGCTCTCCAGTGCTTCTCACCAGGTAAGCTTTTATGGTCATTAACTTATGGAGTAACTACCAAAGGTATACCCCGCCTTTAAGACTCCCTCCTTCCCCTCGCTTTGTGTATCTTGTAGCCTCCATCAGCCAAGGTGAAATCTACATCGTCCAAGTCACAGAGAACAGTATCAAGATACGTTGGGGCCAGAACACCGACCCTAACACCCAGGCGTACAATGTGGCAGTCAAACTACCCACATCCATAAGCATCACCGCTCAGATGCAGTATGGACGGAATGAACAACTGGAGCACACATTTGTCGGTCTGACGTCGGGAACACAGTATGAGCTCTCGGTTGAAGTCATCCTGCCAGGCGGAGGGAGGCCGAGAAACTCCATTTTAAAGTACACGAGTAAGTAGTTCGAAAAGAAAAAAAAACAGAAAAAATACTGCTAATTAAATTGACTTCAAGAATGGGTGGGGCATACGGGGGCAGCTGCGGTGATGACCTGGCCCTGATATGCTGCGTCATGCGTTGTTTTTAACTATGGGGGATACCTGACCTAAGATTTTCAACTAGAGTCGTCAGGGAATCTTTGGTCAGGGAACCAGACTACATTAGCCACAGGCTATTACGCGGTGTGTCTGCTGCCACCTAGTGTCTAAAAGTCTTCCGTTACAATTGCAATTTTATTGAAGAATCAACAATGATTGTTGGCAGTGAAGCATCAGACAAAATCCAAAGTGGAAAACAAAAAATGTCTTGATCATACCAGGGTAAAGGACGTAAAGCCATAGGTCCCGTGTGTTGTGTAATGCACGTAAAAGAACCCAGTGCACTTATTGCAAAGAGAAAGGGGTTCGCCCCGGTGTTCCTGGTTTGATCGGCTGCAGTTTACACCACAGCATCTTGTAAACTGTTACATGGTGTTATGTAAAGGAACAGGTCTCCTGCTTCCAACGCCTCCTACTTAACTCCGCATGTATACTTTGCAGGAAAAAAATACTGAGTGCTTTGAGACGCCCATTGGGTGTGATAAAGCGCTATATAAGAACTGCATATTATTATTATTATTGCTTCGTCCTTCGGATGGGACGTAAAGCCGTAGGTCCCGTGTGTTGTGTAAGGCACGTAAAAGAACCCAGTACACTTATTGCAAAGAGAAGGGGTTCGCCCTGGTGTTCCTGGTTTGATCGGCTGCATGTTGCGCCACAGCACTTTGTGAACCATTACATGGTGCTATGTAAAGGAACAGGTCTCATACTTTAAAAACGTAACTCATCATACCTTGCAGGAAAAAAATACTGAACGCTCTGAGAGGCCCATAGGGTGTAATAAAGTGCTATAGAAAAAACTGTGTATTAATACAATGAGATAATCTCTTCATGTTTTATTTTTTTCCAGAGCCTGAGAGTCCCTCGGTTTTCTCTGTTGCCAACAGATCCCTGTCAGTGGTAATCGACGGGCAGCCTCCTGCAGGGGGATTCCAGCTCTTTGAGATCGCCTACCGAGACAGCATCAACATTCGCACACTAGTCACCGAGGTCCCAACGCTAGGAGAGTACGAGATCACTGGTCTGGATCCTTCCTCCGACTATGTGGTTGAAGTTTCAACCATCGTGGGCACAGGGGCGGACAGACTGGCAAGCCTACCTGCTCAGCTAATGGTCACGACAAGTAAGAACTTAAGAACTTAACAATGGCGTGCCGTGGCCGAGCAGTAAAATGCACTGCACTCAAGCTCTGGTGTTTCTGATCAGTGTGGGTTCGAGTCCCGTTCTTGACACTAAAGTCAAGAAACTTAAGCAAGATACGTAACTATTTAAGCCATTAAGCCATAAGTCCCGTGTTTTGTGTAATGCACGTAAAAGAACCCAGTACACTTATTAAGAGAAGGGGTTCACCCCGGTGTTTTCTGGTACAGTTGGCTGTAGATTGGGCCACAGCACCTTGTAAACCATTACATGGTGCTTTGTAAATAAATGGGTCCTATAATTCAAACATAGCTCCACATATCTTGTAGAAATAAATAAGGGCTTTGAGATGCCCTTTGGTGTGATAAAACACTACATAGAAATTGCGTATTATTGTTATTATTGTAGAAAAAACAAAACAGCACTTTGAGATGCCATCTGGTATGATAAAATGCTATATAAGAACTCCTGACCATTCCTACACTAAATAGACACCTTTTTGAACTAGCTGAGTAGCTTTGGGCCATAGAGATGTACATAAGAACTAGAGGGGGCACACGTGATGTCACGCACTGCACTCCGCTGACCCACCATGGGCGAAAATCCCTATGGGTCAATCGCATACGAACGTCCACTTTGAAAATGTTTGCTGTGTAAACTGATGAGTGAGCAGTGATCAGTGGTCCACACCATTTTCTCAATGGTAAAACATGCTCCTTATCTGACTGTGTCTTTTTTAAAAATTTTTTTTATGGAAGTCGCCAGACACACAAGGCCAGTAAGCCACTCGAGGTGTGGGCTACAAATCAACTGTCTTTCCAGGGGCCGTTGCCACCTACTTCTGGGGCTGAAACAGGGTTACCCCCTTTACAGTCCGTAAGGATGTAGGCTTGGGTATCATCCATCAGAAGCCTGGCTGGTAGAGCAGAAGGCTCTACCTCCCCATTTTTTACGGAGCAATTATGGTTAAGTGCCTTGCTCAAGGACACAAGTGTCATGACCGGGACTCGAACCCACACTCTGATGACTCAGCTATCAGGGCTTGACTTCAACGCACTAACCACTTGACCACGACACGCCAATGGTTTTGTACGCCCTCTATTTCTTATATATAACTCTTTGTCTGGGGCACCTGTCATCGCCTTAGTGAACCCATGTCTTTGTTTTTATTCACTGTTCCATGAAAAATTTTGGTGCCCTACAAATAGCTGATTGATTCTTAGCTACATGTACCTTTTGCGAGTATATTCTACACATCACAGATTACCCTCTCCACAACATCTACTGATTTGTACTTTTTCACTTTCTTTCAATAGCTTCCATTCCAGACAATAAGATTCTCGTTAGCGATGTCCAAACAACATCGTTGGAGCTTCTGTGGATGGAATTGGGTGACCCTGTGGTTAATAGTTATAGAGTCTCCACCATCCAGCCCAATGGAGACAAGACAATCGCCCTGGCCGTGCCGGCAGACAGAATGAGGGTGACCGTGCGACAAACACTCACTGGTCTAGTACCAGGTAGACAGTACAGTATTGTCATGGAAACTGTTCCTCCAACACAAGAGCTTCGTATTGTGCAAAGAACAAGTAAGTGACTTCCCTTATTCAAGATTGACCTGTTGTAGTTGTTACATCTATTTTCTTTGCAGATCGCACATCACAAGGTCCAAAGGCCACTCGAGGTGTGGGCTACTTTTTTTTGAAGGGATAGAAACCTGCCCCAATGCGCAGAAACAAGACATGGCGAGATATAAACGCAAGTCTCTCCACGGCACAGCTGAGAACAGGGAGGGGTAAATGAATCCGTTGCGAGACAAACATAACTGCCTCTTCCCCTATTTGAAGCAATTGTAGTGAAGTGTCTTGCTCAAGGACACAAGTGTCACGACCGGGATTCGAACCCACATCCTGATGACTCAGCCACTAGAACTTGAGTCCGATGCACTAAACCGCTCGACCACGACACGCTACAGTTGCAGTACCTGCTGCTTATTTAGCGGAATCAAACTCGCCTCTCGTCACCGGGGACATCCGATGGTCTACTGGTTAAGACATGCTTTACAATGCGGGGGTCGTGGGTTCGAGAAGTATGCAGATGGATTTTTTTGTTTCTGCAGGACTTGTGTTTATCACCCATCGGAAGAGTGAAAAAAAAAACCACAATAATACTCTTCATCCCTGATGCAATTACTACATCTATTAAGGTCAGGTTGGCGTAGCAGTATCTTTCCTCGCCTTCCACCTCTAAGACCCCGGTTCGAATCCCACCGGGGCACTATGTGGATTGGGTTTTTCAGTCCCTACCTGATTGCCTGGGTTTTCCCTGGAATAATTCTCTGGGGTTTTCCTCCCACATCTAAATTGAAACAACTTCCTTCCTTGTCTTCACTTAATGGGGCTCTTGGCTAGTATAGTGATAAAGTTTGCTTTTCTGAGAATCCTTGGCTTCACAACCAGAATTAATAAACGAAATGAAATAAGGTTAACCCAAAGTTTTTGGTAATCATCTCGAGAAATCTCTTACACTTCAATATTTTTAAGTGATAAACCACAAGGGAAACTGTCTGGGTAAATTTCACTCAGTTTCTGGGGTGAACAAAGAAAAATTGACTAGAACAGGATTTGAAGCTGCAACCTCCGGATTAACGTGCCGGCGCTGTACCAGCCCGAGCTATTAAGCCCCATGATGGTGGTCTCACTATTTAGTCCATATCTTTGTTCGGGGGTGCCAGTCAGAAGCCAAACTAGCTGAATCTGCTGTAACCGGGGATCACACCCAAGTTTACGATACAACCTGGGAAGCAGGGGTCGATTTCACAGCGCACTAAGATTCATGTTAAGTTGAGTTGTCAGTATTACCATAGTGATTTGCATTGTGACATCACACTTTGCTTAGCAACTCAGAGTGATTCACAGTTAAGATCAATCTTAGCTCTTAGTGAAATCCAGCCCAGGAGTACAGGGATCACCTTAAGGAGATGTATGCCGACACTCTACCATCTGAGCTATCTAGCCCTAATGTTGGCAGTTTCCTTATTTTGTCAGTATATTTGTTTGGGGGGTACCGGTCAGCAGCCATACAACCTGAAACTGCCGTATAACTAGGGATCAAACTTCAATCTTATCCATACATGAATAGCGTCTTGTTGGCCGCTAATACTTGTTGTATTAATAAATTAATGCAAAATAAATTTGATAACTATGTAAAATACAACAAAAATGTAATAGACCTTATGCATTGACGTCATCACGCCGCCATCTTGGAGGTAAATCGATGATAAAACAATGGAAACCAGAGATTTGTACGCGCGGCGCACAGGATTGGCCAATGAACAACCTCATTTTGACCTCTAGGCGAGGGCGCCCTACTCAAATGACGTCATGTGGATAAGGTCTATTGAAATGGGCCATAAAAAGCTGCCAAATGTGATGACATTTTCAGTAACTTTGCACTACCCCTTCAATATTCACCAGGCAAGAGTTTTGTATGGCTGGTAATTCGTTTTTCAACCCTGTCCTCATCTCTTACAGAACCAGAGGTACCAGGCACCGTCAGTGTTGTTACTGGTGACACTACCGCTAGTGGTTTCCATATT
The DNA here is from genome assembly GCA_911728455.2 of Marthasterias glacialis. NCBI lineage: Eukaryota > Metazoa > Echinodermata > Asteroidea > Forcipulatida > Asteriidae > Marthasterias > Marthasterias glacialis. Next base: position 5,379,128 of record OU452223.1, read on the forward strand.
ACGTGGGTCCCTGCGCCGTTCGACTTGACAAGCTACACAGTCAGTACAACAGGCCCTGATGGTGTGGAGACCGAAGTGGGCAGTGTACCCTCCGATGAACAGGTACCAGTGCGATGTTTGGAGTTGTTTAATTTCCACCTGAACCCTTTCAGCCCTTACAACGACTACAGTGAACTGTGCACCATACCCTGCTTGAGCCCCAATGGTGACTACAGTGAACCGTGCACCATACCGTGCTTGAGCCCCAATGGTGACTTTAGTCAACCAAGGTCACACACAAAACTGCACTCAAGCCTGAGCACAAGGGCCATTTGTTATAAAGCTGTAAATTTGTCCATGTTCGCCCTCCATACTCAAGCTTACGATCAATGGAAAGAGAAAGATCAGATCTTTCTAATGATGGTAAAATAAAATAAGGTTGCTGTTATGCAATTCCTTTAAATTGGAGTGGAAAGATCCAAACTGCCAAACACCAACGGAACGCCGTATGGTTGTGAAAAAAAAAAAAATTGAGTTTACAGATCACACTGAGGAAACAAAGACCAAGAACTTGGACATTTATTGGCCGATCTCAACAATTTTTTGATGCGAGGAAAGAAAATTCAATAAGGACGAATTGTTTCATTATTTATTTTGCTGTAAAAGAACATCTTCAAGGTGAACATAGAGTTTGTAAAATTGGCCTTTGAACAACAGCTTCCTGTTGTGTGAGAATGTGTGGTTTTCGCTTGAGTGGTCAAACAATGTGGGCACCACAGGCTGCATGTCAATAAACGATGTTGGCTGAGAGGGTTAATCTTAATTAATAAATACCTAGGACAGTTTGTGGATTCTGATTGGTCAAAACGTGATCACGTGGGGGTGTATTAACGGCGATATAAAGACCGGCTAACAAAACAAGAAAGTATCGCCGAGAAAGAAAAGTTACAAAATGGACGATTTTAGCCGTTTATTTCGATAAAAAAGGTATTTATTAATGGCTGGCTGCTGTTAACGACCGCGCCTCCGGCTTGGTCGTTAACAGCGGCCAGCCACCACCCCGGTCATTACCAAGCAGTGAAGACCGGGTCCTCGCACTGTTATTCCCTAAATAAATACTAAATCGTCATTTGGTTTGTCCCAGTAACAAAAGGACGTAAGCAACAAAATGGCTACTGACATGAAAAATATATCATTTATGTTAGTTTTTTTGCTAGAATTACCCAGAAGACATGTTTCCCCATGCAGAATTGAACCTTTCTAGAATGACTTTTGCATGGCAACATGTTTACCAAACTTTCCCGCTCATAATTCTTGAAACACAAATTTTAACATAAATTGCTTACGTCCTTTTGCCAGGAACTTTCCCTTAGGTTCTTTTGCCGGGCACATGGCGAAATCATAATGTTTGCTATTAGGCATAAAGCCTAAAGAAATTGTCACCGACGCCACAAACCGACAAATTGTGTACAAAACCATTTGTTTCTTCAGTTTCCAGTTTTTTTTACATGTTTATATAATAATCTTCAAGGTCACCAATTTCATGAAGTTTCAAAGAGCTTTACTTTTTAAATTACGAGAATTATGCATGGCAGCCTTTGAACGAGAGAGACAATTTTGCATTTTCATGATTTGACACTCCTCATGTCATGTTCCAGTTACCATTGTGCGAGAGCCCTTTGTTCAGGGCTTGGAGTTTCACACAAAATTTTGTGTCACCCGTTTGCTGGCTAGGAAAATATTTGTGATGATACATGGCATCCAGCGCCTATTGGTTAAAATCCAAGTGTGTCACCAGCTGGAAAAAACAAACAAACAAACAAAAAACAAACAGTTTTGGGGATTTTTGTTTACTTCCTTCTAGAATTTCATAGAGGATGGTTTGACTGCCAGTACAATGTATACTCTGTGTGTTAGAGCTAAGAGTGGAAGTGGGGAACTGGCAACATTGAGTAAGCCATCTTGTACAGACTCAGTAACAGGTAAGTGTACCATGTTCAATCGAGAAAAGCACCGCTGATTCATTAGAAGCAAGATACGTGTAAAGAAATGTCTTTGCTCACAAGAAAGTCTTTAACCCTACCAATTTGTGGGCTTTATGTTGGCTGGGCCTTTTTAAATCGGCCCTGTTTATAATGCATTAGTAGTGGCAAAGATACTACAAAACCAAGACAGGACACTCTATTTAGAAACGTGAAACGCAAAATTGGGGGCGCCCGCTGTCGTTTGGTAGGTAAAACCAAAGATCGTTTGCGCAATAAGTAGGGCCTACTAAATGGAAAAACTTACGCCAAACGAATCCACCAACTAAAAAAGGCGAAGGTAGATCGAAAATTTGGTGTTCGGCAATAAATTGTCAATAATCCTAGCAAAATTGACACATGGGGAAGGGCGCAATCACGCGGTTGGTCGGTATAAAGGGTTACATCTGCTACCGTGCAAAATGGCACAAGTGTCCTATCTGTGTTTCTAGTATCTTTGGTAGTTGTTACAACACACCACACAAGTGACCTTAACATGGCCTTTGTTAAAGTTCAAGTTGTGACCAAAATAAAGTTTGGGAAGGCAGTTTTGAACTTGACTGCAGTCATTGTTTCTAGAATTGTCTTTGCAATTTCTAAAAAAGGAACCAGTTAATGCTTAAAAGGCATAGCATTATGGGTATTTAACATGGGGGACTGCAAGGGAATTAAAGAGTGGTGGCGAAGTCTCAAACTGATTTGATAGAGCTATACACTCCAGGAACGCAGTGGTCTAAGATCTTCAAACCAACTGCTTCTAGCTGAGCACCAATCACAAAATCACTGGGGAGAACGATCTTTACGATTTGCTGCAGCCGCCTTGTGGAACTCACTCCCATCTGCTGTGCGTCTTTCTCCATCTCTGCCAAGTTTCAAGAAGAACTTAAAAAACAATCTTGTTCAAGGATGCTTTTGAACTGTATTTATGAACTTATTTTTGTCAACTTGCTTTGCCTTTTCATGTTAGACCAGTGTGGTTGTTATGTTTGCTAAGTGCCCTGAGTGTTATTTAGTTGATGGATACCGGCGCTATACAAATTGACATTATTTTTATTGGTATTATTTTTAACATCTATTATTATTATTATTTTTATTGTTTTAAAAATGGGAGGGTCCCGGTTGTGTGAGGACCGTGCCAAGCTTGGCATCAAGTTCTTTGAAGGATAATGTTTAATGGTTTCCACAAAATCAATGAACAGCAGAGATGTAACGGCAAACTAGTCCACTGGAGTTAAAGTTTTATGTTTTCTTTTTTTGCTCATTTTCTTCCTATCAGCATCTGTAAGATTCACCAACCATGCCAACCTCATTGCTGACGACACGTTCATCTACGTCAGCTGGAATGATGACCAGCAGGTATCCATCACAGGTTACCGCCTAAAATGGGGAGTCGAGGGACAGGCACAAAATGGTCTGCACTTTCTACCAGTGGTAAACAGTCGGACTTACAGCCATATCATCCTAAACGTGGAGTCTGGCACCCTGTATCGTATTGGGTTGTACCAAGTGCTACTAGGAGGGGCGGAGAATTTCCAGAGCTCTGTTGTTATTCGTACGAGTAAGTACTACTGGAGGTCCTGGGTGTAGTCAGATAAGTGGTCTTGCTAGATCTGATTTAACAAAATGCTAAGTATTTGTCTGAAGACAATTAAGCTTATATGTAGATCTCACTATGGAGATTGTGAATATTATTAGTTATCACACAAGCGCGAGTTGAATACGGGAAAATATAGCACTTCTGCGTCCCATATCAAATGAAGCCGAAGGCCGAGTTTGATATGGTTATCTTTTTCCGTATTCCACAAGCGTGCATGTGATAACAAATTTATCTTCCAGCTGACTAAAGTATGATCATCACATGATCAAACAAAGCTTACATAAAAAATTCAGCAAACAAGTTATTTTATTTAACTTCCCAAACAAACTGTAGCATTACTGCTACTGCTTCCAGAAATAACAGACTGTTTAAACTGCTTCCAACATTGACCAATGTCAAACTTTTTCACGAAACTAAAGACATGCAAAGATTTTGCGTCTTGCGCGAGCACGTATGTGCGCTCGAACAGTAATTACACACCATTGGATATAAAATTGCAGCCGTTGTTGGCTCTATAAACCAAGGCTGTCGAGCAATCTGATTGGATGATTTGCGCGTGCTGGAAGATAAAGTTTTTCAGATCAGCGGAGTTTTTTTAACAGCAGGTCCTTTTTGTGCTTACTGTTACCAGAAAAAATGCCTAAGCAAATGTGTATTTCATAAGCGATCGAGACAATTTGACAGCGCATGTGCACGTTCACAACGGATTTGCATTGTTCCGTCACTCGTCTACTTATAAGAACCGCCAGCAAGCTGGGGTGGCTTTTGCTTTACTGACAGTTGGCAGTGTTTATGAAATAGAAATTTTGCTCATGGCTGCACTGTAAGCAGAAAATGTCTGCTTACAGGCTTTCTGAAATTGGGCCCTGGAATGTTTTATGTTTTTGAAACTTAGTTCAAAGTAGATAGAAACTTTTAACTTCTACAATGGAGTTGTAGATACGGAGCATTAAATTGAGTATGAAATTGAGCCCTGGAATGTATGCTGAGCATCGGCAACATTTTATGTTTTTGAAACTTCGTTCAAAGTAGATAGAAACTTTTAACTTCTACAATGGAGTTGTAGATACGGAGCAAATGGACCTGTTTTGTTTGCTGTCTCTGTTGTTGGTCAATAACGATACTGTTTCTTTTGGTGAACAAAGATTTGAAGGTGAACAGGGACTTTCTTCCCTTATCTGTAAAGTAACTCTCTAATTTGCCAGTCAATTTTTATAGCCTTAAGAAGTGTCCCTTTTGTGCTCATCACAGATCCGAGTCCCCCTGAGAATGCGGTAGTCTCAGATCAGACTGTAAGTACGTTAGTAGTCACATGGGATCCACCAACCAGTGGCCTATATGAGAGCTTTGAGCTGTCTTATGACTTAGACACAACGGCCCCGTTCACTCCAATAATGGTGACTGCCCTGCCTGGGGCGGACAGGAGTTCTACGGTGACAGGGCTGAAGGCCAATACGGCTTACCGCATCAGGCTTCGAACCGTCTATGGTTCAGCCAAAAGCAATGCTGTCGATTTAACTGGAACTACAGGTAAGAAATAAAAACAGTACTGATAATAATAACATAGTTTTTATAAAGTGTTGCCATTGGCAAAGTATGATGCTTGTGGCTCTTGAATATTATTTTTCTCGTTGGTTTCAACTGAAAGAATTTCGTAGATCCATGGGAGTACGTGTTTGCGATCAGTGCTGGTAAATCTGTAGAGCATGAAGCTAAAATCAATCACAAGATACATCTGTTTTCTCACGGGTACCCATTTACTCCTAGGTAAAGGGTAAAGTGTCTTGCTGAAGTAGAAACTGTAAATAGTATTATTTTCAGGTGATTTTTGAAGCTTTGCATGGTGTGGAGGATAGGAGACTAAAACTAGTAAACTAGTAAAATTGCGGGTACAACCAGGTAAAAATCTCTTTTGGGAGGAGTGGTGGCTCTGAAAAGAGCCGGTGTGGTCTCGACGTTTTGAACAGTATACTCTGCTTGTCTTCAGCTCTTCTCCTGAAGACTAGCAGAGTATACTGTTCAAAACGTCGAGACCGCACTGGTTCTTTTCAGAGCCACCACTCCTCCCCAAAAGAGATTTTTACCTGGTTGTACTCGCAATTTTACTAGTTTACTAGTTTTAGTTTCGTATTATTTTCAGTTGTGTACGAGTCCTCTGATCGCCATTTGTGACAAGAGTGGGACTGAAGTGCTGTTAAAATGCAGTTAATATAGATCATATCTTTGTTTTTGTTTTCATCTCCAAACCAGCTCTCACGGGAACGAACCAACTCTACTTGACGACCGTCACCCCAACTTCCATAGCTGTTGGCTGGATACCCTCCCAATCAATTCCTAACTATTCGTTACGTAGTAGTAATGGTGGCACGGCAAGCAATGGACAGGACTCGGGGATAATATCAGATCTTTCTCCAGGAATGGAATATACGGTGACGTTGGATCCTGGTTCCCTGTCGTCTGTTACCACCCACACAGGTTGGATTTTTTGTTTTCACCTCATCAACTGATTATTGACGAATAAAGAAAATGAAGGCCACACTGGGGTGGGGGTGGGGGTTCAAGTTTACACAGCTCGACAATTTGGTTAGCTTTTGAAATATTCTTGTCACATGAGAGGAGCTGATTGTGTATTGTGTTACTAACCAAATGAAAGTTTATATAAACGCAGTTAGTCTTCAGTAGAAACAAAGGGGCTGGGCAACTTGAAATCAAACATTCTACCCTCCGTTTATAAAAATCAAGAAGTTTAAAAGCAGTATGAGTTTTTTCAGACTCGGGAATGTCGCTAATCATATTGTTTAGGAATCGGGCATACCTCTTGTCAGTGGGTGAGCTCGGTGGTGTAGAAGTTGAAACTTCTGGTGAAAATGCCGATATTTTTTATTCCGAGCCATGGGTACCTGTGGATTAACATCAGTGTGGGGGGGTCATTCCATGAAGGTGGAACACTAGGGACACCTTTACACCGTGACACCGTTACACCACTTCTGAAGCTAGTTTCACCAATTCACGAGGCTCCTTTGTCAGTCTTGCTCTACATAGCATAAATAACACCAAACAGGAATCATAAAAAGGTTTTACTGGATTACTGTGGTGTAAAATAAACGTGATACAGTGAATGCACTGACGTAACGGGGACACCATAAATGTGACTTTTGGTGTCCCGGTGACATCGTGACATATATCCTGAATTTTCTCAGGCATGTGTACGTTAGTAGCAATAAAGGAAGTTCTTTTTGTATGGATTTGGCATCAAGTTTTTGTTAAACATTGTAAATTTGTTTATTCCATAATATTGAAAAAAATGTGTTACAAGCATGGTGTCCCTGTTACATCGTTTTTAAGAATATTAGCAAAAATATCAGGTAAGATGGTGTGGGAAGGATTTGAAACCTTCTGAAGTACTTACAAAACCCAAACAAAATGTGATGATTGATAAACATCAATTGTAATTAGCGTTTTTTCTAACAAAAAATTATAATATTGAAAAATGTCACAAATTGTGTCCCACCTTCATGGAATGACCCTGGGGCAAAACTAGAAAACAGAACCGAGATGAAATCGTTCATGTCGCCCTAGTCCCAGGTTGCTGTAAAACATCACCCATTATCTTTAAACGTCTGGTTTACATCTTTTCTTCAGTGCCGCTCCCTACATGTGAGATCAGTCTAACCAGCAGCACCGCACACACACTGGACTTCTCGTGGTGCTCTCCGGAAGGGACACTGTGGGACTCATTTGACGTGACCTACAGCCCCAGCGATGGTTCCATATCCCCAGCAGACTCGGGAGATTTCAACGTTCGACTTGTCGACCTGGACGCAGCCAAAGAATACACCTTATCCGTGGTCACAGTCAGTGGGAATCAAAGAAGTGAACCTCGAACACTTTCTGCCTTCACAGGTTTGTACTTCCATGTTGTCACCTTGGGAAATGGTTTGTCGTGTTGGTGGAACAAGGTCGTATCTCCTAAATTAGCATTTACGTGAAACCCGAGTTTCAGAATGTCAAAATCTTGTATCTGGCTGAAAATAACCCAGATGTATACACCACGTCAATGTACGCCTAGTTAGATGTTGTTGCACGGAGCAAGTTTGTGTGAGATACGACGTTGTTGCAAGGAACATGTTTGAGCGAGATACAACTTTGTTACAGAATCGCGTTACGACCTTGTTGCAAGGACATGACAAATTTTCTTCTTGCGATTTTTACTTGTTAAAATGTACATGTGAGTGTTATGTATTATATTGAGCTTATAAGACTGATGCCTTGCTTGATACATGAATAGATGGGTTGCAACAGAACCCATCTTTGACAATTTCTATTTTGGCCTGTAGCCTCGTCAAGCTCTTGAAGTTTCAATGCAGCTTGAGTTTCTTACCGACCACTCATGGAAGGAGTTTATGAAACGCATGCGTGCTGCGTGCAGTACTGGCACGTAACAGTTGTGTGCTCAAAAAATGTTGATGTCATGTGCAATGCATCTATAGGCTACTGTCTCAAAGGGGTGGTCTTTATGAATTATTCATTAGTTAGATAGGGTCATGCATATGATTAGAATATTTATGAGGTCATGGTCTAGTCATGGGTACCTCTATGGTATCAGTGTGTATAGTGTAAGGATACTACAATCATTGTCATAAATGTTATTAGGGGTTTCGGCCACCCGCCGAAACCACCCTTTGTTTTTGTCGAGATTTTTGTTATTTCTATTATTATTATTATTATTATTATTATTATTATTATTATTATTATTTCACGATATCACAGCATGCAAAAGAAAGATCTTATTTTCCTCTGTGCCGGCAACTCCTCGAGTCGGGCTACGTCCCGTAGCCTTAGATCTCGAAGGTCTTTCGCAGGATCCTAGCTGTTCCCAACAGTGCCGCCTTCTGCAGCAAATCTACCCTCACAGTTGTGCCTATTTGATCCAGATGCTTCTCCAGTGCCTTCGGAATGGTGCCAAGTGCTCCAACCACCACAGGGACTACTTTCACTTTCACCTGCCAAATCTTACGTAGTTCCCTGGCCAAGTCCTGGTACTTCTCGATCTTTTCCATCTTCTTAGAAGCCACCCTTATATCACCCGGCACAGCTATGTCGATGATATGACACATCTTCTTCGTCTTATCTAAGACTACAACATCCGGACGTCTATGTTCTATAACATGATCAGTCTGAATGTTAAAGTCCCAGAGGATCTTGACCTCGTCGGTCTCTACAACTTTCTCTGGAACGTGGTCGTACCACTTGGCATACACCTGGACACCATACTTCTTACACAGATCCCAGTGAATCACCTTAGCCAACTTGTCATGTCTGCCTTTGTACTCCGTCTGGGCCATCTTACTACATTCGCTGACAATATGAAATACAGTCTCTTCTGCTTTGTTGCACATTCTACACATAGGAGAGACGTTCGTTTTCTCTATCCTCGCCTTCATTACATTTGTCCTTAGAGACTGGTCTTGCGCCGCAGTAATCAAGCCCTCGGTTTCCTTCTTCAGTTCTCCCCTCTTTAACCAATTCCAGGATTTGCAACTCGCCACTTCTTCTGTACATCTCAGGAACCAGCCATGGAGTGGCTTGTTCCTCCAATCTTGGTGTCTTTCCTCTTTCCTTTCCCTCTTGTACTCCTTCGGCCCAGCTTCGTCTGCCGTCGTGTACATTCGTGCAATTTTCAGCAAGTTCTCCTCAGTGCTCCTGACATGACGATGCAGGCTCCTTCGCTCAATATTGACGCTGTCTGCCACGCTCAGCAATCCCCTTCCGCCCTCTGACCTCGGAAGATAGAGTCTGCTGACATTTGCCCGCGGATGTAACATACCATGCATGGTCATCAGCTTTCTTGTCTTTCTGTCAGTGACATCTAGATCTTCTTTAGTCCACTCAATAATACCCCCACTGTACCTCATCAAAGACACGGCCCATGTGTTAATCGCCTTAATCATGTTTCCCCCGTTCAGTTTGGACTTTAAACATTTCTTCACCCGCCTGATGTATTCTGCCCTCAGCCTTACCTTTGATTCCTCGTGAAGGACGTGGTCCGATTCTAGTACACCAAGATACCGATAACTTTCCTCCTCACCCAAAGCCCTCATCTGTGCACCATCTGGCAGAGCGATGCCATCGGAATGTACCCTCTTTCCCCTCTTCATGGTCATTATTATTATTATTATTATTATTATTATTATTATTATTATTATTATTATTATTATTATTATTATTATTATTATTATTATTATTATTATTATTATTATTATTATTATTATTATTATTATTATTATTATTATTATTATTATTATTATTATTATTATTATTATTATTATTATTATTATTATTATTATTATTATTATTATTATTATTATTATTATTATTATTATTATTATTATTATTATTATTATTATTATTATTATTATTTCACGATATCACAGCATGCAAAAGAAAGATCTCATTTTCCTCTGTGCCGGTAACTCCTCGAGTCGGGCTACGTCCCGTAGCCTTAGATCTCGAGGGTCTTTCGCAGGATCCTAGCTGTTCCCAAAAGTGCCGCCTTCTGCAGCAAATCTACCCTCACAGTTGTGCCTATTTGATCCAGATGCTTATCCAGTGCCTTCGGAATAGTGCCAAGTGCTCCAACCACCACAGGGACTACTTTCACTTTCACCTGCCAAATCTTACGAAGTTCCCTGGCCAAGTCCTGGTACTTCTCGATCTTTTCCTTCTCCTTAGAAGCCACCCTTATATCACCCGGCACAGCTATGTCGATGATATGACACATCTTCTTCGTCTTATCTAAGACTACAACATCCGGACGTCTATGTTCTATAACATGATCAGTCTGAATGTTGAAGTCCCAGAGGATCTTGACCGCGTCGGTCTCTACAACTTTCTCTGGAACATGGTCGTACCACTTGGCATGCACCTGGACACCATACTTCTTACACAGATCCCAGTGAATCACCTTAGCCAACTTGTCATGTCTGCCTTTGTACTCCGTCTGGGCCATCTTACTACATTCGCTGACAATATGAAATACAGTCTCTTCTGCCTTGTTGCACATTCTACACATAGGAGAGACGTTCGTTTTCTCTATCCTGGCCTTCATTACATTTGTCCTTAGAGACTGGTCTTGCGCCGCAGTAATCAAGCCCTCGGTTTCCTTCTTCAGTTCTCCGCTCTTTAACCAATTCCAGGATTTGCAACTCGCCACTTCTTCTGTACATCTCAGGAACCGGCCATGGAGTGGCTTATTCCTCCAATCTTGGTGTCTTTCCTCTTTCCTTTCCCTCTTGTACTCCTTCGGCCCAGCTTCGTCTGCCGTCGTGTACATTCGTGCAATTTTCAGCAAGTTCTCCTCGGTGCTCCTGACATGACGATGCAGGCTCCTTCGCTCAATATTGACGCTGTCTGCCACGCTCAGTAACCCCCTTCCGCCCTCTGACCTCGGAAGATAGAGTCTGCTGACATTTGCCCGCGGATGTAGCATGCCATGCATGGTCATCAGCTTTCTTGTCCTTCTGTCAGTGACATCTAAATCTTCTTTAGTCCACTCAATAATACCCCCACTGTACCTCATCAAAGACACGGCCCATGTGTTAATCGCCTTGACCATGTTTCCCCCGTTCAGTTTGGACTTTAAACATTTCCTCACCCGCCTGATGTATTCTGCCCTCAGCCTTACCTTTGATTCCTCGTGAAGGACGTGGTCCGATTCTAGTACGCCAAGATACCGATAACTTTCCTCCTCACCCAAAGCCCTCATCTGTGCACCATCTGGCAGAGCGATGCCATCGGAATGTACCCTCTTTCCCCTCTTCATGGTCATTGAAGCACATTTCTCCAGACCAAACTGCATCCCGATGTCATCACTGAAAATCCTGACGGTCTGCACCAAAGAATCGATCTCCGCCTCATTCTTTGCAAATAACTTCAAATCGTCCATAAAAAGGAGATGGTTGATCTTACATCCGTCCCTCTTCATTACATAGCCAGCACTCACCTTCCTCAGAATCATCGACAGGGGCATCAATGCCAGAACAAAAAGCAGCGGAGACAGAGAGTCACCCTGGAAAATACCTCTTCTTATGCATACCTTGCCCAGACTATCGTTGTTAGCTGTCAGATTCGTTCGCCACGTCTTCATGCTCTCACTCAGAAGACGTTTTACTGCATCGGCCACTCCAACCATATCCAGACATTCCATTATCCATGTGTGTGACACCATGTCGTACGCCTTCTTGTAATCGATCCACGCCATTGCCAAGTTAGTCTTTCTGCTCCTGCAGTCCTTCAGCACAGCCTTATCGATGATAAGTTGATCTTTCGTACCTCTGGACCGCTTCTTACAGCCTTTCTGCTCCTCCGGAAACAACTGATGGTCATCCATATGGCGATAGAGATCCTCTGCAATCATACTGGTCAAGAGTTTATACATGACGGGCAAGCATGTGATTGGTCTATAATTACTTGCAATGTTACCTTTCTTGACATCCTTCATTATCAACACCGTTCTTGCTTCAGTCATCCAGGTGGGGACCTTACCATGTACTAGACAGTCTTGCAGTTGTAGGGCCATTCGCTCATGTAAACTACGGAAGTTCTTCAACCAGTACCCATGCACATGATCCGGACCGGGGGCTTTCCAGTTTGGCACTTTCCTTACCTGTCTTTTTACCTTGTCCACGTCTATCTGGAATCCTTCTTGCTGTTGTACGCCTCTCAATTCATCTTTCACATCCGTTAGCCAATCAGCTTGCCGGTTGTGTTGGACTGGTCGGTCCCAAATACCACCCCAGAAAGTTCTTGCCTCTGCTGGCCTCGGACCCGCTTGCGTGTTGTCAATCTTTCCGTCCAACTCCTTAAACAGCTGGCGCTGATTGGTATTAAACAGCCTGTTCTGGTGAAACTGCCTCACCCTGTCATCATACCTCTTCACCTTTGCAGCCTTAGCCTTAACCCTTTGTTTGATCTCCTCTATCACTACACTTACCCCCTTACCTTTCACATTGTATTTTGTCATGATTGTATTCCTCCAGTCTGAACCTTTAATTAAACCCTTACTAATTTGTTCTAGTCTACTGAGATCCCTTCGTAAATCTTTTATTTGACCCTCTAGCCTACGTTTCCACCATGGTGTACTGTTTTCATGTTCTGGACTTGAAGCCTTCACACCTAACTTTTCTCCTACTACAACTGCCCCTGCAAACATAAGACGGTTAGTTTCCAAAAGATTATTAGTACTCACCGACCCAAGGACTTTACTTACCACGGCTGACATATCTGTCAGCCTTTTCCTTGGAACCCGGCGCAAAGCCGGGATACTCCACCCGTTTGACCCTTTAGCCGCTCTCATCACCTCTTGAACCCTCGTCTTAATCTGCACCTCCTCCTCCGTAAGCTCTAAACACCCATCTTCGTCTATGCCTCCGTCATCCTGACCATCTTGCAATCCTGGCAGATCTACCTCATCTTCAGTCTGCGAGCTAGCAGCAGTCACATCCTCCGGTACGTGGTGGTTAACAATCTCCGTTCTACTACTTTCAGCTTGTACTTTTCTCCTCATCTCCTCAATTTCAACATTTGTCAACCACCGGTTCCGTTTGATTGTACTTATCTGGTCTGCAAGACGCTGCTCACTGATGTCGAACATTTCTTTATCTTGCCATAGACTAACCATTCTCTTCCTGTATCCTCTCTTGTCCGGCACACTCTTAATGTAGCATTCCATCGCTATTTTGTTATCGTTCTTACTCCATTTTCTCCTGGTTGCAACACGAATCCTGTTTTGAGCAGTTTGGATACGATCTGGAGGTACCTGCTCAGGCATACCAACCAGATCGGGTGAAGGACTTCCTCTCTGGGAGTTTGTCACTATTTCACCGTTTACTTGATGCTCCATAGCACTCGTCATTATCATCACAAAATTGTGAGAAAGTTTGTAGTTTTAGGGGAAATTACATACAGCAACGCTGTAGAATATTCAACCCTACGGAGACCGCTCAACACTGGTTGTAATAGAGATGTTCCAAAGGACGCAGATGATGCGCGCGTCCGTCCACTGATACAATGTACACTGTGCGGTCTACGTTGATGAAAGTTTTCAAAACACGGAAAAATCCAACACTTTTCCACCAAAAATAGCAACAAGATCTTAACTAGTTGTCTTCAAACTTACCCTGCGGTGTCTACCAAGTAGTACCAACAAGGAGTTAACTTTTGGTGTAAAATAAATGACAGGAAACAATTTTTATCTTCAAAAGAATCAAGAGCCGATCTGAAACAGTGCTCCTTGTCTCGCCACCATTATTATTATTATTATTATTATTATTATTATTATTATTATTATTATTATTATTATTATTATTATTATTATTATTATTATTATTATTATTTTTTCTTTCCGTCTCATTGCTTTAACACAATGAAACTTGTGCGCAGCTGATCTCAGGAACTGCAGTCTTAAAAAACACAAACAATGCATCAAATCAAAACTGATGGTCAAACTTAGTACATAAACAACATGATGCCACCATTGCATCACTGTTACCTGTTTTATAAGACGTGTTTAAATTCATGGATAGCTGATTTTGCAACGTGGACCAGCAACAGTGAACTTGTATAGCGCCCTCTTGTGAGAGCTACACTACTCATAACGGAGAGGGCGCTATACAATATGACTGTACAGATTTCTCACTAGAGCTAGCGCTAACGGCAAAATTCAATTTCCCGCGGCAGCAACAAATCCTCGCTAACGGTAACAAAACTTGAACATTTTAGCTCTTGACAGGACCTTGAGATATTATTTCACATCGGGACAATAATGTTACAGTTTTATACACAATATTGGGACAGTGAGGACCTATAACATAGGACATAAGTCACCACATGACGTCCTACATTTCTCAGTGTTTTTCTTGTATTGATTTTTTTTACCCGAAACCCCTGTGTTTGTTTTGCTACAAACACAATTTTAGGTATTATTACTTTTAAAGTTGAATCCAAAACAAGAATACTTGCAAATTCTCTGGACTAAAGAATTTTTGTCAACATTGTTCATGTTTTCATAAGCTACATTATATATATGTAAATGCCCTTCACTTATTTCTTCTATCGATAACGGTACTGTATGTCTTTCCCTAACTACAGCGGCATCTCCACCTGGAGAAATCACCGTTCAGGACTACACCACCTCAACTATTACCATAATGTGGGGCGAGAGTCCTGAGGGATCGGGATACATTATCAGTGTGGTGCCCGTCCAGGGGGGCCAGTTGCAGGCCTTGACGTTCCCTCTGGGTACCAACACTGCTACCTTTACCAACCTGACACCGGGGATATTGTACAGGATTGTACTGTGGATTACTGGGACCACAATGCCAACAACTCAGGTGGAACAGTACACCAGTAAGTGTCTGAATCTCCAACCAATGCTGTATTTCATTTCATTTCATTTATTTCATTTCTTAATTTCACAGGAAAAAATCAGTTACAAGGTATAGACAAATAGATACATCACCACGTAGAACAAGTTTAAATAACAAACAAATTGCACTATGTAAGACTAGTATTTCACAGACACCCCAATAAAAAAAAAATCCAGACAAAAACAAAACAGGACTGTGCCTCCTGATGATTTCAGAAAAGCAGACTCAATGAACTACCATCTGGCTTCTCTCCAAGCACTGCCAGAAGAACAACAAACAATGGAAACGGTAGACAAGACTTCGAAGAAAAAAACCCCAAAGAAACCTTTAAAAATGTTATAAAAATACAAAAATACATCAAAATGAAAAATAAAATTGAAAAAACAAGAAAATATAAAAGTAAATAAAGAAGTAAATGCTCCCAAGTCCTGCAAGGGAGTTAAAGAGAGCAGTAAAAATTTAAACAAAGCACATGAATCAGATTTATCCGTGTTAATCCCATCGACTCAATCCATGTCTATCCCATCCACTCAAACCAATGTATTAACCACCAAACACCTTTGTTTTTACTGCATTTCACCATCTTATTATTACTGGGTTTTTTTTAAATAAAATCCTCACAGAACCTAATCCGCCGACAGCACTCAACTTAGTCAGCACAACCCAGACCACCATTGCTGTTGTGTGGGGTTCAGCCACTGGCTTCTTTGACGGGTACCAGGTATATTTCTTCACCGGCTCCCAGCCAGAAGAGCTGTTTGAGAGTAAAACCAAAATGGATATTCGATCCACAATCGACGAACTTCTGCCCGAAACAGACTACACTGTCCGCGTCTACTCTGTCGTCGGAGATGGCATGCGAAGTAATCCTGCTATGGCAGATTTCAGAACAGGTATTTTAAAGATTTGAGATTGTATTTTGTTGAAGCCAAACACAATATTTTCTATCAGCTTGGAGATTTTGATCTTTTTTCCCCCTGAATTAAACTTTTTACATTAATAATTTGTTCTTCCCAATTTTATATATTATTGCATTTCTAGAAACAAACAAACTTTGTGATGTTCTTGGTGGGGACAAATCCAACTTTTTATTCAAATTTTTCTCTAGACTTGGATTTTTGTTATTAGATGTTAAGTTTGCATCGGGGATAAAGAGTGATATTTGACTTGGATGTTATGATAGATGTTAATTTTTGCATCAGGGATAAAGAATATTATTTGTAATGTTTTACCCATACACCGATGTGTGTAAAGCACTGTATACTCAGTACTTTCCCTGAGTCCTGTGAAAAAAGTCTCGGTAGTCTAGTTGGTAAAACATCTGCTCTAGAATGGCGGGGGTCGTGGGTTCAAATCCCACCCAAGGAAAAATGCCTGTAGTTTTGAATATCTGAACCAGAGATAAAATAGTTGTTGATTTATTCAAACACCAAGCATCATAACAAGGACTCAAGCTCTGGTTTTTCTGATCAGCAGAGTGTGGGTTCGAGTCCCGGTCTTGACACTTGTGTCCTTAAGCAAGACACTTAACCATTATTGCTTTGTCCTTCGGATGGGATGTAAAGCCGTAGGTCCTGTGTGTTGTGTAATGCACGTAAAAGAACCCGGTTACACTTATCGCTAAGAGAAGGGGTTTGCCCTGTTGGTGTTTCTGGCAGTGGCTGCTGAACGCGCCGCAGCACCTTGTCAACCCTTAAAAGGTGCTACATAAATGGGTCTCATAATTCAAAAACTTCAAAAACCTGCCGTAAAAAATTGACAATAATAAGTGCCTTGAGTACCTAATTGCTGGTAGATACATGCGCTGTATAAGACTCGAATATTGGTAACTTTACAAATTCTCCATGTATTTGTTTTTTATTTTTATGAGAATCAGCAACACACAAGACAATCCTGAATTTTGAGTATACTTTTCCAATCCATTCAGGCGATAACATCTTGATGTTCACCAAGCTTGACAACAGGAACGTTGGGGTGGAGTGGCCGTCTTACACCCCCGGCACTGACTTCAATCATTATGAGATTGTGTACACTCCGCTCGATGGCAGCCAGCGGGCAATCATGGGCGAGAGTACTCAGCTCAATGACCTCACTCCAGGACAGTCGTACAGCGTCTCCCTGTATGTCATTAACAACAACGGTGGGCGTCAACTTATCACGACCGCCACGTATATTCTGCGTAAGTTTGATTTGGTACAGCTTATGTTTTCTGCAACTGGGTATATAAATCAATTGAAACATCATAAATGCAAAGCTACAGTGAGAAGTTCAGTTGGTAGCAAGTTATTCAGAAGAAATTGTTTTCCTAAGAAAACACAATTTAAAATGGTAAATGTCACATTGTATGCAAGAAACTTATAAGAAAAGCTAGTTATCATGTTACAGTTATATGCTTTTTCTAAAAGCTGGTATGGGACAGATTTGTGAGTGTGCTTATTGAGAACAAGTTTAATAATAATAGTTTAGTTGGCTCTTTTAGGTCATGAAGAACTTTCCATTAGGCCAGAGATATTCCTGATACCACCTCAATTCATGCAGCGTGTCGTGGCTGAGCAGTTTAGTGGATCAGGCTCAAGTTCTGGTGGCTAGGTCATCAGGATGTGGGTTCGAATCCCGCTCATGACACTTGTGTGCTCGAGCAAGACACTTAACTTAGAATTCTATCTCGCCATGTCTTGTTTCTGTGCATTGGGGCAGGTTTCTATCCCTTCGAAAAGTAGCCCACACCTCCAGTGTCCTTTGGGCCTTGTGATGGGCATTACACAACACATGGGACCATGTCTCATGTTGCCTTAGCTAGTATATCACTACAATAACCAAATGCACAGAACAGTTTACCAAAGAATGATGAGAAATAAGGTTAGTTTTAAGTGTCTTAAGTACATGTTGGGGGGCCTAATTTCCTTGAACATACATAGCGCGGAATTTTGCGCGTTCAGCCCACAGAGTCATGACTTGACAAGGGCTGTGTAAGGTGCAGAATTCTGCAGCAAGCAGAGCCATGAAATTGAGCCCAGATTTCAACTCGACGACCAGAACCCACGCTTTGTGCACCTCCCCATATTTTGTTCTATTTTTTTTTTATTTAAAGTCTGGCATAAACTAAGATCGATCAAAGATTTATAAAATGCACATTCTGGATGATATATTTGAGATCCAAAGATTCCACATCTATGAGTTTCGTTTATCAAATTATTTGCGGACATCTTTTCCAGCTCCTGTCGCTCCAACGATAGTGAACACAGTGACCTCGCCTTCCACCGTCTCCTTGGACCTAAGTCTGTTCAACCCAGGGGCTTATAATAACCTTATGGCAACAGTGACACCTGTAACAAGTGGAGCCGGAGCAGGTAAAACCTTTAGTCTTTAACCCCCACCAACCCTCAGAGTTGGTCAAAATGTTGGCAAGATTCAAATGCCTAAATGGTCTCTGCCCACCATACCTCACTTCGTTATTGTCACTCTATGCTCCTGTACGCACTGGATTGTGCTCCTCAACTGGGTGGTCAGGGTGGTCAAGTTGGCGTAGTGGTATCTTTCCTCGCCTTCCACCTCTGGGACCCCAGTTCGAATCCCGCCGGGGGCACTATGTGGATTGGGTTTTTCAGTCCCTACCTGATTGCGTGGGTATATTTCTTTGGGGTTTTCCTCCCACATCTAAAACTGAAACTTCCTTCCTTGTCTTCTCTCCATGGGGTTCTTGGCTAGTATAGTGATTTAGTTCGCTTTTTTGAGAGTCTTTGACTTCACAACCAGAATTAATAAATGAAAATGAAATGAAACTGACCCAACTAGACTAGCGGTACACGCAGTTCACCCTCGCACTCTCAAATCAGCTGCTGACCGGTCATTTTCATTTGTTGCCCCCCAATTTTGGAACACTTTGCCTGCTTCTCTGCGTTCTGCTACTTCATTTCACACTGTCAAGAGAGGACTCAAAATGCATCTTTGCATACAGTGATTTTTATTTTTATTGATATTTCTTTGCATCGTCACAACTGCCATGATCTAGATGGAATGGCGGTACATAAATACCCTTTTGTACGAGAGCTTTTGGGGAGGTAGAGCCTTCTTCTCTACCAGCCAGGCTTCTGATGGATGATACCCAAGCCTACATCTTTACAGACAGTAAAGGGGGTAACCCTGTTTCAGCCCCAGGAGTAGGTGGCAATGGTCCCTGGGAAAACAGCTGATTTGTAGCCCACACCTTGAGTGGCTTACTGGCCTTGTGTGTCTGGCGACTTTAAAAAAAATTAAAAAATAAATGTATGTATGTGTTAAGAGGATCACAAGATGTTTACTTAGCAAATCCAGGCAAAGGTTCAGATTATTTCCTATTTGGAAATCATGTGAAAGCCCTATATCATAGAGCTGTTTAAGCGCAAAAAGTAGCTAAGCACAAAACAAATTAAGCTGAGCAGAGTAAGGTTACCAGCCAAAATCCCAATGAACCATATCATGCGTATCGTCCTACCAGTTGCCGCCGGGATTCTTTTTTGTTGTTGTCCAATCCCCCTGGTGGGATTCTTTTGGCGGAATTCCCGGAATCTTTTTTCTTTTAGGTTACCGCTGGCACAAAGAAACCCTGACTTGACAATGCCAAGAGAACAAAGATTCTCTTTATTGGATCGTCCTTTTTGTTTCTTGACTGAGAAAATGTCAAGTGCATGCACCGTGAATTGCCTAAGTGCATAGGAGTGGTACATTGTACATTTACATTGTTAAATTTTTATTATAACCGCAATTTGTTTTCATTCTAATTCAAGGGACAACTCAACCTCTTCAGCTAGTCCTGCCACCTGACGCATGCCCCCAGGTGCAGTTCACTGGTTTAGAACCAGGTTGCACCTATGAAGTTTCTATTGTTCTCCAGAGTGGGCGCCAGGCTTTCTCAGATCCAATCACGACAACTATCACTACCCGTAAGTTAATGTTTGAGATCTTGACAATTTGCCCAAATATCTTTTTTCCATTTTCTGATAATTAAAATTTTTTATTTTTATTTTTATTTTTTTATATAAAAGCAACTGTGAACAATAGCCACATCAGTATTTGACCAAAGAGGTCATTCTGATAGGCCAATCAAATGGTTCACTGCAGTTCAGAGTAAAAAAGGGGGAAAAACGACAGGAGAAAAAAAAATATGTGTAAAATAAAGAAAGAGAAAAAAATATGTATGTAGCAAGAAGGAGACGGACACAAGGGTTGCTAGCCCCTGTGCCCCAGTAACACGCCTGAACAGTGCGGTGAAGGTATGTGCTATACATGACCTGATCTGAAAGCATCATAATATGACTCCTAACAGATCGGGTTCAAAGGAGAACCACTTGGTCAAGGATTGGGTGATCAGCACTGATTGAACATTGTATACCTTCCACTAGCCCTTCTTGATGAGATTCCCCAAACAAAGCGATTTTCTTCTTACATGAACTACTTCGGATGTGAAGCCAAGTCTCAAATTTGTTCAAGATTCTTCCCATTTTAACACGATTTTCGTTTTTGTTTTTGCCTCCAGAAAATTAGTAAGATTATTTTTGAAGATGCTCGGTCAGATTTTAGGCTGATTTGACTAGCCAAAAAAAAAGAGCGGGATTTGAATCTGCGACCACCGGTTTAATGTTCAGGGGGTGCCAGTCAGAAGCCATTCAAGCGGTTGCTGCTGTGTAGCCAGGGATGACACCTCATAACTGAAATAAAAAGTTGCATCACCCTAAAGGTAGATCCCTGTGCTGCCGCTTCCCAGGTTATATCCATAGAACTAGATTTATGGTTGTATCGTATATAATGGGGTGTGATCCCTGGCTACACAGCAGTAAACGGTTTGAATGGCTTCTGACTGGCAAACCCTCGAACAAAGATATTGACAAAATAGGGAGACCGCCAACATTAGGGCTGGATAGCTCAGTTGGTAGAGCTTCGGTACGGTAAACCGGTGGTCGCAGGTTCAAATCCCGCCCCAGTCAATTTTTCTTTGTTCACCCCAAAATTGATTTTAAATTTTGCCCAGTCGGTTTACCCTGTGGTTTATTGCTTGATAAGCTTTAATTTGAGGTATTGTACAAAAAAAATCTGCCAGTGATAAGTGGAAGTTAATTAAAAACCAAAAGGAATTATAATCGGGATGCTGACATTATCTCAAGTCCGTCAGCCATGTATGAACAATTTTGCATGTTACATGTATTTTGTTCATTGTCCTTGGCGTA
Organism: Marthasterias glacialis; assembly: GCA_911728455.2. Lineage (NCBI taxonomy): Eukaryota > Metazoa > Echinodermata > Asteroidea > Forcipulatida > Asteriidae > Marthasterias > Marthasterias glacialis. The sequence continues at coordinate 5,400,354 of OU452223.1, forward strand.
TGTGAAAGTGTGTGTATGTTTGTTGTTTTGAAACAGCACCATCTTTCAAAGTTTGTTCAAAATTGTAAAAAAAAAGAATTTCTTCAGACGAAAATCAGGCCAGGCCAACTTTAAATAGCCTGAAAAAAAACTCAGAGCCTGTAGTGTAGTATGTGCAGTATTTTTTCAATTCAGTTCAATAACATTTATTCACACTTCACAATACTCAGTTATACGTTTAAAAAAGATGGATTTCAGTCGATTCAAAAAGATGAATTTCAGTCAAAACAGATGCTAAATACAAGTAAATAGGCCTCTGTTGAACAGGGAAATTTGAGGATGGAGGCACGTCCCGATCAAAGTGCCTTTGAACCTGTTTTTGTATGGATACCGGCGCTAGATAAATTGTTTTGATTGATTGATTGACACAATTCTAATTCTAGCAATCAAAAGCATGAAGCGGATTTTAGACGAGTTCATTAGGCTGACGAATGTATTAAAAAAATTTATTTGGGTGGCATGGGTGGCGTGTGCGTAAAGCGTTACCTCTCACCAATGTGTCCCTGGTTCGATTCCCGGCTAGGGCCACATATGAGTAGAGTTGTGTGCTGGTTCTCTCCTGTGCCACGAGGGTTTTTCTCAAGGCCATCCGGTTTCCCTCCTTCCGAAAAAACCAAACACTTTATTAATCACAACATTTCTATTGTGCTTTTCACAGTTGCTCTGATGGCCAGCACAGTCTATGTAGATAAAGTGACGGCAAACTCAATCCGCATCATTTGGGGAGACTTTGGGGTCGGTTTCACAGAGTTCCTTGTCCTGGTTAATCAAGCTCCAGGCAATGTTATGGTATTTGTGATGAACGTGCCAATGGCGACCAGCTCCGTTGTCATTCCCAACCTGCAGCCGGCGACAGAGTACGAGATCATAGTCCGGCCAATTGGGGATGGACTTACTGGAGACACCTTGAACCATTTCACCAGTAAGTGACTTTTGAGAACCCATCTTCAAAATGATTGTAAAAACATGGTTGTTTGGAGGAGTGCATCCTTTCAAATGATCTGTCAGTTGTCATATGTTGGAGAGCTCACCTGCGAAAATGTTATTGAAAATATGTAATAAGGAAAATCATTTTTTTAGAATCATATGCTTTGTGTTTTAAGGCGTGTTTTGTTTTAAAGGGACACATTGCCTAATTTTGCTGGTTGGAATTCCTCCTGGATTCTTTTTAAGAGTTGTTCATGCAATAGAACACCCACAATGTGTTTTAACTAGTGAGTAGTGATTGAAAAAACCCATACATTTGCCTCTTGAAATACAACCAACAGAACAGCACTCAACATTTTAACATATGGTCCACCATTTTGAGAGGTTCTGTCATGAAATTAAACAAGAAACGCTTAATTTCAAGGGATTTCTAGGGATATTTATTTGAATCTTTATATTCTATTTTTAAAATATCTATCCAGCCATTTTCATTTCATAACAAACACTTTTTATAGAACCCAAAAGCTCCTAATCTGAGGGCAACGTCTCCCTTTAAGGTGCAGTTGTTAAGGCTTCTTCCAGCAGCTTCTTAGTTTACAAGGCAAGACAAGCATTTACATGAATTCAATCATTTTTTTCTTGAAGATGAAAGCATTTTATAGGAAACTATTCCTGGGGATGATTTGTAACTGCTCCAAATTGTGATGAAGAATACTATAGTTTATAAAAGCATCTGATATCAGTGGCTGGTGGGCTAAATACAACCAAAAATTAATCATATATTTCAAAAGCAGGACAAGTTCTTATTTGAGCTCGGTCCCAATACCTCAATCTACTCGCGGCAGTAGATGAATAGTAATACAGTTCTTATAAGAACAATCTACACAACAAAGTAGATTCTATCACATGATGTTGTGGCAAACCAAATGTTATATATTTAAAATGTCGAAAAATTATGATAAAAGTCATACATTATAAAATACATAAAACAAGTTTATGGATATCAATTTTGTTACAATAAAGAAATTAGGGGGGAAAAGGGTGTAATTTATTTGGAACTATTTGACAAAACAGAATTTGTTAATCAGTAAATAATTTTGTTTTACCGTACATCATGCAGAACCATCAACCCCTGATGGGCTGTATTTCCTGGAGCAGGGAGCCAACAGTGTGACCATCGCCTGGGGTTCGGTCATACCCCCCGACCAATACCTTGTCTGCTACTCACCTAATGGGCTGCCAGCTTTCCCAGTGTCGAGTAACAACACACTGGAGCTGACTAGTCTGGACCCGGCCACAGACTATACCATCAGCGTCTCATCTTATGTTGGCCAGGGTGCTAGTCTTGTGCAGAGTGACAAAGTCACTCGTTTCATCCGGCTTGGTATGTTACAAGGCTGTGATAAAAAAAAAAAAAAGCAAGTTGCTCAAAAAATTATTGAGAAATGACTGAAAATCCCAATTAAATATTTTTCTTTTTATGAATACTTTATTTTGTTTGAAATGTATCCAAAGATTTGTCTCGTAAAGGTGGAAAACAGGATTGGTAAAGCTGATAGTGCAGTGTTCTTACTTTGTGTGATTCAATATAAACATGAAAAAACAAACCTGTGAAAATTTGGGCTCAATTCATCGTCCAGGTCCGGATATAACAGTAAAAAAAACGTGCACACTTTTTATCATGTAAACACATTGCCCTTCATTTCGATTGTTACAACCGCAATTAAAATCGGGGTCTTTAAATTCTATTTTCTCGACTTTGACGGCATTTCAAACAGAAATATTTCCATGGAAGGTTGGTACTGGTATGAACTTCATAATCGGTTGAATGGCTTCTGACTGGCACCCCCCAAACAACGATATTGACAAAATAGGGAAACCCCCAACATTAGGGCTGGATAGCTCAGTTGGTAGAGCGTTGGTACATTAAACCGGTGGCCGCAGGTTCAAATCCCGCTCCAGTCAATTTTTCTTTGCTCAGCCAAAAATTGATTGAAAAGTTACCCAGTCAGTTTCCCTTGTGGCTCATGGCTTGAACTTCATAATCAGTAAGCTTTCAGACTGATACTAATAAAACTTTTTTATTGATGAATACCAATCCTGCATTTTCCTTTTTAAACAAAGCAGTAAATATTTGTTTAAGAACACCCCCATACTTCTATTGTGCCTCAATGCTGAGGTACAAAGAAACTGCTGTTGCTATGGATATAGTACATTGGTTGCTATGGGTATAGTGTATGAATACCAATCCTGCATTCTACTTTAAAACAAAGCAGTAAATATTTGTTTAAGAACACCCCCATACTTCTATTGTGCCTCAATGCTGAGGTACCAAGAAACTGCTGTTGCTATGGATATAGTACATTGGTTGCTATGGGTATAGTGTATTGGTTGCTATGGGTATGGCACGTTTTGTTTGCGCTGCTTTCTAGTAAAAATATGACGTATCATTTGATGCACTCTAAACCAATCAAAAGGCAGAAATTTTGGAAGGGGTTTAGTAACAATGATTCTTTTATACATATCACACTGTTTTGTACCGTCTTGCCTTGCAAGATGAACAGGACAAATTTCAATGGCACTTCTCCTGAAAATGACAGTGTGTCTGATGTAGAGACTTCCCTAGACTGGTTCCCGGTCCCTACATCGTTCTCTTCTGTCTGTATGTAGGGACCGGTAGCTACTAGCGATATGGTGCTTTTAATAGGCCCTGGATTGCGCGGATGCAGTAATGATTTTCTAGTTTTAGAGATGACGTTGGCTATGCTTGTGACGTGTGCATGTTGTTGTTTGAAACTAGCGCACGTGTGCATCGTAACCCTTCACCCGGACATGACATAGTGAACCAACCTTCAACATCAAAACTCAAGCCAACTTTAGAAGAACATCTTAACTAACGTAATTTCTACCTCCACGGTCTGCCGATGGGAGATTCTGTTTTGCATTGCATTATGGGATTACAAAGACATATATGCTAATTCAAATTAGCATATACCTGGCAGAAATCTGCCAGGTATATGTTAATGTTCATTACCTGCTACCGGTCCCTATATTCAGTCAGAACGAAAACGATGTAGGGACCGGGAACCAGTCTATAGACTTCCAATGAGAAATATCTCCTGTACAAAATGTACACACCGAGTAAACTTCAGCGTTTATTTCTGATAATTTACCCAAACTGTTCCGTGTTATTTCTCTTTAGACGAGGGCCTCCCAGGCGACATCAACGTCACCGAAGTGACCACCTCCAGCATAGCAATCAGCTGGACTGAATCCACGGTGCCCATCACCAGCTACGAGGTGCAGATTGAGGAAGTTGCCGTGGGCAATCCTCTGCAGAGAGGTTTTGTCACCAGCCCACCGTTTGTCTACGATTTCCAGAATCTGTCCCCGGGGGTGAATTACCGGGTCAATGTCCTCTTTACTGGAACGACCCCACTGGTCACCAGGACGATTGAACAGCGCACAAGTGAGTTTTCATCTCTCTGTTTGATTTATCTGTGGGTTTGGAAATTAGAAAACTAAAGCCTTTTCATTGTGTTACATAATAAAAATAATAATAATAATATGCGGTTCTGATATAGCGCTTTATCACACCCGATGGGCGTCTCAAAGCGCTCAGTATTTTTCCAGCAAGGTATTTGGAGTTACTTTTGAAGTATGATACCTTATCCTTTACATAGCACCATGTAAAGGTTTACAAGGTGCTGTGGCGCAATCTGCAGCCGATCAAACCAGGAACACCGGGGCGAGCCCCTTCTCTTTTTGATAAGTTTCTGGGTTCTTTTACATACATTACACAACACAAAGAAACCTATGGCTTTACATCCCATCCGAAGGACGCAGCAATAATGGTTAAGTGTCCTACTTAAGGACACAAGTGTCACGACTTGGACTCGAACCCACAATCTGCTGATCAGAAGCACCAGAGCTTGAGTCCGGTGTTCTTATCTGCTCGGCCACGACACGCCACGCTTCATCATGGGTGCCAGGCAGTAAGACAGCAAGGAAAGTGTTCTCATCAAAATGTTGCGCGGAATTTTTGCGCAAAATTAAATGAGAAAACACAATTGGATGATTCCACAAACCTGTGAAAATTTGGGCTCAGTTCGTCGTCTGAGTCAGGAGAAAATAGTGAAAAACCGTGCACACTTTTCAGCTTTTGATTGTTATGACCAAAATTTTCTTGACTTTGACAACATTTCAGACAGAAATATTTTTATGGGAGATTGGTACTGATATGAACTTCATAATCAGTAAGCTTTCACACTGATACTAGTAAAAAACGTTTTTGATGAATACCAATTTTGTATTCTGCCTTTAAAAAATGTGAGCTTTAAAAATTTCACCTTAAACTCTACAAATATCTTGTATGCAGTACTGTTGTGAATTTCTGAAATATTCATTCTAAGTTTTTGCGGACACACCATGTAATTATCTCTAATGATTTGGTGTGGTTCTGAAAAGAACTGATGGTATAACAACTCGATGCTTCGATCAGTATACTTTGTTCACCTTTAGGAGAAAGGAGAAATATTCATGTTTTTTTTTATTATTTTATTTTTTTAAAATAGTTCCAAGCACACCTGGGCCTGTCTTCGTAGGCAATGTAGACTCCTTGTCAATCCAGATCGCGTGGGTGCCAGCAGCTGCAGGCCTTTTCAACGTTTATCGAGTCTACGCTCTGGAAAATGAGAATCCGGCAGCTGTACAGGAGCTGTCTGGTGTGGTTCTCAGGACACAGGCCCTTTCATTCACCGTAGATAACCTACAGCCGGATACCAGTTATACCATCAGCGTAACAACCGAGAGTGGTATGGTGGGAAGTCTCACTGAGAGTGTGCCAAGACAGGTCACCAGAAGGACAAGTAAGTTTGCCTTGCACTTACAGAAGGAATCTAAGTTGTGTTTATGAGTTTGGATGAGTTGTCAGTGTAGAAGTTTACCAGTTAATTATTTAAACGCACATTTGGTTTTGAAGAGTACAGGAAGCAGTCATTCACAGTTGACTATCAGAATAGACCGATCCATTAAGCACCACCCGCTTACGTGTCGACCAATCACAGCCTTGGCTACGCCACCGAAAGTCTGACAAAAGTCCGACATGATAAAATCCTGCAATAAAGCACAAGGGAAACTGACTGGGTAAAGACCGCCAACATTAGGGCTGGATAGCTCAGTTGGGAGAGCGTCGGTACGTTAAACCGGTGGTCGCAGGTTCGAATCCCGCTCCAGTCAATTTTTCTTTGGTCACCCCAAAAATGATAAAATCCTATTGGAAATGTAAACATGCATGCAGGTCTAAGTGCATGTCATGCTGTTTGGCATTTAAGAGATGCACACTGAGCTGCCCAGGTATACAATTATGATGTAGCCAGTGCTGTGATTGGTCAATATGTTTAGGGGGCGGGGCTGAATGGATTGGTCTAGCTCACTGGATTCAAGTGACGGTGTAATCTGAAGAATGGCTGACTCCCATCATCAGTGGTTCAAGCAAACTGGCTGTGTTCATAACTTCCTCAAAATTTCATTACCTGTTTGAATCAACTGCCGCCTTCATCTTTGGAAAGCAGTAATTTCCAGAAACTGTTTTCTTTAAAAGTTGTTAAGTTTTGAGAACTCTTTCCTGTTGAAATGTATATTTATAAATACCTGAGACAGTTTATCCATTCTGATTGGCCGAGAGGGCGTCACGTGGCCATGTTTAAACGGGCAATATAAACACGGTAAAAAGTATTTAAAACCGGCTAGCTTGCGAACGAAAAATATAGCCCCTGTATTAGAATAAAGAAGTATACGTGTTTCCAGCTGTTGGGTTTCTGATTGGCCGAGAGGGCATCAAGTGCCTATAACAGCTGCAGAGACATGAAGATCGACATTTCGTTTAAGGAATTGGCCCGTAAATATGGATAGAAATTTAACGCAGAGTCAAGCTGAGAAACTGTCAGATTTGTTCCCAATTTTTGAAGGGTTTTGCATGTTTTGGACAGAAAGGCATATCTGAGGGGCCTGGTGGCCGATAATTGCCCTTGCCTTCGGCTCGGGCAATTATCGGCCACCAGGCCCCTCATCGGTTTTAAACAATAGTTAAAAACCTCTTCATCACACCTTTATTCCCTTATTATTTGATATTATATCTGCAGGTACTATTGCAGAGTGTGACATCCTAGTTGTGTCGACCACTACAGACTCCATGATGGTGGAGTGGGGAACATGCCCGGGTGCCTCTCTGTACTACTTGGACCTCGACCCAACTCCTGTTGGCTTTGTTCAGACACAGATCCTCAGCTCTCAGCCGCGTGAAGCAACACTGACCTCCCTGCAGCCAGGAACCAAGTACACGGTTCTGCTGCGTATCAGTATTAGCGGAGAACCTGTCAGCACCGCAACTGCTTACACAGGTACCCAAGAGCTCTCAAAGTTTACTTTGAATTCACTGATGAAGCAGAATGCAAACCTTTTAGGGTTAAATTTCTTAAAGGGTCTGTATACGTTTGGTAATGACTCTGAAAATTTATGGCAATAATAACTCACTTGGTAAGAAGTACAGCAGCTTTGGATAGTATAATGCATTTTTAAGAAACGTTTCATTTCGAAGTACTGCAGTTATGGAAAAATACATCACTTTTTATCCCCCCAAAATTTGAATCTGAGAAGCGTTATGGTCGTAACGCTTCTCAGAATGTGTATTCCAATGACGGATACTTCTTCTGCGTGAACACAACCGCTCCATATTTTCGGTGATATCACAAAAACGCTGCCACCTTTTGAACTTCCTTTTATTACAGTTCTGAGTATGCCCGCACATGCTCAGTATTGCGTGCGTAGTTCTGAGCACGCGTACTACTGGTGAGAACTGTGAAAAAGGACCGTCTAAAAGTCTCCCATTGTATTTGACTTACTATCTTCTTTCACCTATTTGTACGTTCTTATTTCTTCTGTTAGTGCCAAATATGCCCACACTTACAGTCGTGCCAGATGTAACACAGTTGGCCCTTCTCTGGTCGACCCAACCCCAGCTGTCCTCTGAGATCTTTCTGCTGAGCCCCGGCGAGACCACTCCAAGCCTAGTCCAGACGGTGTTCTCTGGAGTTGGCGAGTACACTATCTCAGGGCTTCTGCCAGCAACAGAGTACACTGTGAGTGTCGTCAATGTTGCTGGTTCAGGTGCTGTCAAGAAGAGTGAGCCAGCCATGCAGTTGACGAACACAGGTACAGAATAAACTCATTCTCAAGTATGGCGTGTCGTGGCCGAGCGGTTAATAGAACCAGCCTCAAGCTCTGGTGTTTCTGATCAGCAGAGTGTGGGTTCGAGTCTCGGTCTTGACACTTGTGTCCTTAAGCAAGACACTTAACCATTATTGCTCCATCCTTCGGATGGGATGTAAAGCCGTAGGTCCGGTGTGTTGTTCAGTGCACGTAAAAGAACCCAGTACACTTATCGTAAAGAGAAGGGGTTTGCCCCGGTGTTTCTGGCATGGTCTGGCAGCAATATGCGCCACCTCACCTTGTATCCATTTCAAGGTGTTGTATTATGGTTGCTTCATCTCAAAGTCATTCTTATCATCCTTTTTAATAGTTAATCCTTCATCGGCAAAATATCGGAGTGTGAGAACATAAGTTTAAACCATAATAATGTTTGATTTTTAAAGCTATGGGATTTATGCAGTGTAAGAATGCATTCACTACATGATCTCCATCAGTGTTTTAAAAGTTGAATGTTAGTTTTGCTAGATATTGCACCATGTGCTTAACGTCACAACCACTACAATCTTTTAAAACATAAATATTTTCTTGCGCAGTCTTTCTCAGAATAAAAAAGACTCCAGATAAAGGAAAAAAGGGAAAGCTGCAATGTTGATCCACTTCAGTTCAACGTCACTAACCTTTTGATTAATTTAGTGAATTTGATTGATCAGTTGATAATGTTATTTTTTTTGTAGGGGCTATTATTTTTTAATATTAAATTCATTTTTTTTTTTTAAATCACATGAAATGTTAAAACAAAGTATTAAATGTCTTTCTATTTTTTCTCCATTTTCCTAAATACTTGAGCATTATCTTATACAATTGTTATCTTCACCTTTTTCTCTCAATCAGTTGGCTTGGCACCCACTGACCTTGTCATCCAGTCGTGTGGAGATACTTGGGTCACTCTGATCTGGTCAGCCTCAACTTTGGAGGATTTCTTGGGCTACATCATCAACACGAACCCGGCACCAACCTCGTCTCAGGCAGTCCTTTTCGTTCAGAGGTCCACTACCACAGCAACCATTACCGCTCTGCTTCCCGGGACAACGTACACATTCACATTGTCAATTAGCCTAACGGCTAACACAAATAACGAACTAGCACAAGTGTCTAAAACCACAAGTAAGTTATGGAATCTTCTAGTACAAGTTCCGCGTTTCTTGAAACCTTTTCAACAAAAATAGTCTCTCGTATGTTTGGTGTGTTTCTTTAACCACTTAGCACTGGGGTTCTCAAAATTTATTCAAGCCACCTGACGGGATTGATTTTCTCAGATTGGCCGGAATAATTTTTCTTTGAGATTGCTGCTGGCACAAAGAAACCCTGACTAAACGAAGCCAAGAGAGCAAAGATTGTTATTGAAGCACTGGGATTTTTATTTTTTTTTTAGAAAATATCAGATTCATTCAGCATGAATCACAAAATTGGTCCCACTGCCGGAACCAAGGCTGGAATTTTGGTTTATTCCGACTTACCTCCATCAAGCCGATATACAATGATAAACAATGGTTGAAGCCTCTTGATGTCTCGTAATCCGCTTCTTAAAACAAAAAGACAAAGGTCTGGAATCGGGATTACAAAATAACCCCCGCATAAAAGGGAGAATTTGATCATGAATTCCAGTACCATATGTCCATTGTGTGTGTTTGAAACTAAGCATTCCATGGTGAGTGCATGCGCTGTGCACGCTCTGGAATGAGGTCTGGTTGATCTTCTTGCCAATCTTATGAATTCACACAAAAATACAAAGTTCACGTCATCCAATTTCTGGCCGGGAAAAGTATCGGCATGTATATCCGGCATTAACTGGTTAACAACAAAAACAGAAAGTAGCCTTAATTGTAGATTTAGAATTTCACTTCAATCGTCTTATTACCTACAGGTGTTTTAAGGAGGGCTGTGCACCATTTGATGACAGGCCATACTTAGATCTTTAAAGTGTTATTTATGTTGCTGTTGTTGCTCCTAGCTTGTTGTGTTTTCATGAGATTATTGGTTGTTTACCAGTGCTGTTTGTCATGTTTGAATGTAGCTGGTGGGATTGGGTTGTGTTTAAAAAACGAAGAAGGAAAAAAAGGAGACCAAAAAAAAGAAGAAAAAACTTGCCATCTGAATTTTAAGTGATCACCCCCTCAGAAAAACAGTTTTACTCTAATGATGTTTAATTTGAATGCTTGCTGATCATTTAGAAGAGCAACATTTTTCTCAAAAGTAAGAAATTCTGATTGGCCCGATGCTGCATCATGTGACGCTTGATGTCCGATCTTACTAGTTTGACCATAGGTGCAGATAAAAAATCACTGCACATTATTGTAAAGGGATTGCTGATAGCTGCACAGAGAGTGAGAACCAGAGTTTGCCTGCACAAGATATACAAATTTCAACATCACAAATGAATCGACGTATTTCTTGACTTTCCTCCCTTGACCAATAAGAGACAGGCATGAGATGGCTCAGGATTTTTTTTCAAAATCTCTGTGAGCATTTAAATTCTCTTGAAAGAGTTGAAGCAATCACCAAATGGAGAAAGATTTAGTCGACATTGTGCCCTTACCTGTAGTTTCTGGTGATGCACAGAGTCTGTAAACCTGAATTGTAACATCTTGGAGGTTCTGGGTCTAGAATAAGGGGGAACCCAGGCCTGCAAGCCATTTTCAGGAATTTTCACAATTGGCAAATCTCATCACTGAACAGAGCTTATAAATTCAATAAAGTGTTAAAAAAAACCATAAACAAACAAATAATTTGTGTCTTTTTCTCGCAGAGCTTTTACCACCTCAGCAGTTGCGAGCAGATGCTATTACCACGTCATCCCTGACCCTTCATTGGCTAGCCCCACCCGTCGGGGAAATAGAATCCTTTTTCCTGTCCTATCAGCCCTCGTCTGTGGCTCTGCCTATCGTTCTGGGTCCAGACACCACAGAGTATGAGCTGAACGCACTTATTCCCGATCAAGAGTACACCTTTTCACTGAGCTCCTACTTGACATTAGCTGGAGAGAGTGAGCCCAGCGAAGTCATGGCAACAACAGGTGAGTTTTTTTTTCTCTTCAGAGGGGGTTTTCACTTTGTTTAGGTTTTTGTAGCGTGTCGTGGCCGAGCGGTTTAGTGCATCGGACTCAAGTTCTGGTGGCTTAGTCATCAGAATGTGGGTTCGAATCCCGGTCACGACACTTACGCCCTTTTGAGCAAGACACTTAACTATAATTGCTTCAAATAGGGGAAGATGTGGTTATGGTTGTCTCGCAACGGATTCATTTACCCCTCCCTGTTCTTAGCTGTGCTGTGAAGAGACTTGCGTTTACTTTGGGTTTGTTTCTGTGCATTGGGGCATGTTTCTGTCCCTTCAAATAGTAGCCCACACCTCCAGTGGCCTTTGGGCCTTGTGATGGGCGAATTGCATAAAAAAAAAATAAACAAATAAAACAAAATCGGATATTGTTTTTCTTAAGAGCTTGTCGGTCTTTTTGATTGGCCTGCTTGTAGTCTTTGACTGGAAGGCAGCACTTTTGGCAAAGAGCAATGATTTGTCACAATTTTATTTCTCACCATACTTCAGGCTTTTAAACTAAACTCCTTTTGACTTCAATCTTTGTTGGAGGTTGGTTTTAAGGAATGAAATACATACCCCACTTCTTGTCAACAACTCAGATTTTTTAACTGCCAGGACATAAGGAATCTTTAAAGCCTCCGAATTGTAGCCTTTGAAATAAAGAGGTTTTACCTTTAGAACAAGATGATTTTTCATCTTTGTTTACAATCTCATCCCTAATAAATTATAGACCTATAGTTTAGATTTTGTAAACACGTGATTTTACTTATTTTAATAAAACGTACTTCTTGTTTATTGCAGTACAAGCTTCCATCGGCGAGATCATTATTCTTGACTCCACGCCTACATCCATCACGCTGACAGTCGGTCAAGCCAACTCCAACGTGGTTTTCACCTCCTACATGGTGACCGCCGCAGACCAGAATGGCATCGCTGTCGCAGAGGCTTCCATCTACCCAACAGACCCCGATCTACGGGTAGAGCTGACGGGTCTGGCATCAGCCACTCTCTATGATATCAGTGTTGTACTGGTTGGCTCAAACATACAGACTGCTACCAAGCACTTAACAAGTACGTGGTTGATTTATAGCGCATGAACCGTTAGGGAAAATCATAACAAAATGTGCCATGTACTGCTTGGCAGGAAGGTTTTGGTTGTAATATACCTTTTCCATGATATATGTAAATTGAACATCGCTCCTGCGCACTAACACTACTGGTTGGCAAAATAAAGGAACATTGCACCTTTTTGTCTGGGGGCTGACGGTTGCATGATGCATACGCGTTTGTGCGTCTGCCTAGTGCACAACTCTATGGCATTTGCCAACCCATAGTGTCTGTACGCATGCATGGGTGTAATTAGCATATATCATGGGAAAGGATTATTGCACGGTGCCCCCAGTACACAATGACCCGGTTGTTTAGGTTTGTTGTTCGTGATTGCTTGCAGATAAACCGTCAAGGTAGAATGCCCTCACTGAGGTTATGGCGTAACTTCCTTCTCCCTGGCCATTCACTAATCCATCTAAAAGTTGCAGTACTCCAGTAAAGGTCATTCAAAACTAGGATGGACAGGGAAACAGCAGAACAAAAGATCATCCAGAGACCGGACTGTGTTGATAGCGGGCTGAATAGGGACTGTGGTTTCATGTCATGCTACACATAGCTTTGACCCTTCACCTCCCTTTGTTTAGTAATGCTTGACTGGCCACCGCCAGTTCTTAATTCTTGTTGATGATGTTTTTTCTTCAGCAATTCTTCATCTGAAGAAGTAGTTGTTGCTATGAAAGCTTTTGCAGTTTTCTCTTAAGTTAGTCATTTAAGTGCTACAATTAATTTTCTATTTTGGCATAATTCCTGTGAGGCAGATTCTGCACTTGTGACTGTTGATCTGTGTATCAGCTGCAGTGGAAGTAAATCGTCACCGACGCCACGAACTAGCACCCTGTGAACAAAACCATATTTTTTTCAGTTTTCAGTTTTTTACATATTTATACAACATTCGTCATGCCCTACAATTTCATGAAGTTTCAAAGCTTCAAAAGCTTTACTTGTTTAATTATAATAATTATGTATGGCAACATTTGCATGAAAGTGACAATCTTCGTTTTCACGAACTAGCACACAGGTTCCATTTACCATTGAAATGCACGGCACGCAGCATACTCAAATGTGAACAAAACGATTTCACGAAGTAGCACTCGACTTGTATGCGAAGGTTATGCGCGCGCCCACAAGTTTGCATTGTAATACATTGGGGGGTGCTAGTTCGTGAAAACAGAAATAGTCTATTTTGCTTCTTTTTCGGTTTCACGAACTAGCACGCACCTTTCTTCCTTAATTGCTTGTTAATTTAGAATGCAAAGCGGGCAAAAGCAGTATATTTATCAAGTTCAAAGCATCCAGAATCCACAATGAGAAAACCAGTTGAAAACACTCTGAAATTTTAAAGGATAGTGGCGTTTTAAAAAGTGTTTAGCTTTAGACGCCGTTTTCTCCGATTGCTACTTTTTTACTGGTATCTACGTGTCAGTGATGAAATGCAATACATTTAACTGTAACTCAAGATACCGTTTCAGGCTCAGCTTTTTCAAAAAACAATTCCCTTCTCTTCAATCTTTCAGGCCCATTCCCAGTAAGTGACCTTGCTGTGCTCCCTAATCCAACATTCCAGTCCGTCCAAGTCAGCTGGGCTGCCTCGGTAAGTTTGTTCGTCACTTACTACGAAATCTTCAGCACGAAAGGAGAAAATGCGCCAAGTGTGTATCAAGGACGAGTTCTTCCTAATCAGCTTACTGTCTTCACAGTTGACGGGCTCAATCCCAATTCCTTGTACTTCATTGATGTGTTTGCTGTGGTTACCATTGACGGAATAACTGAGAAGAGTGAACCTCGCCAAACGCAAGGAACTACAGGTTAACAATTGTTTTATTTTTAAGTCGGAAATTACTTGTAAATAGTAAAGTAAAAGCTCATGGACAACATTGGTAGTTGTCAAGGACTGGTTCTACTTCGCACCAATCCTCCAAAAACGGCTGTAAAAATTACAAAAATAGCAATGTTGTCTGTTTCAAATTCTGCAAGCCAAATCTGGTTATGAACATTTACAAAATCCCAGGCAAAACAGAAGACAGAAGATGTTTTTCAGTAGTGTGTCGTGGCCGAGCGGTCAGGCGCACTGGACGCAAGCTCTGGTGTTTCTGATCAGCAGAGTGCGGGTTTGAGTCCCTGTCATCACACTTGTGTCTTTAAGCAAGACACTTAACCATTATTGCTTAGTCCTTCAGATGGGACGTAAAGCCGTAGGTCCTGTGTGTTGTGTAATGCACGTAAAAGAACCCAGTTACACTTATCGCTAAGAGAAGGGGTTTGCCCTGGTGTTTCTGGCAGTGGCTGCTGAATGCGCCACAGCACCTTGTAAACCCTTATAAGGTGCTACATAAATGGGTCTCATAATTCAAAAACTTCAAAAACCTGTCTTCAAAAAATAATAATAAACGCCTTGAGTACCTAATTCTTGGTAGACATGTACTCTATTATTATTTCAGTGTTTTCACTCAACCACCAAATTTGAAGAAATTTGTACAGGTTAGTTTGTTGGTAACTAATTCACTCTTCCATTAAACAATGATGTACCTTACCTTTGAAATAAGGACAAGCTCTACGTCTACTTCGCTACTGGGCAGGATCCTCAAGTTAGGACATAAACGCCAAGGAGCAATCATAGTTAAGTGTCTTGCTCAAGGACACAAGTGCCGGGACCGAGACTCGAACCCACATTGTGATGACTCAGCCACCAGAACTTGAATTCCGTGCACTAGACCGCTCGGCCACATCACGCCACATACTGTACTTGACAGTGATGTGGAGCAATATTATATACTGTTGTTTTTCTGTACACTTTTGTTGTTAAAAATTCTGTACACTTTTGTTTTAAATAATTCTGTCCACTTTTGTTTGAAAAAAAAATACAATAGCTGCACTTCCTCCAGAGCAGCTGTCTTTCCGTAACATTGAGGACACGTCCGTTGAGGTGCTGTGGGGAGAGACGGTTCACCCTAATGCTGTTCTCTACACAGTCATTCTGAACCCTCAAGGATCGAACAGTATCCAGGTAAGACTTCGAAAGGTTTTTTTTGTGTTTTTTGTTTGTTTGAGAAATGTTGCAAAAAAGTATTACAAAGTAAGCGGTGATAGAACCTAAAGCTAGATTCTTGAAAGGTTGTTGGCTTGATGGACGATGCAGCTGCACTGGTTAACTCTTTCAGCCCCAATGGTGACTTTAGTCGACAAAGGTCACACACAAAACTGCACTCAAGCCAGAGCACAAGGGCCATTTCTTATAAAGCTGTAAATTTGTCCATGTTCGCCCTCCATACTCAAACTTACCATCATTGGAAAGAGAAAGTTCAGATCTTTCCAAACAAAATAAGGTTGCTGTTAATGCAATCCTTTCAAATTGGAGTGGAAAGATCCAAACTGCCTAACACCTACGGAACGCCATATAGTACAAAAAAGTGCTTGAGTTTACAGACCACACTGAGGAAACAAAGACCAAGAACTTGGCCATTTGTTGGCTGATCTCAGTGACTTTTGGACGAGAGGAAAGGAAATTCAATAAGGCAGATTTGTTTTATCAATTATTTTGTTTTAAAACAACATCTTCAAGGTGAAAATAGAGTTTGTAAAAATGGCCTTTGTACAACAGCTTCATGTTGTGTAAGAATGTGTGGTTCACGCTTGAGTGGTCAAACAATGTGGGCACCACAGGCTGCATGTCAATAAACAATGTGGGCTGAGAGAGTTAAAGTATTGTTGTGATTCTTGAATTAAGAAAATTGTTTTCATTAAATGAGAAAAATTGTTTTTAGTTTACTTCTAGAACGAATTTTTTGATCGAGGTTGGGGGGAGGAGTCTTTTTTTGGGGTCATTTTCCAAGCCTATCGAACCTCGCCTTTTGTGAATTATGATTTTTTACAACAGTTCAAATTAATAGTTCTTCTTTACTTATGAACAGGCTAATCAGGTGGTCGTCGGTCAAGAACCGGTGCTGCAGTTTACCAATCTCATTCCAGGAACCACTTATGAAGTCACGCTGACGGTGGCCATTACTGACAATCCAGAATCCACCACCATGAGCCAGTTCCAAACAAGTAGGTTTAACTTTTATCAAGACATTCCAGAAAGAAAGAGAAAAAAAACAGTTCATAGTAAACAGTAAAGCAGGTTATCCTGGGAATTAGCAAAGTCGAGTCACCACCAGGAGCTCTCATCATTATCAGTCAGGAGGATTACCAAGTATGGGCAGTGTGAATTTAACGGGTGATTCTAAATCTCCTAGGCCCGACAAACCGTCCCACGGAGGCATGTCGAACAAATCATAATGAGGTGCTCTTCAGAAGTGGTAAAAATCTCATAAAAGTAGTCGCTGTTTGTCGGAAAACGCAACGGTAGAAACGCTATCCCAGCGGTGAAATTGTAGATTGTAACTTGTAGTTGGTGTATTCATGGCCAGATTTATTTTTCAACCAATCACAATTTTTGTTTCAGACATTTTCTGTTCGATGATTTTCCCCTACGCCTGCAGTGCATTGTTAAAGCGAGCTGTAGCATGGCAACACCCAGAATGCTTTGTGGCACGCTATTACATGCGTTCTGATTGGCTATTGGTAGTTGGGGGCACTGTCTTACGTAATGGTTACTCCAAATATGGTTATAAACCAGACTGATTATCAGGGTTGTGTTGTGGCAGCTGTAGCTAAAATCTGTTTGGTTTGGCAGAATTGGGCTTGTTATTGCCGAAACCGAATTCGGTGCATAAACATGATCAATTTTATACAGTAAGGTTCGCTGTTTAAGGTTAGACACCATGTAGTTCTATCTCTTTTGAGTTGGGGTGGTTCTTAAAAGAACCGGTTACAACTCGACGTTTCGATCAGTATGCTCTGATCGTCTTCAGGAGAATGCTTGACTCTGATGATGCAAGGTGCTTAAGTACTGCGAAGCGGATTAGTCCGATGGTGCGTGAAGGGGGAACTGGAGCTTGGTGATGCCCATGGAGGGAAACTGGATCCTTAGTTTTGCTACATGATCAATTTTGCTACAGTTTTTCGCTCGACAGAAATTAAAATGATACTCTCAGAAAATCAAAGAGAAATCATTCAAGACTTGACGATTTTGTTGACCTCAGTACTTTTAAGTATTGAGGTCAACAAAACCATCAAAAACTGACAAAACTGACCAAACTGTCAAAACTGTCAAAAACTGTCAAAACTGTCAAAAATTGACAAAAATTGTCATGTATGAACTGTTATAAAAGTTCATACATCACCATTACATCTAGTGGGAGCAAAGTCTTCTGGACTCAAGGACCTATTGAACTTAAAACCCGGAGTTATGTTTGTTTGACTGATCTGTTAAAAATTGTGCACTCTTGGCTAGTTCTTCTCACTTCATTAATCATTACAGGTGTAGGTAACACAAACAGACTTTATATTGTCAATTGCAATATCTGGGTTTCTGACCGTTCCTTAAATAATTTTTAGTTCTTCGTAAAAAATGAACGATGGAGCTGCCTTAATTAGCCCATCCAAAGAAATATGCTGATGACATTCACGTATAAGTACAGACACTATTGCGCATGTTTCTCACGCCACCATCAGCCCATACAAAAAGGCGCGATAATCTTTCATTTTGCCAACCAGTAGTGTTACTGCGCACGCATGCTGTGCAATTTACATACTTCATGGGAAGGGTCTATTGGAAGAAGGGTCACTTCAACAAGATGGCAAGATGTTGTCCTTAGAAACGTGCTGATGTCACTTTTTCAGGGAAAACATCTATTCAGACTTTTAAAGTCAAACAGTTTCAAAGAAAGCCCCCATTTAGGTAAAATGTATCGCAGCTCTTTCTTTGCATTTGTGAATATTTGTGAATGTATTTGTGTCATGGCCGAGCGGTCAAGTGCATCGGACTCAAGTTCTGATGGCTAAGTCATCAGGATGTGGGTTTGAATCCCAGTCATGACACTTGTGTCCTTGAGCAAGACACTATACTATAATTGCTTCAAAACCAAATAGGGGAAGAGGCAGTTATATTTGTCTCGTAACGGATTAATTTACCCCTCCCTTAGCTGTGCCGTGAAGAGACTTACGTTTATATCTCGCCATGTCTGTTTCTGAGCATAGGGGCAGGTTTCTATCACTTGAAAAAAAATAGCCCACGCCTCTGGTGGCCTTTGGGCCTTGTGATGGGCGAATACATAAAAAAAACTGAATAAATAAATTATTATTAGTCTTAGTTGCTTTGTATGTAGAGTTGACACACAATCCTTCTATGAAGTACATCCTTTTCTCCACCTTCTCCTCAGGGCCCAGTCCACCAGGCCCACTGTTCGCCAATCCGTACGCCACCATCATCAAACTGGTATGGACTGCCCCTGCTGGCAAGTTTGACGGCTTCAAGCTCTCCTACGAGCAGAATGGCGCACTGATGGAACAGAGTCTCCCCAGCACCAGGCTGAACTACCAGGTAGAGTTCCTGTTCCCAGACACACTCTATAACTTTGAGCTGGTGGCACTAGCAGGTGGAGTGGAGAGTCAACCTGTATCCAGTACCTTAAGAACAGGTAAAACATTTATTTACTTGACACTGGGGGAAACAAAACACGTTCTGTGTTCATATTAAGTATTCATAAATACCCAAGTCAGTTTGGGCATTTCTATTGGTTGAAAGATGGTTTACCTGGGCCCAATTTCATGGCGCTGGTTACCGAAGAATTCTGCGCTTACGGCGCCCTGTAAAGCGCGTACTCCTAAGGGCCGTGGCAGGGCGTAAGCGCAGAATTCCACGGTAAGCAGAGCCATGAAATTGGGCCCTGGTATTAAACAGCTGATAAAGACACCGCTGGAGCAGTTTAAGACTGGTTATTTCAGTCTGGTTTCCTGCTTTGATACTCTGACACTGAAAAATGTATATGAAGAGGCGCAAAACAGACCCATAGTGCAAAGCTGGGCCCCTGAATGTAAGGCAGGCGTACAGCAAAAATCATTGCAAAGCCAGGTTTGGTGTGTGATATTTTGAATTTTTTTTTTGACTTTTCATTTCTTAACAATAAAAGGCATTTATTAATGGTTCTCATTTAACATTGTATCCATGGCATTGCCCCTGTTTACCGTCAAAGTTTAGTCCAGGAGCATCAACCAGCTAGAAATTTGCGATCTTCACATAAATCCCTTCTGATTCCCCCAGTTATCAAAACCAAGTGGTATGGTTCTCGCTCTTTCCAATATGCAGCAGTTCAGTTATGAAACAGTCTTCCGGAGGTTGTTAAACAGGCCGAAACATCAGAACAATTCAAAACCCGGCTGAAAAAATATCTGTTCACTTTGTACAATTGTTGATTTGCCCTCTACAGTGCATATGGACCTCACGGTGATATGCGCTGTATAAGCGTGGTTTTATTATTATGGGAATAAAATTGTGGTGACTCGGTCTTAATCGGCCGTTTAAAACCTTACAGTGTCGTGGCCTTGCCATAAGGCCCTCACCTTCGGCTTGGGCCTTTATATCAGACTAGCCGCGACACTGACAGTTTTAAACAGCAGCTGAACAGTCTAAGTTTTGGAGTTTAGACCTGTTCCGGCCTAACTTGTTTTCCGTTCAGATGCAAAAGAGTTAAACCAGAACCGGTCTTAGTTGAGTTAGATCAATTCTAGTACGGTGTATGAACGACCTCAAAGTGCCTAACCTGGACCACCTGCTGGTTTCCAGTAGATAAGAATCTCAAGGTCTGTGGTCTAGTCATCTTGTATACAAATTGTCAGGTCTTGTTGCAACACTTTCCCCTCAATCTTACCACAATATAATTGGATTGCTTGCGGATATCTTGTGGGTTGGAAAATCAACTGCGGAGAAGTCTATCCACAAGTTGTCCTGGAAAAGTTTTTAGATGGTGCCTTATAAACATTGAATTAAAAATCGTCACTAAACAGAGTTTAATTTTTTATAGTGACAAACTAACCCAGCTCCCTCCACCAGGCCTAAAATCTTCCGTCTTTAAAATGTCCTATGTTGGCGGTCTGCCTATGTTGGTGGTCACAGGTTCAAGTCCCGCTCCAGTCAGCTTGCTTTGTTCACCCCAAAACTGAATTAAAATTGTACCCGGTCAGTTTCCCTTGTGGTTTATTGCTTGGTCTTTAAAATGTATTTTTTTGTGTAAATTGTTTATTTTCTCAATTCACAGTGAGAGTGGCACCCCTGGATATTGTGGTCCTATCTCTAAGCACCAACCACATCGAGGTGGTCTGGTCGGCGGTCACTGATGCTCTGTCATATTTATGGACTATTGACGCAGGTACTGTACTAACCACTTCATACTTTCAATCTCAGTAACAAGAAGATAATTTAGCCAAAGTTGAGTTCTTTGTGCTTATATGTTAGGTCACCATACAACAAGGCATTTGGTACCAATTTACAAAGCATACTAAGGCCAATGTAAAACAGCTAGGGAAAATATCAGATTTATTCAGCATGAATTGCGAAACCTTGGCTGTAAGATGTGGCCGATAATTGGTCCCATGGCCAGAACCAAAGCTGGAATCTTGGCTCACTCGGATTTACCTCCGTTGAGCCGAAATACAATGAATAAACAATTATGGAAAGCCTATCGATAGCTTGTAGTTCTCTTCTGATAACAAAAAGACAAAGGTCCGGAGTCGGGGATTACACAACAACCCCAGCATAAAGGGAGATTTTCAGCATTAGTTCCAGTACCATCTGTCCTCTTTATGTGAGTGAAATGAAGCATTGCATGGTGAGTGCATGCGCAATGTATGCTCCAGAATGGAATGACCGGGTGACCTTTGTTTCAGTCTTCAAAATTCAAAAATACAATGGCTGCTCACCCAATTTTGGCAGGGCAAATATTGGCGGCGTCATTCGGCTTTAACAAGTTAAAACTAGTTCTACATTTGTTTTTTTCTTTAACCAAAATGGTTTAAGTTACTAGGTATACTGTCACATTATAAATGTATCAGACAACTGAAATGCTTGATATTATAATTGTTTTCTTTTTACAAGCTGCGGGTTTCACGATGACTGGTACTACATCGGTAAC
This sequence comes from Marthasterias glacialis, assembly GCA_911728455.2. Classification (NCBI taxonomy): domain Eukaryota; kingdom Metazoa; phylum Echinodermata; class Asteroidea; order Forcipulatida; family Asteriidae; genus Marthasterias; species Marthasterias glacialis. The sequence continues at coordinate 5,421,740 of OU452223.1, forward strand.
CATCCACCGATTTGAGGGTTTAGTAGCTGGCAGGGAATACACAATAAATGTCCGTTCACTCTTCAACACCAATGATGACATGAACAATGTTGACAAAACTCCTCTCGTCCAGAGAACTTGTAAGTATTCTTTTTTGATTTTACTTTAATAATAATAATAAAATTTGTTATAATGATTGTAGTATCCTTAAACTATACACACCGATACCATAGAGCTCCCCATGACTAGACCATGACCTCATAAATATTCTAATCATTATGCATGACCCTATCGAACTAATGAATAATTCATAGAGACCACCCCAACACAACCCCCTTGAGACAGTAGCCTATAGATGGATACATTGGGAAAAATCAGCCATGACAATGACTGCACATTTTTTAGCGCACAACTGTGCGTTCCGCGTAAGTACTGCACGTGGCACGCATGCATTTCATAAACTCCTTCCATGATTGGTCGGTAAGCAATTTAAGCTGTGAAACTTATAGAGCTTGGCAAGGCTACAGGCCAAAAAAAAAAAATAGTCATCGAAGATGGCTTCTGTTGCGACCCATCTATTGATAAGTACCTCAGGTATCAAGCCAGGCATGTATTGACTTCTTGTGTGTAATGTGTGTGGTTAACTGTCTTATATCCTGGTGTCAATCATTTCAAATTCTCCACTCTGATTGCAGTACCTCAGCCCTCTCAATTTATAGCAGCCAGCACAGAGACTGGGCCCCTGCACCTGATTGTCCACTGGAACCCTCCAAGTGTCGGTGAATACTCCGGTTTCCGTATTACTTACGGGACCAGTGGAGCTGAGCAGGCGCCTGTAGAATTGGGTGCAAATGAGCCCTCTTATAGAATTGAGGTAAGAGCGAAACGAGGTTGCTTCGAGTCTAGCTGCCAAGTAGAGCCGATGTTTTGGCTTAAGAGTTTTTTCCTTCTTCGAATAAGCCAATAAGAACATTAAGAATTATCTTCCAGTACGCGCTAATCCTCCAATCAGATTGCTCAATGGGAGTGTGATAATAAACCATATCATACTCCCAGTAGTCTATACTGCACTCTGCGTATTGTGAGTATCAGGCGTCACGCTCCGTATGCGGACAGTGCGAAATGACGCTCTAAAATTTGCGCATTGAGCATTTTGCTCTTCATCAAGTAACGTTCAAAGTTGTATTATCTTATAGTTGACTGGAAGATAAATCTGTCATCATACCTCCACTCATGGGATATGGGATGCAGAAGCACTTTATTTTCCCGTACTCTGCTCGTGCTTGTGTGATAACTTATATAACAATAATATACAGTTCTTATATAGTGCTGTATCACACCTGAGGGCGGCTCGAAGCGCTCAGTATTTTTTCTACAAGGTATGTGGAGCTATATTGGAATTATAGGACCCATTTACATAGCACCATTGAATGATGACAAGGTGCTGTGGCAAAGTCTGCAGCCAACGTGATTACCATTGCAGTCTGTAGAGACTTTAATAGTGTTAGATTAGGCCCCTTTTTGCAGGCTAGACTGTGAATGTTTAAATTTTGCCCCGTTTAACAAAATATTGTAAAAAGCTAGGCTGGAGAACATTACAGATATACCCTATCTTACTTCATATTGATAACTGATTAAAAATGGCATCTGCGCAAATTGACACCAGAGGTTTTTTAAGATTTGTGCAGACTTACTGCTGTAAAAAGTGAAATTGTAGAGCTTTGAACTGAATTAAGAGAGATTTAAAGGTTTGGTGAATTGCTTAGTATTGATGATTTTATTTTACACCTTACAGTTAATATACGATAATTCTGTTGAGAAAAATCATTTTGTGCCTGCCTGTATATTTTTACATGATTCACTTTCTTTAAAAATAATAGTCTTTAGGAACACCCACAAAAATAGGTCACTTGCTGACATGGCTGGATTCCTTCTCTGATGTCACATGCATTACATAATGTATATTCGTGAGTGAATTTTTGAAAAGAAAGAACACATATTTTTCATTCCTTTGGCAGACCCCGCCCAGAAATGTTTGTCGTCTGGAATAGCTCATGAATAAATTCTGTAATGATGATGTCACTGAAGGAATCCAGCCATGTCAGCAAGTGACCTATTTTTTGTGGGCGTTCCTAAAGACCATTACTTTTAAAGAAAATAAATCATGTAAAAATAAACTGGAAGACACAAAAAAAATATTCCAACTGAATTATTGTATGATAATTATTAGGTGTAAATTAAAAACATCAATACTTAGTAATTCACCAAACCTTTAAATCTTTGGTATTAATGTGACATACATTTCATGACTAAGTGTGCTCTTGTGACGAGCCCATTGTGCAATCAAACTTTAAGAATCTTTCCAACCACATTTGTTTGTGTCTAGAACCTGAACCCGTCCACAGACTATAACATCAAACTGGAGACAGTTACTGGGGCTCTGGATGGCAAGGAATACAGTGCTGAAGCAACAACAATGGCAACGACAGGTATGACCTCAACTGGCCTTATTTTTGACTGCAAGAGGGCGCCCTTTGGGATAGATTGTGGGTCAAACCATAGAAATAGTGTGGTAAACCTGATGCAATGAGACTTTTAATAATGCAGTAATAGTGCGACTTCTGAGGTTTTATGTTGTTGACATATTTAGAATGTAATCAGTGTTAGATATTTTCTTGAAAAATTTTGTATTTTTAATGTTTTGAAATATTTGTGTACTTTCAAAATGGAATTAGTATAATTGCGCCCTCTTGCTTTCAAAAATACAGCCTATTGATGCTTTATTTCAAATTTGCTATTTTAGATTGTGAAAGTCTTGCTTGTATTTGAAAAGTTTTCTGGAGCCTTGGGTTCAAACGTACATTATACAAATATTGAATGTAAGCACGAGGTGAAGTCTGGACTATTCCATTCCACACGAGGCGAAGCTGAGTGAAATGGAATAGTCCAGATTTCACCGAGTGGTTATACTCTGCGACAACGCATGAACAAAATGCATTCAATACTTTTTTACGTACTCACACATAGATCCTTTGTCATTTGAATTTTTTTTTTCACAATAAACACAAAATAGACACGGAAACTCGTCCACCCCCACTCTGACTAAATTCTTTTAGAAAAGTTCTAAATAAAATGCACGACTCCATGTAGACACATTTTGACTGTTTTGTTCGTGATGTACATTTTCATGTTTTGATTTGTTTGTCTCCAACCAGAACCAGTTCCGCCGAGTGAGATTCTTGTAAGAGACTACACAACAGTGACTATATCCATCCTATGGGGTGCAGCTCCAGGCACTGTCCAATCATACTTACTTTTCATAAGTCCCATCGATGGCAGCATGGCGCCCAGTGTAAGTACTTTATATCCCAATACATATCTGTTCTTGCTTTGAGGAAATTGTGAAAGCCAAATGAAAGTCAAAATGTGTTAAAAGCAGGTAGTTGTTTTTTTTTTTGGTGCAAAAATTTACTTCACGTTGAAATATGAACCAGGGTTACGATTCTAACCAAACATTTTGAATTTTGTGCTTTGTTTCTGCAGCAAATGCAAAGTAATCTCAAATGATACAATTTGCTGGGGAACAGGTTTTCTTCATGTTTTAAGCGTGTGTAATTACATTTTTAAAGCTTATGAGTTTTAAGAAGGGAGACAATGTTTTTCTGCATGTTTATTGTTATCTGCCAGACATGGAGGATTGTCCTCTAATTTGAATATCTCCCCGAAACTTTAACCACATTAGCACCAGGATTCTAAAAATTGTTCTGCGCCACCTGACGAGATTAATTTCTCTGAATAGCTGGAGTCATTTGTCTGTGAGAGTACCGCTGGCACAAACCCTGACTTGACAAAGCCAAGAGAACAAAGATTCTCTTTGAAGCACAGGGATTTTTTGTTTCTCTTTCGAGAAAATATTAAATTCATTCAACATGAATCGCTAAACCTTTGCCATGAGACAACAGCTGATAATTTGACCCAAGGCTGGAACCAAGGCTGGAATCTCGGCCCACTCGGACTTGCCTCTGTTGAGTCGAAATACAATGAAATGCAATGGTGGAAGCCTCTCGATGTCTCCTAATCCTCTTCTTATAACAAAAGGTCACAGGTCTGGAATCGGGGATTACACAATAACTCCCACATAAAGGGAGACTTTGAGCATGAATTCCAGTACCATCTGTCCTCTATGTGTGGGTTGGGTGCATAGAAGCATTTCATGGTGAGTGCACACCTAAGTGCAGGCTCCGTAATGAATGCCTGGGTGACCTTCATTTCCAGATTCTGATTTGGCACAAAAAGACATGTTTACATCAACCAATATCTGACAGGGCAAATTAGCAGGGCAAGTTAGTCGGGTCAACTGGTTAAGAAAAGGTGATGATCGTTGTACAAAGTCTGAAACGGAAAATGAGAAGGCCAGTCTACTAGGCAGTTCTGTTTGTTGCAATTTCTTAAAGATTAATATATATATATTTGATGTTATTTGTTTTATTTGTATACACAGATGGATCTTAACGATGCCATAGTAAGACGATTAAGTACCTTGACATTTAAGGGTGGTGGTGGGGCTGATGTTTGAATCTGCTCAGTGTGTTCACCGTTCTATGAAATTATCTTTGAGCACTGCATCGGGCCTAATTTGCAATTCAATGTCACCAAACCATGCAAAGAAAAAAAAAGTTGTCATTGCATAACCATGAATGTTCATCTTGATTTTCAGTATATCTCTGCATTTTCATATGTATAATGCTGTCTTCGCCTGAAAAAAACATTATAACTGTTTTGGAAGTTGCTGCAATTTATTTTCTTCTACTTTATAAAATGTTTGGGTGGTTTTCAAATGTTGTCTTTCACATTGTCTTTGTGATTGCTTTTTATTTGTCAAATCTGTTTGTTTTGTGATATCAAATTGATTGTTCGTTGCTTACGGTGACAATCTTGGTTTGGGACTTCTCAGTCTGTACGTCTGAGAGGACAACACTCTGCTGGGAATGTGAAAATTACTGCTCCTTTTTTTTGGGTGAAGTGGTGTCAGTCCTGCATTGGATTTTTTTGTAATCGCGGCAGGGTAATCAATTTCTACCTATCCTGCTTGTGAAATCTTGCCTGGGAAAAATCCGCTTCTGAATGCTGAGGAGTTGATTGGCTAACTGTATTAAGTGTTATCAGCTTGGTGAATCATCGTTTTGGGCCTCTTTCTGAAAATCACCTTCAGTTGTAGTCCGAGTTATTGAGCCCAACAAACACATGAGCGTTGACTTGGATCCTACGTACGTTAGATAATGTCCAAATTTGAAAACAAGCATTGTTGTGGCCAGTAACTCAAGCTACTTCAGTTGCAATTAATGTTGCCTTCCAAAAGCCAATTGTGCAAAAATTTTGCTTTTTGCTACAAATATATATATGGGCATAAGGAAGGCACAGTATTTTCTGAGCTTTATGTGTCTAATCGTTGGCTTAAACTGTGGGACAACCTATTGACATTTATAGGATATTAAGTGTATGTTTCATACTTGACACAAAGGCAAATTCAAAACAAGTTTAGTGCCTCAAATTAAGGGGGAAACAATTCCCCTTAGCTACATGGAAACATGCTGAATTCTTGCGGATGTTTCACTGTGAGTTTGGACGTCACGATTTGCTTGACGTTTGCATTGGTGTTGAGTTTGAATTAGCACATTTTACTGTACCCCTAAGTCCATAAGATTCCTGGAAGCCTGGCTCGACTTATCACTGGAGCCATAGTTACTGGGCGTGTCGTGGCCGAGCGGATAAGAACACCGGATTCAAGCTCTGGTGCTTCTGATCAGCAGAGTGTGGGTTCGAGTCCAGGTCGTGACACTTGTGTCCTTAAGCAAGACACTTAACCATTATTGCTGCGTCCTTCGCATGGAACGTAAAGCCATAGGTCCAGTGTGTTGTGTAATGCACATAAAAGAACCCAGTGCACTTATCGCAAAGAGAAAGGGTTCGCCCCGGTGTTTCTGGTTTGATCGGCTGCATGGTGCTGTGTAAAGGAACAGGTCTCATACTTCAAAAATTATCTCCAAATACCTTGCTGGAAAAATACTGAGTGCTTTGAGATGCCCATCACGTGTGATAAAGCGCTATGTAAGAACTGCATATTATTATTATTTTATAATTACCAAACAGCCAAACCAGCCATGCTTTTTTATACCGACCAACAATGTCAACCTGAATCCATAGATTTGGGAGTCAAGTAGCGTTTTGCTTGTAGATTCCACAGGTTGTGGTCTTTCTTTCGTAGTAAGATTCCAAGGGGTATGTGTTTGGGGTACATGTTTAGGGTACATGTCAACTTAAATAAAACATATTATTTTTTCTATAGGCGCTTCTGGCGTACCACACAGAGTATACATTCACCAGCCTTACACCAGGGAATGAGTATCTGATAGAATTGATGGCGCAGTATGACACGCAGGTCATGCCGCTAAATACAATTCGCCAACGGACAGGTTAGCCTTACTATTTATTTGTTGTTTAGATTTTCAAAGTTTGAAAAAAAAATATATATATCGAAGTGCCATGTAAACGTTTCTGTTCGAATCACACAACATTGCATCAATGAGTCTCTTAACTCTTTCACTACGGCGCGCCGCTCACTACGTCGCGCCACTCACAGCGGCTCGGTGAATTACTACATACGCCGGAGCATCTCGAAATAAACAAAATATTAAACAATTCCGTCACAGCTGTACATTATATTCCGTAGTGAAAGAGTTAAAGGTCAAATATGGGATTGGTAAAACTGATAGCGCAGGGTTCTTACTTTGTGTGATTCAATATATACATGAAAAAAACAAACCCGTGAAAATTTGGGCTCACTCCGTCGTCCGAGTCAGGAGAAAATAATGAAAAACCATGCACACTTTTCAACATGCAAACACATTGTCCTTATTTTCGATTGCTACAATTGAAATTAAAGTCGGGATCTTCAAATTTAATTTTTATGACTTTAACAGTATTTCAGACAGAAAAATTTCAATGGAAGGTTGATACTGGTATAAACTTCATAATCAGTAAGCTTTCACTGGTACTGATAAAACATTTTTTGGGATGAATACCAATCCTGTATTCTTCCTTTAAGAAAATGTATTTCATATGCTGATGATATACATGAATAGGATAGATAGAGACCAACAAACTCACTCTGCGGCAGTGAAGTTATCCAAGAAGTCCCCTCAATCCACTAAGCCAAAACTAGTAGTACTGACCTATTTCCGACCTCCCCAGGTAGTACTTAATAAGCAGTACTTATTCCAGAACTAACTTATCCCCCCGAATTCCGAAATCTGCTCTGCGGTAGTAGAATAATAACAGTTCTCACAAGAACAATCTACTGTATATAAGCAAAGTAGATACAATCACATGGTGTTATCACAAACCAAATATACATTGATACCTCACCATGCAATGCCTCAAAACCTGTATAGGCATAGATTTTAGTATAGGAAATACTTTCATTACATGTTAATACACTTTATTTTGAAAGCTGTTGCACTTCGAAATTCAAAATGAACAGGAGTGCTTTCAGCATGTTCAGTATTTGTATTAAGCGAGGTAACAGGTAGAAAGGTCAAATTGGCGATACCTGTTTTTTCTTAAAATCATCAAAAAAATGTTCCGTTTGAAAGAGCTGAGGGTAAACATGTGATTTGGTTGTTATTCGATGTTAAATTTCTGTCTCTTGTTTTTGAAAAGCACCAATGCCACCTAGGTTCCTCATGGCTCAGATGGTTGGTACACTAGATATCACCGTTACATGGGCTGCTCCACTCATTGGCTTCTTCGATGACTACGTCTTGTCATATCGAGAGCAGGGCTCCCTCAACCCAACGAATCAGGTGCTGGATAAGGCCACCATCTCACGCAAGCTGACTGGCCTGCTGCCGGATACGCCATACACAGTGGAACTGGTAGCCCGCTCGGGCACCGGGGATGCTGCTTCACAGAGTGAAGCCATAACAACATCGGTAACCACAGGTAAACTAAGAAAAAAAAAATGAAACAAGTTACAAACGCATCCACAAACACTGCGTCTGTGTTGCATGAGAGTTCCTCTGAAATGTGGAAAATAGCACAGTTTCCTCAAGGTGAACTGTGTTGCATTAAAATATTTAGAGGCCTTTATCGTGCTGCTGCCACTTTCGTCATGTTTCCTGTGTGCAAGTACAATCATCTATACTGATGCCCATTTCAGCAAAAAGGGTCCAGACTACATTTGCTTCACTTTTTGTTGATGTAAATTAAAGATTATAGACCTTTCTTCTGCAATGTCATAGCGCGAGTTTTTGCCAACCAAGGTTGGAGAAACTACGGGGAGCCATCAATGCAAAGCAAAACAGATAATCACAGTTTGCAAAAATGTCACACCAAATACTCACAGATAGTGTTGAATTTGTTGGAAACAAACCAACCAATAATGGGATGCAATTTTCTTGAAATAGAAAGTTTGCTGAAATGTTGAATTTGGTCACAACGTCTGTCAACAAGACTTGAATGTTTTGCTACGTTTGGCCGTCCATGCCAACCAGCGCGGTTTGTTTATCAACAATAGTAGTCAGGTGGCTTAGTGTTCAATTTCAAGATTACCTTGACACGCTGGACAAAAGCACCATTTACCAACATACGGCTAAATATTAAATCTTCAAAAATAAATAATAATTCATTCCTAGGAGGGTAAGGTCTCAAACTTTGTGAGTAGTCTCGACTAGGGTTGCGCTACAACATTATGTATTCTTGAACTCCCTTCCTAGCTCTACCTCCCATGTGTACAAAACAAAGGGAGAAACAATTTTAACTTGAGAATCTGGACAGTGCCTACCCTAACATTAATTAGTAGGCCATAAGGAAGATTTGTGCAATTGTCCGCCATGTCAGGGTAATTTCACTAAGCCATCTGACTATGGAAAGGTCTATACAAGATGGCTTGACCAAAGTAAAGGTCTAATGCATCACCTCTATTTATTCATAACTTATACATTTCAGCAAATTAAAGGAAACAGTTGTCATGTTTAATACTCATTTCAGAGATTGATTAGACTCTATCCTCTCTTGTATTCCCCCAGAGAGTTTACCCCCACTGGTGGTTGAAGTGTCTGATGTTACCACTAATTCCATATCACTGATTTGGGGAGCGTCGGTCACGCCGGATCTTGTTCTGTACAGCCTGAGGGTCAATCCAGCCCCATTGTCGGGTCAGAACCCTAGGCTTCCGAGTGCTGACTTGACCGCAGAAACCGTTACCAACCTTCAATCGGCAACTGAGTACACCTTCCAGCTGCAGTCCATATTCCTGGACAGTCGAGTGGCGGAAATGTCTGAGCCAGTGATGCAAAAGACAAGTAAGTTTTGCTCTTGTACTAGAGTTCATGCAACGAAATTGTTTGGTCAATCAAATCCACGTCTTTCCATGATATTAATAGTGATATCGTACATTTATAATGCACCATGGCTGTCATAAATGACACTCCTGGCGCGTAATCATCAAAAAATAACCACTTCATGGCCTCTTTGAATGATTTATCTGTACCTGTAGGTCCAGAACCACCAACCAGTTTAACAGTGTCTAACGTGGGTGCAGTCTCATTGGACATTATGTGGACACCACCTGGTGGGGAATTCAACGAGTTTGAGGTCTTTTACTACACTATGGATGGAGCAAGACAGGTACAGTTTTGGGTCACCAAATATCTCAAGTTTAATATCAGATGGAAGCCCTCGGCTAATTCACAGGGCTGCTTTATAAGTGGAAATCTTAGCTAAGCACTGACAAATTTGTCGTAAAACTCTGGACTTGGCCTCATCCACCACCAGCCTCGGGTAACTTTCAACAAGTCACCTGACTAAAAATTGCATTAGCTGTTCATAAGAAGGCATGTATAAAGCCCCAGCTCGACATTGGTAAGAAGAGAAACGAATGTTCACAGATTTACATTTACCTTACATGGTATGAAGATAATGATGGTAGAAAACTTTCCTTGAAATACTTCTAAGCCTGAAGTGTTATCGTTTTTGAATAATACATGAAATAAGATCCAAAATTAGTTTTTGTCTCAGTGGGTAAACGGAAAACAGGACTAAGTAGCACCACATTATTGATACACGAATAAAGCATCACTGGGTTATTGGTCAGGTCATGCTTTGCATAATTCATTAAAGCAATGATGTGCGTCGCTCTACTTGGTCTTGTTTCCTGTCTACCGTCTCAGTGAGACGAAAACTCTGCCTATAGGAATGCGTACAAAAATGCTGAATGCATTTGTACCGTTTTCTCGCCAATGAAACAACGAAATGAGCTGACATTTTCACAGGTTGGTTTGATTACATATATCTTGATTTGTGCAAAGAATGGAAGCAATTACAGTCAGTTTACCAATGTTGAGCTTGGCTTTAATAGGACAGTACTTGCTGTTGTGAGAGTCGACTAATATTCATGTCAATAAAAGTGAGACCACATTTTACAGGTAATGAGGATATTGATAGGTCAGTTGATTTTTAAGACAAAAACAAAGTGAAAAAAGTGCAGTATTAGAGGAAGCAAAAACCGGAACGACTTTCGAGTTCCACATTTTTTTTTTTTCACAGATCTTTGCCAAGGTACCGAGGGATGCACCACAAACACTGACAGTTGTTGGTCTGGATCCTGCAACCATGTACACTCTAGGGATAGTCACTGTCATTGACCCTGGCACTGACAAAGAGCTCAAAAGTGTACCGACTGAAATGCAACGAACCACATGTAAGTTTTGTTTATTTCTGTTTGCCCATTAGCACTTGCACACAACTTCAGCATAAGTTATTTCCACACTGAAACAGGGCAGGGAAAAAGTCACTAGATTAATGCAGTATCTAGAAATCATGATATCATTTTCGTTGTGATTATTTTTTGGGGGGTCAATTTTGAGATGAACAAAGAAAAATTGACCGGAGCGGGATTTGAACCTGCGACCACCGGTTTAACGTACCGACGCTCTCCCAACTGAGCTATCCATCAGCCCTAATGTTGGCGGTCTCTCTATTTTGTCAATATCTTTGTTCCGGGGGGTGCCAGTCAGGAGCCATACAACCGGTTACTGCCATGTAGCCAGGGATCACACCCCATTACATAGCTCATGAAATGAAACAGTTCCAGGCTTCACCTCGTGATTACATTCTGCGACAATGCACTCAAATGCATTCAATATTTGTCTGCTGTATTGAATTTTCAACATGCTCAAGTGGTTTACCTCTGCTAAAACAAATTGAAATGGCCACAACAACACTGCTTTTTAATCTTTTAAAAATCGTTCCTTCACAGTGTCTCTTCCAGCCGCCACTGTTTCCGTTGTTGACTTTACCTCGACATCCATATCAGTTGCCTGGGGTGTGGTCAACGATCCTGCAGTGACCCAGTACCAACTTGTGGTCACGCCTATTATCAACGGCCAATCAGGAACACCAATCCCTGCCTTCTATCCGGCCGTTGCCGCCTCAAGACACACCTTCTCTGGTCTGATGCCAGGAACCCTCTACAAGGTTGGCTTAATAGACCGATCCGTTCAGCCCCACCCCCATACGTGTTGACCAATCATAGCCTTGGGTACGCCACCCAAAAGTCCGACTCGATAAAATCCTATTAGAAATTGTAAACATGTGTGCATGTACTTAAATTGCCTGCGTTCATGTCGTGCAGTAGGGCATTGAAGAGACGCACATTGTGCTGCCCTCATGTACAGTGTAGCCAGTGCTGTGATTGGTCAATATGTTTAGGGGGTGGGGCTTAATGGAATCAGTCTATTGTGATGACATTTTTCATACCTTGTGTTTTCCCATGCGAGACTAGACTGGTCTCATGTCTTGATCCTTTTTGAGATTTATTGATAAAGACAAGCTTTTATAATACAAATTCATTGGTTTCGTCAGGCAAATTATAGTTCATACCCTGCACGTATATACATGGAAATGCATAATTTGTTCAGATAGCTGGTGCTCATGTTAAACCCTAATCGTTCAATGGCCAGTTGGGACACCAACAAAAAGGTCAAAGGTTCAATCCCCATGGAGGGAGGGCCAATATCTGGCTTAGAAATTGACATGCCGTGAAGTGATGACGTTAGATATTCAGGCTAATATTAGACCTCCTACATACATACATAGATAATAAACTTCTATAACGCTTACTCACAGAGCTAAGGGCTTCACAAAACTAGTACAAAAAGGCGTGAAATGAAGCAGAACAAATACGACAACCAATGTAATGATACGGTTATGTAAAAAGATGAGATTTTAACACTTTTTTTAAGATAGTGAGAGTAGGTGCTTCCCTAATGGGTGGGAGGAGTGTTCCACAAACGTGGCCCTACAACAGAGAAGGAATTAAATAAGACTTGAAGGTTTGTATGGTGGGAATACAATAAGTAAGGATTTGCGGTGACACCATGTGGTTTAAATCTCTTTTGAGTATATGTGGTTCTGAAGGAACCGGTTGACTCAACGTTTCGAACAGTATTCTCTGTCTGTCTTCCGGAGACTGCAGAATTCCACCTTGGATCTACCACACAATAGACTTCCGGTTCCTGCCTTCACAACCCAACGCATCCAGCATCCACGGCTTACCACACTACCCCATATAAGCCACAGGCCAAGTTGGAATTCTGCAGTCTCCTGCTATGGACAGAGTATACTGTCCGAAACGTTGAGTCAACTGCTTCCTTCGGAACCACATATACGCAAAAGAGAAGGAATTGTCACCAAAAGAGCGGCTAGTTTTGGGGACATGTAGTCTGGTGTGATCGGTATGGGATATGAGAGCAGTGGGAGTACAGTTTGTGGCAAGATAGTCCAATGTTTAGTAACTTATTTGTGCCTGTCCTTAATATTGTGAATACTATATCATTCTGTGTTTCACCTTGTGTGTTACTCTGTCCAGATATCTTTGACTGTTATTGGGGTGAATCCGAAGATAACTGGTGAAGCCGAACAAATAACCCGTAAGTAGCGTGATGGTATTGACTATTTAGGATACCTTTTCACTATAATGAAAGTAATAATAATACGGGAGACTTATATAGTGCACCTATCTTCCCCTTCTTGGAACAAAAGGACAAAGGTCCTGAATCGGGGATTACACAAAAACCACCTCTCAATGGCCAGAAAGCACCAAAATATTCAAGACATTTTTTTGGTCTTTGTGTGGGTGAAACGAAGCATTTGGTCTTTGTGTGGGTGAAACGAAGCATTAGACTGCGTGTGCATGGTCTGCGCACGCTCAGCAGTGGATTGTCCAGGCGACCTTTGCTCCGGTATTTCAAATTTACACAATGGCGTCTTTACACGGCTTCCGTTTCCAGGCAGGGGAAACATTTACCTTTAAACAGGTCATCCGGCGCCAGCTGGTTAAGGACACAAGTGTCAAGACCTGGACTCGAACCCACACTCTGCTGATCAGAAATACCAGAGCTTAAATGCAGTGTGCTTGACGGCCATGACATGCCAGCTGTTTTCTGCTTGTAATTTGTATATTTTGCTGATGTAATTTGTGTTTTTTTTTTTACAGGTCCTGAAGCGGTCCAGAACTTAGTCCTCAGTGATGCTACCTTGACGACCCTGACAGCCACGTGGCTCGGCCCATCAAGCAACTTTGAGAACTTCGTGATAGTCGTGTCCCAGACAGGCTCAGCCCCTAGCCAGGAGATCATACTCAAGCCCACCACAAATCGTCGGGTGATAGAGAACCTCCAACCAGGCACAGAATACCTCATCCAGATCTTTGTGACGGTAGGAGAGCCGAAACTGAGAAGCGATCCTCTCGGCATGACTGAATCTATTCGTAAGTGATTGAAAGGATGAAAGAATAAAACCAGCTGTTGCAAACTGCTTACCAACCACAAGGACCTGTTGTACAAATGCAAAAAAAAATTGTTAATGGCCTCTCGTTTCGACCCTAGCAGAGTCTTTCTCAAAGGCTAAATGACAACACAACACACACATACAAGTATACTGGAGAAACAAAAGCAGTCAATTGGAAAGAAGTGAAAAGAGAGAGGCAGAAAGCAGTCAGATGCAAGGGATGAACAATGAAGAGGGAGACAAATGGGGGGGGGGGGGGGGGTGGGGTGGGGAAAGAGTCTGGTTTAACCACTATAGGTTGGAAGCACAAAAGAAAAGGGGGGATAAATTAGTGTACAAGACAGATACAATCTGTGGAAAAAGGAGAGGGCAAAGACAAAAAGTAATTAATCTTTCCTTCTTGGATGTTCAGACCATGGGGTTGAATGGTGTGGAGGCGCCTTATCCACAGTTTCTCCCTACTCAGATGAATAGTCTCTTTGTTGTTTGTAAAAATAATACTACCTTGTAAATACTAGCTGTGCCCTGTATTAAATAGCTGTAAATTACTACTTTTGAAAAGAAATTGCAAATGAAAATTCTTGAAACAATGACTGCAGTCAAGGCATGCACAAGTTCACAGCAGACTTCCCAAACTTTATTTTGGTCTCAGATTAAACTTAAACGAAGGTCAATTTAAGGTTGCATGGTGTTTTCAACCAATACAAATGCATAATAAATAGAGCCGATTTAATCGGCCCAGCCAATACACGGTCAAAAAATTGGGCAGATTTTATCGGCACAGGACTCTGCTGGGGTTATAAAGGTAAAAAATGAATAAAAATTCATGGATGTTTAGAAGAGTGCAAATTCCTGTTCTCTAGTTTTATCAAATACATCATACTACCAGCCTGTGAAATATAATCAGTTTTAGGTGATCATATTTTCAGAAAACAATGAACAACCTGTGATGTTTGTGGAAGTACATTTATGCACTCATAATTAACCAAAATTGAAATGAGCGTTTTTAGGTACAATTTTCTAGTTTCTTTTAGTATCAATTTAGAGGCTACTGTTAATGAGGGCGACTGGCACTGATATCGATTCGTTTAAATTAAAGTTTAAGATTAAAAAAAAAATCATATTAAAGTGATTCTTATCATTGCAAATCATATCATGATTAAGCCCGGTATATACTTCAAAACCAAATGCGAACACGAAGTGAATTTGACGTCACTCTTCTACATTCCCAGCTAATTTCGCAAGAAGTTCAACACACTCAACTTGGATAAAAATTACACATAATATTCTTTATCCCCGATTCAGAAATTAACATCTATTATAATGGTCGCGGTACCCGCTGCTAATAGGATTCGAACTGCCTCTAGCTGCCAGGTAATCTCGGTAGTCTAGTTGGTAAGACATCTGCTCTAGAATGGCGGGGGTCGTGGGTTTGAATCCCATCTGAGGAATATGCCTGTGAGGTTTTTTTTCACAAGACTCGGGGAAAGTACTGAGTATACAGTGCTTAACACACATCAGTGTATGGGTAAAAATTACAACTAACATTCATTTTGAGTGTTGCAAATTTGTGACGTCAAATTCGCTTCGCCTTCGCATTCCTTTGAAGTATGAACTGGGCTCGACGCTATTAATTGAGTTATTTCAAAATTGTTTATATTCTCTATCCGTAAATTATGGATAAAAACACAGAGTAGCACAAGTTCAGTGTATATTTAGGAAATACTGAACACAATTTTATTCATGTTCACGTTTTTTTCATCAGGCCCTCTTGATTCTCTGGAAGTGATAGTTCTGAGAAGAACAACAACAAGTCTGGACGTCTTGTGGGGAGAGTCCAACAATCCATCCAACATTCTGTACCAGGTTCAGGTGGACGGCCAATTTAGGGTGTTCTCCAACACGGAGACGGTAACTATCGACTCCCTACTCCCTGGTACCCTGTATACCATCACTATTCAGACGGTGGCGCTTCCAACCACAGAGGGGGCCATTCAAGCTCGAACCAGTAAGTGAGACTGAAGATTTTTACCACGGTGAAATTTTTTGTTGTTGAAATCCTTGCTTTAAGCATAGCAAACACTCTTGAAAGGTTGCCGGCAAGTTTTTTGTTCAAAATATATAAAATGAAAAAATTTATTAAATAAATAAAAAAGAGAAACAACCAACAAGCTCTTTACCATGTTGAAATTAACTTATGTTCAAATTAAATTTTTTTTCAAACCAAATGCAGAAACATAAACATTGCATAAACATTGAGACCCTTAAATGAATTTAGATAAAGCAACACTGAATATTAGAAAGGTAAAAAATAAGTAAGGTGGCACCTTCTTGAAGCCAAGGCTTTTGGTGAGATGTCTGATGGAGAGACAAACATATTAGGGATAATAATAACACGAGAAATTTTAAAGCAGACAAGTAAATGGCAAAGATATGAACAAGAATAATAATATCTTATATAGCGCACATATCTACCAACGATTGGGTACTCAAGGCGCTTATTATTGTTTTGTTTAAAGACGGGTTTTTAAAGTTTTTTATTTATGAGACCCTTTTATGTAGGGTTTACAAAGTGGTGCGTAATTATGCATAATGGGTAACTATGCTGCGGATTTATGCGTAATAAAAAATATTGGAAGAGGAAAGCTAATTTGTTTGCAATTTTGATTCAACCCAAGTACTCATTTGAAATACTCATTTCTAACTTTCAGTTCCAGATCCCATTGGGGATTTGTCAGTGGTGAATACCAATGAACTGTCCCCAACTGCAACCAGTGTCCCGATCACCTGGACAGCACCCAGTACTCAAGGCGTGTTTGACCGTTTCCACATCTTTTACAAGTCGGCTGACGGCACCACCACTGAAGTGGCGATCGTCTTTGCGGATGTGGTCACGTACGTTATCACCGGACTGGGCGTCGGTCAGAACTATACTATTTGTGTCCAGGCATTAAGCGGGAGTGACACCAACACTGAGACACGAAGTGATCCCATCAATGTTGCAGCCTCCACTGGTGAGAAGTTCTTTCTTTCCCCCTTTCTAAAAAGCACTGTCTGAATTAAGCATCTTTAGCTTTGTTCCCATTGAACTAATAAATACTTAACCAAGACCATGGGTAAGTTCCAATAGGTAAATCTTACCGGTGTCTGCACTTGCGGATTATTTGACGTGGGTAAACTAACCGAGACGATGGTGAAACAAATCAACTGAGGCATCAGCGTCGACTATAAGCTGCAGCACGCGTTGAGTTTACCATCGTGCGAGCATCGCACGACCGACTATAAACCAGCCATTGCGTGTGAACAGGATCTGGTATTGTACCGGCCGGTTTTACAAGGACGAAACGTACGCACTGGATTTTTTGGCTTGGTTAGTTTGAGCAGGTTTGTTTACCTGGGCAGAAAGTGGCCGGTTAACCTACCTATTGGACTCGGTTAAGTTACTGGTGTGGAATTTTCCTGGGCTGTTCACACTGGAATTAAAATGGCCTTCGGCTCCGTCCTTTATCACACGGCCACGACCCTTCAAGGTTTTAAACGGCCGTTTAAGACCGAGTCACTACTCTTTTATTCCTATTCATGCATGCCCTTTTTGTTAAAAAAACATAATGAAGAAAAATCCCTAAAGCTGTTTTTTTTTTTAATTTTTCTTCAATTCCTGACATGTCCTCAGCCTCCATTTTGCAAAGCGTAAAATGGAATGCAAATTGCATGCAACGGTTGCGCGTACGCGTGCGTGTACTAATAGACTTTACGGGGAGTACCGATGATATGTATTGATTGCACTAGGGTAAAGTAGCGCCCGTGTTAGTATAATTGCTGACTGGTTATAAACACTCTTGGCCATGTTTAAACAGCCCCATGTGACATTCTCTCAACCAATCAGAATGGATAAACCGTCTGGGGTATTTATGAATGCCTAATACAATGAAATTTCAACATGCTTTTCATATCTGATCCAGAATCTCTGCCGGTCCTCTCCGTTGAGGTCACAGATGTTACAACATCGTCAATCGATATCGTCTGGGGACCTCTTGGCATCGATGAACTTCCAGCGGCAACTGGTTATTCAGCGATTATTCAGACTGGGTCTGATGCCCTTATACGCAGGCTCAATTCCCCTCGAGGTTTGTCATTTCATAGTTTTATACAACGTTTTTTGTTTTTTTGTTTCAACAATTCAATATGATATGGAGATGGTAACCAGCCAGCAGAAAGAAGAGGAGTGGAATCGTTATGCCTTATTGTCATATGTCAAAATGGTCAGGAAACACAGTAAAGGGGGCCACTAATCTACCGTCACGTTAGAAGTTTTTCCAACGGTCGTAACGTTTGTCTAAGTACCTGAAACCAACCCAAAATGTTTCAACATGTGAAGGGACATGGCGACTTACACTGAAAAAAATTTGAGTTTGATAGGGTTATCAATTTTTTAGTTACCCTCAAATTTTATTCAAAAAATTAATGGAAAATGCACATAGATTTTTCCGTCCATTTTTGATGAAATTGTGAGGCCGATTTTAAATGAAAACTAAAAACAACAAATGGATAGGAAACTATAACTAGTAAACTAGTAAAATTTGCGGGTACAACCAGGTAAAAATCTCTTTAGGGACGAGTGGTGGCTCTGAAAAGAGCCAGTGTGTTCTTGTAGGATACTATAACTATAACTAGTAAACTAGTAAACTTGCAGGTACAACCAGGTAAAAATCTCTTTAGGGACGAGGGGTGGCTCTGAAAAGAGACGGTGTGGTCTTGTAGGATACTACAACTATAACTAGTAAACTAGTAAAATTTGCGGGTACAACCAGGTAAAAATCTCTTTTGGGGACGAGTGGTGGCTCTGAAAAGAGACGGTGTGGTCTTGTAGGATACTATAACTATAACTAGTAAACTGGTAAAATTTGCGGGTACAACCAGGTAAAAATCTCTTTTGGGAAGGAGTGGTGGCTCTGAAAAGAGCCTGTGTAGTCTCAAGAGAAAAGTTAGAAACCACACCGGCTCTTTTCTTTTACACCATGCAAAGTTTCAAACATCATTTATCAAACGAATCAACTCAAATTATTTTAAGGATAAGCCTTTCTGTCCATTCACAGGTTGAAACATTTTTGGCTGGTTTCAGGTACTTAACAAAGAGTTGCAATCGTTGCTAAAACTGCTAACATGACAAATTTAAAATGGCCCCCGTGACTGTGTTTTATGTCATATGCAGATCAATTTTTGGCCACAGTTTTGGCGATAATCGTTCCAAAGATATCTCTTTGACGGCATTTATCCTTTTCCCCCACAGGTCAACCAACCACTGCTTCCTTCATTGGTCTAAACTCAGGAACCTTGTATAAACTTCAGGTCAGCCTTACTGGTGCCGCAAACCAGTCAGATGTTAAACCCCAGTACACAAGTAAGTACCAGCTGTTGATCTCAAGAGCTCCCTCAAAATAATACTTTGATTATTTTTATTTATTTTTTTGACAAGAGCTGTCCAATGATATCCAACATGTTTGAAAAACAAATTTCACTCAATTTACGCTAAAGCTCAAGAAAGTCATGTGTTTAACATGGAATGTCATATTTCCGTGCGATGTTTTGTGATTGTTATTTATTTTTTTTAAAAGATAATACTGGGAAACACCTTTGAAAAAACAGTGTTTTACCCAGGATAAACAAGAAATAAATAAATAAATAAATGATAATGAACATGCCAGTCTTGTGCTAAGTTGGACTTGCTTCACAATATACACGTGTATCACCGATCTCATACCTCTTCAGTCGTCTTCTTGCAACATACGGTCTTCAAATAAACTCTTTCTCCACATTCCCAAATGGAAACTTCATTCATATGGGTGCTGTTCATTTTTCAGTTCAGCACCAATGTTATGGAATGATCTCCCCATAGCCATCAAAACTTCCCCAAATGTGAACATTTTCAAAAAGAGAATCAAAACTCATTTGTACTCTTGGGCATTTTACATGTAATTTTTATATGTATTTTTGTTTGCCAAAACACGTTTGAACATATTTTTTATGGGTACAGGCGCTATATAAATTGTTTTGATTGATTGATTGATTGATTGATTGATTGATCGATTGATTGATTGATTGATTGATTGATTGATTGATTGATTGATTGATTGATTGATTGATTGATTGATTGATTGATTGATTGATTGATTGATTGATTGATTGATTGATTGATTGATTGATTGATTGATTGATTGATTGATCGATATGTAGATAAAACTATATGTTAGAGCCAATTACATTTGTAAAGATGCACATGCTAATGGGGTCAACCTTTCTCAGGAGGTTTTACAAGTTGGTCCGGACACAAAAACATTCTACAATTACAAATATACAGAGACCTAGCCATCAATTTCAACAATATTTCACACACAAAAAACAATTCAAAATTTATTTGCATTTTTGCTCATACACCGATGTGTGTTAAAGCACTGTATACTCAGTACTTTCCCCGAGTCCTGTGAAAAAAAACTCACAGGCACATCGGTGTATGGGCAAAAACACAAATAATATAGATCTGTCATAATGGTTGCGGTACCCGCTGCTAATTGGATTCAAACTGCCTCTAGCTACCGGGCAATCTCGGTAGTCTAGTTGGTAAGACATCTGCACTAGAATGGCGGGGGGTTGTAGGTTCAAATCCCACCCGAGGAATATGCCTGTGAGGTTTTTTTTCACAGGACTCGGGGAAAGTACTGAGTAAACAGTGCTTCACACACATCGGTGTAAGGGTAAAAACACAAGTAATATTCTTATCCCCGATGCAAAATTAACATCTATCATAATTCAAAATTTAGACAACAATTCCAATATTAATTAAGATTTTGAAGTACAAGTTTAGTAACTATAATTTATGTCATGAACAGGTTAGAAAAAAAACAGCACACTTTTTTATTGAAAGTTTAGCTAATGGTCATTAATGAGCAACTTTTACCTCATGATTTACAGGACCTACAGCACCAGTTGGCCTCACGGTCAACACTGTGACCGCAAGCAGTGCCACCCTGGATTGGCTGTCGGCCCAAGGCAGACTTGACATGTACACCGTGCAGTATACAGCTGATGGGTCACCAACACACACCATGACCTCTGTCTCGTCCTCGATGACAAGCATCACCCTGGACAATCTGGAGCCCCAGACCCTGTACACTGCAACTGTTAAGAGCACAGTCGGCGGGGTTTTGGCACCCAATGTCTCGAGCACTGAGCTACGGGCCACCTTTACGACAAGTAAGTCTTCATCAGGGTGTCACACTAACCCAGTTTATCTGCATATAATAATAATATTAATACGCAGTTCTTATATAGCGCTTTATCACATCCGATGGGCATCTTAAAGCACTCAGTATTTTTCCAGCAAGGTATTCGGAGTTACTTTTGAAGTATGAGACCTATTCCTTTACATAGCACCATGTAATGGTTTACAAGGTGCTGTGGCACAATCTGCAGCCAATCAAACCAGGAACACCGGGGCGAACCCCTTCTCTTTTACGATAAGTGCACTGGGTTCTTTTGCGTGCATTACACAACACACAGGACCTACGGCTTTACGTCCCATCCGAAGGACACAGCAATAATGGTTAAGTGTTATACTTAAGGACACAAGTTTTACGACTGGGACTCAAACCCACACTCTGCTGATCAGAAACACCAGAGCTTGAGTCCGGTGTTCTTATCGGCTCGGCCACGACATGCCATAATGTGAGTTATATTAAAATTACGCCTCATGGTGTCTTTTTGGACACTTGCCAGAATTCAGAAATTCCCCCTTTTCATGGCTGGAGTTTCTTGGTTTCCCCCTGTTTTGTTTCTCTCATCCGGAAGGAGTGTCAGGACTTTCCTTTGCTCTCTTGATTAATTTCTGGCATGCCAACAAGGGAAACACAATCTGCAATAGGCTGCATTTTTGACAGCAAGAGGGCGCAATAGTTATTCCATTATGAAAGTGCAAAATTATCTCAAAACATTAAAAGTACAAATTTTCCAAGCAACTTTCTTACACTGATTACATTGTAAAATCAATGTAAAGAAAACCTAAAAATGTTGTATATTAACTGCTTTATTAGAAGTCTAATTGCATCTGGTTTACCACACTATTTCTATGGTTTGAACCCCAATCTACCCCAAAGGGCGCCCTCTTGCAGTCAGAAATAAGGCCTATTTACAGAGTCTCTAGTTTCAAGATGAAATAACTCCCTGCCAAAGGTTCGCCGTTGTAATTTTGTGGTTTTTCCCATTTGTTGTAATTATTGTAGCACATACATGGAGAGCCTTCCCACTGTGACCAAACAATAGGCAACTAGGACCAGGTTTGAATCCCTTTAAAATTGCGCTTAAAATCCAAGATTTCTCTCAAATTGCTCCGATTGGATGTCTCAACAGAAACGTCACGACTGACTGCAGTGTCTTCAAGCACCACATCAATCAGCGTTCAGTGGACGGCCGAGGATGGGGCGTTAAATAGTTACCAGCTGACCTACACCCCATCAGATGGTGACCAAGATTCCCCGCTGGTATTCAACAACGTCCGGGAAACCGTACTCACATCCCTTATGCCGGGTCGGTTGTATACCTTAGAGCTTTACACGGTAGCCGCTGATGGCACCGCATCGCTGTCAGATTCTACAGAAGTGGTGACGAGTGAGTCTTTGTTGTTTTTCTTCTTGACTTTTTTTGACCAAGACAAATCAGACAAAAATTACAACGAAGCAAGTACATTAACATGAAAGAAAAAGTCGTTCAAACAGAAAACAATTAAGTAGATAAATAAATACTTGTAATAAAATGGATAAAAGAAAGAACTAATTGAAAAAGGGGGGGGGGCTGAGCATGCGGGAAGGGAACAAAGCCAAGAAAGGGGGCAAGCAGCCAAACATGGAGAAAACAAAACGACAAATCATGCAGGGTCAGGGGCAACAAAAGAAAACTAAGTTACTGTTGCTCGGTAGCATGCTGCCCCACGCATGAGCGACGATAACAAGAGCAGGCATGTAACTTCTCAGGATTTTTCCTGATTTCAGGATTTAAATTCTCACAAGCTCTCAAAAGAAGTAAAGCAGGCATCAGGATTTTCCCTGATTTCAGGATTTTGTCACAACCTCCCTGAGCCTTCAAGTTTTCTCGTAAGAAGTAATAGTCCACATTGTGTCCAAAACCTGTAGTTTTGTATTTCTGGTGATGCACAGAGTCTGTAAACCTCCTGAATTGTAACATCTGGGGAACCCAGGCCTGCGAGCCATTTTTAGGAATTTTCACAATTGGCAAATCTCGTCCCTGCAAGAGGATTAACTCAAACACAAAGAACAGGGATTGTGATTAATTTATGACACCGCCAAAAGTCTACATTTTTAAAAGAATTTTTTTTTTTAGGAGTATCATGTTGCAAAACAGAATATTTCTTGAATAGAGGAAACCAAATACCTGAAATGGTTTAAAGTGAAAGAAAACATGATCATACATGCTCAAATTTGTTTGCTAAAGTTTTGACCATGTTTGCAGCACCTTCAACTTTGAGAAATTATCTAGGCATTGGTCGGGTTTATTTGCACAAATCTTGCAAGAGTATGTAAGCAAGATGGGAACTAAACTAAACATCTACAACGAAGTATTTTGTAGGGATGGTGCAACTTTGTCCCCAGAAACATCTGTTTTACATGATAACAATTTTAGCCCCCCCCCCAAAAAAATGTAATTACTGTAGCTTGAGTCCAACCTCGAGTCATGCATTTCATTTCATTTCATTTCATTATTGATTGATTTCACAGGATAAAAACAGCCACAAGATGTAAAAAATAGATACATAAAATTCATTCAACAACAAGAGATTGCACTGAGCACTGAGAAGAAAAAACCAACACCAACAATAAACAGCCCCCAACGAACAAATACACAACAAGACAATGGCTCCTGACGGGTTGCAAAAATGCAGACTGAACCACTATCTAGTTGCTCTCTGAGCACTGGCCGAAAAACACAAGAAGCAGCAATACATAATGCATAATACTGTTTCAGAACGTGCTTGTATCGTTTCACAGTATATATTTCTGCTCAGTGTTGGAGTTTATTACTTTCCACCCCCTCCTCCCCTCCTTAGGTCCTGAGTCGACCCAAGTCCGTTCCCCTTTGCAGACTTCCTCGTCAATCTCCCTGGAGTGGGACGCCCCGTCTGTTGGCAACTATGACGGCTACATCATCCGCTATGCAGACCCCGGCAATGGAGTGGGACGCACACCGAGCCCTATCACCACCAGCCGCAACAACCCCAGAGAGTTTGTCCTCCGTGGGTTGGAGTCAAGCACAGATTACACGGTCAGCATTACTGTGTTCAGCCAGTTCGGAGACTTGATTAAGGAGAGTGCCCAGGCTTCACAGGTTTTCAGAACAGGTGGGAGCATTAAGACTTCTGGAGAAGGGGTTAAACTGGAGAGAAAAGCACTGCTTTAATCAATTGGGAAAGGTCATGAAAATCAGAGCGATAAGAGATGGTCCTGAAAATCAGAGCAATGAGAGATGGTCATGAAAATCAGAGCAATAAGAGGTGGTCATGAAAATCAGAGCAATAAGAGATGGTCATGAAAATCAGAGCAATAAGAGATGGTCCTGAAAATCAGAGCAATAAAAGGTGGTCATGAAAATCAGAGCAAGGATTACAATTTGACATAATTGATTGGCCTGGAAGTAATAAAAAAAACGGGACTTATTGCTTCAGAGTATTGGTAATGCAGTCATCACCATAGGGGGCGTCTCAAACATCCAAACCGTAGGATTGTTCTAATTGGATTGGTTAAGTATTCCAGCGCGCTTACATGGGCCCGGTCTGTTGGATTGCCAGAATGTTCCATTCAAAAATGCTAAATGCGTGTATTCTTTTATGTAGGACTGTTCCTGAAGTTCAGCACGTTGTCGTGGTCCAGCAGAACGTTCCGGCAGTCCCCTGGATTGCAGGCACATGTCTACGGGAACGCTCTGTCACACCTAGAACATGCCAGACTTCTGAGACCCTCCATAATCACAACATTCCACACACAAAAAAAAAAAACCCACCGTCTCTACTTCCGTTAATAATGAAAAATGCATTAAACAATCTATGGAAATTGATTCAACAATGTAAATGTATGAACCCTCTTTATATGCAGATGTTGCTCCTCCAGCAAGCCTGACTGTTACTCTGGTGGAAACACAGCGCATTACTGTCCGTATAACCCCAGTTACGGGAGTAGTGTCAGGCTACTATATCAGAGTAGTGGACGCCAACAATGTGGAGAAAGCGAATGATTTTATGGGTCCAAGTGTACGTAGTTATGATGCTACCGATCTGATACCTGGCGTGCAGTACACATTTACGCTGTCTGTCGTCGGACAGGTAGTGAATGACTTTGTCATCACACAGTTTACAAGTAAGTTTATTTTTTCTGTGGAGCTGTCTTTTTGTTATTGGCCTTATGACTGTGTTGATAACTGGCAACAATGGTTTTGTCAAAACCAACACAATTCTTGCATGTTTCCTTTTTTTTAATTATTGGTTTGAATCATTATTGTCTCCTAATTTTTGTCGTTACGTAAATACTCGTAAAATAGATCATGTAGAATTTTAAAAAGCAACGGACTTACAAATTTGTTTGGGCAAAGATGTACTGTCGAAAGAGGTTGTGTATTAACTGGATCAACCTTGTTTCTAATCTCAACTGATATCTCCCATTTTGTCAGTTTTTGTATGTAAGCTTGTAAGATGATGAACTTCCAGCAATGTTTATGTACTTTGAATGAAAATAACATTTGAGTTTCTCAAATTTTGTATTACAGTTCCGGAGGCAGTTGCTCTGGATTCCGTTGGGTCGACCAGTACTATAGAATCGGTAGACCTAAGCTGGAACCCTGTGGAACCTGCACAAGCTGGATACACTGTTGCCAGTGGCTACCGGGTCACCTATGAGCCTAAGGATAGTGCCAAGGATCCGATTGTCGTCACTGATCTACTCACTCCATCTGTAAGTGTTGTAGAGTGGTTCGTTGTTCTGCAGTCATCTTTCTTCTATGCAATTCCAAATCGATGCACTGTCTGGTGGTGCAAAATGTCTCAATTTTGTACCAAAGTTGTATCTCTCAGGAGAAACACTACTCCACTCCGTGGAAAATGTCGTACCACAACGCCTAAGGTTTTGTGTGTAGTGTCCGTGGAAGAAAGATAAACTGTTTTTTGCATTTTTCAAATTTGCATGTAATTTAAATGGTATTTTGGCAGATAAGAATTTTGTTGGGCTGATGCGAAGGTATCGATAATGAGCGGGAAACGGAAAATGTTTTGGTAACTTTTTGTACTATAAACATGCATAGTAGTATCTGTATCTGTATTGTATAGTCGGCAAAGCATCCTTATCGAAACATCACACCGACTAGTTGGAGCCAGTTGCAGCTACTAACCATGCCAGAAACACTGGGGCGAACCCCTTCTCTTAGCGATAAGTGTTTCTAGGTTCTTTTACCTACACACTCTGGTGATCAGAAATACCAGAGCTTGAGTCCAGTGCACTCGACCGCGACATGTCACAATTATTACAATTTCTTGTATTTTGGAGTATGATAAGCCTTTTATAGATCAATACACTCAATTATTGGTTTTTGCTTTACCCGTAAGCTTTAGGGTGTTGTTTTAAATAAATAATTGGAAAAATTTGTCTAACCTCAGGCTAACATTGAGGGACTTCAACCCAACACTGAATACACCATTGACATTGTCACCTTTGTGGGTGAAGGGGAGTTCCAGGAGAGCAGTGAACCTACAACCGTCACAGTGAAAACAGGTACTTCACCTTTAAAGAATGCCTGGGCATCATTCAGTTGTGTTATTGTCGTTTTAAATTTAGGTCTGGTGCTACAAATTGTATCTTGTATCTTTAGTTGCTGTTTATTGTAAGAAAAAACGTTTCTGCACACTTTGAAATTTGTTCTGTAAATGGTCATTTATTATTTTGTTATTTATTCTTATTCCATGTCAGTTTTCCCTGAATGAATTGGGTATCTGTGAATTGATTTCTCATTTCCCACTTGTCCTCAACAGCCATTCCTGGCCCAGCTGAGATTCTTCTTGTGAACGTACAAGAGACTTCAGTAACCTTTAATTGGGGTGTGACAAGCTACCAATCTGCAACAGGGTACCAGTTAAGTATTGGCTTCCCCAGTACCGTGGACCGTCTGCAAGTGACAAATGTTGCAGTGGATTCCATGCGGGAACACACATTTTCCACTCTCCAGCCAGGAACGCGCTACGTACTCTTTGTGGAGGTTAATGGGATTGGCGGCTTGGAGAGCACCAGCAGACCTTTCCGAACAAGTGAGTGTGGAACGTTGCGGAGGTTTTTAAGGATAGTAGATGGTGTGATTCTCAACATCATGGTCACAAGAGAGCAGGCAGCTGGGTCTTAAGTTGGGGAAAAACTGGGTGTAGGGTTTTGGGGAAGAACATTTTTATCAACGTTAAGTATACAAATATTGACTGCTTCGAGCGCTATGGTTAAAACTACGACTCCTACGGTGATCCCTGGCAGGTTCTATTTTCCCGAGGAATGGAAGAGAAGCCTCTTGAAAGCCTCGGGAAAATAGAATGCTCCAGGTCACATATATTTTATTTCTTACTACAGTCGACTCTCGTTAATACGAGGTCTGCCGGACTGGCCCGTTTTTCTCGTATTAACCGAACCTCGTATTATCCGAGCGCGGTATTAACAATGCACAGTGCATGACATAATGGACGCACGTGTATAAATGCACCCGTACTGCAATGGACACTGCATAACTGTGATCATATACATGTACATGTACCATGCAAACATACAACATTTGGGGCAAATAAAACTGTTTTGATTTAATTAATTTATTTTGAAAGTCAATTTATGAAAACAATTTACATTTTTTATGACTGAAAAAAGAGCGCATATGACTTTAACTTGCCGTTCTTGGCAGCCAAGTTTCGGTCGCAACGGCCAACATGACAAGTTGAATGTTGATTTTCATTGGTTTTCACACCTTAGTAAGGTCACAGTAGTGTGAGATAGCGCATTGCTAAGGCGGGATACCAGCGAACAATAAACGGTCTGGTGTCCACCTCTCATCTGCATTGTACTACCATTCAATAGACTGGTATCATTGCCAACACTCAAATAGCACCTCTATTGATCATGATCAACGGAGCGGTAGCATGTTTTGAAAGGCTGGGACGTCAATTTTTCACCTCAATGAAGGTAAACTATCGATGCCCAACAATTCATTCCCCAAACTCGCTATAAAAGTAAGACAAACAATACATTTGCTCGTTACGGGGCCGCAAGAATACCTCGTATTATCCGTGTTCTCGTTGTGACCGTGCTCGTATCATCCGTATTTAAATGCATTAAAACACGCACGGGGCAGTTCGGGACCGGCAAAATACCTCGTATAAACCGGAACCTCGTAACATCCGAGCTCGTATTAACGAGAGTCGACTGTATTTAGCTTCTCATTGACATAATCATACATGTTTATTTTTTCTTTGCATTTTTAAAGTCGCTGCTCCCCCACGGAATCTCCAAGTTGCTGAGGTCAGCCAGTCGATCATCACTGTGGTCTGGGAGGCGGCGGTCAGCGTGGTCAGTGGCTACGAAGTCTCCATCTCGGAGTCCAACGGTCAACGCCGTGTGGTGGCTACCCAAGGTGCCACCGTGCTGTCCGTGACGATCGAACAACTCAAGCCAGTCACGGATTACACTGTGTACATTACCACTTTGGCTGGGCTTGGCAGTGATCAGACTAAAAGCCGACCTGGATCAATCAGCCAAACTACAGGTAGTGTGATGATGATGTTTGAAAAAGATTTTGTTTTGGTTTCATTCTTCTTAAAATATTTATCGAAGTAAGTGATGTTTGTAGCTTTGCATGCTGTGAAAGATAGAAAACTATAACTAGTAAACTTGCATGTACAACCATGTATATATCTCTTTTGGGAGGGGTGGTGGCTCTGAAAAGAGCCGGTGTGGTCTCGACGTTTCGAACAGTATACTTCTCCCAAAAGATATTTTTACATGGTTGTACCTGCAATTTTACTGGTTTATTAGTTATAGCTTCCTATTTATCAAAGCATTAGGCCCTGTCCGATGGACTATGTTGGATTGGGACTGGAATAGTTCTTCCCCCTTTTCTGTATACTAATTTTTAGGCCACAAATTGAGGCTTGGAATATTCATTGGATGACTCTTCTAATGTACTCCACACCTTTTTATTTGCTTGAATCTAATATCAGTAAGCCACGGTGCAGAAATAAGTGGGGGAAAGGCTGTCAAAGTGCCTATACACTTATCTGAGTAGCTTGTACATGGTGGTTTACACCATCGCATCGATGGCCGCCGCACGAGCGTGCAATGCCAAAACAGTGCGTCAGCCGCGCATATGTACCAATCAACATGGAGGATTCACAGTGTGTGTGCGTCAACACGCGCATGAGGCTGTCTTAGCTGCGGTGATGCAAACCATCCTGGATGACCTGCTCGGATTAGTCTACACAAACTTGGTTGACCCGTTAATGTTTTGATTATCACTGCATGATTATACATGTACCTATTTATTGGCACGTCGTGGCCGAGTGGATAAGTACACCGAACTCATGCTCTGATGTTTCTGATCAGCAGAGTGTGGGTTCGAATCCTGGCCGTGACACTTGTGTCCTTAAGCAAGACACTCAACCATTATTGCTGCATCTTTCGGATGGGACGTAAAGCCGTAGGGATCCCTCGTGTTGTGTAATGCACGTAAAAAAAAAACAGTGCACTTATCGTAAAGAGAAGGGGTTCACCCCGGTGTTTCTGGTTTGATCGGCTGCAGTTTGTGCCACAGCACCTTGTAAACCTTTACATGGTGATATGTAAAGGAACAGGTCTCATACTTCAAATTATAACTCCACATACCTTGCAGGAAAAAAATATGAGTGCTTTGAGACGCCCGTTGGGTATGATAACGCTCTGTATAAGAACTGCATACTATTATTATCAATGCATATTATTATTACCTTCATTCACGAAATAGCTATATGAAAAATCTTACCCAATATGATCTTACCTATTATGAAAAAAGATATCCACCGTTTGCTGTAAGTCTTTTGCATCTACTGAAATGCTTTTCATATCTTTCCCCTGTGTCCTGTGGGCGATATCAAACAAAAAACATGTTAAAAATCATCATTTTTTGGTTATTTAGGTGAAGTGTTGATCACTGTTGTTCCCATTCCTGACACTACCATCACCGTGTCATGGATACCAAGCGCCAACCCCATCTCGGAGTACCAGTTTATCTATAACCCACCAATTTCTCCCGGGGATTTGTCAAGCACTGTTCCAATCTCTGCAAACCCAATGAAGCGTCTGGACGGACTCACCCCTGGCGAGAATTACAAACTCATCGTGAACACAGTGGATGCAGTTGGCACTGTAACACCGTATGGTCGGGAATCCTACAGACTCAGTAAGTACAGTGGAACTAGCAGAAGCTAGATGTCCAATGGTCTCCTGCACACTTATCGACCCATGAAAGTCTGCAGTTTTGTTACCTTCACACAACACGTCGTCCACGTTTTTCAGAAGTTTTTTTAGAATAGATCCATTAAGCCCAGCCTACCTTAGCAACTGCCTAGCAGCAGCACATGGTGTGACTTTCTTGCTGCGATCGCATCGGTTGTTCAGGTGCAGCCCACAGGTATCGGATACACACACGTACATGGTTTTCGTGAACGATATGGATTTATTTTTGTGGCCTTTTGAACAGTGCCTTGAGTCCAAAGAACAATGCAGACAGGAAACATTGTTAAACCACTTTTACACGACTGTACAAGGACCACTGCTGTGGGATTTGTACCACCAGAAATACAAACAAATTAAAACAAAACAAAAGTTCTGTGTACTGTTGTGTGTCAGAACAATGGCGGCAATTTGTTTACTTTTCTAATGGGATTTTTAACAAAAAACAATAAACAAAACAAAAACAAAACAAAAACAAAACAAAAAACAAAACAAAAACAAAACAAAAGTTCTGTGTACTGTTGTGTGTCAGAACAATGGCGGCAGTTTGTTTACTTTTCTAATGGGATTTTTAACATGTGGGACTTTTGTCGGACTTTCAGTGGCGTTGTTAAGGCTGTGGTTGGTCAGTACGTTAGTAGGAGGGGCCTAATGGATAGGTCTATTGTGGGCTGGTACGAGTTTCCATGTCTGTTTTGTGTTTAAATTCCAACGACTAGGATCTGTGTGGGAGTCACGTAAGACAAATATGGAATACATTCCGTTTATGCATTGTCGCAGAATATAATCTGGCTTGAAATCTGACTTTTCCATTTCACTCGACTTTGCCATCAATATTTGTATGATATTTTAACTATAAGTGCATCGTTTGAGAAGATCGTGGAGAAAAAAAAAAGTCTCTAAAAAAGAGAAAAATTGTAAAGAGTTGTTTTCTATTCCTTGTGCAATAATTACACTGCTCGATCACATTCTATTTGTTTCAGAACCCTTAGCTATTAGTGCTAACGATGTCACTGTAACGGCAAACTCCAATGGGGCTATCCTTGGAATCGATCCGTTGGCTGTCTTGTCCGGCATCTATGACCATATCGGATTCAGCGTGGAAAATGCACTAAGTGGCGCAGGTGCAGGCACACCCCTGATGGTTGAGTTGTTCCTCCCTGTCGAAGCCTGCCCTGAAATCATCCTAACAGGCTTGCAACCAGATACAGATTACATAGTAACACTTCACACAGTCAGCGGTGATCAGCAGAGCACGCCAGTTCAAATTCCTTTCAGGACAGGTTGGCATTCCTTCATTGGTCTCTCCCCTTTTAAACCGACGACGTTTTCTTGAGACTTCTTAGTGAAGTAGTTGTTTATATGGCATTGCATGGTGAGGTATCAATGTATATTTGGTTTGCGGTAACACCATGTGATTATATCTACTTTGCTATATACAGTAGATTGTTCTTGTGAGAACTTGTCCTGTTATTATTCTACTACCGCGGAGTAGATTTGGGAATTCGGGGAGACAACTTAGTTCTGAAAAGAACTGTCCTGTTTATTACAATGTAAGTATTACTTGGGGAGGTAGGAAATCGGCCAGGACTACTACTACTTTTGGCTGAGTGGATCGAGGGGACTTCGCGGGTAACTTCACTGCCGCCGAGTGTGTTTATCAATTGGTCTCAACGTTTCGACTAGCCTGCTCTAGTCATCATCAGGAGACTGTATGGGTTTCAGATATAAAAACAAACAAATCAATGTCACAATATTATCTCAATAACAAAATAACTTGGCTAGTTCTAGTTGGAAAGTTATTTTTAACAGTGAATTACATGAAGTCAGGTTAGGGATATCAGAAATGGATGCTGCATCATATCTGAAAAATACAAACAGCAATGAAGATCACAGTGTGACTGTATTACTGTGCGTCTGTGAGGTATTTGTTTTTCAAGTGTTGAGAAATTAATTTTTGAAGATACTGGTGTCATAATAAAACCCTGACTAAGCAAAGCAAAGACAACCGAGGTTCTTATAAAAAGCACTGGGGTTTTATTGTTCTCTTTCGAGAAAATATGATGTGCATGCACTGTGAATCACAAAAGCTTGGCTGTTAAAGCCACGTCCAATGACAGGCCTCGTGGCCGGAACCTATGCTGGAGTCTGGGTTCACTCGGACCATCGGACTTATCTCTCATTGAGCCACATACTATTAGTTATCACTCAAGCGCGAGTGGAATACGGAATAATATAGTGCTTCTGTGTCCCATATCAAACGAGGCCAAAGCGCGCGTGTGATAAAGAATTTATCTTCCAGCTGACTAAAGTGTGATCATCACATGATCAAAGAAAGCTTACAAAGGAAATTCAGCATGTTGTGTGAGCATGTATGTGCACTCGAACAGTAACTATGCACCATTGTATATAAAATTGCAGCCGTTGTTTGTGGCTCTATAAACCACGGCTGTTGAGCAATCTGGTTGGATGATTAGCTCAAGCTGAAAGATAAAATAATAAACAATAGTGGTAGCCTATCAATCTCTTGTAATCTTGTTCATATAACAAAAGGACAAGTGGTCTGGACTCGGGGATTACACAATAACCCCGAGAAAAAGGGAGATTTCAAGCATGAATTCCAGTCTGTCCCTCTTTGTACGGGGGAAACGAAACATTGTATGGTGAGTGCATGCACTGTGCACGCTACACCGTAAACTGCCAAGGGAAAAAAAGTGTGTTTATATACACGACGTTCATAAGGCGTGAAGTGGTTAAACTTGAATAAAGTGATTCACGGCGAAGTCAATGTGAAAACACTGACACAGATGCAGGCTTACCTCTATGCATAATAGTCTTGAAGCCCCAGCTCAACATTGGTAAGAAAGAGAAACATCAATGTTTACAGATTTACATATACCTTACATGGTATAAAGATAATGATGGTAGAAAACTTTCCTTGAAATATTTCGGCCTGAAGTGTTATCCATTTTGAATAAGAAATGAAATAAGATCCAAAATTAATTTTTGTCTCATGTGAGACGAAAACTCTGCCTAAGAATGGATACAAATTACCTTTTTTTCTCGCAAATAAAACAATGAAATGAGCTGAAATTTTCACATATATATCTTGATTTGTGCAAAGAATGAAAGCATGTACAGATATTTTACCAATAGACCGTTCCGGCTTTGGCAACAAGCCCTGCCCACACACCTTAGTTTGTGTACGTTTACACTGCACGTGTGACCGAGTTTGACTGAGGTCATATGACCAAAAGGCGTGATCCAATTGGTCAATGCGCACAGTTTGATTGACAGGCTGGAACGGTCTATATTGAGGTGGGGATTTAAAGAGTACAATAATCTTTATTCAATTTTATTCAAATTTATTTTGTGAAGGTCCTGCTGTGCCTGGAGAGCTGGTCATCGGAGACGTCACCGAGACGGAAGTTGATTTGTACTGGGAGCCACCAACAACACCCTTTACTGAGTTCACTCTGAGTTGGACACCGGGCAATGCTCCTGCTGTAACGCTAGCCAGGACTATCAAGGAGTTTACTGTGAGAGGGCTCAATCCAGCCACTCGGTACTTGTTCACTCTCGGCTACGCCAGTGGGACTTCACAGAAATCACAGTATACCAGTAAGTATATGAACATTGAGGTGTGGAAGTCCTTAATCTTAACCACAGTCATTGGCCTCGATGCCTTGCCATCATGCCCTTTGTGGAGAATGATTCTTCTTTGAGGTATCACTGCTAAAAATGGAATTCTTGAAATAAGATGAAAATTTGACATCTGTTCAAATTGTTGCGGTACTCGCTGTTAAAATAAAGGATTTGAACGGCTTCTAGCTATCTCGCAGTCTCAGTGGTCTAGTGGTGAGACATCTGCTCTAGAATGGCAAAGGTCGTGGGTTCGAATCCCACCCGAGTAATATGCCTGTGTTTTTTTCACAGGACTCGAAAAGTACACAGTGTATAAGACACATCCGTGTATGGGTAAAACACAATCATTTTAATCCTTGTGTATTTTGTTTTGTCCGTCATTATTATGGATTGTCGGGCCTCCCTTGTACAATTTGTCTGTCATTAGGGTAGCATTAGCGTGTTGTGGCTGAGCGGTCTAGCGCACCGAATTCAAGTTCTGGTGGCTTAGTCATCACAATGTGGGTTCGAGTCTCGGTCCCGGCACTTGTGTCCTTGAGCAAGACACTTATTTATGATTGCTCCTTGGCGTTTATATCCTAACTTGAGGATCCTGCCGAGTAACAAAGTTGAAGTAGAAGTAGAAGCATACAATAGCCATGCTTTACCCAAACCAAAAATGTTTTGCCCAGCTATCGATCATAGCTGAGGTCAAACACTGGAAGTGCTCTTCACTAAGTACAGACAGTAAGCCCTTGACATCATCATATGCAAGTAGCCTGTTGTTAATTTTACCCTTCTTCGTGTGTTCACGCAGGGCCCTTGACGTTAGCTTCACCACCCTCGGTGGATGTCAAAACGGACAGACAGATCACTGTGTCGTGGCAGCCTGTCCCAGGAGCTCAAGGGTATGAGGTGAGCATGTATAACCAAAAAGTTAATGTATGTATGGCTGTCAGAACTTCAGGTTTTTAAAAGTGGAGACCCCGGTTATAAAACCAAATGACAGAAATAAATGACCAGGAGACAAGAAAATAACTCAATTCAGTTACTATATTTCCGATCAACAACTTTTTACAGATCAGTCCTAATAGTTCAATCTTCACTTTAGTATTCCTCTGTCTCAATATTCGTTCAATTAATTCTCAACTCAAAGACGTATTCCTCAACTCAGTCACTGGAATTAATTGGGAGGCGACGGAGGCCTCCGTTGCCCTGGTCTTGGCCTTGGTGCCCCTTCAAAAGTTTCCCGTAGACTTTAAGATTATCCAAGGAAAGTGCCCTTTGCAAAATGAAAATGGCCTTGCCCTCTCAAAGATGAAATTCCAGGCCTGTATCTAATGCTCATCCATATTATCCATCTTACTTTGCTTGAATTCCAAGGTTTTGGCACTACTGGTCCAAACAGCCTGTTCACTGTATTAGGCTTTGATAAGAGCATAGGCGTACGAGCTGGGGGTGGGCAGAGGGGCAACTGAACCCCCCAAAATTTGGGTGAAACGGGGGGGGGGGGGGGGGGATTCGGGCATTATTATTTGCACAAATCAAGATATTTGTAATAAAACCAACCTGTGAAAATGTCAGCTCTTTTTGTTGTTTCATTTGCAAGAAAACAGTACAAATGCATTCAGCATTTTTGTACGCTTTCCTATAGGCAGGGTTTTCATCTCACTGAGACGAAAACTAATTTTGGATCTTGTTTCATTTATTATTTAAAAACGATAACACTTCAGGCAGAATTATTTCTGGGAAAGTTTTCCACCATCAGTATCTTTACACCATGTAAGGTATATGTAAATCTGTGAACATTTATGATTTTCTTCTTGCCAATGTTGAGCTGGGGTTTTAACCAAAGAGTCCCTATACTCCTATGGCTAAGAGCAAAATGCAAAATTACAAGATTTAACATTGGGCTTGACCTTTGCATCTGTAACCTTTTCTATAACTCAATTTTGGGGTGAACAAAGACAAATTAACTAGAACGGGATTTGAATGTGCGACCTTTGGATCAACTGAGCTATCCAGCCCTAATGTTGGCAGTCTCCCTATTTCATCTAGTACTTATACTCTCCCTTCTATAACATGTATCAGGTTAAAATACTTTTACTACCCTTTCATTTTGTTATCTAGTTGTGCTACATTTCTGAAGGTAACAGTAACCACTTTGTGTTGCCTGCAAGCACTCTGACCTATGACCTCACTGGTCTTCAGCCAAACACGCGCCATATCATCAGTGTTGCCGCAACAGTGGGAGCTCTTGCAGATAAGGTACTGAGTCAAAAGGAAACCATCATCGTCACAACAGGTGAGACCTCTTGAACCCGAAGCCAATATTTATATTAAATAATACTAAGAATATAATAATAATTTGAGCCAGAGATCGAAAGCATTCAGTTTTTCCGGAGGGAGGAGAACTGGAGGGCCAGGTTAAAAACCCTCAATCCTATGCCGAAGGTAATGGCCGAAGTTTTGCAATCTACGGTGTGTGAATTTGACATTTTCTCGGTCGAGAAAACAAAACGCATGATGCAGTAAAGAGAATCTTTGTTCTCTTGGCTTCGTAAAGTCAGGATTTTTTGTTTTTGTTCTTTTTTTTTTTTAACGAATAAGCACAGAAGGGAACTTCAGTGCCCACTACCATGGAGAATGCCATACAACAGGAAATGTATAACAGAGTGAAAATACAACAATGTGATTCAGGATAAACATTTACAACACAGCTAGTATAATAAAAGTTACTAGCACAAGGCCTTAAGAAGCTTGTGCGCCCTGGAACAGAAGGCCTTGGTCCCTGATGTTGTAGGGCAACCAACAGTGGTGTCTAAAAGACTTTTCCACACTGGAATGATTATAGACCTTATGCATTGACGTCATCACGCCGCCATCTTAGAGGTAAATCGATGATGAAAGAATGGAAACGCAGAGATTTGTACGCACGGCGCACAGGATTGGCCAATGAACAACCTCATTTTGACCTCTAGACGAGGGCGCCCTACTCAAATGACGTCATGTGCATAAGGTCTATTGGCATGAAGGAACGGTTGTGTTGGGCAAGTGACCAGTGCCCATTTTCTGTCTTGCCAGTAAGCCCCTGCGCAGCATAGCTTCCAGAGGAGGCACTTGACCTGGTGTTCCTTGTGTACCTTGTACCAGTGGTACTCTTAAAAATAAATCATACCGGCAAAATAATCCCACCGGGGGGGGGGGGCATGACAAAAGAAAAGAATCCCGGCGGCAACTGGTTAAACATGTTTTAAATTTAATGTAAATTTGGTGACATTTTTTAGTTTGGGATGAGGTATATCCGGTTATAATTCAGTAGAATGATAACAGTATCATATGATATGGGCTTGCATTTTAAAAGTAAGTATTTAACTAGCCCAGTTGGATCCCCTCTGCATTGCATACTGGATGGTAACGAACACAGTGAGACCTAGCCTGGGCTAGTATGTAAAGGACGTGTAGAACGGAATTTTCATTCATTACAAATTAAGAAATGTATTTTTGAAATGTAAATACACCCTTTTTATTTGTAAAAATGTTTCGTATACAAATTTTAAAACACTCTTTATGAACTCAAACAACAAAAATCAAGTTTTACTATTTTTTTTTTTTTTGAACAAAAACACACAGTGTTAGCCTTTTCATTTTAATGGTCATCCGTTTCCCTTGGAACTATTCTTTTGTGAAACTCTCTTCAAGGAAGAAGGTTATTTTATGGGTTGTTTAGTTTTGTGTCTTGTAGTGCTTTTACTATTTTTATTCGTTGCTTCTTTCGTTGCTGATAAGATTGTGGTTTCCTGTAAATTCTGTACATACACCAGGCAAGAGAGACAATTGCCTCCATTGCCCCTGGTCATTGCCTTGGTGCCCTTGAAATGTTCCAACAGAAATTTACACTTTCCTTATAGAGGTTCCCTTTATCAAGACAAAAATGCCTTGGTGCCCGCGCCTTGAAGCATTCAGACGCCTGTTGGTGTTTTTTTTTTAGTGTTCATGTATCAGACTGTGCAATTCAGCCATTGGGCTGCAAAGGGTGTTTTTGATCAACCAATAATAAAAATAATAATAGCAGTAATAACAATTAAAAGGGGTATCTGATTTTTAGAACTAGCCATTTCTTTCAATTGCAACTTTTCATTTTGTAAACGCTTCATTGGTATAATTGTTCCGTTTATTCTTGTGAACAGAAATGGACACATCTATTCCAAATGCATCCTCATTGCGATTAGGCAGTGTCACTCCGCAATCCATTACTCTGCTCTGGAACACCCCGCCAGGGAGAAACTTTGACGTGTTTGAGCTCACCTACTCCCCGGCGTTCATCGGTAGTCCTTCGTCACCGGTCACCATCCCTAAGGATTACACCGAAGTTACGTTGACTGAACTGATGCCTGGAGTGACCTATCAGTTTATCCTGCGGACAGTGAGGGGTACCGGTCAGACCCAGGAGATGGGAACCGATTTGACTCTCGATGTTACAACTAGTAAGATCATTTTTATTCATGTTGAGAATTCCCCTACTCTGAGTGCGTTCGATTAGCTTTACACGTGTTTACCGGGGAGTTACACTCGTGGTAGCCACGAGTGGTAGCTAATCGAGCGCTGCCGTGTCTTCGCTTGGAAGTACGTCATTACACATGGGCATTCACCAGAGACCAGCTCGCGAGCTCGGGCTGTGGTGGCATACACCGGGGGCAGACACGAGTATCACGTGATGGCTAATCGAAAGCTCTCGTGTAAGTTTTACTTACACGTGTAAGCTAATCGAACGCACCCTATAAAAAAGTACTACAGTTGTATTAAGCAATAAACCACAAGGGAAACTGACTGGGTAAGTTTTAATTCAATTTTGGGGTGATTAAAGAAAAATTGACTGGAGCGGGATTTGAACCTGCGACCACCGGCTCTACCGGCTCTACCAACTGAGCTATCCAGCCCTAATGTTGGCGGTCTCCCTATTTTGTCAATATCTCTGTTCGGGGGTGACAGTCAGAAGCCATTCAACCTGAAACTGCCTCGTAGCCAGGGATCACACCTCAGGTTTACCATACAACTGTTGGCAATTGTATTTATGGCGTTATGCTTGGACATTTGTGATGTGCTACGGCAAAATCAGACGTAACAGGGTTGTGTGTTGAGTCAGACGTTTTTCAGCGCAGTTTGTGTTATCGTAATAGGACATCTCATTGAATCCATGTCGATGTATTGATAAAAAGAAAACAAACTGCGTTTCTCTTGACAACCTCATACATGTATTGACCACTTTGCACTGACGTCACTTGCAATCACTCTCTGCCCATGGGCTGCCATATTGGGACTTAAACTGCGTGTCAAGATATGGTGCGTGTCTAACATAATGAATGGCACCTAAAATGCACACTCTTAATAACACGTGGGGAATCAAATTCTTGGATTGTGGGTGACGACGTCACGGTGAATTAGGCCGATATGCAGCTCCGTCTGACTTTGTATAAACGTGCCTCATTTGGTTTTGTTTAGTGAAACTGTGTCGCTCATAATGGCCAGTAGTTCCTCTTCATTTGAAAAAAATAAAGTAATAAAAAATGGATAGAAAAAAATAATAATACAACAGCCTCTATTGGTAACTACACTCTGTCCTGTATTCTTTGATTTATGCTGAAATTTGATCATTGTGTTTTTTTGTTTGTTTTATTGGAGTTCTTTTTCTTTACTTTTTAAAATTTATTTGCTGAAGGAGATGGTGAATTTCTTGCTTGTCTTAACAAATGCGCACCAAAATTTAACTGAAAATGTCAAAACAAATACATCCAACTCGATGTTTGTATCTTGATGACCACCCACAGGTGTATCTGTATTTGCTGTTCTGACTGGTTCGGTAACGGACTCTGTCATTGAGTTGACTTGGGGAAGTCCACCTGCATCGGCAGGAGAGATAGAAGTAACCTACTCACCCTCACAAGGGGATACACCGAACCCCAGCACCCTGACAACTCAGATGCCTCCTTTCTTGGTACTTCGAGGACTGGACCCGGATACCGACTATACAGTCAACATCAAGGCCAAGACTGGCAATTCTATATTGGCTTCAAATGTTAGAGTTATTCACACACGTGAGTACCACATTTCTGGGATATCTACTGTTTTGTTGGGTTTTTTTTAATGCGATTCGCCCGTCACAAGGCCCAAAGGCCACTCGAGGTGTGGGCTACTTTTTGAAGGGATAGCAACCTGCCCCAATGAGCAGAAACAAGACATGGCGAGATATAAACACAAGACTCTTCACAGCACAGCTAAGAGCAGGGAGGGGTAAATGAATCCGTTGCGAGACAAACATAACTGCCTCTTCCCCTATTTGAAGCAATTATATTCAAGTGTCTTGCTCAAGGACACAAGTGTCCTGACCGGGATTCGAACCCACATCCTGATGACTTAGCCACCAGAACTTGAGTCCGATGCACTAAACCCCTCGGCCACGACACACTACACTGTTGTGTAAAACGAAATTGTTCGTTAACTTTTATATAGGATTTCCCTGGCCAACAGAAACTCCATTCAATTTAACTTCCGACTCGTTTAAATTTTGTTTGAGAACGAATGCTCCGTTGCGTCAGCATTCAACAGTCAAAAGGAGTCAATCAGTTTCAACAGTTCAGCATTTACTGGTCAAAACAGATCAGGCAAATTCATCGGGCCACTTCATGGCACGCTTGCTAAATAAAAATAATTGAATTGACTGAATTATTCCATTTATTTAAAGCCAGCAACAAGAGGCTGGTCACCCATTCAATTTCATCATTTGTAAATAGAAGAAAGGCAAGGAGGAATGGTGAGAATGTGGTCTTGAATGCCTAAAAATGAAAGACAATGACTGAAACCACTCTGGATGAGAAGAACAAAATCATGCGTGCACGAAAACGAAATTCAATGCAATAGTAAATAAAAAAGAAAGCCTAATTTGATCGAATCAGACACAGATACATGAACTTGAATGCGCTTTAATGATGTTGAGTTAATTTTTGCAGAAATTGACTGGGAAAACCTATATTAATTAAATTAAAAGGTTTTTTTTATAGCTGTTTATTGGAGTTATATTTTGGCACTCACATCTCTTGTAAGATTGAAACCAACAGTCCATTTCATTTCCTTTTGATCAAAACTATACATTATTTCTTTTGAAGATATTTGTTACATGTACAAAGTCTGATTAATTTTTCCGTTCACTTTTATGGCTTCTTTAAACCACCAGGATTGCCTGCACCACCTGCTCCCACTGCAAACTCCATTACTCCAACAACTGTGGTTGCTGGCCACTCCCCACAAGATGGCGAGTTCTGGCTGGTTGTCCGCCTGCCCTCAGTCAATGGTGGCGGCCTGGAGGTCACTAGCCCGATTATCGGCTCCCAAGACGGGTGTTCCAGGATTCCAATTCGGGAGCTGGAACCCTCCACATTGTATGAGATTGTGTTGGTGTATACAATTAATGGTGTGATGACGGCAGAAGCTGCAACCAAGTTCCAGACAGGTAATTAATAAGAAGAAGAATACTACTACTACTACTAGTAGTGGCCTATCCCATTGAGTACGACAATGTAGCTCGGTGTCTAGCTGTACGACGATTCTCACAATCAGCAATGTATGCAGCAGTTGAAGTAGAACGGCCAAGGTGGATAGCAGAACGCCAATGGGTCCGGTCCTTCGCCAGGGTCTGCCAGGAGCCAGCTGGAATCTGAAAACTCTGCAGATCACGCTTCAGGACATCCTTGTAGCGGAGTTTTGGACGGCCACTAGGGCGAGGAGCATTGGACAGCTCTCCGAAGAAGATGTCCTTCGGCAGACGACCCTCTTTATCACACCCAATGGGCGTCTCATAAGTGTCACGACCTGGACTCGAACCCACACTCTGCTGATCAGAAACACCAGAGCTTGAGTCCGGTGTTCTTGTCCGCATGGCCACCTATTCTAAAACACTGCTAGACAAGTCTACTTATATTCCGACACCCATAACCCTATAATTACCACCGAATGTTAAACCAGTTTAAAACACATCTGTTCAGTCAATGTTATCAGTGTGTTTTTTTTGTGAACTTTTGTGTGGAGAAAACTAGAAACGCAAACTTGTTCTTTCATTTCTCTTTTTCTGAAGCGCATAGTAACATCACGCTTATATGCGCTATGTAAGAATCGTCTTATGAATATTGTTAGAAGCCTTCCCAAAGCAAATATTGTAAAATCCTAGCCTAACTGTTATCATTTACGGCCCCAACTGTATTCAGGGAGTTCCTTTGATCTTAATTCAGATATACTTGGTTTTGCAAACAGGGCGTTCCATTCCACTTGACTTTGGCGTCGTGGACGTTTCAACAACTACCATTACATTGTCATGGCAGCCAGGCATCGGTGACTTCACAAACTATCTGGTGACGTACAGCCCGGTTGGTCCCATAACCCCAGCCGCCAAGCTGGTATCCAGGACAGACCTTAGGGTGATTCACCTGCAAGGGCTAACCCCTGGTACTCCGTACACCATCAAGGTCATCCAGCAAGGAGGAACCATACCTCTGGAGAACACATTCATCAAACCCACACGTAGGTTTTGTCCTGATATTTGACTTTCCTGTGTCCTGTTTGTGAGCTTTGTTGCATTTTTTTTCGACTTAAAGAACCTTTTTTGGGGGGCTGATTGCAGCAAGCTCTGTTAAGCCTTTCTTTGCCTTTGGTGACTTTAGTCGACCAAGCTTACACACAAAAAAGCCCTCGAGTCTCAGGTCAAAGGCCATTTATGTAGCTGTAGTTTTGTCCATGTTCACCCTCCATACCCAAGCTTACCATTATTGGAAAGAGAAAGATTGGATCTTTCCAATGATGGTAAAATAAAATAAGGTTGCTATCATGCAATCCCTTGAAATTGGAGTGGAAAGATTCAAAATGCCAGACAACTACAAAGTTTGTAGTACAAAAAGGTGTTTGAGTGTGCAGATCACACTTGAGAAACGAAGATCAAGAACTTGGACATACATTGGCCGATCTCAATGACTTTTAGATTTTAAGAAAGGGAATTCAATAAGTGAGAACTTTGTTTTGCTGTAAAAAAAAAACACCTTCAAGGTGATAACAGAGATTGTCAAATCGGCCTTTGAATGAAAGCTTTATGTTGTGTAAGAGTGTGTGCTTCACGCTTGAGTGGTCAAACAATGCAGTCCTCAGTGGTTGTTTGTGTCCAAACAATTCAGCAATGAAAGGGTTAATGATTTGGAAGTCACGTTGTAATGAAAAAGCAGATTAGTTATTTTCATTATATGTATTTAATTTGGGGGTGATTAAAGACATTGACTGAAGCAGGATTTGAACCAGCGGCTGTACATACCGACGCTCTACCAACTGAGCTATCCAGCCCTAATGTTGGCGTTCTCCCTATTCAGTCAATATCTTTGTTCGAAGGGTGCCAGTCAGAAGCCATTCAAACGGTTACTGCCGTTTAGCCAGGGATCACACCCCATTGTACGATTTATCCATAGAGCTAGCTCATAATTAGTTGCAATCCCATGCTTTGCTTGGTTACCACATCTGGGCGCAGTCTTTCTGATATTTGTTGCACCATTTCTCTGGCAGGACCCAACAATCCCGTCCGCGTCAGGGCCACCGACGTCACCAAAGATGGCATGACCATTTCATGGGATGCTGCAAGCGGTAACTTGGACGGCTACAGGATATGCCACTATCCGCAGGGGGCCGTCTCCACACCATTTGACAACCACCTGAACAGACAGGTCCGACTGACTGGACTGGAAGTGTTTACCACCTACTACATCAAGGTGTACTCATATATTGGAACATTGGAGAGCGATCCAGCAGTTACCCTCGAACAAATCACAGGTTAACCCATACTCTTTTAATCTTTGAAATTCCGGCTTTAAAAGAATAGTACAAACGGTTTTATGTTGTGGCCTCAAAAGGTACACTTCCGGGGGGCAGATCCAGGGGGAGGGCATGAGGGGCGCACGCCCCCCCTATTTTTCCTTCCGACAAAAAAAAAAAATCAAGATATCATCCCGCCCACTTGCAATGAGAAATAAACTTTCGACGTTATACTGTAATGTCAAACAATAAAGAGGCGGGTAAAAAACGATGTTCATGCTTTTCAGGACATTTGAGGGTACTGCGGAGGGACATTTGAGGGCCCTGGACCCCACGCTGTTAGGGCTTCATGCTACCAACTTGCAGTCGCCACAACTTGCCTTCAATCATCATTTGCTGCTTGATCGATACATTTCACCCCCCCCCCCCCATTTGGAAAATCCTGGATCCGCCCCAGACTTCTGATATTGATCTGTATGTTTTGTTTGAAGTGTTATCCAAAACCTTGCTTTTCATAAAAACAAAATGGACAGCAAGAAATTCTTTCAGGAGTTGTTCTGCCTTTTTCTCATCATTTTTGAGGAAGCTTTTATGGATCACTGTTAGTTGAAGATGACAAATGAGATTGGCTCTAGTCTGAAGACTTGGTACATCGTGCTGGAAGCAGAAGAAAGTTTGTAAAAGAGTGAAAATGTTACTTACAATAACCACCCCATTACTGATGAACAGGTTAAAACC
This sequence comes from Marthasterias glacialis, assembly GCA_911728455.2. Lineage (NCBI taxonomy): Eukaryota > Metazoa > Echinodermata > Asteroidea > Forcipulatida > Asteriidae > Marthasterias > Marthasterias glacialis. The sequence continues at coordinate 5,466,328 of OU452223.1, forward strand.
CCAGCTCAACATGGGTAAACTGACTGTAAATGCTTCCATTCTTTGCACAAATCAAGAAATTTGTAATAAAACCAACCTGTGAAAAGATTTCATTAAGCTTATTTCATTGTTACATTTGCAAGAAAAATGGTAATAATGCATTTAGCATTTTTGTATGCACTCCAAGGCAGAGTTTTTGTCTCACTGAGACGAAAACTAATTTTGGATCTTATTTCATTTATTATTTAAAAACGATAACACTTCTGGCAGAAATATTTCAAGGAAAGTTTTCTACCATCATTATCTTTTATACCATGTAAGATATATGTAAATCTGTGAACATTTATGTCGTTTTTCTTCTCACCAATGTTGAGCTGGGGCTTTAAAGGCCAGTTGGTCCACCTACAAAAAGGTCTCATGACAACTGATAAGTGATGAAAGATATACAAAATCAAAGTACACTGTCGTTAACCTTGACCTCAATTGATTTGACCTTACAGTGGAAGCTGACCCCGGTGACCTTCGGATTGAAAGTTTTGATGAGACTAGTATTACAATCAACTGGTTTACAGTCTCTACTATCAATAAGTAAGGAACAGCTTTAAAGATTTTTTTTTAGTATTGCTCGTTAATATTTGTAATGTTCTATTTGAACTACTGGGAAAAGACACACTGGAATGTTGCTGTTTTTCACGAGAGTATTTATTTGCCCTAAGATGCTGTACAGTGCAGTGTGGAGTTTTTAATATACAAATATTTGATACAAATAAGTGCTTATTTCGCAGAATGGGCCGTTGGGTTGGCGTAGTGGTATCTTTCCTCGCCTTCCACCTCAAGGACCCCGGTTCGAATCCCGCTGGGGGCACTATGTGGATTGGGTTTTCAGTCCCTACCTGATTGCGTGGGTTTTCCCTGGAATAAATCTCTGAGGTTTTCTTCCCACATCTAAAACTGAAACTTCCTTCCTTGTCTTCTCTCCATGGGGTTCTTGGCTAGTATATAGTGATTAAGTTCGCTTTTCTGAGAATCCTTGGCTTCACTACCAGAATTAATAAATGAATATAATCATGAAGCGAAGCCAATTTAAGTAGAAAAGCTGGGTTTAACCGAGTGATTATATTCAGCAACAATACAGGAATGAAATACATTCAATATTTGTTTCACACGTAGATCCCTTGTCATTTGAGTTTTGTTCACAATAAACTCAAAATAGACGCGGAAATTTGTCAACCCCACACTCTGAAAATTTGAAAAAAACCTTCATAACAACGTGGGCGTGTCCATGTAGATACCAACTTTGTCTGCCATGACACAACATTGCCTCTTTTGGACAAATGGGCGGGGAACGATGGTTTTGGAAACGACACTGCAAAGCGCCCAATAATTATCCATATTGGACAGGCGCCTGTCCAATATTATATTTTGGAGCGTTGCGGCAGTACATGCATGGTAATGTAACTGATGACCTGTGACACATTTTCCACCAACCAAACGACAAGGATCTGTGTGTGTGTGTGGTGTATAAAATAATTTATATCGATACCTTGTTTAGTTAAAAACAATTACTTTGTGGCTTTTTGCTTCTCTACCTTTTTCAGTAATTATTATCAATAGTTATTAATTGATAATTATTATTATTGTATCAACATTATCAATAATTTTCCTTCTGTTTGAAGTTACCGTATACGGAGGACGAGGCTGGATGGAACGGATGAGGTAGTGATTGACCAAATAGGTGTCACTGACCGAAATCCCAAGCTCACCTTCAACAATCTGATCCCAGGGGAAGAGTACATCATCTATGTTGACCCAGAGGGCCCAGGATATGGTGAACAATCCAGGAACCAGCGAACAAGTAAGGAATTGGACCCAGTGGAAACGAGGCTGGTGCTTTATAACGATGTGTTATTCTGGGAGGTGATGACTATAGACTGTTCCGGCCTGTCAATCAAACTTTGCGCATTGGCCAATTGGATCACGCCTTTTGGTCATGTGACCTCAGTCAAACTCGGTCACACGTGCAGCGTAAACGCACACAAACTAAGGTGTGTGGGCGGGGCTTGTTGCCAAAGCCGGAACAGTCTATTGCCAGGGTGAAGTTGTACAGTTTTATGAAAGTGTTGTGTCTGAGCAGTCAGAAGCAACAAACTTGATGGCTAAGTCCCTAGAATATGGGTTTGAATTGTCGGCTGGCTGGTCACTGCACTCTTGGCGTTGATGAGCAAGACACTAGACCATAATTGATTCTCCTCACACAGGAGTATACGGGTACCCACGAGGGCAGAGATAATATAATAAAAACAATAATAATAATAATGTGTATTTATTATGAGCTTTATCAAGCCAGCTAGGCCTCTCAAAGCGCCTTAGAGTGTTATTACCCCTGTTCATCTGGCCCTTAGCTTTCCTAAAACCATCTCAACTCCTTTGGAGTATGCAGCACCGGCAGCCAAATCAACGCACAGGTTGCTAATCATCAACACCCTGACAAACTCTAACATCACACTGAAGTTACTGTTTTACAGCAAAATAAGTTATGAAAATGTCTTACTTATTAAATTCTTTTTCATATGATCCAAAAATCATTGAGATCAGCCAATAAATGTCACAGTTCCTGTTTTTTGTTTCCTCAGTGTGAGCTGTAACACTTTTTGATGACGTAGGTGTTTGACATTTTGGATCTTTCCACTCCAATTTGAAGAGATTGCATAATAGCAACCTTGTTTTATTTTACCATCATTGGAAAGATCTTCCGTCTTTCCAACCATAGTAAGCTTGGGTATGGAGGGTGATCCTGGATAAACTACAGCTTCATAACAATGGCCTTTGAGCTCAGGCTTGAGTGTTTTTTTGTTTTGGTGTGTAAGCTTGGGCGACAAAAGTCACCAAAGGTAAAGAAGAGGGGGTATGAGTGCAGTCGACTAAAGTCCCCTATGGTAAGGAAAGGGGTTAAGCAAATTGAAAGTTGGCAGACAGACAGTGACATTATTTTGGAATTTTTTGATACTTTTCAGCAAACTTGTTATTGTTTGTGTAATTTATTTTGTCGCTCAGGACCAAGAGCTCCTTTGAATTTCCGTGTGACTGACACCAGTGACGTGGAGATAACTGTGGACTGGGATCCAGCGCCGTCAAGCATTGTCCATCAGTACGTTTTGACCTACGATCCTCCCGCCGGACTACCAGCCTCGCCCATAGTGGTCTTCCCCTTTGAACAGCGCTCGCGTACCATCACAAACTTGATGTCAAACACCCAGTACACGTTCACCCTGGTGGCCGTCTCGGGCACCGGTAATGGGCAAGTTGAGACTAGGAGCACTCCTGTTACTCTACGAAATGGTATGATTTTTAACCCTATTTTGTAGCAAAAATTTACAATGTGGTTGTAATACACACTCTCTGATTTGTTAATCAAAAAGACTTATTGGTTCATAGATATTATCCACTTCTGATTTAACCCCCTGCTTATGTCTAACAAGATGACAATTTTATTTGAGAGCATGCAGTTGCTTAATGAAAACATTCTTACTTTCCCTGGTGTGGATTTTACAAAGCCCTAGGACTAGTCTTATCTCGAGTTAGGATGAGTAACTGGTCCTAACTTATAGGACTAGTCGTAAGTTAGGACTAGTCGTAAGTTAGGACTAGTTTTGTTAAATCCACCCCTGGGATTGTTTAAAGGTGGGAATGCCATCATCATAGCTCCTCAACTTCCGATTCCTAGTTTCAGACCTCTTTGTCTGCGATAACTCCCACCCCTGCTTTGTGAAATGATCTTCCCAACGTTTACTCATTATTGTGATCTTGATGAAATGACCGTCTGTCTTTTCCCCCAACAGTGACCCCGTTATCCCTGGAGGTGACTTCCTACACCGACACCAAGATCAACATTCGTTGGGACGCTCTGATCGGTGGCAATTTTGACCACTACCAGATCAGCTACACCCCCTACATACCTCGGCCTGAAACCATCGCCTCTCCTCGCACCATCCCAAGGGACTTTACCCGCGAGTTGGAGCTGTACGGCTTGGACCCTGGACGGGAGTATTCCATTAAATTGGTGACGAGTCTCCGCGGTGTGATCACGTCAGACGCCATCAGTGTCACTAGACAACGACTGTGTAAGTTTGGGCCCAATTTGATGGGTCTGTTAAGCACACAAAGTTGCCAAGCACATTTCTTTCCTACACCTTACCCAGACAAAATACCATGTAATTTACATTTATTGGGACTTTTGTCCTGCTATATGTAGAGTTATATATACCACACACACACACACACACAAGTGTGTATTTACCTCCGATCGGGGACCTCCTATTGTCCCTCTTTTGTTTGTACTTTAACTTTTTAGCAACAGCTCCCATTGGTTTTGAACACGATTTCCAACTGGGGACCTTTTCCAATCGGGGACCCTATTGTCCTCTTTTGTTATACGTCCCCGGTTTGAATGCCTAAACAAACTCACGCACACAGATCCTTGTCATTTGACTGGTGGGAAAACGTGTCAGATGTCATCCATTATTTTGCCGTTTATTTACTGCGATGCTCCAAAATTCATTATTGGACAGGCGCCCGTCCAATACGGATGATTATTGGACAGGCGCCCGTCCAATACGGATGATTATTGGACAGGCCCCCATCCAATACGGATGATTATTGGACAGGCGCCCTTCCAATACGGATGATTATTGGACACTTTGCACTGTCTGTTTTGAGTTTATTGTCACAAAATTTCAAATGACAAGGATCTACGAGTGAGATTTATACAACAAATATCGAATGCATTTCATTCGTGCATCGGCACAGAATATAATCACTCGGTGAAATCTGGCTTTTCTATTTCACTCAACCTCGCCTCATGAAATGGAATAGTCCAGATTTCACCTTGTGATTGTATTCTGCAACAATGCACTCACAAGTATCCGATAGTTTTTTTTTATTTGGTCTGTTTCATCACTCTCTCACAATGATTTGTATCTTCAGTGCCGAGTAAGATTGCGGCCGTCAATGTGTTAAACACCACAGCAAGCTCCATCAGTCTCTTCTGGACTAATGCAAATGGTGTCAAGGATAGCTACGATGTAACTCTGACTCCCACAAGCAACGGCCTACCTATAGAGCAAAGGAGAGGTAAAGTATACACACACACTGTGTTTGGAATTAGCTTAACCGGAACTCTCTCCGAGGTCTTTTTGCTAGAAACAAAACCAAATCAGTCAAAATCCATCAATTGTTGGACAGTCAATGTGCAGCTGTACTGAATCAATCATAATCAACCAGTGCAGTCAATACTAAAAAAATCCATTCAAAGTCAAAGAGTCGTTCGAATGGGGTGAAAGACCAACTCCATCAAAATCAACTAGGATTTCATATGCTTAACTCGGAGCAGCTCCATTAATCAAAAACTTCCCTTGATCCAGGAGGTTAAAATTTCGTCCACCCTGTCTTTAAGGTCAACAACCCACCCTGCAAGCCCAAAGCCATTATAAATCACTGTGGGGGTGAATTGGATTGCCAGCCAAGACTTAGACTTGTGTTATTTAAGATCCACGTGCCGCACAAGCTGTTTTCACATACCGCCCTGTGCCAAGGATCCTTAGCCACCTGTCTCAGTGCAGTAATTGATTGACCCTTGTGCCACCCCCACAGTGATTTATAATAGCTTTGGGCTTGCAGGGTGGGTTAATGACCTTAACGACAGGGTGGTGAAAAAATAATCCTTGTGGGTCCACCTAAGTAAAATTATTTTCAAGCTGCTCCGAGAATGCGGGGGGTTGAATTCCACCGGAGTAGTATACCTGTGGAATAATAATAAATAATAATAATATTCAGCATTGGTTTTAGATGTTGTGTGTTCTGAACATGAATTTCAAACCCGGTATTTCTTGGTTGTTTGCTTAGATGCCGGAAGTGGGACAATTCAGGTGGCATCTTTCTCCGGACTCAATCCAGGTGATTTGTACATGGTTTCTGTTGCAACAAGGAGTGGAGACCAGACTAGTGAGGCAGTAGAGCGACACGTTGCAACACGTAAGTGTCTAACGTCCCTGACTGGATAAGTATTCTAAAGATGTTACTTGCTGGTCCCAGCTATCACTGATTATTTTGTTTTATTTTTTACTTTTTTGCTTGACATTTATTGAGAGGAAAGGTGAATCTTAACCACTTCCACCTCGAATGACGTGAATACAAGCCAAACGTGTATATTTAGCCGGACATTCTATTGTGTTGCATGCACAGGCATGCAACTACTGTGCTGCGCTTTGTTTCCCCCCATACAAAGAGGGACAGAGGGTACTGGAATTTATGCTCAAAATCTCCCTTTGGGGGGGGTTATTGTGTAATCCCAGATTCCAGACCTTTGTTCTTTTGCTATACAACTGTGACTTGCAAAAACGGATAGGCTGCCATTGTTTACCATTGATTTCGGCTCAATGGAGGTAAGTTCCGAGTGATCCAAGATTTACAGCATAGTGACAGCATACCATGACAGATTATCACCCATGGCTTACGGCCGAGGTTTTTGCGATTCACGGTGAACGCATACTCATATTTTCTCGAAAGAGAACAAAAAATCCTGGTGCTTATCACAATGAGAAGCTTTGTTGTCGTTCCTTTGTCAAGTCAGGGTTTCATTCTGACACTGATATTGCCGAAGGAAAATGATATCTTCGGGAGCTTCAAAAAGTTCTGAAAAATGATGTGCGGTGGGAGCAGGAAAAATTTTCAGGAGTACAGATGTGAAGTGGTTAAATCTCAATGGTATAATTAATTGTTACTAACACTGTGTTTTGTTTATTGCCTCAGGTCCACTACCACCATCAAATGTTCGAGCTGATGTAACTGGAGATGGGACAACTAATGCACAGGTGACTTGGGAGCCGCCAGCCAGACTTTACCAACCAATTATTGGTTACCGTATTGACCTTATTCCAGACGACTCCAGGCAGTTTCCACGAGGTGAGAATTAGTAACAGTTTGCTTGACTGAAGTGGACGTCTTTTGTCTGTATTCTAGTTGACTTTTATTCTATCGTGGCAATGAACCTTGTCCATTGTCACATGACAAATCAATCGGCACACGTCATATCGGATAACATCATATCTCCTACGACAGCATTTTAGGTTACATGCGAGTTTGGGAGTGTCAAAAACAGTCGTATCTGGGTGTACTTTTGTTTTCGGTGGTGTGTTTGTTTAAATAGGTTTTGGTGTTGAAGCAAAATGGGTTGACTTTTTCCATGACGTATCAGTCGCCACATGAGTAACAAAGTGGTTTGTTTTCATGAACTGCGATGTGACTGCGATGAGATCCGGGTACTTGTGTGACCAATTTTTAGCATTAGTGCGAAGTGCTGTTGTCCAAAGAAACTTCTACATCACTTATTGGTACAGATAACTGTACTTAAGGTAATACTATACAAACATCAAAATAGAAAATTAATGGGAGACTTTTGAGACGTTAGCCAGCACCCCCAGTAACCGGTCCTTTTCTATTATGAGAGCAATAGAGAAGGACCGGTTACTGGGGCGCCCGCTCAAAAATCTCCCCTTGTAACAGTTAAATGACTAACTTAAGAGAAAACTGTATAAGCTTTCCTAGCAACAACTACTTCTTCAGATGAAGAAGTGATGAAGAAAAAACATCATCAATAAGAATTAAATACTGACGGTGGCCAGTCAAGCATAACTGAACAAAGGTGAAGAGTCAAAGCTGTGTGTAGTGTGACATGAAACCAGGGTCCCTATTCAGCGCTCTATCAATACAGTCCGGTCTCTGGATGATCTTTTGTTCTGCTGTTTCCCTGTCCATCCTAGTTTTGAATGACCTTTGCTGGAGTACAGCTTCTCGTACATCATTGTCATCTTATGGAGACAGAGCCTTCTCCATTGAGGCTCCAAAAGAATGGAATAAACTCCCCGATGACATTAAATTTGCTAAATCACTTAACGACTTCAAGAAGGCTCTGAAAACCTATCTTTTAAAATTGTCAATTGTTTAAATTGTATATAGGCCTATTGTGATCATACTTTTTTTAGCTGGAATTGATTACTTTTGTAGAAGAACCTAATCTTATATTTTAATCTCTCCTGACTGGCTCAGTTTTTTATCTGTTTAATTTTTTTCTTGTTACAGCGCTTTGGGGTCGTTTAAGGCGTAAGGCGCTTTATAAATTTTGCCATTATTATTATTAGTACAGCAACTTTGAGATGGATTTGTGAGTGGCCAGGGAGATTGAAGTGTTCAGAGACGGGCTTCTATTGTGTGTCTTTGTTCCTGATATCAAACTTTGCCTGTTCCTGTGTTGTCTCAACGATATACATGTACAAACATGTATCACTTGTAGTCAACTGTACTTTTTCACAGAGAGCCTGAAGTGTTTTTCAAATTGAAATCAAGTTTTTGAATTTATATTTCTAAATACGGACAGTGACGTTTTCAAACAGACGTGTTGTTCATATTGTTCATTTTTGTGTGTTGCAGATTTTGCGCCGACAGTGAGGTCTGCCCACTTGGGGCCTGGTTTGGTACAGGGACGCATCTATTCCGTAAAAGTGTGGTCCATCATCGACCCGCCACTCGTTGACAAGTCCACCAGCGATTACGCTGGAACTATGTTTGCCACTAGTAAGTAACGACAAATGAAAGCATAGCTGGTAGAAATGTCACATTGCTCTTGTCCATGTGATCAATATAAAAAAATATGTCTAGAGAGGTAAAATACTCACGCTTTCTCTTGTCAAAAAAAGCCTCTTTTTGAAAAAAAACTTGGAACTGTTATAGCCTTCCGGTGTTAAAAGCATACAACATTATATTTGTTGCCCTATTTTATAAAGATATAGTTCTTTATTTACCTAAAGGTGCTTGGTACTTAACATATTAAAAATTGTACATTTCAAATGAAAATGACAACTAAAAGTCAATTATAAATAATGAAGCAGCGTTATAAATAGTTACTCTTCGTCACAAATGTATTCCTCCATATCTTCCTCTATTTTTCTACTTGTGTTTCTCTTCTGCCTGTCTTTTCTCTCCCCCTTTGCCTTGCCCCCTTGCCCTCTTTCGCCCATCTCCATCTCCACACCTCTGGACCTTCCTCTTTCTCTTCTGCCTGTCTTTTCTCTTCTCCTTTGCCTTGCCCCCTTGCCCTCTTTCCCCCATCTCCATCTCCGCACCTCTGGACGTTCCTCTTTCTCTTCTGCCTGTCTTTTCTCTTCCCCTTTGCCTTGCCCCCTTGCCCTCTTTCCCCTATCTCCATCTCCGCACCTCTGGACGTTCCTCTTTCTCTTCTGCCTGTCTTTTCTCTTCCCCTTTGCCTTGCCCCCTTGCCCTCTTTCCCCCATCTCCATCTCCGCACCTCTGGACGTTCCTCTTTCTCTTCTGCCTGTCTTTTCTCTTCCCCTTTGCCTTGCCCCCTTGCCCTCTTTCCCCTATCTCCATCTCCGCACCTCTGGACGTTCCTCTTTCTCTTCTGCCTGTCTTTTCTCTTCTCCTTTGCCTTGCCCCCTTGCCCTCTTTCGCCCATCTCCATCTCCACACCTCTGGACATTCCTCTTTCTCTTCTGCCTGTCTTTTCTCTTCTCCTTTGCCTTGCCCCCTTGCCCTCTTTCCCCCATATCCATCTCCGCACCTCTGGACGTTCCTCTTTCTCTTCTGCCTGTCTTTTCTCTTCCCCTTTGCCTTGCCCCCTTGCCCTCTTTCCCCCATCTCCATCTCCGCACCTCTGGACATTCCTCTTTCTCTTCTGCCTGTCTTGTCTCTTCCCTTTTGCCTTGCCCCCTTGCCCTCTTTCCCCCATCTCCATCTCCGCACCTCTGGACTTTCCCTCATCTATTGTTTCCCCTCCCCTGGTCAATTCAATTTTGACTGTCCCTCCATCCCCTTATCTCTCAACCTTCCCTCAATCACCAAACTCTCCATATTTCAAAATTCCACAACCTCAGATCCATCTTTGCCCTCATTCATCGGACCTGACATTGCTGCCACCTCCATCGTTCTCAAATGGTCCAAGTCGCCAGGAGAGGTTACCTACTACGAGATAGACTACTCCCCCGTAGCCAACTCGGGGGTCATTCCACCAATACAGGTCCCAAGTATCTCCCTGCCTCAGTCTGTTTTCAGTGGGCTGAGTCCGAGCACGGATTACACCTTCACCATCAAAGCTGTGAGTCGACAAACCTTTGCCGCATCATCTGGAGTGCAGACTGTGGAAAAGGAAAGCGGTATTGTCACCAGCACATACAGAACGCGTAAGTCCAAGTTTCACGAGATATACTCTCCTGGTACGAAACCGATGGAAAAGACCTCAAGAAAAACACCCAGAACTGTCGGTTTTGCTGACGGCAGATATTAAGCATATCCGAGAAACTTAGGAAAATCAAGTGAATTGGTGACATGGGAGGCACATTAATGATATCATAGCATTTTCATGGAGGAGTGTGAAGCATGCAACCTTACTGTAACCACAAGTTTTTTGTGCTGATAAATTTTCACACTTTAAAAAAAAAATTGAGGTTGAAGGTATTCATGAAAATGATCAAGCAAACCATGTTTTACATCAAACTTGTTTAATAAAAACAAAAATATATGTAGTATGTTGTGGCCGAGCGGTCTAGTGCACCGGACTCAAGTTCTGATGGTCAAGTCATCGGGGTGTGGGTTCGAATCCCGGTCATGACACTTGTGTCCTTGAGCAAGATGCTTTACTATAATTGCTTCTCTTCACCCAGGGGTATAAATGGGTACCTGCGAGGGTAGAGGTTGATATTGTGTTTGAAAAAACCTTCAGAGTACAACGGCAGCTCAGGGCTGTATACTCCCCAGGGAGCTGAGAAAGATTACAGGAATGTTATTAGCCCAATGACCAGGGCACTAATGTAAAGCGCATTGAGACGTTATTGTGAAAAGCGCTATATAAGAACTAGTTATTATTATTATTATTATTATTATTATATCCCTTGTACTATTTAGTGAAATCTTTGTTGCACTTTGAAACGAAAATGACTTTTGCAAACAACTTTTGTTATTTTATTCCCGAAACCTCTAGTACCACTGTCCCCGCGCAATATTCGACTGACCGAGGTAACACCAAGATCAATTTCCGTTAACCTTGACCTGTCGTTAACACCGGGGTGAACCCCTTCTCTTTACGATAAGTGCACTGTTTTTTTTTTACGTGCATTACACAACACGAGGGACCTACGGCTTTACGTTCCATCCGAAGGACACAGCAATAATGGTTGAGTGTCTTGCTTAAGGACACAAGTGTCACGGCCAGGATTCGAACCCACACTCTGCTGATCAGAAACATCAGAGCATGAGTTCGGTGTTCTTATCCACTCGGCCACGACGTGCCAATAAATAGGTACATGTATAATCATGCAGTGATAATCAAAACATTAACGGGTCAACCAAGTTTGTGTAGACTAATCCGAGCAGGTCATCCAGGATGGTTTGCATCGCCGCAGCTAAGACAGCCTCATGCGCGTGTTGACGCACACGCACTGTGAATCCTCCATGTTGGTTGGTACATATGCGCGGCTGACGCACTGTTTTGGCATTGCCCGCTCGTGCGGCGGCCATCGATGCGATGGTGTAAACCACCATGAACACGCTACTCAGATAAGTGTATAGGCACTTTGACAGCCTTTTCCCCGCTTATTTCTGCACCGTGGTTTACTGGTATTAGATTCTAGCAAATAAAAAGGTGTGGAGTACATTAGAAGAGTCATCCAATGAATATTCCAAGCCTCAATTTGTGGCCTAAAAATGATATAGAAAAGAGGGAAGAACTATTCCAATCCCAATCCAACATAGTCCATCGGACAGGGCCGTAAACCAGTAAAATTGCAGGTACAACCATGTAAAAATCTCTTTTGGGAGGAGTGGTGGCTCTGAAAACACACTCCAGGGCACACACATTCAGCTAGCAGTCAACTCCCATGCATCACCGATCAACAACAACTTGGATTCTTCCCACCCAAAGGTGCATCCCTCCAACCCTACTTAAGCCTCACCATCAGCAGCAGTCCAGCATTCTCCTGAAGACGAGCAGAGTATACCGTTTGAAACGTCCAGACCACACCGGCTCTTTTCAGAGTCACCACCCCTCCAAAAAGAGATATTTACATGGTTGTACCCGCAAGTTTACTAGTTATAGTTTTCTATCTTTCACAGCATGCAAAGCTACAAACATCACTTACTGCGATAAATATTTTAAGAAGAATGAAACCAAAACAAAATCTTTTCAAAAACATCATCGTCACACTACCTGTAGTTTGGCTGATTGATCCAGGTCGGCTTTTTGTCTGATCAATGCCAAGCCCAGCCAAAGTGGTAATGTACACAGTGTAATCCGTGACTAGCTTGAGTTGTTCGATCGTAACGGACAGCACGGTGGCACCTTGGGTAGCCACCACGCGGCGTTGACCGTTGGACTCCGAGATGGAGACTTTGTAGCCACTGACCACGCTGACCGCCGCCTCCCAGACCACAGTGATGATCGACTGGCTGACCTAAGCAACTTGGAGATTCCGTGGGGGAGCAGCAACTTTAAAAATGCAAAGAGAAAATAAACATGTATGATTATGTCAATAATAAGCTAAATAGTAAGAAATAAAATAAATGTGACCTGGAGCATTCTATTTTTCCCGAGGCTTTCAAGAGGCTTCTCTTCCATTCCTCGGGAAAATAGAACCTGCCGGGGATCACCGTAGGAGTCGTAGTTTTAACCATAACGCTCGAAGCAGTCAATATTTGTATACTTAACGTTGATAAAAATGTTCTTCCCCAAAACCCTACACCCAGTTTTTCCCCAACTTAAGACCTAGCTGCCTGCTCTCTTGTGACCATGATGTTGAGAATCACACCATCCACTATCCTTAAAAACCTCCGCAACTTTCCACACTCACTTGTTCGGAAAGGTCTGCTGTTGCTCTCCAAGCCGCCAATCCCATTAACCTCCACAAAGAGTACGTAGCGCGTTCCTGGCTGGAGAGTGGAAAATGTGTGTTCCCGCGTGGAATCCACTGCAACATTTGTCACTTGCAGGCGGTCCGCGGTATTGGGGAAGGCAATACTTAACTGGTACCCTGTTGCAGATTGGTAGCTTGTCACACCCCAATTAAAGGTTACTGAAGTCTCTTGTACGTTCACAAGAAGAATCTCGGCTGGGCCAGGAATGGCTGTTGAGGACAAGTGGGAAATGAGAAATCAATTCACAGATACCCAATTCATTCAGGGAAAACCGACATGGAATAAGAATAAATAACAAAATAATAAATGACCATTTACAGAACAAATTTCAAAGTGTGCAGAAACTTTTTTTCTTACAATAAACAGCAACTAAAGATACAACATACAATTTGTAGCACCAGACCTAAATTTAAAACGACAGTAACACAACTGAATGATGCCCAGGCATTCTTTAAAGGTGAAGTACCTGTTTTCACTGTGACGGTTGTAGGTTCACTGCTCTCCTGGAACTCCCCTTCACCCACAAAGGTGACAATGTCAATGGTATATTCAGTGTTGGGTTGAAGTCCCTCAATGTTAGCCTGAGGTTAGACAAATTTTTCCAATTATTTATTTAAAACAAAACCCTAAAGCTTACGGGTAAAGCAAAAACCAATAACTGAGTGTACTGATCTATAAAAGGTTTATCATACTCTAAAATACAAGAAATTGTAATAATTGTGACATGTCGCGGTCGAGTGCACTGGACTCAAGCTCTGGTATTTCTGATCACCAGACTGTGTAGGTAAAAGAGCCTAGAAACACTTATCGCTAAGAGAAAGGGTTCGCCCCGGTGTTTCTGGCATGGTTAGTAGCTGCAACTGGCTCCAACAAGTCGATGTGATATTTCCATAAGGATGCTTTGCGGACTATACAATACAGATACAGATACTACTATGCATGTTTATAGTACAAAAAGTGACCAAAACATTTTCCGTTTTCCGCTCATTATCGATACCTTCGTGTCAACCCAACAAAATTCTTATCTGCCAAAATACCATTTAAATTACATGCAAATTTGAAAAATGCAAAAAACAGTTTATCTTTCTTCCAATATCACGGACACTACACACAAAACCTTAGGCGTTGTGGTAAGACATTTTCCATAGAGTGGAGTAGTGTTTCTCCTGCAAGATACAACTTTGGTACAAAATTGAGACATTTTGCACGACCAGACAGTTCATCAATTTGAAATTGCATAGAAGAAAGATGACTGCAGAACGACGAAACACTCTACAACACTTACAGATGGAGTGAGTAGATCAGTGACGACAATTGGATCCTTGGCACTATCCTTTGGCTCGTAGGTGACCCGGTAGCCACTGGCAACAGTGTATCCAGCTTGTGCAGGTTCCACAGGGTTCCAGCTTAGGCCCACCGATTCTATTGTACTGGTCGACCCAACGGAATCCAGAGCAACTGCCTCCGGAACTGTAATACAAAGTTTAAGATACTCAAATGTTATTTTCATTCAAAGTACATAAACATTGCTGGAAGTTCATCATCTTAGAAGCTTACATACAAATACTGACAAAATGGGAGATATCAGTTGAGATTAGAATCAAGGTTGATCCAGTTAATACACAACCTCTTTCGACAGTACATCTTTGCCCAAACAAATTTGTAAGTCCGTTGCTTTTTAAAATTCTACATGATCTATTTTACGAGTATTTACGTAACGACAAAAATTAGCAGACAATAATGATTCAAACCAATAATTAAAAAAAAGGAAACATGCAAGAATTGTGTTGGTTTTGACAAAACCGTTGTTGCCAGTTATCAACACAATCATAAGGCCAATAACAAAAGGACAGCTCCACAGAAAAAAATAAACTTACTTGTATACTGTGTGATGACAAATTCATTCACTTCCTGTCCAACGACAGACAGCGTAAATGTGTACTGCACGCCAGGTATCAGATCGGTAGCATCATAACTACGTACACTTGGACCCCTAAAATCATTCGCTTTCTCCACATTGTTGGCGTCCACTACTTTGATAGAGTAGCCTGACACTACTCCCGTAACTGGGGTTATACGGACAGTAATGCGCTGTGTTTCCACCAGAGTAATGGTCAGGTTTTAAGGAATGAAATACATGGTATCAGTGTGTATAGTGTAAGGATACTACAATCATCATAATTGTTAATATTATTATCATTAAAGTTAAATCAAAAAGGAATACTTACAAGAGAAATTTTGTCCACATTGTTCATGTTTTCATAATCTACATTATATTAATGTAAATGCCCTTCTCTTTTTTCTTGTATCCATAACTATACCATATGTCCTTCCCTTACTATAGTCACATCCTCACCTGGAGAAATCACCGTTGTGGACTACACCACCTCAACTATTACCATAATGTGGGGCGAGAGTCCTGTGGGATCGGGATACATTATCAGTGTGGTGCCCGTCCAGGGGGGCCAGTTGCAGTCCTTGACGTTCCCCCTGGGTACCAACACTGCTACCTTTACCAACCTGACACCGGGGATATTGTACAGGATTGTACTGCGGATTACCGGGACCACGATGCCAACAACTCAGGTGGAACAGTACACCAGTAAGTGTCTGAATCTCCAACCATTGCTGTATTTCATTTCATTTCATTTAGTTCATTTCTAAATTTCACAGGATAAAAACAGTTACAAGGTATAGACAAATAGATACATTCAGGGCTCGAATTTTACACTGGACCGCAGGCCCGAGGCCAGTGATCTTAGCATCGGGCCAGTAAATTCACAAATGGACAAATCCGGCGGTCTTGTGTTTTTCAATTGAATAATAATACCTCACTGTGTAATATCTTTGACAAAAAGAAACACGAGAAATGAAGTTGCCTTTGAATCTGATCAATACCTTTCAATTCTGTTGCGTATCAAAATATACTTATCAACAAGACATATAAGACAAATCTTCTCTTAGTGCTTGTTCAAATACAAAAAGTTTCCGTGTTAAACTTTGTAGAAAGTTCTTTCTCATTAAGATTCTGGTCTTGTAAAATAAATTCTGGTCTGGTAAAAATTTTAAGCTATAAGCCCTGTTAAAACACCTGGTTCTGGATAATTTTACCTCTACTTGTCTTGGTAAAATTATCAAGAACCAGGCCTCACCGTGTTTAAACAACTAGTTAAAAACCCCTTCACCACACTTTTATTCCGTTTGTGTAATTTTTTGGAAGAATGTCATGTTAACCAAAGGCATAACACCACAATATGTGTCTCTGCTGTTCAAATTTGTGGCAGTTCTTTGTGTTGACTACAGTAAATGCAGTCACGCTTTTGTTCACCTAAAATTAAACCGTGCTCAATGGCCTTTAATTTCGGTCTTTTTCTGAAAAAATACTGCGGCTTATCGGGTATAGCAGCTTATGTGCCAACAACTGAATCTTGCTTTGTAAATTCTTGAGTGCAGCGGCTAATGGGCCGAGCGGCTTTTGGGTCGAAAATTACGGTAAACGCACAGCCGTTTTTTGTCCTTGTGTGGGTGAATTGAAATGTTACCCGGTGTGTGCGTGGTCTGCGCACGCTCCGCAGTTGAATGACCCGGCGACCTTTGCTCCGGGGGTTCGAAACTACAAAATGGCGTCGCAAGATGACCTCCGTTTCCAGGCGGGGGAAACATTTGCGTGTATTGACGTCATCCGGTTTCAACTGGTTAAGCTGGATTTTGAAGATCTGTCAGGAGTCAAGTGCGTGTAGTTGATAGGGGAGATCATTCCATAGCTTTGGTGCACATGAAACGGAGCTTCTATCACCTGATGCAGGAATGAGATTTAGGAATGTTCAGCAGTAGTTTTTTGTCCACCAACATTTAGGCAAAACAATAGTGAAACATAGAGATGCGCATCTATGCGTTCATGCGCATCTATGCGTTCAATGTGCACAGGATGAGTCAATGAACAACCTTTGACCTGCAGTGCTTATGCTTAACTGTTATACCTCATGCATATTCATGATCGAGAGCCTTATTCTCACTGGATTATTCACCATCACGTGCCAGATGCTATTTTTGCTGTTTACAAAGCGTGGAACTGTTGCACGTTTGAACATCTCCCTAGCTATACACATAAAAAGATGCATATTACGGCACACATAAATATCAATCCACGTTTTCCAAAGGTCAATGATGGCAAAGCTTTATGATGCCAAAGTATGAGATATAGTAAAACAAATGATGGTTTATTTCGGGTGGACTGTTGCTATTAGCTTTGAGGTATAGGAAGCTTTTGGAAGGTCCTTTTTCACGGTGCACACTAGTAGTACGCATGCTCAGAACCTTGCGCGCAATACTGAGAACTTACCCACCAGTACTTGTGGAGTCCTGACAACAACGGAACAATGGACCAAACAAGGAATCTCAATGGGAAGAATGGACCCCACAAGGAATCTCAATGTGAAGAATGGACCCCACAAAGAAGATCTTTAGAAAAGGGACAATAAGTCCAACAATGCAGGACCCCAAGTCTGGATGTGTCGTTATGCCTGTCGTTATGTGCGCGCATACTCAGAACTGTCACAAAAAGACCGTTGTGTCCACTGCCGCCAGCGTCTCCCATTAGACATGGATAGACTAGTGCCCTCGGTTTTTGTCTCAGGAACTAACTTCCAATGCATTGGACTGCCCATCCACCAGCTATGTTATATTTGTATGCTATTACGCAGGATCTGTAAGCTTCTAAATATATTTATTTCCATATTTCCGACTACAGTGCCTCAACCAGTACAGTCAGTTACAGTTACCAACACATCTGCACTGACGGTTGATATCGCATGGACTCCACATCAAGGCACTGATGTATTTGATAGATACAGGTAAGATGCCCAGACCAGTGAATTTTCATTCCAATGATTTGCCACCGATTTGTTATCAGACGAATTGGGAGGATTTCTCTGTGAATCTTTCTTTCTGAGAAAAATATTGCTGGAGTGAATTTTGGGGTAAACAAAGAAACATTGACTGGAGTTAGATTTGAATCAGCGACCCCTGGATTAATGTTCTGGCGCTCTACCAACTGAGCTATCCAGCCCTAATGTTGGCGGTCTCCTTATTTTGTTAATATCTTTGTTCGGGGGGTGCCAGTCAGAAGCCATTCAACTGGTTACTGCCGTGTAGCCAGGGATCTCACCCAAGTATACAATACAACCATGACAACTTGTGTTTACATACGTCAACAGAGATAGTTTTTTTTAAATATTTTTGTTTTTAACTGTTTAAATCATTTCTTTCAGGGTATCATACATTACTGAAGCTGGTGATGAAGTTATTGCAGGATCCGTAGACAAGAACGACCCCAATGAATTCACTGTGTCCAGACTTGAACCAGAAAAGACATATACGATTAACGTGGCTGCTGTCAGTGGGCCAGTGGGTGAAGAAACGTACAGTGAACCCAGAGGAGTTGAGGCAAATACAAGTAAGTTTACAGCGATGAGGTTTGTTCAATGTAAATGAATGGTATCCGTGCATGTTCATGGCCATTCGTTACAGTCCACTTCCGGCTCCAAATCGTCATTACTTACCAACTGGATAGAGTATGTGGTAGCAACCATGACTTGTAAAGATTGACAGACTTCAAAATGATCTGATTCAATCTGAAAGCTCAATTTATGTATCATATCAATTTGTTTATGGCCCAAATAGCTCCTATTTATTTTACTCTGTTTTACTGAATTTTGCACGTTGTGCGATTGTAACAAAATGAAACTCATCTGTGCATGCAAACTGTGTGGAAGGTAGTGCATGTACCATACATTACGCATAACTTGAATACTCTTGAGTACAAAAGTTAGTACAATTGTGTGTGCTGTTGTGTGTCAGAACAATGGCGGCAGTTTGCTTACTTTTCTAATGGGATTTTAATGTATCGGACTTTAAGTGGCGTTGTCAAGGCTGTGATTGGTCAATGCGTTAGTAGGCAGGGGCTTAATGGATCGGTCTGATGGTTCAAAACTTAATACCAGGAGCAAATGCTGTTGAAAATAATTCCATCTCAAGTACTGCAATGTGTGAGAAAATTTCCCACCTCACTCTGCTTCTTACAGCCTTTTACCAACACAAATATTTAAAATAAAATGAAAAAAAACAGGACAAAATTTGTCACAGATGAGAACAGGTGGAAATGCTCGATCGAAAAACCAATGATGTATCACCGTCCCTTCAACTTGTATCTTTCTCTTTCTTTAGCTGCCGTACCCGCTGGAGAGGTGCTGGTACGGGGATTAACATCGACATCCGTGGATGTTGTCTGGGCCCCTGTGGGCTCCCTTAGGTACAACGTCATCATTGCAGATACAGTTGACTCAATGTCTGTGGTAAGACATCTAGTATTACAAATATTGACTGCTTCGAGTGTCGTGGTTAGTTGTAACCATAGCACAAGTCAAATCAGTCAAGTTTTGTTTTATAATACCCCATACACATATTGTGCCCAGACGTCTAGGTACCAAGAAACTACTGTTGCTATGGATATAGTACATTGGTTGCTATGGGTGTAGTCAGAGCTGCCAACTCTCCCTGATTCTGCAGAAAGTTCCCTGAAAATAAACCAATCTTTCCATGTTCTGTTGAACAAATTTGAAAATGTACCTGATTATGGAATCTTGTTCCCAATCAGGGCCCAATTTCATGGCTTTGCTTACCATGGAATTCTGCGCTTACGCCCTGCCACGGCTCATAGGAGTACGAGCTTTACAGGGTACCGTAAGCGCAGAATTCTTTGGTAACCAGTGCCATGAAATTGGGCCCTGGTTAAATGTAATTCTAATTATCTCCCTGATCGCTGTACAAAATCTCCCTGGTTGCAACATGCAAATGTTGGCAGGTCTGGTGTAGTACATTGGTTGCCGTTGGTTCGATACAGGTATAGCGTGTCATGTTTGCGGGGCTTTCTAGTAAAAATAAGACATATCATGTGACTCGCTCTTAACCAATCAAAAGGCAGAATCTTTGTAAGGGATGTTTTAATAGTTTACATGTACCCATTTGATCCATTTGAAAAATAAGCTTTGCATGGTGAAAATTCAAATCTAAACAGGTTTGGAGCCATGGGTTGTAGAAAGTAGCGCAGGTGTTCAGTTATAAGCTCATCAATTTGAATAGTGTCTGGTTCCTTGACTTGCACGGCAGTCACTTGAAGCGAACATGCGGTTTTTAATCTCTCAGATTACAGACAGCGCACTGTGCTACAGTTCTGTCAAATAGGTAAGAGTACACAGACAATACTCGCGGGTAAATGTTCTTTGAAAATTAAAATCTTTCTTCAATGATGCACAATGACTAAACATGTTTGCGTGCAGTGTGACTTCAAAACGGTTGTGCATATACAATGTAGAGTGAGCGCTCTAGTCAATATATATAGCTCTATGGTAGTAATGCACTACTTGTCGTATTTTTGTTTCCGTTCCCCGATAGGTGCTCGATGAAGCTGTGGAACCAGTCAGTTATGAGTTCACCGGACTAAAACCATCCACTGTGTACATTGCGACAATCAACGCCCTGAATCCAACGGCTTCCTTCACCAAAGATGTTCGCACAAGTAGGATTCAATTTGTCTTTCTTGTTATCATTAGAGTTTCATATTTGTAGGGCTGAAAGCAGTTGTACTTTTGATAAAGTGGAAGAATGCTATCTTTCCATATGTTTGTAAGCTTGAGGGGTAGGGTTGGAATAGCAAATCTTTCCTTGCCTTCCACCTCTAGGACCCCAGTTTGAATCCCACCGGGGCACTATGTGGATTGGCTTTTCAGTCCCTACCTGACTGCGTGGGTTTTCCCTGGTCTATTTCTCTGGGGTTTTCCCTCCCAAATCTTAAACTGAAACTTCCTTCCTTGTCTTCTCTCCATGGGGTTCTTGGCTAGTATAGTGATTAAGTTTGCTTTTCTGAGAACCTTGGCTTCACAACCAGAATAAATTAAATGAAAATGAAAACGAGCATGGGTGCACCAATTGTATTTTTGACCGTATGGGGGCGCTTTCAATGGCGAATTTCCTTGAATCACATTTACACTTTTGTCTTATTTTGACTGCCTGAATGTTGTTTTCTTGTACCAATAGCCAAATAAATAATAATAACAATAATAATATTAATAACAACAATGAAAGAAACAGTTCGCATCCAGGTCATGACACTTGTGTCCTTGAGCAAGACACTTAACCATATAATTGCTTCAAATAGGGGAAGAGGCAGTTATGTTTGTCTTGCAACGGATTCATTTACCCCTCCCTGTTCTTAGCTGTGCTGTGAAGAGACTTGCGTTTATATCTCGCCATGTCTTGTTTCTGCGCATTGGGGCAGGTTTTTATCCCTTCAAAAAATAGCCCACATCTCGAGTGGCCTTTGGGCCTTGTGATGGGCAAATTGCATGAAAAAATAATAAAAATGTCTTTTGTTTGACATCTTCCGCACCACCTAAATTTAGTTGACTCAAACCCTCATGCGGTAAAAAAATACAGCAAATTGTGGCTCCATCCGCAAAGGCAACTGCCCAGCAAGGATCCTCATGTGGCCTATACGTGTCTCAATCCCTCGGTGATTGAACCAGATCACCACCTATGTAGAAATGTACACCGCAGCTACCCTAATGACGACAATAAAGTTTTAAGGTGTCATACGTTCACATACGTGCCCATCAATATGTGTATCGTTTCTTTAAACCAGGTCTCGCTGAAGCACATGATACAACTATCTCGATATTCATAAAGATGACTTGTACATGCTTGAAATTCATCCATTTTATTCCTCAAGCTTTGTGAGTTACTTGTTATGATCGATGGAAGGGGTGGGTTGAATTTGGGCCTCCAGAAGTCTAGCACGATTCCCACTTTTTCTGCCTCTTTTCTGACGAACAACACAGTCTTGCCCTTGGGAATGAATGTTCACACCACTGGGCGGGGCAGTGACCAATGGCCTCAGTTTCAGCAAAGCGTCCTCGGTGTATACAAAAGGCAAAAAACAAAAACTCCATGGGTTGATATAAAAACATGGCTAAATTTACCGATAAGAAGTGCAGTGACGATCCTCTGCCATAGCAGCATTGTACTTGACGATATTATACAGCCTTACAGACATCAACAGACAACAGTCGATGCAGTTCACAAATAAAACGTGAAATAAGACTAAAATTACGAACAGAAAATTGCATGCGGGTGGTCGTCACTGAACAGCGCCCTCATCATAATTTTCACAATTTTCCCTGATCTCTTCATGTCAGATCCCAGTTCTCCTGGTGCCCTGACAGTAAGCAGAATCACCCAAATGTCATTCACCGTAGAATGGGAACCAGCAAATAATCCATTTGACGGATACACCCTCGATCTCGTCGGGCCTGGTAACCCGACCTATGAAAGAACAGTGGATTCAAACACAACCAGGGCTGACTTCTCCACACTGCAGCCACTGTCGGAGTACCGTGTGGTGGTGAGGTCGAGACTAGACGAAGTGAACCCGTTCCCAGACCAGTATGGAGATCAGGCAGCGGAGATGGTGGTGTCAACTGGTGAGTCTCCCCGAAATCTTAAAATTAGAATCCGATTTTCTACCATCAAAAAAATGTAACTAAACTTAGGCTGTATCCAAATTAGCGGCTACGACAACGGCTTTGGCTGTTGCGTATGGTAATAATAATAATAAAAAAACATTTATAAAGTGCAAAACAATAGCAGATTACCTCCGCCTCAAGGCGCTGTAAGTAACAAAAAGTAAGTCCGAACCAGCCGAAATTTACAAAGCAAAGTATTACACAGCTAAAAATAGTTTAAATACAAAAATAAGTTACAAGGCTAAAAATACTGTTTAAATAGATGATTCTACAATAAGCTTTAAGCTATGTCATAAAGTATTGCCTAAAAAGATGAGTCTTAAGGCGAGACTTGAATAGCTCTATGGTTGGCAACTCCTTGATGATTGGTGGAAGGCTGTTCTAAAGAGAAGGAGCTAATGGTGCTGGATGTCCTGGGTACTTCAACGCATGAACAAGAAAGGAATTTTCATGCTGGTCATGACGAATACAAAAATTGGATTGAAGTAATTTGAATTGAATTTCCTCTCCACAGTCATTGCATTTGATGAGATAGTCATCCGCAGCTACACTACTACCACGATCACTGCAATCTGGATGGAAAACATGGCTGCCGTCAATGGTTACCGGATCTATATCTACCGGTCAAGTGCTGGACGGGGAACCTTCCAGACACAATTGGTTAACCCCAGCAACACGTTCCAAACTCACAGCTTTCCGGGACTTTCACCAGGGGTGTTGTACACGATTGAGGTCGTGGTGACATCAACGCTCACTCTGTCAACATCGCAACGAACCCGTAAGTATACAAAACCTCTTGAAATGATAATGCAAACAAATTGAGAATGACAATGTCGTCACTGTGTTATATTGCAATCTTATGTGAATGCGTACCGTGTAATGCATTCTATAATTAGGAAATAACATAATAATTAGGGTGGCATGGATGGCATGTGCGTAAAGCACTCGCCTCTCACCAATGTGTCCCTGGTTCGATTCCCGGCTAGGGCCATATGTGAGTAAGAGTTGTGCGTTGGTTCTCTTCTGTGCCTTGAGGGTTTTTCTCCAGGTCATCCGGTTTTCCTCCCTCCAGAAAAACCAAACACTTTCGATTTCAGGCTGTGCTCCATGGTCATATATATGGGTTGATGTTTCTGGCTGCCGAAGGCGCCCTTGAATGCCTGCAGCTCGAATACGCATAGCCGTGTTCACAATTCAGCTTCTCAGCTGCCGGTAAGATGATTAGACCTCCAAAATTATTATTATTATTATTAAACAGTGTGTCTACCCAGTCTTTAGTGTGTGGAAATGACTGGCTTGGTCGTTGTTAATGGACCGAGCTGAAGCTACCACCTACCGTGCAGTGAAGACTGAGTTCCTCACACTGTTATTCCCATCAATGAATACCTTTAACGAAAAAGACGAAAAAAAGAAGTTAAACATTAACAGAATTTGTGAGTTTTCTTTCGCCGATACTTTTAGACTTGTTCTATTCATGTTCAAGGGCCATTCTTTAGGCTGTTCAATTTTTGCGTGGCACCTCATCTCTTACACAACTATTTATGCATATTTTCAAGAACCAGACTATGAGCTTTGAAACTTAACATTACCATATATGGAAAAAAAACTTACATTGGTTTTCGGCTTCATGCTTTACATTGTGTTGGTTTCATGTGCATACCAGCTACTTCAAATTGATACATTGTATGTGTGTTCAAGCATACGCCTGGTATGCGCGTGCACGCGCCAGCAACATATCGTCAAAAAAATGAAAAATACGCTCAAAGAAAACACTTGACTTGATAGTTCCCTGCACAAGATGCAAAGTGCAAACAGAAAACAGTGCTTGTTTTAGGGGTCATTATACGCTAGTTCATAGAGCCGGTCTTTCTGTCACATGTTGACACCCACAACAAGACCCAGTCTTCAACCAGTCAGAGTACATGTAAACTGTTCAAGTCATTTATTAATCAATAAGTAGAATAATAATTTGGGAGGCTAATCATCCTTGCTTGCAGCTGAGACGCTGAATTGCAACTTACGCGGCTAAAATGTGGTAGAGCCGCAGGCATGTAAAGACACCTTTTGGCAGTCGTCTGCATCGACCCACGGAGCACAGCCAGAGGTCGAAAGTTTTTTGTGGAAGGAGGTCAACCAGAGGGTCCGTAGAAAAACCCTCGTGGCACAGCAGAAAACCAAAGCACAACTCCACACATATATGGCCCTAACTGGGAATCGAACCTGGGCCACAGTAGTGAGAGGCAAGCACTTAAAGCACTAGCCACCCATGCCACCATGAATTTATGCATTTCAACATGAAAAATTGTGTAAACAGATTGTCACTCTACACGTGTTTTTTTCTTCCTTGAACACGTTTGTATGCAGCAAGATTCATGAATCATGCCCTAACTGTCAATAAAGAACCGTTGTTCCAAAATGTGCAGATGAATGATATTGTTAAATCGTAGAGATTTGTGTACTTTGGGGGCAATCCTTAGAGCCTACCCAAGGACCAATGTTTTAATTTCTCATACCATCAGGTGCCAGTCAACCAGGCATCCCCTTCAAGCTGGCTTCATCATCGACCACTCTCTCTGTCGGTTGGAACCCATCTCCAGGAGAGGTGGATTTCTACCTGCTGGAATATCTACCAGAAGACGGTAGCTCCGCCAATCCCATCACGGTACCAACTGACCAAGGCACTTCGTTTGTCCTTCGCGAGCTACTGCCTGGTGAAGACTACACAGTCTCTGTCAAGGCCGTCGCTGGCTCGGGCACAGACAGGACGATCAGTGCTCCGAGCACTAGCATCTTAAGAACAGGTATAGTTAAAGAAATATGGTCTCACCTTGGGTGTGACATTTGAATTTAAGGCCGCATCCGAATCGATGGCTCTTGCTCTGGCCACGGCTCTTGCTAAGGGTGTTTTTATAGGCATCCTATACTTCAACGCATGATGGCACGGCGATCTAGCCATATTGAATGTCTTAACAACTAATTAAAGCCCCAGCTCAACATTTTAAAATTGACTGTAAATGCTTCCATTCTTTGCACAAATCAAGATATGTGTAATAAAACCAACCTGTGAAAATGTCAGCTCATTTCGTTGCTTCATTTGCGAGAAAACAGTAAGAATGCATTGAGCATTTTTGTATGCATTCCTATAGGCAGAGTTTGCAGTCTCACTGAGACGAAAACTGATTTTGGATCTTATTTAATTTGTTTCAAAACGATAACACTTAAGGAAGAAATATTTCAAGGAAAGTTTTCTACCATCATTATCCTTATACCATAAAGGTATATGTAAATCTGTGAACATTTATGTTTCTTTTATTACCAATGTTGAGCTGTGGCTTTAATGTTTATATTATTTATTACTTGTAATTTTTGTTTGTTTGTTTGTTTTTGGCGAGTTGCGAAGCAGAGCGAGCCTATGTAATGACGATTTCCGTCCGTCTGTCCGTCCGTCGGTCGTGCCGTCCGCCCGTCCGCGCTAACGAGGCACCAGTCTTATCATGGGTGTGCGGGGTCTTTATGAACAAGTGGGGTTAACCCCACATTTGCCAATCCAACAGTGTGTTTTTTATCTTTTAAGGGGTCTGTCAAGTAATTTGCGATAACCCCGCTTTTTTTTTGTCCAAACTCCTTGTACAAAATCCATTATAGAATTGTCCGTATGATTAAAAAGGTTTAACACGAATGATACCCTCTTTTTGGATTTTCCGTGCTTCCCTGGTATGCTGCTGTATGAAGCATTGGCACCATAAAGTTTTCATCTGTACAGCCTAAATCGCACGCGATACGACAAAGGGTATGTATGCCGTATGTTTCTGCACGTCTTGAAAAAAGACTAGGCGATTAATCGTGCGGCAGTGGAAATTAAGGCATGGCATCGTGTGAAGCTAGTTGTCAATGTCTGAGAGGAAAAGCAACAGGTATGTAACACGAATATTCGATAACATTTTTAGGAAACTGAAATGTTTAGAAGGCCTAAGTATTATGCCATTTTTAACACAAATTCTGGGTGGTCTGTATATTTTATGAAAATGAATTTGGGCAGGCTTTTTTTCAGGGGAGAATTAGCTGTTGGGTTGTCGTTGCCGTTGCAATCAACGATCAAATGTGCATCATAGAGTTTAGACTTAGACTAGAGTTCAAACTTTAAAGTACCCAAATAGATTGTTAATCATCCATGTTAACTTTAGTTATAATATTTCATTTTACGGAAAATTTTCCATATCTGACTGCCACTTTCTAAGGGATTTTTTGTTTTTTTAATGGATGTTGGGCTTTATTTCCCTTTTTTAACATTCCTCTCCAGGAATTGGTAGCTAAAACACAAATTATTGACCTTAAAAAAGAAAAATCAAGTGGATGTTTCATCGCGCAGCCGGAACTTTCGCACATTCACGCCCAAAGGAACTAAAATGGCTTTTTGTTTAGCGAGTAGCGTTGTCAAACCCCAACATAGACGTGAAAATGGCGTATTTTTCATGATTTTGACACTTTGTAATCATTCAAAGTACCTGTTCCTCTCTGTATACATTCTGTCAACCTTTCTGGACAGGTAAGGATATAATTTGACCTAAATTAAGGAAGATAAAGTGGCAGCCGGATACAGCATTTTTGCCAAACTGACTGGTTTACCATCTGATTACTAAATACTTGGCCCTAACCCCTTACTAATGCTAAAAAGAAAGAAAGAAAAAAAACTCATAGTAGGCCTACTTAATATCAATTTTTCTGAATGTTCACGGTCTAATGATCTAACAATGTAAGGTCAGATAAAGTATTTTAAAAAGCAGTTTCTTTGCCCCTACATGCATCCAATTTTATGGCTGCATGGAAATTTTATTTAGGTGTTTTTGTTTATATTTTTTTTAAATGTAGGAAACATTGGAAAACATAAAAACTATCCAAAATTTTAATTGTTCATGTTTCCAACAACATTAAACTTTGAAGCCAATGAAAGATATAAAGCTGGTCTATTATTATTAATAAGCAGGTGGTCAAAAAAGCTGCCATCTTGAAAAAATAAAAAAATAAAATAAAAGGGGGCCTCTTCAGTCCTTTTTCTAAAAAGGCTGGGATAAGATTTCTTTTTTAGCCTTACACTACAGATCAGTTTGTTATTGCCCATAATTGGCTATTAGAAATGTGAACAAAGTAAGGTTTTGTTTGATTTGGTGTTTTCCCATGTGGAAACCTCTCATTTTGGAGGGGTTAATAAATAGTTGCTTAGCATCCCTGCCCCACCTCAACCTATTTTTTATATTTCCTTAAAAAAAACTCAAAAACATTTGTCAGTGGCACTGCAACTTCCAAACTCACACATTAATGTACTGTTCAACGTCAATTACACGGCCACAGTTGTTGCTCTATATTCTACATATGTCAAGTAGCTTACCCCATAATGTTGGACATTGTGATTTTTCTGGCCTCACAAATATTTGGACAAATAGAATGCAGTATACTCTACATAAGTCAAGTAGCTTACCCCATAATGTTGGACATTGTGATTTTTCTGGCCTCACAAATATTTGGACAAATAGAATGCAGTATACTCTACATAAGTCAAGTAGCTTACCCCATAATGTTGGACATTGTGATTTTTCTGGCCTCACAAATATTTGGACAAATAGAATGCAGTATACTCTACATAAGTCAAGTAGCTTACCCCATAATGTTGGACATTGTGATTTTTCTGGCCTCACAAATATTTGGACAAATAGAATGCAGTATACTCTACATAAGTCAAGTAGCTTACCCCATAATGTTGGACATTGTGATTTTTCTGGCCTCACAAATATTTGGACAAATAGAATGCGGTGTATTCATTAATTTGGACCAATGTAGAGTATAATACACATTTACAAATTTTTGATTAACTTGTCTTTTCAGATTCAGCAAAATGGCTAGTACAGAGTGTGAAATGAAAGGTATGCAAACTGTTTAAGAAACAAAATAACATTGAGAGGCCACCATTTCAGCTTGTAAAACTTGTGGAAGCTGGCTTGCCTAAAATGCCGCCAGTATTGCATGCCAAGTGTGATCTGTAAGGGATGCAACCAGTGGAATTGTGTCATTTTAAAACTTAGATGAAGACAATTACAAGCAGACCAATAGAGTATCTGGGAGTACATGTTGGTGTGTGGGGTTCTGGTTAAGTACCTTTTAAAAAAAAACAAAATAGTATACTATTGCCTATTAGACATGATTGAAGCATAACAATGATAATTTAAAGTGAAAGTGTCTGATTTTGTAAATTTAAGCATATAATTATTGTTTTTTTCAGATGGACAGCCAGTCCTTGGTGGCCAGGATACATCTGGGGAAGAAAGGAGAATATGCTTTCTTTGAGGAGAAAGAAGAGTGAGTAATTTAATTATATTTCGTCCTAGTTGTCAGACTCACACTGTATTATTGTTCCTTGTAATACGGTTTGCACCACCCTTTGAAGAAAACGGTTCATTCCTTTATTCATAAAATGCAAATTAGCTGTAGTCCACCTGTACAAACCCACCATGAAACCACTGAACCATGTCCACACAGGAGATATCTGCTTCTCAAAGAAAGGTCCCTTTAACACGTTGACTGCCGTGCATAATTTCACATGGCGTTCCCATTTGCCAAGCCTTAGGGCCTATGCGCATGCGCGCATACTTAATAGGTACCGGTACTTACTTAAATAGTTTGAACATGTACATTTTATAGAAGCATGTCCTCACCACTGCCAGCAGCTTATTGGTTGCGCCATCAGTGGTGCCAGTGTATTCAAGTTACAATGCAAAGACCTTTCATTTTCTACGAGTATATTCGTAGTGGCAGACTCCGGTACACCTGTTAGTACGAGGATATTCGTAGTCGGCAGTCAACGTGTTAACAGTGATAGTTTCTCAAGATGAGGTTGAAGTCATTCCTGAGATGGTTACAAGTGAGCAGGTTACCAGTGAGCAGGATGGTCAGTCTGGTCGAGAATCTCCAGACTCCACCAATGGTGAAAAAGATGGGATCATGGAGCGCGAGTTTCTGCCGGTTGATGAAACTCCTTCCAATTCCACACAGGTGAAAACTCGTAAGAGCTTCCGGAAGAGAACTTGCACAATTGCAGTTGTTTGTGAAAGCTGTAGTGAAGAGTTTGGTGCAGATTCAGCAGATGAATCAGATACATCAGAAGTTTTTTCCTGTCTTGGATCTCAGCGTCAAGGTAGGGATTGTGATGATGATGACGAAGATGATTCGTCAAGTGAGCAAGATACTTTATCAGATGTGTGTTTCCCATAATGGGCAAAGCAAGTTCAATATGAGCGAGATGTCTCAAATGAAAACTGGTTGGCAATTAAGATACGTCCCAGGGAAGCAAAAAACATGACCTGCAACCAACAGAGTGTGACACAAAAGAGCAAAAAGCAAGCTGAAAGAAAGAAAGAGACGTATCGCTCTTCTACGATTTTGAGGATACCATGAACACAATTCCTGAGTCATCAAAAGAGGACAAGGAAGTGTTGTCATTGGGAGACGGTTCCATTCTGGTGTGTTTGATGTAGCACAATATGTTCCTTGCCCTAGATGTAATGAGTGGTTGACATACAAGCTGATAAGCCAGTACCGCTGTCCTGCTGGTGATGGTTTTAAAGACCCAAGATCAGCGTTGGAGACACAATCCTTGGTAATTTCAGGTAGAATAAGTGAAAAAGTAAGTGAACTACTCGTAAGTGAGGTCTTCTCTATTATGCGTCATGATGAGGTGGGACAACTGGCCAGGAAGGACTCACTTATTGTCTGTCTGGGTAACCAGTGGTTAGAGCGAAATGTAGTAACAAATTGATGCGTGGGAGTTACACAAGCGGCATTATGAGGCTTGCAACCAATTTTTGATTCAGCTGCATACCTTTTCAGTGGTGCACGCTTGGAATGAATGCATTCGTCCCCAAAACCTATGCTGTAGCATACATGTACTTTATACATACACTAAAGTTAACATTACGCTTTGGTTAATTCCATCCATCTCTTCTTGGAACACTGCCTCACCAGATTGTAATGTTCCTACAGAAATATACATTCCATTCTGCAGTGTCTCACTTCATGTGGTTAAAAACATACATGTATGCACAACCAAACTGAAATTTCAACTATTATTGTGATAAAAAAACAACAACAACAACAACACGCAGTCAAATAGTAAAGTTTTGTTTTGAAATGAATAGTATACGTGCATGTTGCTTTGACAGAATATTTGATTACTATTCCAGACTGGAAGAGGCGTACCGGTCATTGTTCTGGAAGAGGTGAAGTGTTTGCTTGAATATCTTGTTGATCCCGCTGTTCGAAGTAAAGCAGGAGTTCATCCGGACAATCCTTACATTTTTAGTTCTTCTCGTAAGTACATTTTCTATTAGGGTGTTAATATCCTAAACATTTTCGCTGTTTTCATTATTGGTTCAATGATCAAAATAAGATTTATTTTGAAAGCTTACTTTTGGAAAGGTGCTACTTCCATCAATTGCCATCTGAAATACTGTAATCTTTTAGAAATAAAAAAATTGACCAAAATGCCATGTAAGCAGAACATGCAAAAAATAGTTGATAAAATAGAAACCTTTATTCACTGTTTTTTTTTCCAGAAACATTAGCACCGAATGTAATGAAACTTTGCTGGAGTTAATGTGCAAACTGAATAATCGAAATGAATGAACTATTAAAAAAAAAACACTGATATATTATATCGTTGAGCCATATTGTGACATTTCAGTGTTATGCAACATTATTGTATTTGCATTTTCATAGATGTATTGAATGATACATCGACGTTTATATATGTTCAGGTGGTCTTGGTGTTGTGAGAAGCTACAACAGCCTAACAGCTGTTTGTAGTAAAGCAGGTCTCGAGCAGCCACAAAAGATAACAAGTGTTAATCTGAGAAAGTACGTGGCAACTGTTACGCAGGTAAAGCCCAAGGCTTGGAGTTCTGTGTTTGCATATTGTGTATTGAGCAGTGAAAATGAACGTAGAGCCCTAGCGCATGCCTTTGGTTGGTTTGATTTTGATGCAGTACACAATATGTACACATGGATTCCCGACCTAAGTTTGATAATTGTGTATGGTTAATGAAGAATTACGGGTTTAGTCTGAAGATATATTGGACCATCATGAAAGGTCACATGGAATCATGTGCTGCAAACTGTCTTGCATCATTTTTAAATTTTTTTTTTAATGTAAGTTCGCCCCAAACAAGGCTCAAAGCCACTCTCGGTAAAGGGCTACAAAGAAGAAAACATAAACATGCAGAAGCTCAGTGAAGCTGAAGGAAGGAATTGATGTTCCTCTTAAAAGATTCCAGGTCATAAGATGAAGGAAAACATACACCAGGCAAGGAGTTCCAAAGGGATACAGTACGTGGAAAAAAGCTAGTGGAATAGTTCTGCATCTCGGCACAGCCAGAGTGAAAGGATAAGAACAGGTAGAAAGCGTGGTCTCATGCCCAAACACCCGGGCAGGAGGAACCAAGTTGGCTAGACTGGTGGAACATTTACCATGGAAATATCTGTAGAACAGGCAGAGGCTGGCTACAGACCTTCGATGAGAAAGGGGTTGCAACGCCGATCCTAACTCTTCTCCAACCAAATTAACAATGCATTTCTGCACTCGATCTAATAAGGGTAAGTGGCAGGCGGAAGCTCCGGCCCAAATGTGTCAACAGTACTCCATGAGGGGACGTATAGTTGTCTTATACAGGTAGAGAGAAGCCTGAGGAGGTAAAAATTTCCGAGCTTGATACAGGCAACCAACTCGCATGGAGGCACTCTTGGCGATGCCTGAGATATACTTCTCCCAACCCGCATTGGTGGCGATGTCAAGTCCAAGCAGGCGCAAGTAAGATATCTCAGGCAGAGTGGTTAAACCCATACGGATAGAGGGGAATGTGTCATTTCTAGAGTGAGAAAGGGACAGCAGTTTAGTTTTCTTTGGGTTGAAGGTAACTAACCAATCGTTCCCCCGCTTCTGAACATTCTCTAAATCCACCTCACCTCGCTCTAAGTCCACCTCACCTCGAGAAGTGCTGGAATAGTTAGGGGAAACACAGTAGAGGGTTGAATCATCAGCATACATGGCAAGCTGAGACAAAACTTGATCGGGTAGATCGTTAATGTAAACAAGAAAGAGAGTTGGACCAAGGACTGAGCCCTGTGGAACACTTGAATTGATAGAGTGAGTAGGAGAAGATTGACCCTCAAGGACAACCTTCAACTTACGGTTGGAAAGGAAGGCAGAGTTTATAGATAACACTCTACCTGACACACCATATGACTGAAGCTTGTGGAGCAGGCCATTATGCCAAACTTTGTCAAAGGCCTTTGAGATGTCCAAAGCCACAACACGAGTCTCACCCCTGTGATCTAAGGCCATTCTGAATCGGTCGGTAATTACAGACAGCAGATCACCGGTCGAGCGGGAACAGCGAAATCCATACTGGCAGTCAGTCAGAAGGTCATTGTCTTCCAGGTGTCTAAGGAGCTGTTGGTTGACAAAGCATTCAAAGATCTTACTTGTTACGGGAAGCAGACTGATAGGACGATAATTAGTAGAATCTGAACGCTCACCAGCACCTTTGAAGACTGGTACAAAGGATGCCACTTTCCAAGATGAGGGGAATGCAGTCCGCCAAGCATGAATTGAAAAGCTTTGCAAGAACAGGAGAAAGTTCCGGAGAACACATTTTCAAAACAATTACAGGGATCCCATCAGGGCCAGTCTTCTTGGAGGCATCCAAGGTTTTCACAATCCGGGCAATCTTCTTGGGGGGGTAATAAGAGGATTAGGGACCTCAGCGGCTGTACGGGAGGGGAAAACAGGAAGTGGATGCCCCACATGGTTGAGTGTAGATTTAGAGACAAAGTTGTCGGCAAAAAGATTTGCCTTATCTAGAGGAGAAGTAAGAACTTCAGGACCTTGAAAGAGAGGAGGAATGGAGGACTTGTTGCGATTTAGAACACTGTTTGTAATCCTCCAAAAATCCCTAGTAATCCCTGTGTAGTAATGGAACTTGCTACTGAGTTTGCATATTGCAGCTTAGCATCCTCTAAAACTCTCTTACAGCGATTACGAGCTTCATGGAAAAGCTGCTTACTATCTAAAGTGCCAAGAAGATGATACTTGAAGAAATACTTCTTGAAGAAATGGTTATGATGATTAATTGCTGCAGCACAAGCTGGGGTGTACCAAGTTTGAGAATGGGCCTTGATCTGGTAGGTACGTGACGGGATGGAAATCTCCATACCAAGGTTAATCCATTGGGATACCTCATCTGCTGCCAAATCGGGACCGAGTTGAAAAATTGTTGACCAAGGTACATCAGCAACAAAAGATCCAAAACCATCCCAGTCAGCTTTTCCGAACTGAAAAACAGTATGGTGAAAGTCCTGAAATGTAGTTGAGGGGGTAGAATATGAAACAGAAACAAAAATAGTTGAGTGATTCGAGTTGCCTATTGGTGGCAAGACCTTGGCAACACAGTCGTCTGGGTTAGAACACAAAAAAAGATCCAATAGGTACCTACCATCAGAAGCTCGGCCCATAATGTGAGTAGGGGATGATACGATCTGAGTGAGATCTTGCGAGATGGAAAATTATATGTTGCAATGCCAGGAATGTCAGTATTTCGAGATGATGAACGTTGAAGTTACCAAACACCATGACTTGAGAAGCAGTGTGCTGGGAAATAGCCGATAACTGCTATCAGAGATTGCATCAAGCACTGCGCAGGAAGATGTTGCAGGCAAACGATACAAAAAATACAGGTAAGTTGTGGAGTGGAGAAGAGAGAGCTGAAAGCACATGTATTCTTGGTTGTTACATTCCAGAGTGCTTTCACGGGCTAAAGGCAAGGTTTCATTAACATAGACGCCCAGACCATGATATGGAGGATGGTCAAGGCGATGAAAGATATATCCAGGTAATTTAAAGGAATCGGAGGAAATGTCACTGCTCAGTTTGCTCCCTGACAGAGCTAACAAGTCAGGTTTATTGTTAGAAACAAAAGACTGAACAGAAGTGAAGTTGGAATGGAAACCCCTGATATTGGAAAAGGCAATACCAACGCTGCGCACCAGAAGGTGGGTTTGCGCGGGCAGGTAAAGATTCTTGATTCTTAGTTTGTATTGTCATGTTTGTATATTTTTAGAAAGAGATAAGAAAGGGTATCAGTCAGTCCAAGGTTTGATGCTGGCCCAAAATACTCAGAGGAATCAATATAACTCAGACGAACACAATTGTCATAACAATGTCACCCGATGGCCTCAGGAATGCAACCGAAAGTGGGTGCACGGACCACCAATTCATGCATGTCCATGGCAGTACAACCACCTCGACATTTTACACCTGTCGATAGGTCAGCCTCTCAGAGAATTACCATTGAGTTCGGGACCCTGTACTACCAGGCAGGCATGACCTGCGGCATGTTTATTTCCGGTACCCTTCGGAGAGGCAGAGTTCTAAGGTTCCAATGTGATCTAAACGTTGCGCCTACAGCCACATTCATCACAACTGATCACCGTCGCCGTTTGTTATTGTTGACTATAAATACATAGACACGTGATGAGGTTTTAACCAATCAGATCATTTAAAGTGTCACAGGTTTTTAAGAATTAATGATGTATATTTGTTACAAATTAAAAAAACTTTTTAGGTTCTCAACTTGAAGCCGTCTGAGATGACATGGGTATGTGACCACTTGGGTCACTATAGATGTCCACAGAGAACACTATCGGCTCGCTCAGATGTGATAGAACGTATAGAAGTTGCAACAACTTTGCTGATGCAGGACCAAGGCATGGTAAAGAAGCACGTTGGGAAGAAATTGTCAGAGATTCAATTTACAGGTAGGATATTCTGGTAATTATGTAATTATTGCATCGGGGAGTACTAGAAGAATTTAGTTTGGCCCTTACATCAACAAACACACTGTATACTTTGTGCTTTCCAAGTGATACGAAAAAAATACACAGGCGACTCAGATTTTGGTGTTTCAAAATTATCTTATTTTACAAAGTTATTATAAAATACCTTGGCTAAAAAAAACAACGGATATGATAAAGTAACTTTTGGCTGCCATGAGAGTTGTTACCGTGTTAGTTACTTTGGATTGTTAGACAGATTTAATTATTTTTGTGATTGCCTTTGGGTGCAGAAGCATATTTGTCTGGACTTCACTTATGTTTTGGGGATAGTTAGTTTTAGCTGTAAGTACCTGTAAAAAATGCAAAAAGCATTTGCATGGTGAAAACATTTAAACGGTGAGATGTGGAAGTTCATACTAAATTGAGTGTGAAATTAGACATTGGTAATTTATTTGTCAGTGTGCCATCATAGAATTATTAGGTAAGTTTGTTTATTTTAGACTATATGGAGCTTATAATGATCGGAGATTGACAAGACAATATATGTATATTTGTTTTTAGATATCATAATCCCAGATGCACCGAGTAGGCCTAGCACCAGCAGCAGCAGCAGCAACAGCAGACAGCTAGTAGATACCCTAGATGATCCTACCCTACATGTAAGCCAGACAAATTCGCCAATCATTCCTGAATTGTATGATGCCACACCTTCAGATGAAGAAGAGAATGTCTTTTGGATGAGCAACATTGATGAAGGTATAGTTCTCTCTTTTTTAAAGTGGTAAAAAAAAAGTTGTCACACATGCATGGTTAAATAATCCACCAAAAATAAGGGGGACAAATTATGCCCTTGTTGCCGGTGTTTACAAAGCTGGGTGTGTGTCTGAATCACTCTTTCGGCGTTATCACGATAACTTAAAAATTAATACTTGGAATATCAATGTGAAATTTGGTTTGTAGAGTGGTCTTGGTACAACACATACACCTGTGGAGTTGAAGGTCACAAATGAAAATAAATATTTGTCACCAAAGTAGTTGGTCCAATGTCAAGTCTCTAGAACCAGTATGATGGCGGAGTATTTGTGTTTACCAAACATACAGTTTTTTTTAAAGGTAAATGTAAATCCCTGAAACAATTATCAAGGTGCTTGTATTGAAACATAATGTAATGATATGCACCCATGTCCATACAACAACAAAGAAATCACAGGAAGAATATACGAAAGACATTTGTTTGTAAAATTTCATATGGATTTTTACTTCCAGTTGAACCTCCAAAGAAGAAACGTGGCCGGAAAACTGCAAAGGTCACAACGAGACAGCCATGGACAGCTGCCGAGGAAAAAGAGCTTTAGACATACTTCAAGCACTTTTTGAGGACACACGAATGCCCAAGACAGGCTGACTGTCACAAAGCTTGTGATCTGAGCAAACAAAAACATGGGGAAATATGGAAGAGACCCAGAGAAATAATGAAGAAAAAAGTTTAGAACATGATACAGAAACTGAAATAAGTCATATCCCAAAGAAATAACAAAAGTCATTGACCTTGAGGTGAGGGGAGCTAATACCAATTATAACACCTCTTCCTTTGATTCTATCTGTTGATTGGCCAAACGTGCATCACGTGGTGTTGTGTATTTTTACTATCACACTGCACAACGACCAAAAGAACTATTAAATGGTACTATCCAACGACAACTTCGAACCTGGTGAAACGATCAAATAATATGGCACTTGAAATCCGATATGAGAACGAAGGCAGTGTGGTACCCCCTCTTTCTTTTTGTCAAGATTTCCTGTCAGATTTTATACAGTTGTTTGAAGACTGATATACGCACAGTTGTTAACGAATATTACCACAAAATGGATGAAATTGAGGTGTTATAAAACAAATATTGACTGCTTTATCTCGTGGCGTAGTAAAACTAGTCACTCTCGGTGATCCCCAGAGCCGCCTATCTTCCCTCGGCTCAGCCTCGGGAAGATAGGCTGCTCCGGGGATCACCTCGAGTGACTAGTTTTACTATGCCACTCGAAGCAGTCAATATTTGTATACTGTCCATCCAAAATAAACCATGTTATATTTGTTTTACTATATGCTTCATAACTTCTCTAGTTTGGCATCCTTGAGCTCAAGACAATGCGGATTGACATTTACTTGTGCCGCCATATTTTCATGTGTTTGTAGCTAGGGTGATGTTTGCGCCTGTGTACTACACCCATGCAACAGTTCCACTAGTGCTTCGTAAAGCGCAAGTGAAGTAGACTGTTACACATGTGACAGTCTACTACACATGTGTATATACCATGTGCGTGAATACTGGCACATGTGTTTAGTAAACAGCAAAAATAGCACATGGCACTTCACTTGATGCCGAATGGACCAGTGAGAATTCGGCTCTCGGTTTAAATATGTATGAGGTAAAGTAACATACAATAATTCAGTTGGAAAACCATTTTGTGTCTTGATGTTTTGGTACACGTATAAAGTTTTGAAAGTTTGATATTTTAGACTGCCTTGAACAATTTTTCAATGTAATTGTCTTCCGTTTGAGCACTTATTTTTTTGTTTTTAACACTGCTGAGTGCTGAATGAAAGCAAAATCACTTTGATAGTGTGTCATTGCAGGCAATCTTTGGGAGGGCTTTGTTAGACGTTAAAACATTTTGATTGCGCTGGTACCCATTAATTTTGTTCTGCAATAAATTTGTACATTTGAAATAAAATGGTACAGCTGACTAGTTAGTTTTTCAAAATCATCAACCTGGAACAAAATTTTAAAAATCTTTTCACAAAAAGAAATCCAGAAATGTGAAATCTAAAACTGCTACTAAACAAAAGAGACACTTAACACAAACAGGTTTTGCATTGTCATTCCAGCCAGTCTTTTAAAGTTACAATTGTGATGTTACTGGTGCACAACCAATGTTTAAAAGCCATTGTTAACTGTTTTTGCTATTGTTAACTGTTTTAGAAGTTTTTAACTTTGATCTTTCTATACAATCTCTTTAAAGTGTCTATAACACACCTCTCTTTAGGGTGTCTTAAACACAGCTACACCTCTGGTCATTTTCAGGGTTTTCGGCCTAATTTGAGTTTGACACAATATGTAATACATACACAAGGATTAATACACACACATGGATTTCCAGCCTATAATTTATTTTTGGCACATTACATACATATGGATTTTCGGCCTAATTTTGTGTTAACGCAATAGACATGGATTTTGCACATGGATTTTCAGCCTAATTTTATTTTTATACAATACGCAATATCTACACATGGATTTTCGCCCTGGGACAGGATTCTGGGTGCACCACTAATAAAAATGCATACTGAAACGGGTTTAGAACTCGTCAGCATGTTAATTCTGTAGGGCATTTACATGAAGTTCCTGAGTGAAAAGTGTATTTGAAAAATGTATTTGAAAATTAAGAAGTTGCAGAACTAACAAAATATTGTGTTGTACCAACAGTGCCAACAGTTTTCAACGGTTCAATTAAAATAATTAGCCTGTACCTCCATTTGATGCATGTTGGAGTGACCTTAATACTACAACAGTAGTGCTTCATTATACCGATTCTGTACTGTTGGTATGTGTGACTTAATTCCATTGTAAGCCACGCCCACTTCACACAAACTGGCTCCACCGATAGACCGATTGCGCGACCAATGTTGACATGCGGTCACATGACCTCCTATGAGTATAACTCCATACAGCTGATGGCAAAATACGTGTAAAGACATATGCCGTGACACCGAGTGAGTACAAAAACAGTCGATTTTACTTTTTTTAAGTGATAAATTAGTTAATCAGCCCCTTTATTTAAAATAGTATGTTGTGACATTAACTCAAATCACATCTCTGTTTCATAATTTAACAGAATTCTACTAAAAAGAGTTTTTTAAGCCATGCACTACCGGTGTCGGACGACTATGTAGCCACCCGTCTGTTATTTTGTTTGTAATGTAGGCCTAAATCACTATAAAAAAAAAGGGTAAAGAACGTTGGAAAAGTGAGCATTTATACCTAGCCTTGCAAAATTTCAGATAGGCAAAGGAATCACACAGTTTTGGAAAACAATTTCTTTTGATGGTTTCAGCTTCAAAACTTTGACATTTTTGTGCTGAAAAGTGTGTGATCGCAATCGTCTGGCCTAACATTCCGTCGTGCGCTGTACACACCGTGCACATTTGTACGTTACTTGTACAATTTTTAAGACTTGCTGGAACTATCCTTACTGGCTTTATTCAGCCACTCGAAGGTCTCTGGTACACACTCTGGAATATTTTTCACAGATTTCGAGCAAAAAAAGCCTTGATCGAATAAACTAATTGCAACAATCATCGTGTACCATACCACACTTTCCTATGGAGGATGTCGTGTGTGTTTACATTTTATACTCACAATAGGTCACGTGACGCGGGTCGGGCAATCGGTCTATTGATCTTGGTTGTTACATATATATTCTTAAATGATTCGATGTCTTCATAGAATTATAAGTTTCTGTCAAAAGAATTTTTTTTGGTTGAAATGGATGTGTTTTGGTAAAATTACCAACATATACCAGCTTTGGAGCCGGAAGTAATGAAAGGTACGTTCACGAGTGATGCAAGGTGACTTACCAACAGGACACTACCCCGTAATGTTTCTGGACTAGTTTACCCTGTATGCAAATAAACCAACCCCACATTATTGTGGATAAATCCTTCTTTAAATTGCCTTTTAAAATGTTTCAAAAAACCTACCCCACATTATTACGGATAAAAAAAAAAACACCTTTAAATTACCTTTTATAATGTTTCAAAAAGAAATCCTACATTATTGTGGACAGAATCCGTGCTTAAAATTATACATGGGGTAATACCCACTTTTAACATTTGTATAGGTGTGAACCCCACAGCATTTTGAACCCCACAAGTCCTTGTTGGTAGGGACGTCCGGCCATTCAGTCTGAATGTTAAAGTTTTAACATGAAGCTTTAACCTTAAAAGCCCTGAAAAGAGATCATTACACAGTGTCAGTCATGTTTTGTCTTTCTGAACCATTTTTTCAGGAAATGTTAAAGTTTTTTTTACAAGCTTAAACATTGACTCCTGGATTGTTTAGCATGAGCCAAACTCGGACTAAATGTTTAAGTTTTAAAACTGATTTGTAGATTTGTCTAATTACTTACAAAAGTGTGTAGATATTGTACTCAAAAATGAAATGCTGAATGTGTCACCGGTTTCAGTTGAATGAGCTAAAACAATAAAAACCTTGAATGGCTTTGATTACTTATCGCAGCAATACTGATTTGAAAGTTGTATCCAATAATGCTAATGGGAAGCAGATTCATATAAAAGAATAATGACTCATGATTGTGAAACTGGTTCCAGTTGAATGAGCTAAAACAATGAAAACCTTGAATGGTCATAACTCCTTTTTGCAAGGAGGTATTGACTTGAAACTTGAAACTTGTATCAAATATTGCTAACGGGGGATGCAGATTTATATGAAAAGATTAAACTCATGATTGTGACATCAGCTGTTCTAGTTAAATGAACTAAAACAATTAAAAACCTTGAATGGCCATAACTCCTTTCTGCAATGTTGAACTGACTTAAAACTTGTATCAAATATTGCTTGTGGCGATTGAAGTACAAAACTCCTTATCACTATAAATCGGTCAGACCAAAGACAATATTTGATGCTGCTGAGTGGCTTGTAAAGAACAGTCTGGTATACCAAGATCAAAACATTCAGTTAAATATGACTTGGATGAATGAAGCCTGGAAAGATAGAACGACAGTTGACTTCATAACAGGATTTAATTTTGCTATAGATACTCAGAAGGAAGACAATGACTCAAGTTTGCCATCTGGCATGTCTGAGGGTATATATCAACAATGTCAACACTGATCCTTGTATCCAAAGTGGAAAAGATTTGCTGTTACCAAAGAAATTGACTGGATCCATTTCTGATTTAAATAATGATGATGCAAAAGTTGACAAAGAAACATGATTGGACTGAAGTGTCTATAGAAGAACAGTATTCTGGTGGTAATAGAGACACTATGCTTCACCCTAATGACTTTACATTAGATGGACAGCATGCATTGAAAATTGCACCTGGAGAAGGTAATCACCCAATCAATATTTTTTTGGATAAAGACTGTGAGGAAAAGACATTCCCCAGTCTCTTCTGTGGTAAACGCAGATTTGACAATACACAACGAACCGTTCCACTCACAGCACAATTTGCAAAGCTGAAATACGAAATGCTGACAGAAGATTTGCAATGTCAGTTCCAAATTTGTTTTTTAAACTGAAGAAACTACAAATTTTACAAATAAGAGATCTTGCTATGACTGCATTGCGCAAAACAAAAGATGTCAGTAAAACTTATACAGCTGGGTATCTTAGACAATCTGGAGCGCTAGATGATTTGATTCATGTCAACCAGGGCTATCATGTTTTAAAGACATTACGTACATCTCCACCATACTGGCAAGCTCGTCAAAAAGATCTATTCGCCATGATTCGTCAGCTGGGCATACCGACATTCTTTGCATCTTTTTCTGCCGCTGAAACAAAATGGACAGACTCACTGAAGAACTTGAGCCTCATTGTAAATGGAAAAGTTCTCTCTGATGAAGATATCTTAAAATTAACCTGGCAGGTGAAGTCAGAACTAATTCAGAGTGATCCTGTTTTAAGTGCTAGACAATTTGATCATAGGGTACAAGTTTTCTTTCACAATGTGTTAATCCACTCTTGCACCGATTGGAAAAATTAAAGATTTTTTCTTACAGGGTTGAGTTCCAGCAACGTGGCTCTCCCCATATCCATTGTTTATTTTTGGATCATAGATGCTCCGCAGTATGGAAAGGTTGCTGTTCATGATGTCATTGATTTTATAGACACATATGTTACCTGCAAAAGACAGATTGAAGATGAAGAGCTTGTAAATGTTTCCAAGTTACATGAACACAAACACACAAAGACTTGCAAAAAAGGTGGCAAGCTTGTATGCCAATATGGATTTCCTATTCCTCCAATGCCAGCTACATTTGTTCTTGAGCCCCTGCCAGACGACGTGTTACCTGAAGTAAAGGCAAAACATCAACAACATTATGAGATCATTAAAAAAAATTAAATTTAATGAGTTATGGCGAAAAAATATCTTTTAACATTTTTTTGTCACAATTGAAACTGTCACAAAAGAACTGCATTTTAGCAATACGTTCTTCACTGAAGAAGGCTCAAGCTTTTTTGAAACGAACTCCAATGAAAATACGTAGGCATAATTATGCGTAACAATGTATGTGCCCAGATTTGGCAAGCAAATACAGATTTCAATACATCCTTGATGCTTATACTTGTGTAGTGTATATTTCGTCATACATCATGAAAATCCAAAGAGGGATGGGTATGTTACTTCAGCAAGCATGTGAAGAATAAAAAAAGCAAATATGGTGTCAAGGAACAGATAAAGATCATGGCTAACAAATTTCTCAATCATTGTGAAATATCTGCTCAAGGAGCTGTATATCTTTTGCGTCAACTTCCTGTGTGGAACGAGTTGGAATACAGTTTTCATCAATACTTCTCCAGAAAAAGATCGTGTTGTAATAACAAAAAACAGTACTTGAACATATGGATGAAGACTGCACAGATGTTCGTGGTAGCATGATTGACAGGTATAAATCCAGGCCCAAGCACTTGGAGAAAGTTTCACTGGCAGAATTTGCCACATCCTTTGAGCGAAAAACAGGGCCTTTTGCCAGAAAGATAAAGTCAGAAAAAGAGGTTCCTGAACAACAGTATGAGGAAGACTATGTTGATGATCCATACAAGTGTGAAGAAGTGGGCCAGAG
Organism: Marthasterias glacialis; assembly: GCA_911728455.2. Taxonomy (NCBI): domain Eukaryota; kingdom Metazoa; phylum Echinodermata; class Asteroidea; order Forcipulatida; family Asteriidae; genus Marthasterias; species Marthasterias glacialis. The sequence continues at coordinate 5,509,603 of OU452223.1, forward strand.
GTTTCGTCTGTCAGATGGAAGTATTCTCTACAGACGCCAAACACCTAAAATAATGAGGTGTGTATGGTATTCTAAAGAAACTGATCCAGAGAAGCACTTCCGAGAGAAATTAATGCTTTACATTCCATGGAGATTGGAAAACGTTGAGATTTTGCAGAGCTCTTCTTCATACCAGGAACAGTACAATAGTGTACAAGATCAGCTCAATAAAACTGCTGCTATGTTTGAGCACAGTGCAGAACAAGTTGACTGTGCTCTGGCTCTATTAGAGGAAATAACCGCAAAAGAGCTGCAAGATGAAACAAGAGATGAAGTGACTTCCACTTTCTAAAAGTTCAGAAGATCAAGAAAAGTGTATCGAAGATGAAACAGGTGGCAAACTGCATTTATACTTTATTTAAATACTACACAGCATCAGTATTCTGACTTTGGGAAAGTCTTAGGTTGTCCTGGTCAGCCGCAAACTCAAGATCTTATATCACACAGAATTTCAAAGGCAGACTACATACATCTGATGGCATCATTAAAATGGTGACCAGCAAAAGTTTATGTACCATATTGTTCACTTGATAAAGAATGGAAGCCGATCATTTTGTTATTTTCTTACTGGTGGTGCTGGTGTTGGCAAGAGTAGGTGTCTATTGGCCATACTACACACACTGCTTAAATGTTATGACTTATGACCCCAGCCAGGGGAAAGCACAGATAATATGAAAGTTCTCTTAACAGCCCCCACTGGAAAGGCAGCTTTAAATATACAAGGGACTACTTTGCATTCAACCTTTCTCATACCTGTTAATCAAAAGATTATCTATAAACAACTTGATCAATGCAGGTTAAACAGTTTAAGATCCAAAATGAGACATGTCAAACTTATAATCATCGATGAAATCTCTATGGTTTCAACATGTTTAATTTCATTAATCAGCGGCTGCAAGAATGGGGTCCTCTCTGCCCTTTGGTGGAGTTAATTTGCTCCTAGTGGGAGATCTTTTCCAATTACGTCCTGTGAAAGACAAATGGATCTTTCAAAGTAACCGCTCACCTGCATCTATAGCACCAGTAATGTGGAAGGAGTTAGTAACATGTTTGAACTGACCGAAATCATGCGACAGAAGGAGGATGTACAATTATTTTGCCAATGCGCTGAACCGAATCAGAGAAGGAATACATAAAGAGGAGGAAATCTGTATTCTGAAGTCAAGAATTATTACTGATCTCTCTGACATTCCTGAACATGTTTTACATCTTTATACTAAACATGAACTTGTCAATAAACATAATGAATTGACTCAATGCTGCACTTTCAACCGCTGGACAGCATTTATTTGCACATAATAGTGTATTGGGAGATGTGACGGATGACGTAAAGGATGCTGTGCTGGCTAGAGCTTCAAACATGAGTACACAAAATACCCAAAATTAGATGAGGGACTTGCATATTAAAATAGATGCAAGGTATATGCTTAAAATAAAAAATATCGATACTGGTGATGGATTGACCAATGGGGCCACATGTGTTATTAAAAGTAGCACAGATATAAACATTCAACAGAACCAGACATCTGCTTTATTCATACGTGGAGTAGAAGTTGTGATCATTGATGCAGCAAACATTTGTAAAGGCCTTAAAATTATCTGCATCTATCGTCCTTCTTTGGTACATTTTCAACACAAGAAACTCTTCAAAATGTTTCAAATGAAGACAAACTTATTTCATTTTTCATATGACTTTTGTGAGTTATCCCTAACATAGACCATAAAAGCGATAGTTATACTTTTGCGTCCCTCGCCCGCATGCCCGGCCCTGAAAACTGCTGCCAAAAATGTTTTATTTGCACATCAAAGGCACTTCATCACAAAATGCAAGTTCCAAATCATCAATCAGTGGTAACATCGGTAATATTTACACTTGTAATCCATATTGTATGCAGTTAACCAGTTGCAGCCGGATGACATGTATACACGCCATTGTTTTCTGCGCCAGCCAACAGGTGATATGGATTTTGTATTTTTGTGTGAACAATTAGCTACCTGGACATTTTGTTTTTGAGTGTACACAATTCCAGACCTTTGTCCTTTTGTTCCTAGAAGAGGATTACGAGACATCGAGAGGCTTCCACCATTGTGTATTCATCGTAGTTCAGGATTCTCCCCGTGCGCAAGCTATTGTATCGGGCCGATTCGCGCAAATAGACCGATTGCGCGACAATGTTTACATGCGGTCACGTGACCTCCTATCGGGTTTGACGTCATATAGCTGATGACAATGTGTAAAGCATAGGCCGTGACACAGAGTGAGTACGAAAACAGTCGATTTTACTTTCGTTAAGCGATGAATTAGTTAATCAGCCCCTATTATTTAAAGTAGTACGTTTTGGCATTAATTTAAATCACATCTCTGTTTCATAATTGTACAGAATTTTTCTAAAAAGGTTTTTTTAGCCATGCACTACCGGCGTCGGACGACCATTATGTAGCCGGCCGTCTGTATTTTTTTCGTAATGTTGGCCTAAATCACTGTAAAAAAAAAAGGATAAACAACGTTGGAAAAGTGAGCATTAATACCTAGCCTTGCAGAATTTCAAATAGGCAAAGGAACACACAGTTTTGGAGGATTTCAGCTTCAAAACTTTGAAATGTTTGTGTTGAAAAGTGTGTGGTGATCGCGGTCATCTGGCCTAACGTTCCGTCGTGCGCTGTACACATCGTGCACATTTATACGGTACTTTTACAACTTTCAAGACTTGCTGGAACTGTTCTTACTGGCTTTATTCAGCCACTTGAAGGTCTCTGGTACAAACTCTGGAACATCTTCCACAGATTTCGGGCAAGAAAAGCCTCGATCGAATAAACTAAATACATTAATCATCGTGTACCGTACCACCCTTTCCTATGGAGGATTACGTGTGTGTTTACATTTTATACCCAACAGGGGTCACGTGACGTAGGTCGCGCAATCGGTCTGTTTTCGTACTCTGTGTCACGGCCTATGCTTTTACACGTATTTTTTCATCAGCTGTATGACGTCATATCCGATAGGAGGTCACGTAACCGCATGTGTAAACATTGTCACGCAATCGGTCTATTACGGGACGATACGCAGAAATAACACAGTAGAACTTGCACAGTAGAGCTTTTCAAACCAAACATAAACATTAAGTAAAAACATTCCAAGGACCTGCTACCAATTCAGTGTGCTTCAGCCACACTTTCAAAATTTGGGCCCAGAATGCCCCTCAGTTTTGAAAAATCCTGGGGAGAACCCTGGATTTCAGCTTTCCATGATCTAAATAAATGGCGAGATCATAAACAGCAAGACACGACACAACGTCCACTACCGATGTGTTTGTCTCCCTCAACGTTCACGCTCACACAGCGATTTCGCGCCAATTCAAAATGGCTGACGAATTGAAGCATTACTGCTAGCGGTGGAGACGGAATTTCGTCTCGTCGACCATCGACGAAAACAAGGTTTGTTTACATGTCTTTCTCAACAAGTTGTATGGATTATCTTATGGTATCTTACATGACCGTTTTTTGACGATTGGGCGAAGTGAACATAGTGAAATAACCGTTTAATTAACAAATAATGAACTACCGGTTGCGGATTGAGTTCGAGCAGTGCTGATTCGCTAGTAAAAAATGCATGCGCTATACGCACTGCCACTAGACTACACTACCTGCACTACGCAGTGCCAGTATTAGTAACGTTACACTTAGTGAAGAACTCTAGTACAAGTTAAAACAAGTGTAGGCAAAAATGCAGTATCCGTCTGCCACTTTATCTCCCTTAATTTAGGTCAAATTATATCCTTACCTACTCCTAGAACTATGAGGTTCGTTCCGCTATCGTCTCCACGAACCTCATAGAGTGACATGTACAAAATCCTATTCGAAACTTTCTGCCCTTCACGTTTACATGGCTACAGTTCTTTTTTGAAATCAGATCTCGCCAAAAATAGGCTCTATGTGTTCTTTCAACTCTCATCGAGCGTTGCACGGGTCCAAAAATCCACTCCGCAAACTAAAAGTTGTTAAAAAGTGATAAATTCTCACCGTAATTCAGATCCCATTCAAACAGTATTGCAACAAATATGGCGACCGGAGTTGCAAAATTAACTGGTACGCGGAACCAGCCCATAGGACCAGCGCACCGCATAGCAGCATACCAGTTAATTTTGCATCTCCGGTCGCCATATTTGTTGCAATACTGTTGTGGCGCTGGATTTAAACCAACAAAATGTCTTAGCTTCCCTGCGGTACTTTGGCTGTTGAAATTATTAACCTTATTAAGGGCAGATAATCATTTGCATTTTGCTCAAATTACTCCACACAAATAGATGTTGGCTAGCGATCGGGGCCATTTTGATTACCCAGAATGCAATGCCATCACGAAGTCACGGGTGGCGCGAGAGTGCAAAAACAATTCAGCGGCTGTTTCATGTGACCGATGCCACGCATAGTTTGGTGCACGCACTTTGTCTGACTCATTCTGTATTCTAAGCTGTTTCATTAGCTGTAGCTGTCACATGAAACAGCCGCTGAATTGTTTTTGCACTGTCGCACCACCTGTGATGTATTTGGCAAAACAAAGACGAGGAGTACAGGTCATAGCGGTGTACAGCGTGCATGGGCAACCATCATGGTTAGGACAATGTTTGAATCAAATGTGTCTGTATGAGCTCTGAGATTTTTCATAAAATTCCACCAAAATAAGTTACCGCACCTCGGATCTAATGTACTTCAGACTTTCGGGCAATGACCAAGAGATCATCAAATTTTGGCAAAGTTTTGATTCGAAATTTGGTCTCTAATTGTGGGTCATAGCGTTCGTAGGGCCAAGAAGCGGAGGTAGTCCAGTGTCTTGGCACTATTTATGGGGTTAGGGCTACCCTATGTCGGCCAGGACTAGTTAACAAGTTGGGTTTTAGAATTTGGGTGCATTAATTTACATTTTTGCTTTTCTGAGAATCCTCGGTTTCACAACCAGAATTATTAAATTAAATAAAATAAAAATAAATAAAGTGAGTTGTCTCTGCCACCTTTTTGGTGACATGGTTGGCGTGCGCTCGCCTCTCACCAATGTGTCCCTGGTTCGATTCCCTGCTAGGGCCATAAGTGAGTAGAGTTGTACGTTGGTTCTCTCCTGTGCCACGAGGGTTTTTATCCAGGCCATCAGGTTTTTCCTCCCGGAAAAACCAAACACTTCCAATCTCAGGCTGTGCTCTGTTGTCATATATGGGTTGATGTGGCTGGCTGCCGAAGGCGCCCTTGAATGCCTGCAGCTTGAACACGTGTAGCCGCATCCTTCGCAATTCAGCTTCTCAGCTGCCAGTAAGGATGATTAGCCTCCCAAATTATTATATTATTCTTTTTGTCACCTTACTTTCTTCTGACTCTATGTATGATCCCTCAGCAATGGCCGATCATGTTGGTATCATGAAGACGCTGTGCAAGGTGCACGGTAATGTGAAGCATACCAGTATCGAAGGAACGAGCAAATGGAAGACTGGTAACCTAGAGCTTGCTCTTTTAGAAACTGGTCAGGTGGTTTGTTTTGTCAACTACAGCATTGGTCCATCCAAAAAATTTCCGGTAGGTGGAGTTCTTATATCTCTTATCAGTCTACTTTCTTGACACAGTTTCACAAACTTGGGCTACACAGCACAAAAGTTGGCTGGACACAAACAGTTTTAGCAATTTTTGTGAATTATAAACCTTTGAGTCATTGCGCTTGTAAAGTGTCTTAACAAGTTGCCGCCGGGATTCTTCCATTTTTTGCCGTCTAGCCTGACGGGATTATTTTCTCGGAATTGGTAGAATCATTTTTTCTTTGAAAGCACTACTGGCACAAAGAAACCTTGATTTGACTTGACTTGACATTTTCTTGATAAAGAAAACAAAGATTCTCTTTACTGCACCATGATCTTTGTTTTCTTTATCAAGAAAATGTCAAAGACATGCACCATGAATTGCAAAACCTTGGCCGTTTGGCCGTGTGCCACGGCCTACATGATTGGTACTAAATCCGGAACTAAGGCTGGATCCCCGGTTCACTTTGACTTACCTCCATTGAGCCGAAATACAACGAATAAACAATGGTGGAAGACTCTCTTTATCTCATGATCCTCTTCTTGGAACAAAGGGACAAAGGTCTAGATTGGAGGATTACACAAAAAAACGCTGCACACTAGCCAAAACTTGGCAAAATATTGAGCACCATGTGTCCTGTTTGTGTGGGTGAAACGAAGCGTTACATGGTGTGTGCATGCTCTGTGCACACTCAGCAGTGTAATGTACGAGCGATCTTTAGAGTACCTCTGGTACAAAGAAAATCACTTGTTGCATTTTGCTGCTTTTAGCAGGATTTTTTGTTTCGACTGTGCTGCATTTTGGTGGATTTAGCAGGGTGCCTAGAGTAAACCTGATGAGGTTGGGATTTTAAAGTGTCTGGTCTGTTGTTTTTGTTTTGAAATGCTCACCAATGACTCTGTTCTTGTGATGACAGTTGACCAATCAGATCAAGGGTGTCATAACCAATCAGCAGCGCTGTGTCATCAACCTTCAAAACGGAACCAACATCAACTACCTCAACAAAAACAACACGGAGAAGGTCGACCGCTTTAACCAAATTCTTGAAGAATTGAAGCACAACAGAAAAGGTTTGTGAAGGAGAATCTTCTTGTTGACCATGTAACCTGTGGCATGACTAGACAGCCCCAGAGCTTGGACTTCATGCAGGCACAATTTGTACACAGCTTAACCCTAACCCCCTAAGCAATTTTACTAGGAGACCTCCTCAACCCATCATACTCCAACAGTACACTTGTGGGGCCAATACACAACCCTTCATACTCCCACAGTACACATATGGGGACAGTACACAACCCATCATACTCCCACAGGTCTTGTGCTGTTTGATTTTGGCTGACTGGGTATGTTATGACATGGGTATAGCTTGATTATTTGAGAAGTACAGTACCAAGCCCATCAATATCCAACAATACAGTTTGCATATCATAGTATACAAATATTGACTGCTTCGAGTGGCGTAGTAAAACTAGTCACTCGAGGTGATCCCCGGAGCAGCCTATCTTCCCGAGGCGGAGCCGAGGGAAGATAGGCGGCTCCGGGGATCACCGAGAGTGACTAGTTTTACTACGCCACGAAATAAAGCAGTCAATATTTGTTTTATAACACCTCAATTTCATCCAATTTGTTGTAATATTCGTTAAACAACTGTGCGTATACCAGTCTTCAAACAACTGTGTAAAATCTGACAGGAAAACTTGACAAAAAGAAAGAGGGGGTACCACACTGCCTTCGTTCTCATATCGTATTTCGAATGCACGTATTATTTGATCGTTTCACCGGGTTCGATGTTGTCGTTGGATAGTACCATTTAATAGTTCTTTTGGTCGGTGTGCAGTGTGATAGTAAAAATACACAACACCACGTGACGCACGTTCGGCCAATCAACAGATAGAATCAAAGGAAGAGGTGTTATAATACTTTCCACACTCAGCCAAAGTCCAACAGGGTTGCATATCACAGTACTACTTTCCACACTCAGCCAAAGTCCAACACTAGTCCCCTGAACCATTGGTACTCAACCAGCCATAGTCCAACAGCAGAGACAAGATTCACAGAACTCAACCATCCAAAGTCCAACAATACCCCCTGTTGGATTTTGACTGACCTGGGGTGGTTATGGTTAAGGGAAGAATACATGATTACACACTTTATGGAGATTACATGTACAAATTGTTATCAACTTTTGGTATGAAAGGGGGCACATCTCAAATCTTGTTCAGCTGTTGTTTGTGTAATTCCTGCCCGACAGGAAGAACTTCCCTGAATTGCACAGTTTCACTTAGTCAGTGTAAGGATGGTTGAGGATCGATTGGATTCTAGAACTATTTTATTCAAGCTTGCTGCATAACGAGTAGCATCAAAGATGGCTGCTTACATACAATAACATGCATGAGATTGACTAAACACCCAGAGTCTATAGGTGGCGCTATTCCAATAACCAGTTGTAATCTTATAGCTTGTCATGGCCGAGCGGTCTAGTGCACCGGACTTAAGTTCTGGTGGTCAAGTCATCAGGGTGTGGGTTCGAATCCTGGTCATAACACTTGTGTCCCTGAGCAACATACTTGAATATAATTGCTTCTCTTCACCCAGGGGTATAAATTGGTACCTGTGAGGGTAGAGGTTGATATTGTGTTTGAAAAAGCCTTCGGAGCGCCACGGCAGCTTGGGGCTGTATACTGCAAGGGAGCTGAGAAAGATTACAGGAATGTTATTAGCCTAATGACCAGGGCACTAATGTAAAGCACATTGAGACGGTATTGTAAAATCACTGGCCTCGGGCCTGCGGTCCAGTGTAAATTTCGAGCCCTGCGACCTGGCCCCAATTTCAAGGGGCTGCTTAATCACAAAAAGTAGCTCAGCACAAACAAATTTGGACGACCAGAAAAAGTTTACCAGCCAAATTACGATATCGCACATTCTGTCTTTTGCTAAGCAAAAAATTGTCTGCTTAACCGGTTGACACCGGATGACCTGTTTACACGCAGAGTATTACTGACAACTGAATTTATGTTTTTTTGTAACATGAATTTTTTCAATTATTGTGTATATTTTTCTGTATGAAAATCTGCTTAAAATGTGTATCTGATCTACACACCGCAAGAATATATTTTCTCAGAGAAAGTGACATATTTTTTTGGGAGGGGACACAATGGGATAAGTGTAGTTCCAAAGAACTCCAGTTGTGAGAAAAAGTATACTTTGTTTGTCTCTTTCTTTGACACATACATGTAAACCCTCATTTACTTTCAATAACTTATGTTCAGTCCTTAACAAGTGTGGAACTGTGAAAGAGTTTGACATAGATTTGTGTACATTTTTCTTACCAGATTATAGGCATTCCACAACAACAGTGATGGGAATTCACTCAACTCCCAGTGGGCAGACTGTTTCTCCAGTTAGACAGGTAATCAACAATATCTGTTTTATGAGAATTGAATTATTTGTAATGTTTTACTTGTACACTGATAGGAGACTTTGGAACGCTTGATGGAGGCAGGTGAATTTCCATTAGTTCTGAGCATGCTCACATTTCCGAGAACAATGGATTTACCCGGTTGTCTGCTGCCACCTAGTGTCCTCAAAAGTCTCCCATTGTGAAATAAAACCTTTGCCATGAAAAGCCTACTATTCCACCCTTTCAGAGTCCAGGACATTGGAGTTCACAAAAGAACAGACAGAGGCTGACCAGATTAGCCCCTCTTACGCCAAGGACTTCACTACAGTCCACTCCAAAGAAGAGTCCCATGCAAAGGGAAGCCAAAAACACACCGACAAGAACTTCCCCGAACCCCATGACGACGCCCAGTCATCTCCGCTCCACACCAGGGTGTTCTGTCACCGCCGAGAATGGAATCTTTGAAATCAAGGATGAAGATGACAGCGATGGGGGCAAGACGGAGTTCACACCGCTGCTTTTTACGGATGTGCCCCTCGGTGATAAGGAAAATGTTGGACATCAGAATTATAGGTGAGACAACACTGTAGGTAACGGCCGATGTTTTGCAATTCACGGTGTGTGAATTTGACATTTTCCCGGTCGAGAAACAAAACGGACGATCTAATAAAGAGAATCTTTTTTCTCTTGGCATTGTCAAGTCAGGGTTTCTTTGTGCCAGCGGTACCCTCAAAGAATAAAGATTCCGGCAATTCTCCAAAAGAATCCCGCCAGGGGGACGGAAAAAAAACAAAAAAACTCGATGGCAACTGGTTAACACATAGTGCATCTGGTCCTAGTCAATAACGGACTTGCATGTAACAAAAATTACAATTAGGAAAAATTACACAGTAGAATTTCACTCCTTGACACTTGCTGAGTAATGTTTGGTCCTGTCTTTTTCATCATAGGATTCCAAAGCATAGTAAGAGTGAAAGAGGAAAGAGTGCCTTCCAGATGCGCAAGGAGGAAGGGGGATCAGTCTTCATGGCTTCCTTCCAAGAGAAACAACTTCTACTGGAGGAAAGGAAAGAAAACAGTGAGTTGATGAGTTCCAGACATCCATTTCAAATTTTTACATTTTTGGGTGGAAAGATTTGAGGTCTGTAAAAATTCCGTTCTTGTCATAGGAATTGGTTTTTAACCCAGGCCTCGAATTAACCCACGGCACCAACAGCAATTGCCATGCAGCGTATGCATTTGCTGTTTTGTCCTTTGCAAAGTTCCAATACAAATTAACATTTTCCGCATGGAAGTGCCCTTTACCTGCGGAAAATTGCCCTGCCCCTTCTAGAGCGAAATTCAAGGCCTGTTAACCAGTTGAAGTCGGATGACCTGTATACACGCAGATATTGTCCGAGTCAGCAAACAGGCGATGTTTGAACACGCCATTGTGTAAAAATCAGAATACCGTAATACTGGTCGCCCAGACATTTTGTTTCGGAGCATGTACAGAGCGTGCACTCACAGTGCAACACTTTGTTTCACCCCAAAAAGAGTACAAGTGGTGTTGAATATTTTGCTGATTTTTGCCCATTATGCGGGGGTTATTGTGTAATCCCTATTCCAGACTTGTCCTTTTGTTTCATAAAGAGGATTATGAGACATCGAGAGGCTTCCTCCATTGTTTATTCATTGTAATTCTGCTCATTGGAGGTACATCAGAGTGAACCGGGGAACCAGCCTGGTTCTGGCTTTAGTACCATTCCATCCGCCGAACTTTTGCAATTTACAGTATGTGAATTTTACATTTTCTTGAAAGAGAAAACTAAAATTCCTGTGCTATAAAGAGAATCTTTGTTCTCTTGGCTTTGTCAAGTCGTGGCTTGTCTGTGCCAGAAGTACTGTCACAGAAAAATGTCCGGCTGCTGGACAGGAAAAAATTGAAGATTTCCTGCGGCAACTGGTTGATGTTGAAACGAGGGGATTTGTTTGAAATTTTGCATAAGTTTATGCCAGCTTTGGAGCTGGATGTAGCAAAAGACGTCTGCTCGCTACCAGTTCACCAACGGGAGCAGTTTGTTAAACAGTGTCAACACCAAACTGTGAGAGCAGTTTGCACTAATGCTGTAAACTCATATAAAAATCTGATGACAATTTTTAGAACCATCAGAAAATACCTCTCCCCTTGTGGTGAAATGTTGTGGCCGAGCGGACTAGTGCACTAGACTCAAGTTCTGGTGTTGTCAGAGTGTGGGTTCTGGTTCTGGCAGGGCTCGAATTTGAGGAAATAATCCACAAGACCACGGGGCTTGTAGTTCAGAATTTTTACTGGACTGGAACATTTATGACATAACGTTACAAAGAAAAAGAGATCTATTGAAAGTTTTTTTAAATCCTGACTTGCAGCTGCCCCAAAGCCAATTTCCAATGCGTCCAAATTCTACAGTAGGGGACGCCAGGCTGCTGGTTACACCGCCTCGGACGCATTACTACAACCAAGGTGAGCTAGGAAGGATCTTAGTCTGGTTACCTTCGGTTGCTGGTAGTAATTTCTGTGTTGATTTCCTTAAAGTTCAGGTTTGTGATTTGTCAGGATTTTGTCCGGATTTCTGGATTTTAAAACCAGATACTAAATCCTCTGCTGATTTCCTGAATGTAACTCAATGTATTTTTTTAATAAATTTAAACGTTTCACTTTTTATCATCGCGTGAGGTACACCATTGGTATTTGGCAGATCTTGGGTATAAAATCGCAAACAACTGGATTTTGAAATCCCCAGATTTAATTTGAAGGCTTTGCTCGTGAGTTTGGATATAAATCATTTTGTGAATCACTATGTCCAAATCCCTTTTCAGGAAAGTAAAGAACTGCATTTTGCAAATTGTCCTCCAACATACTAATCTGATTATTTTGGTGTTATTTTTGGTATGCCTTAATCCTATTTTTCCTCAAAAAGTAAACAGTTGTTTTAGACCAGTATAGGTAAAGGTATAAATATGGTTTTATAAACCCTTTAGTGCAAAATCCCATTTCCATGATCATTCACATTTGCCGCTCCGCATTGCTGTTTACATCCTCAGGCAAACAAACTCCAATGTTTCAGTCACGCGTACCCCTGGATTCCTGAGCCTCCCTAGCACCAAGAGGTTGTACCCGATCACAAGCTACCCTGGATGGAGACAAAAGAGCATCCCTACTGCAGTCAAGACATCTCAGATCAACCTACAAGGGTATGTCAACCACACAGTGGTTATTAGAACACCCTCTACATAGAGTCTGTCTTGTGATTGCTTTAGAGCATGTCACTTGATATTTCCTAGTTTTACTATTTTTCCTATTTTTACTAGAAAGCCGCTCAAATGCAACAAACTACACCCGTAGCAACTATTATGCTATACTTGGATGGCATGGGTGGCTTGTGCGTAAAGCGCTTGCCTCATACATGTGTCCCTGGTTCGATTCCCGGCTAAGGCCATATGTGAGTAGAGTTGTGCGTTGGTTCTCTCCTGTGCCACGAGGGTTTTTCAACAGGCCATCCAGTTTTCCTCCCTCCGGAAAAAACAAACACTTTGGATCTCAGGCTGTGCTCCGTGGTCATATTTGGGTTGATGTGGCTGGCTGCCGAAGGCGCCCTTGAATGCCTGCAGCTTGAACATGTGTAGCCGCGTCCTTCGCAATTCAGCTTCTCAGCTGCCAGTAAGGACGATAAGCCTCCCAAATTATTATTATTATTATTACTATACCCGTAGCAACCATTGTACTATACTCATAGCAACCAGTGTACTATACCCATGGCAACCAGTGTACCATACCTCTTGTTGTAATCATCCAGTAGTATTCAGTTGTGAACACATTTCATGTTAAGCACCTCATGGTTTTAGGTCCCATTTATGGCAGTACAAGTTCATCCAGCTCATTTGTGTTAGTTCAGTCCAATTTTATAATTGATGTTATAAGTGCATCAGGGATAAAGAATATTTTTTTTGGTTTTACTTGTACATCGATGTGTAGTGGTAGCGTATTGCGGCCGATTGGTTTAACGCATCAGACTCAAGTTCTAGTGGCTGAGTCATCAGGATGTGGGTTCAAATCCCAGTCATGACACTAGTGTCCTTGAGCAAGACACTTAACTATAATTGCTTTAAAAAGGGGAAGAGGCAGTTTGTCTCGCAACGGATTCATTTACCCCTCCCTGCTCTTAGCTGTGCTGTGAAGAGACTTGTGTTTATATCTCTCCAGTCTTGTTTCTACGCATTGGGGCAGGTTTCTATCCCGTCTGTACTCCACACCTCGTGTGGCCTTTGGGCCTTGTGAAAGGCGACTTGCATATACAAAATAATAAAGAAATAAAAATAAATAAGCACTGTATACTTGGTGCTTTTAGAGCCTTGTGAACTGGCCTCTTGCCACCGGTCATGCTCGATGGCTTGCCATTGAGGCTTGCACCACCGCAGCTATGGCTGCCCACTCGCGCGTGGCACACACACACTCTGAATCCTCAATGCTGATTGATACATGTGCGTGGCTGACGTGCAATTGTCGCGTGCGTGTGGCGGTATAGCTGCGGAGGTGTAAACCACCATGAACGAGCTGCTCGGATTAGTGCATAGGCCCTATATATTTGTCCATGTAATACCACTGAAAGTCTCATAAAAATCCCAGACAAAACTGTCTTGAAATGCAAACCATGTAATCGTAGTGGTGGTACTTTGCCTACAGTAATGAAGTTGCAGCTCATTTTTGTGTAATTTGGGTATTCTTCTTTTTCTCTGTAGATTCTCCAATCTTGGCAATACCTGTTACATGAATGCCATTCTTCAGTCGCTGTTCGGACTGGAATGTTTCACGGCAGACATGCAGAATCAAGATATTATTCCCCTTATGCAGAAATCAAGTCTCTACTGGTAAGAATGTTAGAATGTCGGTCAGTTCTTACCGAAGTCATTACTTACCCAAGTCGTTTTGTACCCAGGGTTCATAGCACAGTGACAAACATGACATACAATAGACTAAAACACAATGACCGCCTTGGAGAAAGGCTAGCATGCTACATGCCAAGAGGTAGTCTCGCGATGGCAAGTCATAAATTTTAGCCTACTTCGAGGACATATCCATTGGAGAACTTTTCAGATTACACTCTCTCTGGTAATTTTTGCTTCTAAATCTGTTAACAAAATTTAGTACTGCAATTGCCGGAACGAAACTCATTTTCTGGAGGCTTTTTGAGATTCAGCTGACTGCCTACTGGTAGCGGGTTTGCATGACTGGCTTAATCTGCTTTGTGCAACATAATAATGACTGGGTACGAAACGACTTGGGTACGAAACAACCTGCTTCGGAATGTTAGACCTCACGTTTGAGATTTTTCAGAAAATGTTCGAAATAGAAGAGAAGACATTTGGAGAAGAACTTTTGTTGTTGAGCTCTCTAGTGTGCAATAGTCAAGTTAGGTTTAAGTAAAGTTGGAGTTCGAATCCCACAGATATACCAGGGTAGCGTTTGGATGTCTTTTTCACACCCTGTTTTAAATTTGGACAACAATCTTTGTCAATTTCTTGTTAAAATAATAATAAATGGTTCTTAAATAGCGCTTTATCGCACCTGACAGGCGTCTCAAAGCGCTCATTATATTTTTTCTGATAGGTATACAGAGCTGTGTTTGAGTTATGAGGTCCATTTATATAGCACTTTGTAAGGGTTTACAAGGTGATGTGGCACAATCTGCAGCCGACCATGCCAGAAACATTGGGGCAAACCTTGTTTGCATTTTAATTGTCTTGGAAGTGTCACGACCAGAACCCTAACCCACACTCTGACATCACCAGAACTTGAGTCCGGTGCAGTAGATCGCTTGAACATGACTTTCCAAAGTGTTGGAACTGTGTGTCTTGGCCGAGTGGTTTAGTGCATCGGACTCAAGTTCTGGTGGCTAAGTCATCAGGATGTGGGTTCGAATCCCGGTCATGACACTTGTGTCCTTGAGCAAGACACTTAACTATAATTGCCTCAAATTGGGGAAGAGGTAGTTATGTTTATCTCGCAAGGGATTCATTTACCCCTCCCTGTTCTTATCTGTGCTGTGAAGAGACTTGCGTTTATATCTCGCCATGTCTTGTTTCTGCGCATTGAGGCAGGTTTCTATCCCTTCGAAAGTAGCCCACACCTTGAGGCGCCTATTGGCCTTGTAATGGGCGAATTGCATTAAAAAAATAAAAATAATTTTTTAACTGAGCTGTTTGGACAGCCTATTTTTGATCGTTTAATCAATCATGTGTAGCAGATTTCCCCGCCCCCAACCCCTAGGTTCTGGGTGCTATTACTTTCTACTTCAGAAGGGGCGTAATTAACAATGCATTCAACTAACAAACACAGTATTGTTCTGCAATCAATCAAACCAACAAGAGGTGCTGGTCTAATAAAAAGCAGCAATGTGTTATTCAGGTGTTTCAGTATCAAAATTATGTAGACTTTTTTTTTGCATAATAGATCATGAGTTGTGATTATCACTCTTAAATATTGATATATCGATTTACTGTTACAGGGCCTTAGCTCAATTGCTATGCGCTAAGCAGAGTAATCACTCAGCAGAGAGTATTGGGACGTATCTACGTAAAGTGAAGCAAGCTATCTCCACAACGGCAGCTCGATTCTCTGGCTTCATGCAACATGTAAGTTTACAAATCCGCGTATTTGTAGTTGCTCAAATTCATAGAGCAGCTTCAGAGAAAATGAGGATGACCTGATTTAACATATAATCAATGTGCGATCAGAATTTAGGGCAGTTTGTTCAACCTGAACCATGCTTTATATTATACAAATATTTCATTTTATCGCATAAAGGATAAAAACATGTTTTTTTTACAATATCTCAGAGTAGAGTTTCTTGTCAGAGTGTCGTTAATATCTCAGAGTAAAGTTTCTTGCCAGAGTGACGTTAATATCTCAGAGTAAAATTTCTTGCCAGAGTGTCGTTAATATCTCAAGAGTAAAGTTTCTTGCCAGAGTGACGTTAATATCTCAGAGTAAAGTTTCTTGCCAGAGTGACGTTAATATCTCAGAGTAAAGTTTCTTGCCAGAGTGTCGTTAATATCTGAGTAAAGTTTCTTGCAAGAGTGTCGTTAATATTGCAGAGTATAGTTTCTTGCCAAAGTGTTGTTAATATTACAGAGTGAAGTTTCTTGCCAGAGTTTCATTGAATGAGCGGCAACTTTTTAAAAAATTGCTCCAGAACTCCAGATAGTTCCTTTCAAGGTTGGACTGACAATGAAAAGTATAAAATACTGTCACCGGGAAATCGACTACTAAGTAATTTTTCCAACTTATATGCCTCTGTATATGTAGGATGCACAAGAGTTCCTATGTCAGTGCCTTGATCAACTCAAAGAAGACACAGAAAGGGCCAACAAGAGGGCGCTAAACTGCCCCTTGGATGAACACTCAGGGACGGACGAAGACAAACTAAAACTGAAGTCCCGCTATCCACACCCCTGCCCGATTGTCAAGAACTTTGAGTTTGAAGTTATGCACTCCATCACCTGCAAGCAGTGCGGGGAGGTCGTGACCAAGGCAGAACAGTTCTACGATCTGTCGTTGGACATGCCGAGAAGGAGGTTTGGCAACCATTATTATCTCTTGAAAATGTTACTCCTTTTATTTCATTCGGCTCCGCTTCAAAGTTCTCAAATTTTGTCTGAAGTTTTTTGCCACATAACAAGTCAGACTGAACTTCGCTCATACAAATCTGCTATTTGAAACGTGATCCGATAATATGATTTTGCAAGAAAGTTCTCCATAAAAGTTTAAATAGTTTCCCAGTTTTGTTTTTGTCTTGTACTTTAGAAATTATAAAGTGAGATCTTCATCCAGCCTTTCCACGGGCTTCCATTTACAAATCTCTTAGAGTCTCTTAGTTGCTGTAAGCGACTTGCACCAAGATGCCCTAAGCAGCTGCAAAAGCAGTGTTTGACCTGATGCCATTCACCCCTAGAAATATATTGGCCATACTTCACATCCAACTCTAAAGTCAATCTGGACTCAAAAACAGAGATTCAAAAGAAACTTTTGTAAAAGTTCAATACAAATAAATCTGGAAAATAATTTTTCGTGGCCGAGCAGTGTAGCTCACCAGACTCAAGTTCTGGTGTTGTCGGCAGCAAAATGTGGGTTTGAATCCCGGTCGCGGCACTTCTATCCTTGAGCAAGGTACTTTACCATAATTTGCTTTGTCCTTTGGATGGGACATTAAGCCGTAGGTTCCGTGTAATAGGATCGGTAGTGCACGTAAAAGAACCCAAAACAATCATCGTGGAAGAGTAGGGGAATATGCCTTATTTTTTACTGCAGGAGGGCGCCCTTTGGGGTAGATTGGGAGTCAAACCATGTGTGGGAAACCAGATGCAATTAGACTTCTAATAAAGCAGTTAATATACAACTTTTGAGGTTTTTGTTGTCAGTCTTACTATGTAATCAGTGTAAGAAATTTGCTTGGAAAATTTGTATTTTGAATGTTTTGAAATGTGTGTGTACTTTCAAAATGAAATTAGTATTGCGCCGTCTTGCTGTCAAAAATACAGCCTATTACCCTGGTGTTTCTGGTTCACATAGCAAGCACCCTTGTCTACAGGTTTCCTCAGGCTTGAGAGCTACAGTGATTAAGTTCAGTTCACTTATGAGGCATCCTTGGTTTCATTACCAGAAGTACATAGTATGAATTTGATGTTGGCATGAAGCATGCATAAATTCAGCCTTTGGACCTGTCTTGTGAGATAACTTATATTTGTGAATCTCACATTTATTTCAAACTGGTCCGTGTTTCAGTAATTCTAACCCGGTCGGGTCCATCCAGACAGCACTGGAGCAGTTCTTCAAAGAGGAACCTATTGAGTATGCATGCGGAGAATGTGATTGCAAGCAAGCTACCGTCACGCATAAATTCACCAAACTGCCAAGGTAAGATATGTTTTTGCCCGAAAAGTTCTGGCGATTCTGACATGTTAGAGCTTCAGCCATCAGTTAGGTATCTTCGCAACTTCGGTTGTGCTGCAGTGACGTAGTTGCTCTGACCAAACTGTACCTATGCTGTTGGCACGGTTATGCTTGGTTTCAAGATGGCAAATTTCACAAACTAACGAAAATTGTCTACTGAATATATTAAAACCAAAAAATTGTTACTGGCCTCACGTTTCGACCCTAGCAGAGTCTTTCTCAAAGGCTAAATGCATTCATTTGTAATTTTCATGTTTTGAAATACTTGTGTACTTTCAAAATGGAATTAGTATTGCATCCTTGTGGTGTCAAAAGGTTCAATTTAATTGATCTTGCAGCAAAACTTTGTGTTTTTCATTTCCCTTTTCGCTGAGAACTAAATGTATCAATAGAAATGACAGATCTGTATAAATATTGTCCTGGTAAACCGAGTTGAATTTGTCATTTTCATTTGCAAAGCTTCAAATGCAACCTGGTTCAATGATGTTCCATCAAATTTAGTTCCGCCTTTCAAATCTGCCATGGCCCAAAAACTGCAAACCTTAGAAATTGAAAGTAAAGATTGCAAGAACCGTGTCTCGCACCACACTTAAAAAATCCGTCCATCATTTCCATGGTGCAAAGCATCAAGCGTCAAACTGAAACTGATGATTGAGTGTTTCCAAATAAATCGACGAGCAAACCCATCAGTGTACAGAAAACATTTCCCAACCAAGTTGCTCTCCTGTCCCCATTTAATGATGTTATCAATCATGCCACTCTTCGCCTCTGTCCGACCCGTCGAATCAAAGTTTTCGGAATTGATAGTGGGGCAATTTATCTCGTTCTTGCAGGGTGATTATCGTTCATCTTAAGCGGTACAGGTTTGACTCAGACGCCTTTCAGTACACCAAGCTCCGTCGCCGCATCCTGATTCCAAGGTACTTGTCCGTCCACTACCACTGCACCAAGGAAACCCAGAGTCCAATATCTCTCCCAAAGCCATTAGTCAACGGTACGTCAACGCCAAGGCCACTAGCCAGTGCCGAGAGAACTCAAGGGTTGTCCCTCACTTCCCCAAAGACGACAGATTCTAATTGGTTTGCGAGGAGCCAGTCATTAAAGCCCTCACGTTTCAGTTTTACACCTTCCAGGAAGAGACTGAGTTATGACGACACCAGGTACTCATTCGTTTCCTCAATATTGGTGTATTTTTTTTTTTGTCACTGAATATTTTTAAAATAAATTTATAATATACGTACAGCCCTCATACTTAACAGAGGCAATGGGAGACTTTTGAGACACTGGCGGCAGCAGACATAACGGGCCTTTTTGACAGTTCTGAGCATGTGCGCACATGCTCAGTATTGCGCACATTGTTCTGAGCTTGCCGGACTACTGGTGAGAACTGTGAAAAAGGACCGTTCAAAAGTCTCCCATTCCTCTGGTCGTTGCCTTTGTGCCCTTGAAATGTTCCAATAGAAATTTCTTCATAGAGGTGCCCTTTACCAAGAAGAAAAATGCCTTGGTGCCCTTGCCCTTTCAAGAATGAAGCAACCAGGCCTGTACATGTTAATACATTATAACACCAAATACCGGTTTTTATGTGCATTTTCTTATTGTTCATATTATTTAGACTTTTTCATATTGTTGAACAATGAAGTTATAAGCTATTTATTTTATATAATGCCTATCACAGCTATGGTCACAGCTGGTCTGTTTCACATACATACCTTTACATTTTTAAACATTGAATAGTTCTTTACTTGCACATCATTTTTTGTATTTCTGTAAATTGTATCATGGGGTTGTTTTAACACTTATTTTAAACTGATTTTCATATTTTCTTGTTAATTCTCATTACATTGTGTTGAAAGTTTTTATAAACGTTCTTATTTGTAAGCATCCTGGAGCGTTGTTTTTTTAGATGGATTGAGCGCTGTACAAATATTGCTTACTATTATTATTGTTATCACATATCACTTGTTTTCTTGTTTTTCAAAAGTTCTTGCTATTTTGATTTTAGTGAACGCAAGTTCACTATCACCATTTTCCCCTTGTTACTATTTAATTTGATATAATTATCTGTAACCCTTCCTTTGAAATGTTAGTGATTTTTCATTCTCTGCAGACTTCTATATTTATGTGATGCTTCTTTTTCTTCAGAGTAGCCTGTTTTTGTTTCCTTCTAGATCTAGCCGGTTCAACTTGTGGCCGATTTTTTAAATTATTTTTTTGCATAAGTCAGGGCCCAATTTTATAGAGCTGCTTTGGCAAAAATAAGCAGGATACCAGTTACAGTTGGTACATGTGACATGGTACTATTTCTTTCGTTCGTTTATTAGCTCATTAAATAGATGAGAATCAGAGGTGTTAAATATCCCCAAATTAGGCCTATAATGTATTTATAGAATGTAGAATGCTTAAGACATCACATCACATTGTTGTCAAGGATGTCGTTTCAGTTTTCTTTATTTTTAGTGCTATGATTAGAGCTGCCTGATTTTGTCGTGAGGCGTCATATGTAGTTGAATTGACTTAATCTGTGTAAATGATAAATAGGCCTAACATTTTTTTTAATTCTTGATTGGTTAGTTTACTGTTATGATCCTTACCTGAGAATTGAAACAAATTGAGAAACAACATAAATTGTTAATTTGTTTGTTTCCCTTTACTCCTTGTGGTAGTAAACAATCAACGCCAACCGTTCTCCTTGACGGTAACACAGACTCAGATGGAGACGAGACCAAAAGAGTCTTGGAGATGAGTAAGAAAGAAGCAGAGAGGAAACGGCAAGAGGCGGATGAGAGGTTGCGACTTGAGGAAGAAGAATTGAAAAAGGTACGATGCTCCTGATTTTTGTTTTTGTTTTGGCAAGGCAGGTTACCTTGAATGTGTTAAAAGCATGTCTATTATGTCAGAATGTTTGTATGTGGCCGTTTGTTTTTACCACCAACCCAAGGGAGGGGCAGAGACTGGTCTCTTTAGCCCTAGTGTAGTTCCTAGACTGGTGCCCTCCCTGTCTCTATTCTGATAGGTTAAAGACATGATTTGGTATTAAAAATTAAATACTATAGTGATTGCATGTGAGTGCATTGTCTTAGAATGTAACCACGAGGTCAAATCTGTACTATTCTATTACACGAGGCAAAGCCGAGTGAAATGGAATAGCCAGACTTCACTAAGTGATTATATTCTGCGACAATGCAAGAGCAAAATGCATTCAATATTTGTTTATATACCTTACACATAGATCCTTGTTATTTGAATTTTTGTTCATAATAAACACAAAATAGACACAAAAACTTGTCCACCCCACACTCTGAAAATTCTAAAAACCTCTTCTAAATAACGAGGACAACTCCATGTACCCTGTACGCTGTGACAAGACAAAATCCGTGTACACCGTCCAAAAATTTATGATATAGGATGCGCCAACAAGGCAGTAAAATCATGTAAATACATGGCAAAATAAAGGATGACACATGACACGTATTCCACCAGTCAAATGACAAGGCTCTATGCGTGTGGTATATAAAGTATTCCTGTAGGTGCCTTGAACACCCTTAGGGTGAGTATGTGTGTATCATAAGTTTTGTTATATTAATATATTTGTGTCTATTATTACATATTGCCACTTTTTCCCTTTGTAGCGAAACTGAGATTGCAAAGGTTAAAATCGGACCGTGTTCTGTCATGAAATTAAACAAAAACCACACAATTTCAAGGGATATATGTGAATCATTATGTTCTACTTATAAAATATCTCTCCAACCATATTAATTTCACAACAAACACAAATAGCCCAAAAGGGCCCATCCGAAGGCAGCATGCCCCTTTAACTGATGTTGTAACCCTTTCGATATGAAACGGTTTCCCCTCAGGTCCTTGAAGAAAGCAAGCAAGAATTAGTTGAAAGTAAGCCCATTGCTGACATGTCCGAAGAGCAGCAACTGGAGTATGCACTTGCCATCAGTTCCACAGACATAGGGCGGCATAATCATACGAATGGTTTTGTGTTTCCCGAGGATGAGGCATCCAAGCGAGGGATGAATGGAGATGTTTCTCACAAAATGAGCAATACTGCCAAGATGCAGGATTTTGTTGAGATTTCGGAGGAGGAAGAGGTCTCACCAAGTCTCAAGAGACGGGGATCTGAGATGGAGATCCCGCTTCACGAACAGGGTTGCGGTGATGGCTTGCACGTCGATTCATCAGAAAACGCCTCATGGTGGAAACGGAGGAAATCGGACAATCAGCTGTCCAATCATAACTGTCCATCTGAGCATCCTCTGTCTGCCGGAGACAGTGGGGTCAATTTCCAAGACGACGAACTGAAAATTGAAAGCAGTAGGACCCCGTCTTCTCATGGAACTTTGCACGGACTTAAGAAAGCCATGGTTAACTTCTTCTCGCCTATGAAACAGAGTGCAGATGACATTGCAGTAAATCTGGACGACAATCAGTCGGACACCCCTAAATCCAGGGTGAAATTTAGTTTGGTCGATGTTGATTCAGCTGACATTAGTAAAAATGAGGACCACAACACTTTGCAGGTAGGGGAGAGTGATGGGCAGATACCAAGTTATGAAGAGCTGAAGGCCAAGGAAGAGGAGGAGCTAAGGAAAGCTACTGAGCTTAGTTTACAAGGTAACACAAAGAACATGTAATATTGATGTCAATTAGTGCACTCACAACTGAGTGAAAAACTTTATCATTCTTCCACCGTGCTAAGCCTCAAATCTGTCAATAATTGTGTTGTTAATTTCTGAGAAAAATCTCATTTTTAAATGAGTGTGCTATAATATGCTGGATATAGTAGCTTTATCATCCAAAACCCAAATAAATGACATTGTATTTTTGCTTTTTTAAAAACATTTTTATTATAATTCTGTTAACATTCTGTAACTAAATGGATACTGTACATCATTGCTTTTTTTTTTTTGAAGAGTAAATTCATTCCATTATGTAGTTATCAAATAACACATCCGTTTAACCAGTAATCACCGGATGACCTGTTCGCATGCAAATGTTTCCCCTGCCTGGAAATGGAAGCTGTGTAAATATGCCATTGTGTAAAATTTGGAATACTGGGGGAAAAGATTTCTTGGACATTCCACTGCTGAGCGTGCACAGACCACACACACACCGCCTAATGCTTCGTTTTACTCACACAAAGACATAACAGGGACTTGAATATATAGAGAACAATTTGTCCTGTTTGTGTGGGTGAACCGAAGCATTACATGGCGTGTGCGTGCTCTGTGCATGCTCAGCAGTGGAATGTCCGGGTGACCTTTGTTCCGGTATTCCGATTTCATACTCTGGTGTGTTTCAACGTCGCCCGTTCGCTGGCTCAAAAAATATTTTCGTGGACAAACGTCAGCTGGCGCCAACTGATTAACAGAATTTGTGATGGAATTATTTCTTTAAAGGGTTATTGGTATCTCCTTCATAAATGGTAAACTGAAAGTTGTTCTATTTTAAATACAAATCTATTCATTGTTAAATGTAAGAAACATTGTGTGTCTTGATTTTTTTCATTTTTGGATGTTAATTTTTTTTTCATGTCTGGATTTTTTCATTACATTTTTTCCTTGTGTTTGTAGATGCTCAAGAAATTGCGAAACAAGAAGAAGATGCATTGAAGCGGGCAAAGGAGATCAGTTTACAAGGTTTGTGACATAATCAAGGAGTAAAGACAACTTAATGAATTCCTTGTGAATTGAGGAATCAAGAAGAAACCTTTTATCTTTTTTCTGATCAGTAATAAAAAACAATTTACAGTTGGCAGGTTTTTGAACGGTCGGGTTACAAGAAACAATAATTTTTGTTGACATAACTGAGTTGTCCGATAGACCCTTCACAGATGACGTCTCTATTTTATCCCTCGCCATGTTGGAGAACTTACATGCACAGCCCACACACCCAAGATACTAGAACTGTGCAAACTAGCTACGTAATGCAACGCTGGTTGGTCATGCACACAAGATACTAGGACTGCGCAATTGTGCTACGAAATGTAATGCTGGATGGTCACGCACACAAGATACTAGAACTGCGCAATTGTGCTACGTAACGCAATGGTGGATGGTCACGCACACAAGATACTAGAACTGCGCAATTGTGCTACGTTCTGCAATGGTGGATGGTCACGCACACAAGATACTAGGACTGCGCAATTGTGCTACGTAACGCAATGGTGGATGGTCACGCACACAAGATACTAGAACTGCGCAATTGTGCTACGAAATGTAATGCTGGATGGTCACACACACAAGATACTAGGACTGCGCAATTGTGCTACGTAACGCAATGGTGGATGGTCACGCACACAAGATACTAGGACTGCGCAATTGTGCTACGTAACGCAATGGTGGATGGTCACGCACACAAGATACTAGAACTGCGCAATTGTGCTACGAAATGTAATGCTGAATGGTCACACACACAAGATACTAGAACTGCGCAATTGTGCTACGTAACGCAATGGTGGATGGTCACGCACACAAGATACTAGAACTGCGCAATTGTGCTACGTAATGCAATGCTGGATGGTCACACACACAAAATACTAGAACTGCGCAATTGTGCTACGTAACGCAATAGTGGATGGTCACGCACACAAGATACTAGAACTGCGCAATTGTGCTACGAAACGCAATGCTGGATGGTCACGAACACAAGATACTAGAACTGCGCAATTGTGCTACGAAACGCAATGCTGGATGGTCACGCACACAAGATACTTGAACTGCGCAATTGTGCTACGAAATGTAATGCTGGATGGTCACGCACACAAGATACTAGAACTGCGCAATTGTGCTACGTAACGCAATGGTGGAGGGTCACGCACACAAGATACTAGAACTGCGCAATTGTGCTACGAAATGTAATGCTGGATGGTCACACACACAAGATACTAGAACTATGCAATTGTGCTACGTAACGCAATGCTGGATGGTCACGCATATAGGATACTAGAACTGCGCAATTGTGCTATGAAATGCAATGGTGGATGGTCACACACACAAGATACTAGAACTGCGCAATTGTGCTACGTAACGCAATGGTGGATGGTCATGCATATAGGATACTAGAACTGCGAGAAGATACTAGAACTGGGTAAACTAGCTATGAAACGCAACACTGCGTACGTATCCTACATGTGCATAGTACTCCAGCATGGCGGACTTCCTGCTGTAGAAATGTGACATCAGTGAGAAAGGCTCAGTGCAGCAATTCACAGCTCTTCAAATGTATCATTTATGCAGAGTTTTCTGAGAGTTTTAGCAACAGTCCGGAGGACAATGAACAGGAACCCATGGAGATGGATGATGATGGAGATGAAACTTTGGCAACGGAACTTACTGAAAATGCTGAGGTTGGTTTCTTGTTTTCAGTTTCTCTTTGTGCCCATATTTTATCAAAGTTGTTATTCCCCCCGCCCCTTTCAATAATTCTTTTGTTAGATTTGATGCCTGGTTCATTGACTTGCTTAGTCATAAGTGACCGCACGAATTTGAATTCCTCAGACGAGAAAATAGTTTCTATGTCACATGTTTGGGGCAAGCTTTTGCGTTGTTATGTAAGAGACGGTGACCACCCATACACAATGGGAGACTTTGGAATGCTAGATGGCAGCAGACTTACCAGGTAAGTTTTCCATTGGTTGCATAATAGACCTTGTGTACATGACGTCATTTGGGTAGGGCGCCCTCAGCTAGAGGTCAAAAGAAGGTTGCTGATTGGCCCATCCTGTGCGCCGGGCGTACATAGATGTGCGTTTCATTGTTATGTCAGCGTTTTACCTCTAAAATGGCGGCCTGATGACGTCAATGCATAAGGTCTATTCTGAGCATGCGCACACATCAGAGAACAATATATTCACCTGGTAAGTCTGCTGCCACCTAGTGTCTTCAAAAATCTCCCATTCTTAATGAATGTATTTGGCAAAATGGTACAAGGCTTTACCCATCTGGAGGTTGCAACACAATGGTTTGAACCATGTGACGTAGCAACACTGTTTGTAGTCTGGGGAAATCCAGGGTAAGTGTTCACTTGTGACCAATCAAGTCATTGTACCAGACGTTATTCAAAATCAGACCCTCAAACGGCTTACTCAAAACCTTTGATCTTACTATGAACATATGTAGACATTCCTGGATTAACACTGTTTTAAAATTTGGGAATTTGTAATTTAAAACATGTAGTTGGAGTAACCACTTCTAGAGTGTCTTCGAAAAATTGTCCCTTTATAGTATAATGCTGTCATCTCGGAGAAAAATTGTTTTGTTGTCAGCCTAAGGTGTAAAACCATAACAAAAGTCAAAACTTCTGTTTGCCGTTTTCTTGAAAATTTGAGCACCTATTTCAGTGAGATTTGACTGGAAACTTTTGAGATGTGTTTCTTGAAATCCAAACGACTGGAGGGAATGTATTCCTCCAAAAACTAATGGTGTTCCATTCACTTAATATTATCAGAATGGTCATCTGCCATCGTCATATCGTCTGGTCAGTGTGGTCAGTCACATGGGGAGTACATCCTCTGTCGGTCACTACATCAGCGATGTTTACAACAGGATGAAAAACAGCTGGCTGAGTTACGACGACTCCCAAGTCGTCCGAACGAGCGAGTCGGCAGTCCGTGAGGAACGAGAGCGAACCGGGTATATCTTCTTCTACATTGCTAAGTCATAAGCAGTTTTAATTCACAGGGTTGGGATATTATTTGACGCAATATAATGGTTTGAGTTGTCAAAGTGCTATTTTAGTATAGTGCCTAATCCCATTGAGTTGCTTTAAAATACAAACTTGGTAAGCACAAGACTTTTTTGCTCAGCACAAACAGGTTAGCAGCCAAAATGCATTGTAATGGCTGTTGTTTTGTGACTGCCCCTGGGATTATGGATGATGCCTAAATAAATTAAGCAACACCTACTTTTAAATGCGTGTTGTGGCTGAGCGAGCTAGTGCATCAAACTCAAGTTCTGGTGGCAAAGGCATCAGAGTGTGGGTTTGAATCCCGGTCGTGGCACTCATGTCATTGAGCGAGATGCATAACTGTAATTGCTTCTCATCACCCAGGAGTAAATGGGTACCTGTGAGGGTAGAGATTGTTGATTTGAATAATTAGCAACCCGTGCGCTGATTTGGTTGCCGGTGCTGCATACTCCTAAGGAGTTGAGTTGTTTCAGGAATGATTAGGGCCTAATGAACAGGGGTAAGGCTACTGTAAGGTGCTTTGAGAGGCCTACTTGGCTTCAAAAAGCAAATAATAAATACAAGTTACTATTATTAAAGCAGCTCTATGGAATTTGGCACCAGTGAATGATTTTTTAAGTCCGCCATTATTTGAGATGTTTTTGCAAAAAACAATTTGCGCAAGGTGCAGCTGATTTGACTGTATTAATTGAAGAGCTCTGGAAATGCATTCAGTTGTATGTCTAATGATAATTTAGAGCTTTATTTTGGTACGCATTTCCAGAAATTAGTAATAAAAAAGAACAATAAATGAGTTGATTCCTCATTTTGCAGTATTTGTATTTATTAAGTACTTGTTCTCGAACTCGTACTGGTCTGTAGGACTCGGTACTCCGTAATTTGGTACTCGGACTCTATGGCCGAAGTACTAATATTTGAGTACTGCTTGGCCACCCTGGTACTCAGCAGTACTTGATACTCCACTGAAAAGTACTTGAATACAACACTGCTGACCACAGCTTTGATGGTGTATGCATGGGGTCTGTTATACATGTCAATGGTTGACATTTGTTTTAGGTGTTTCTATGTGTGACATCTCCATTGTCTGACCACAGCCTTGATGGCTGGGCACGGGGTCTATTTACACATGGTTGACAGCAGGACTGGAATTTCATCTTTGAGAGGGCAAGGCCATTTTCATTTTGCAAAGGGCACTTCCACTGTGGGGAACTTTTGAAGGGGCACCACGGCCAAGACCAGGGCAACAGGGGCCATTGCCTCTGTGGCCACCGTGTAATTTCATGCCTGTGACAGTTTTGAGTTGCATCTCCATTGTCTGACCACAGGGTCTTTATACTCAGAGTGCTGTTTTTATCGGGTTCGGCAGGGCCCAGTTACATAGAGCTGCTTATTAAAATATAGTTTAAAGCAAAAAGAAGCAGGATACCAGTCAGAGATGGTCCATGTGACACAGTATTTTGGCTGGTAACCTTAGTCTGGTAAGCGCAATATTTAGCAGGCATGTGATTTCTCAGGAGTTTTCCTGATTTCAGGATTTTCTCAAATCTCCTTGATCCTTCAAAAGGTCTTGAAAGAAGTAAATAAGAAAGAAATGCCTGAGTGAGAAAGAAATGCTCCACATTGTGTCCAACCCTGTAGTTTTGTCTGTCTGGTGATGCACAGAGTCTGTAAACCTCCTGAATTGTAACATCTGGGAGGTTTTGGGTCTAGAATAAAGGGCAACCTAGGCACGAAAGCCATTTTCAGGAATTTTAACATTCGGCAAATC
This sequence comes from Marthasterias glacialis, assembly GCA_911728455.2. NCBI lineage: Eukaryota > Metazoa > Echinodermata > Asteroidea > Forcipulatida > Asteriidae > Marthasterias > Marthasterias glacialis. The sequence goes on from OU452223.1 coordinate 5,538,037, forward strand.
TCATCCACGATTTAGTGCTTGGCTCCTTTTTTTTGTGCTTAAGCTGCTCTATGAAATTGGCCCCATGTCTTCTCATTTTCTTGTAATGTTGACATATACAACAATAATGGTGTTAATTTATTCCATGAATTACTTAAAGTCTCACCAGCTGCAATTTTCGTTGGAAATTTAAATAAATGCTTACGTCATTTAATGTAAGATGATTCTTTCCTGAGTTTTACACAAGAAAGAACAGATCTGATGGTGCATTTTTATTTCACATTAATTTTTTCTTCTGTAAAACAAAGCAATAGGAGGTAGACAATTCAGAGGTCAGTTGTTTGAGGTCGTGGTACAAAATTATCTTTTGGAAGAGTGAATAATTTTAGTCTTCTCCCCTTGCTGTAATGCAACTACTCTGTGATATTTGTCACCGTTGTTGCTCTAAGCGATATCTGAGAACTAATCTTCCCGAAGGGCTTGAGGATTTTACATCAATGTTTTCTTAAAGAGTGCATTCATGAGATATTTGAGGCTCCGCGTAGAAGTGGATCGATTTGGGTTTTAGTTTGCCGCACACCATGGTTTTTAATCTCATCCTATTTGAGTGAGTGATCAGTACAGAATCTGTAGTGTTATCACCCAAGGTTCTTACAAGAATTGTTTTGTCCTTCATGTTGTAGTGGTTTTTCCTCTTTCCAGGAAAGATAGTTACTTCAAATACAATTTCTTCAAAGGCACCTGCCTTTTAGTTTGTGACTTTTAAGCTTAACAAAAAATCCCTCTTTGTTTTCACATAGTCACCACTTATAATGCCATGTTATTAAGGATGTTCTGGGTTCAGTTTCGTAAAGCTGGTAACCATAAATATTTGGTAGGCTCATACACATCTTGCATAGCATATACAGAATACCAGCTAGGCCAAGGCTCTGACTTAGGCTCCGGCTTAGGCTCTGGCTTAGGCTCCTGCTTAGGCTCCGGCTAAGGGCCCCGGCTTAGGCTCCGGCTTAGGGCCCCGGCTTAGGCTCCAGGTTAGGCTCTGGCTTAGGCACTGGCTTACGCTTCGGCTTGGGCTCCGGCTTGGGCTCCGGCTTGGGCTCCGGCTTAGGCTCTGGCTTAGGCTCCATCGAAGCTGAAGCTGTGGTTTCAAAAAGGCCTTTAGAATGCCATATAGACCTACTGATGTAGAGAAAAGAAAGTTCCTGGGCATTAGGCTATTTTCGGCTTAACGGCATTAAAGTCGATTCATATTTTCATCATGTTGTGAGTTAGCCTAGAAACTGAGTGGTTCTTGAGAGGTGTATTCTGTTAAGCATCTCGTCGCAAACTGCTTAGCATGATTAAAAAAAAATTTACCACAGGGCTGAAATGTGGGCTTTAAAGAAACCTAAAAATTGTTGCTCGCTTGAGAGGTACACCTTTTAAGGAGATTTACATGTGAAGTGCTCTGGGGGAAACTCCCACTCAAACACGGCTGTCCTCACCAAAGAGTGGAAAATATAGCCCACCGGTGAAAACTGATCATGTTTCTCGTTTCCATGAAGTGTGTATGGCTTCTGGTCAGATGGTTGTTCCCACCGGCCCCAACCGGTTCTGACCAGTTTTCAACTCCAAGAGTGTATTGACCCGTGTAAATGCCACAGTTTCAAAACCAGCTTAAATTGTTCATTGCAAGACTCAATAGAAAAAATTGAAATTAGATAAGTGTTACTTTATTTATTCAGTTATATTTTTTGAATCATTAGATATCCATGTCGAATAAATCTTAGGTTAGTAAATTTTGTTAAATTATATTGTGAACATTACAGTTTATATAACATGACATTCGCTCCATGAATTCCGCTGGTAAAGGCTTACATCATTTGACTCGGTCAGCGCAACAGTTATTCGTTTTTTAACTGCACATAAAACATTGTTTTCATGTTTATGAAATTCACTCGCAAATATCTTACATTATATATATATATTTATATATATGAAAAAAACCTTTCTGATTCCATATTTATTAACACACAAAGGAAATGCATATCATTAGGCTTTACCAATACTGGAGCAAAACATATAAGAAGTGCGAGGAACTCATAGACTATCATTGTAAAAACTGGTTTGTCTTTAAAACATTTAAAAATTGATTAATGTTGAACTTGTTTTACTGTCCACAGTCGGCACTGCCGAGTGTTGGTTGTCATCAAATAAAAAGACAAATGCATGTTTAGAAACAAATCAAATGCTGAACTCGCAGCCATTTTCCTTATTAGTTTTTATGTTAGTAATTATTTGTGACACAGGCTTAAAAAGTACGTGTGGACAACATTGGCAATATTGTCAAAGAACGGTATCCGCACTTTATCTGACCCAACATATCTGATACATGAAATAAACCTCTGAAAGTTTAAGCTCAATCGGTCGTCGGAGTTACCAGAAAAAAAGTGAGTAAAAAAACCTTAATATTTGCACTGTTTTCAAACACCTTGTTTTTGACCCGCGAGTTCAAAACTTACTTTTTACTCACTTCTCAAAAGCTATAGCATTTCAGGCAAAATATTTTCATGTGAAGTTTTCCACCATGACCATCTTTATACCATGTAAGTTATGTGCAAATCTGTGAACATTTTTTTTCCAGTCTGACCAATGTTGTGCACATCCTTATAAATCCTACACAATATTATCTTATTGTTAGTGCTCAGGAAGCCTGTATGCCTAAAACTCCTAAATACGTTAGAAAATGGAGATTGTTTTGCTGAGATAACTAGACTGTTTTTACTGTGCAGTTTAGCAACAATTTCTTATAAAATACAAAATAAGTAAGTTATCAAAAAGGTTTCTATTCTAGTCACAAACAAAAGTTAACAGGGGCACAATCCGCTCTGCTCATGACCTTTGGAGGGCGCCCTGTAGCGGGGGAACTGTCGCTGAATCGAAATCTGTACCAATACACTATTTCTTGTTGCACAAACCACAAGGACAAAACACAAGGCTATTGAGTGAAGTTATGGAAGTGTACTTAGGACATGTCAGAATTAAATTCCTGGAGTATCTATCTATTCCGCCCGGGCGGATTACTAAGTTTTGCCCGGGTGGATTACTGTTCCGCCCGGGCGGATTACTATTCCGTCAAGGCGAAATATAATCCGTCCGGGCGGAATAGAATCCACTTTTTTTTTTCTGCCAAGCCCTAAATACGCTTCCGTAAGAAGACCATAGTAAATTGTACTGAGTAACACCAAACCATACACCTTTACAGACAAAAGGCTGCTACCATTGGTTTTTAAACTTTAAGCCTTATTGATATTTTATTGATATGATTAATTATGATATCTTCTGGTAATGTAACCAAGTAATCCTCAAAATTGCCTTGCACTGTGACCCACCCGTAGGTCCGTGATTGTAATCTCAGTGGGCTAATCTTTTTCGTCTTCTTTATACGTGGATTTTGTGTTTTTGTAGCTCTCTTGTCTTGTAACAATGGTGCCCTCTGCAGGGCCCAGCCAATATCCATACGCTACTTTAAGCAGAAATACTGCTCAACAAATTTCAGCTAAGCGCAATTTAGCAGGATACCAGTCACAAATTATACATGTGAAATAGTATTTTGACTGGTAACCTGTTTCTGGTAATTCAAATTGTTTTGTGCCTATCTATTTTTTGGGCCCCTGGTAGCCATGGTACCTCTTAACTTGGATAAAAAAAAAATGCTTAGTATGACATCACATTGTCTGACAAAACTATCAACTCTGCCCACTGAGCCGATTTCAGTTCAATTTATTTTTACCAGAATTGTCTTTCTAAGCATGACATTTTGCGTGAGAATTTTTTAAAAACTTCCTTGGCACATTCTTAGTGGCGAACCAACCACAATCAATCATTTTACATTATATTCTGATTGGTAACCCTTGCCTTTTAAGTAAAGCTCTGAAGTAGTAGCTCTGCTTAGAACTGGTACTATTTTATTGACCCAATGCCACCTGCCCCCCCCCCTCATCCCGTCGCAAATAACGACCGAACGATCAAGAAGACACTTTGCGTTAACACCTTGAAAATAATCACTCTTATGAGTCGTGGTGTTACTGAATTGAACAGGTGATATCGACAATCTTGATTGCATTCTCACCTTGCAAAATGTCACATTCTACATAGACATTAAGATACAGTTCCAGTATACTCCTATGTGCAGTGGTGCAATTTATGGTTAAGACTGGGCTCAGGTAGTTTCATGTAGGCAGACATTCTGCATATATAGAAACTACATTATCAATTTTCAGACTTACATAGTTCATCTCCCCCATCACATCAAGTACTGTAAAAGAAATGCGTTCATTCACATCACAGATCTATTGAATGTATATCGGAAGATGGACTATATCTTTATCCTCATCAAAAGTCAAAGTCAAACATTTATCTTCGTATTGCTGTCAACAGCAGTTTACACACTACGTCTTACGGCTTGCAGGTTGTTAGTGTAAAAAAACACAATTTTCACACAATATGTACAAGGTTGAAACGAAACAAAATAGAGTACAACACAGGGCGTGTACAATTATCGGTAATATATTTAAAATGTGAAAGCTCATTGTTTTTTTAAAAGTTGTTACAGATAACTTCCACCATGACAAAAACATGCAGCTCTATTCGAATGCTTATCTCGTCGTGCCTTCATCTGAAATTTAGAAGCATCGAAATGTTGCACTGTCCCAATCGAGACGCTACAACTGATACGTTCCTAGATCACGTGATGCACTTAATTAAAATGCGCTGTCGTCGCCTCGTTCATAAACTTAGGCTTTAATTGTTTAAGTGAATTGGGTCATGGGGAAAAAAAAACACATTCGAAGCAACGAATTGTTCAGTGTGAAAGCGCAGTGATGAGAAACCACAAATTTTGTGAAAATATAAAGGAACGAATTTGTCGATTCATAACCTTGCCTGTGACTTATTTTATACAATAGAAAACCACATTATGAAAAACACATTTTACAAATTTTAAATTGTTGTATCTGTCTGAATGCAACTTCTCGTCATTTTGATTTACAAAAAAATAAACTAAATAAATAAGAAAAAAAAGAAAAAAAAAAGGGTTGTGAGATTTTAATTTTGCCAAAAGGCAGTACTTTTCCAACCTTTTAATATCTGAAGTAGTATTTTTGTTTGCCAAACGTCAGGTCCATACCAACGTGGCTAGTAATGGGTTTAGAGCTGTATGGGGAGATTTTTGTTTAGTTTCACATCTCATCTGGGGAGTCTTAAACATGCACTTTGTGTCAGGACCTGCCTGTTTCCATTGTAACTCTGAAGAGTCAATTTCTCAATTTTTTTGTTAAAGTTGACACTTTCAATCTCATAATGGTGACGTATCCATGTTTCAAATTCCAGTGCATTTACGGTAAGATCAGTACAAATGTGCCCACACACCTATATGATCTCCATGGTGTGTAGGATGGTACAATTGATTGTAGCGATGAAGACCACCAGAGCGCGCTGTTCGAAACGTCGACTATATGTGTTACACACCGTATTGTGTTTGTCAGAATCATTTCAATTGATCCGATGAAAGAGATATTCCCAAACCTTGTAACATTGTCTGTCCCATCAATACAGGGAAAACTCCGCTGGTCTCGGGTTGCTTGTTGTGGAAAGAACCTGGTCGTCTCTGTAATTTCTTTAAATCCGGAATTGCCCCAGGATACAGTGACGAAGATGAAGCCAAATAACTCTCTCGGGGTTAAACTATTTTATTTTATTGTTGGGTTTGATTTATTTATGTTAGGCTTCATGGTAACTATAAAAGAAGATACACAATTAATATGATAGTAGGGAACGTCCTCGTTGAAAGAATATTCGAAAATCTATACAAATGTTTTTATTGTATTTATTTATTGTACATAACGCGTTTGACCTATAATGTACTATGCAGAGCATTCTCCCTTTCTCATCTCGCTTCTCAAAGGCTGTCGTTTTTTCCAAAACATGATGGTAAAACAAGTGCCCATACGTGAAGTGCCAAGTTTAGTAGTTCACAATTTTTGAAGAAACAAAATGAGGCAATTTTTCTAGACACATTTTCAGGCTCGATTAGTTGGATGCAACTTATGAAGTAAAAAAGTCTGAACAAAATGTATATATTTGTAGAAAACTTTAGAAATAATGATACTAAATTGGTAAACGAACGAGGTTATTCTGCGACCGAGGTTATTCAAACCAGCATCACTGCTAACGGTTAACCCCCATTGCATTAGCCCCATTTAAACACTGGTACTCATCAACGTTACCAGCGCTTATGCATTTTAGCTGAACATTTCAAAATGGCCGCAGAAAATTGACCAGCAAGTTGACCTGTGACACATCAAGGAAAATAATAAGTCGGAGTGAGTGTGAAGGAGGTGAAAGGTAAGTTCCTCTTTCACTGTGATTAGATGTAACTTCCGAAGCGGGCTGGGATACAAAAATTGCTGTTTTAGGCTTGCCAGCAGGCGAAATACACGCGAAGCTATTTAGCTGAAACTGTCGTTGGTGAATGGGTGGTGATTTACGTGCGAGCCAGTAAGCATCGTCTATGGTGGTATTGGTAGCATGAAGAAGTTGTATACGTACTGTTGGCCTACATAACTTTATACATGTAGGCCTACATGCATAATGGCGCCATACGAGATGCCAAACTTTCCCGTAGCTTTTGTTCCACGATAATAGGCCTAAAGAAAGGCAGATCGTACGGTATAGCTTCACAATGGCAAATGAAGTACAGCTCACTTCCCACTCAACTTCTCGTGTTTTGTTGAGACCCACGAATTCGATCAAATATTCCTCAGGCAACAAGAAGTTCACAACGTTACCAAAGTTCACATTTTACATAAAAGTCACCGCCACTTGCATTTTCCAAATCCGCAACGGTGATTCCAGTGCCAAAGAATACCAGACGACAGATACGTTACCATGACGACCCCGCCAAATAATAAAAGAGGACTGGCGTTTTCTCTGTGCGCAGACGACAGCATGTTGCAGTTGTTCTCGTGGCAACACCACACACAAATATAGTCATCCTCACTGATTTCACATTTTCCGTTATTGTAAGCTTTTTGCTCCTCCGAACAAAATGTATCATCAACACAACTCCTGGTGACCGTTTTCGGTTTGTAGTTGCTTCCACCTGCCAAATGTAATTTGCAAAGCAGCATCTGGTCAATATATCCAGTTGTAAATAATTCATTTGTATTCATAAATCGGCTTCCTAGATGTAAAAAGCTTTACAGGTAAAGTACAGGACTATACTAAAGCTGATAGTGCAGTGTTTTTGTGTGATTCATCATAATACATGACAAACTAAACCTGTGAAAGTTTGGGCTCAATCGGTTGTCCGAGTCAGGAGAAAATAGTGAAAAACCGTGCACACTTTTCAGCATGTAAACACAGTGTCCTTAATTTCGATTGTTACAACCGAAATTCAAATTCGGGTCTTCCAATTCTATTTTCTAGACTTTGACAGTATTTCAGACAGAAATATTTCTATGGAAGATTGGTTCTGGTATGAACTTCAGAATCAGTAAGCTTTCAGACTGATGGTAGGCCTAATACATTTGTTTGGACGAATACCATAAACTGTACCTGTATTCTGTCAGCTCGCGAATGCTCAAATAACGCTCATACAAATCCTGTATAATACACGCAAAATGTAAAGGCCCACCAACATCATTATCAAAGCAACTCTCGCTTGGCAGTCAGATACTCGACCACCATATATTTTTTAAGAGAAGCAGAAAAGTTAACTTTTAAAAATGAATATGTCCAATCTGCTTCCCCTGGTGGAAAAAGGAGAATCCAAAAACGTCCAACCTGTTTTCCTCAGGATTTAATTTTTTATTTCGTTAAATTTTTTTTTTTTTTTTTTTTGAAAAAACTAATTTCCTGTAACCGAATTCCCCTTGCACTAACTTCAAACGCCTACTCTGCATGCTCCCCATTTTGGGAGTCATGTAAAAATAATGTGGGCGTGTGTAAACGCCGCATTGCCTAAAATGCGCACTTAACTGTATAACGCACGGGGGACATTGACTCGCTAAATGCCGCAACCAAGATTATTGTGATGTTGACGTCGGGTGAATACACCTTCATCTTGTTGCCACCACCATCTTTGTCTTGTCCCATGTCAACCATATCAATCTTGACAACTGTTTTTCATCATACCAAAAAGGGACCTGACTATTTTTCTTCCAGCCTCGGTTTGGTTACATTGATTTGAATGGGAGAAAAACAAGATGGCCGCACCATGATAAAGGTCTATTGGGTCAATGAGAGGAATGCGAGAAGGAAAAGTGGAAAAAACACAACAAAAAATTAAAAAACGTCCAACCTGTTATTATTTTTAAAAGATGATGTTCAACTACCTTAATTTTTCACATTTATGCCCCAAAAGTTTATTTTCAGCCCCCAAAACAGCAGCGTAGCTAGGTTTTTCACTGGGGGTGGCATTGCTTTTCGGGGGGCAGGTACCTCGTTTTGTAATGAACTATGTGTATCTACATTTTTATGGGGGGCACCTAGGGGCACTGGACATATTGTGTGAGGGGGCTGTGCCCCCAGGGCAAACACCCCCTTGGCTACGCCGATTCCACGTAATTCCCCTTCCCTTGATCCCAAGAGGAATGCGATGCGGGCAAGGTGTTGACCCTACGCATTTTAAACGCCAATTTTCTCACATCTTACCTTCGTATTTGATTTGTGTGAAGCACGTGTGGTATCCGACCGTGCACTGCTCCACGTATCCACTCTGTCTGCATTCGTCATCGTTCTTGGACTTGGCCGAGCAGGAGAAACACTCCATCGTTTCCGCTGCAAACAAAACCAAAATAAATTCAAATCAAATACACATTTATTTCCATATTTCTATATGAGTATAACTGCACAGTTTACAGGAAAGTAGTGAGTGAACCAAAATCAAATGAACGTACAAGCAGCAAAATACCAAAAATAAAATAAAATATGGGGATGTTTAGATAAAAAGCAGAAGCTTGTAGAAAACAGCCGACAACTGACACAGAAAAAAACAAAGGACAAACAGACAGACAGCGAAACATGACAACGGACATTATGTTAAGACGAGTCTAAGAAAATGAAATGTAGCTAGTAATGTTTAACAAACTTGTTTGTACTTCTTTTTTTATCGTGATGAGCAGTGGATCGGGATACTTTCTTTGCAGATAGAATGAAATGCTTTTGGCAAATCCACTGCTTGAGAAATAATGTTCTTTATTCCCCGTTTTGTGATTATATTTTTATATTATATGCTACGCAATGGGTTTAAAGTTTTTTTTCATAATAACTGAACCACAAACCCAGGTCTGTAAAAGGGCGTCCGCATTATAGAAATATTTAAAATACAGCATTTGTATGTTTTAATTTTATGACATGTATCCCGACCCTACACGGTGCTTTTTTTCATTCAGCAGTATACTCTATTATAATGAAGCACATTTTCAAAGATGAATAATTTTGAAATCCCACCATACAATAAGTTCACATACAGTGTACGAAATCAGACCGATGGTCAGAGTTTGCAAGGATGTGAAGTTATAAGCCCACATCGAGATACTTCGTTTGATTAGGAGTGTGTGAAATGTTCCCATTTCCATGGTTGCAAGAAGACGAATCATGTTTCTTACCAATACGCCAAAAGCGGCAAGTTTGATTACAGGCTGACCTTGTTATAAGTAATCACTTTTTTTACACAAAGCACGCCTAGTAGAAGGATGGGGGGGGGGGGGGGCTGTAAATGTAATTCATTTTACGTCGTGATTTTATCGAGAGCGAGTCCGTCGCCACGCACACCTGCCAAGAGATTATGAGGACGGGCAGTGGAGTGGTCGAGCCGCATGTGGTACAGCCAGCTCACACTCTAATTGATGTGTGGTAATGCCAGGCACGATCGCCAAGTAATCAAATGAAGAAGACCTGTCCGTAAAAGGGAAGGACAGGCCCCCGACCGATCGGCAAAGGTATAATATCACAGACGCTCCAAAGAATCCAAAGCTGCTTGGAGTTTTGCATCCCCCTGGAGGGCACCAGCTCCTCATAAATTAACGGGTAAACAAAGAAAACGAACACCAGTGCCGCTATGCAGCGTGCTCCATAGGGATGTTGCATATAGGGTAATTGAATTGTCAAACAGGACTACGTGTATATCCGCCACGTGTACGAACTTATGAGGGCGCTATTTAAACATAGATTATCTACTACAGTAAAAGGGTTACAGAACGCTTGGATTTGTAGAAATCAGTCCTGGGTAGTCTAGACAATTTGGTTTAAAGTGCTCTAGCGATGAAATTATGGCTTGTCTTATGCAGTGCTGTTAAAAAGCACCACTTGCGACCCGACATCTGACGTCATGAAGATACCGTTAGTAATGTACCTTTGACCTGTGGTTGGTATCGCAAGCGTATTTTACATTGGGACATATATGCGGGCACCAGCTCTCGAATGTGATACCGGTCGTTCTTTTTCTGCGCGTGCAGGGGTAAATATTCACTCGTACAATATGAAAATCACATGCCCAACTTTACCCTCGATTGATTAGGGACGACTACACTAGGTGCCCCAAGTTGAGAGCCAATGGGGCTAGTGTCAACAATGGAGGGCTTCAAAAATAAGCGCGCTCAAAATCACATTTCGGTTCTTGCTTAGGCTTTGGTTCTGGCTTAAGCTTCGGTTCTGGCTTAGGCTTCAGTTCTGGCTTAGGCTTTGGTTCTGGCTTAGGCTCTGTCAGTAATTTGAAAACGTGCGCTTTTGGTACGAAGCTTCAAACAGGCAGGCGTAGCCTAAGAGGCGAGGCCGAAGCCGTGGTTTTTTGAAAAGGGCCTAAAATAGTTATATACCATAGTTATATAATATAGTTATATATATGACGTTGGAAGCTTGGTATAATGCCAAATGACGCCATCGAGATGAAACTTACTATTTCTATCTATGTTCCATTGTTTGATAGACATGAAGATTATAAGAATATATAAAACACGAATTATAAGAAATTATAAGAATGACCCCAACTCACGGTAAGACGGACCCTAAAATGCCATCAGCTTAACATTCTAATCTACAAATGTTAACAACAGCGGCGAAACTAGGGTAACATTGTAGGGGGCTCAAGGGGGTGCACCATTTTTTTTTCGGGGGGGGGGGAGCGGCACTTCCGGCCAATTAAAATGTTCACTTTTCCTGAACAAGCCCCTTTTCAGCGCTGTTATTATGCCGCTTACTATTTTTATAAGATAATCTGACAAGGAGGTAAAAACAAACACAATGTCTGCGTGTAAATAGAAAAATAGTTTACAAAAAAAAAAACATTGAAATTACTACATAAAAGCTTAAAAAATGTAACATTTTATTCTGGCAATTTATAATATAAAAAGTCAAGACTTCAAATTGGGGGGGGGGGGCACTGGTGGGTGGGGGTACGACAATCACTGGGGGAGGGGTGCGTGTCACACTGTTTAACAAACTGATACCGGCGATTTTGAGAAAATAGACTCTTTTTACTTTTCGGTCAACATTGTCATTTAATAGAAAGCGTTCATCATAAATTACGCAAATTTGTTTGACGAAACAATAATTGTTTAATTTGGTTATTCAATGCTGGCGCCAAAGTTCAGCACACCTGTTTGATTAATCATTAATGGTTAAACATGACAAAATACAGTCCGCCTGTTCCATGCAACGTGTATGCCAGTGCGATGAACTCTCATTCGTTATGCACAATGGTCGTCATTACTTAAAGATCTCCGAGAGAACAGCCTTATTAAACATGGTCTCCAATAATAAAATTGCCGGAGTTTCCCCTCGTTTTAAGCAGGTTTAGCGGAAGTGAGGGTAGCGTGGAAGAGCCGTGGGGCCAACCCGGCGCGATAACTCGTTTACATACCCCCCGTTAATTAGAGAGAGAGAGGAGTCCCCTCGGCCATTCGCACTACGGATCAGCACTACTCGCGTGGGGGGACTTTTTTACTTCACGCTTGGACTGTAATTGATTGGTGTATCGTGGGTATAAATGTATATACATGTATATTTGGCAGCTACGGCGAGCCTATAATGCTGTTCTCATACCAAGGCAAGACGTAGCCTCAAAAACTTTTCCCGAGGGATGGTGGTAGATGTGGTCAAATATGCCGAGGTTTTTCGTGCCGAGCCTGGCGGGCCTGCTTAACCGAAATTCCTCTTGGGTTGGACTTGTTTCCTCGATACCGTTGATTATTCGCGAGCCAGGTTCGTAGAATTTGAATTTTTTTAATTAGTAGTGCCAGCCCGTTTCGGTTGCATTCGGCATAGCCAGAGTCCTAGTTAGGTCAGTCAAGGATATGAGTGGAGAGCTAGCCACTCAGCATCTCACCCGCCAATAGACTCTAATTTGCCGCTGGTTCAACTGTCTTCCTCTTGTTTTATCATAGCATCTATAGTCTTACAGATTGCAATACTTTGGTGTTTTCGATTGCACCATTCCTATTGGTAAGTCATTACGTCACACACTCGTGTGTATCTGCTGCGCGCCCAAACTTTTTGCTACTTCCCACTCACCAGGGCTGGCATAGTCGATTGTGTGTAATTTTGACCCCAAATCGGCAATTTCTTCGTTTAAAAGCATTTCTTACAACTGAAATGTTTCAATCCGAGAAGACCCTATAGTATTTGAAGAACGTATGTAAAAGCCAAGTCGAGTTATTTAACATTTCTTGCGTTATTCGTCAAAGAAAAACTAGCTGAAGAGCAATTCCTATTGTGCTTCTGCACTCTAAAACCTCCCGGGTCAGAATTGACCCAGACTCCTGGTCCAAGGGGGGGGGGGGGCTGACTCAATTCTGGGTCAGGCTGACCCGGAAACTGGTTTAAAAAAATTTGGATTTCTGACCCGGATTCTGCGTGAGTTTGACACAGTTTCGGGTCAGTTTGACACAAATTCCGGGTCATACTGACGCAGACGTGGGTCAGGCCCCCGGGACAAGGCATCCGAGTCGATTCTGTCCCGAGCGTTTGGAGAGTTAACCAGTGGAGCCAGTTTGTATGAAGTGGGCGTGGCTTACTTTGGAATTACGTCACACTTGCTATGAGGACGGGCAGTGGACGGGCACAAAGTAATTGGATGAATCTTTCTGCTATAAACTGTGTTTGTCGGGTAATTAATTGAAAAAGATGTATCCGGCGATATTGTTTTGTATGTCATTTTCACAGGCGTCACGAGCTTTGAAAAGACACTCAACTAATATATATATAAGGCACAACACCCACATGTTTTTGTCTACGCCTGGACTCTACCCGATCCTGGGAGTGATTTCAGTATTAATCAGATCCGGTCAAGAAGTCCACTTTGTTTTCTTGAAAAACAGCGTTTTGTTAGTAGAATTCCCGATCTTTCGGAAGCAAAGCCTCAGCCCATCAGAGTGGGGGGAAATTGCACGGAAATGCTGTTTCCAATAATATTTCTCCGCGGAAGCCAAGTAAAGTATTGGACTGAATATCATAGCCGGTACCCAAACAACCTCGCGCGGATGAGAGAGAGAGAGAGAGAGAGAGAGAGAGAGAGAGAGAGAGAGAGAGAGAGAGAGAGAGAGAGAGAGAGAGAGAGAGAGAGAGAGAGAGAGAGAGAGAGAGAGAGAGAGAGAGAGAGAGAGAGATATGTGGGGGGATCAGACCAGCGTTTCCTCGGCCTTAAGGCGCTCATTTGCATCTCCATATTGCAATCTTGTCCACCATTCATTGATGCTTCCCCGCCAACAATACTGCCTGGAGTCAACCCTCGCGTTCTCTCTGATGAGAGGGCTCGTGCTGTGAGGCTAAAGTGAAAAAAACTCTTCAAGATTTCACCATGGTGGTGATATCATTCTATTAAACTTACTGAGGTCAAAGTTCTCGCTGACAAGAAAAGGTGGTGCTGACCTGAGGGGGGGATATCTTTCAAACCGAACCAAAAATCTGTGTCATGAAGGTATCTTCAGATGCAATTAACAATGCTTTAAACAGCCGTCAGGTTTGAGCACTACCGGTATGCAATGTGCCTTCAATGATTAATTCTTAGGCCAATTGTATCCCCGAAACTGTTTTTGTTTGTTTGTTTAAATGATCTGGATGACTTCCCGTGAGGTCTCGGTATAGATTTCAGTGTTGTATATACGCAAAGAAATTTGCTAAGCGGTATTTTCTGCTAAACAGCTTTATGAAATTGGCCCCTGCATAATGAGTGTTTGGGTGTGACATTTTGAAAACATACGTTGGTTAATGGTTGCAGGTTTTTGTACGGCACGCCATCGGATTAGTTTTCTACTTGATAGATTGACTTCGTAAAAACCCACAACTCTGCGGGTTATTGCTATCATGGATGAAGGAAATACTCCTTCCTCCATCTATGTCTCATATCATTATCTGAATATTAGCACCCTTAGCTGTTTTTTTCACACGTCACGGTGTCAGCATCTCTTTCCGAAAGATGACGTTTCCGGAGTGTCCACGTTGGCATAAGTTGCAAACCTATTGGTTTACCGAGCTGTAATCTTCAAGGAAATTGTGTTCGATACGTGTTTTTCCTCGCAAAATAAGAATATTTGTAACCATTCGTTTGCACGCCTATAACTTTTTATATAACTTATTATTCAAGAAATGTTTCTTGCTGTTGTACACCAGAGCAAAAACATCCAAGAACAAACAAGAAAATAAACATGTAAGGTCATATTTTTCTAAGACGTGCAATGGACACCAATGAATTGTTCACAGGCTAGCTGTGAAACTTCCCCTGAAAACTATGGACAAGGACAAATGGCAGGCTCGATACTTTACGGAGGCAACGGAGGCGATTGCCTCCGTTGCCCCTGGTCATTGCCTTGGTGCCCTTGTAATGTTCCAATAAACATTTACAATTTCCTGATAGAGGTACCTTTTATCAAGAAGATAATGCCTTGGTGCCCTCGCCCTTTCAAGAACGAAACAACCAGGCCCGCAATTGTCGACTAAAGAGGTCAACATTGCCTGGTACCCAACATATGCTTTTGAGCATGAGTACCAGTTAATATCAGCCACTAGCCGACATGGTCCAGTGTGTGAACTTGGCCTATATGCGGTTTGTTGAATACCACCCCTTTAAGATGGTGTGTGCTGAATCCAGTCATGGCGGAGGTACTTCTGGCTCACCGGCACGTCTTAATTCAAGAACGCCATCCATCCATGATTAATTTGACATTTTACTCTGACATATTTTTGCGTCTAGACTTTATTTTATACTGTACACACACAAAATATATTGATGAAGTCAACGGGGTTCTTCTATAATCAGCAACGATTCATCTGAAGTGACGTTTATAGGACAAGTCAATTCATAACGTGCACAATATCATCATAGTTCGTTGCCTCAGAATTCAAATTAAGATCCCGTACAAAAAGTAAACTTGACACAAGTCCTTTGATCACAAGAAACAGCTACTCGAAACAGAGCAGGCACTTGAACCGCAACGGAATATCTCTTGGAATAACCAACGTCCAAAAATAAATTATAATAAGCGACTGACGAGCATGTTTACTCGTTTTAAACACGAAAATAAATGTTTAATTCATTTATTATAAGGTGCAATTGCACTTTGGGTATTGTATTATTTACAGCAGCCATTTACATATCCTTAACTTTTTGCAGATCTATTTAGCAAATAAAATAAAAAAGAGGGGGAAAAATAAACAAGAAATAAGTGCTTGGTACAAAAAAAATTCGCAGAGAAAAATACTTGTCTGGACAGCTGATACTGGTATCAAGTTTTTACTGACAAGTGCTTCTCTTCACCTAGGAGTACAAAATGTTGTTTTCTCGATGCTGACCAATCATCTACCACTTATCTTTCACATACATTTTAGCGTCATGTTCTCAAATATTAAAAGGAAAAGTACAGGACTGGTAAATATCGAAAAGTAAAAGGGATTAGTTCTAATCTGATTTATGGGACATTTTCAAAACTACGGTTTGTAGGCTTCGACTCTGGCTTAGGCACCGTCAGCCTGTTTGGAGTCCCATAACGAAAGTGTACATTTTCAAAGTTACTGACGAAGCCAAAGCCGTATGGCTGTGGTTTCGCAACGGTCCATAACCAGTACCAATCCACAACCAGTACCAATATTTATGTCTGAATTACTATCAAAGTCAAGAAAAAAGCCATTTGAAAGCCCAACCGATCACCAGTTTTTATTTCCTATGATTATTCACTCTTACACAAGGAGCAATCTCATCCATAGATTATCATTCAAAATAAATTAGATAACCTTAGAAGCTCTCAAAGTTTGCGCCCCCCCCCTGAAAATCCTGGATCCGCCCCTGACCTCTGCATGGTTTGATCACCGCAATCGAATGAAGCATGCACGTCTAAGTGCACTTACACAAAATTCCTGATAAACATAAACCGTTTTTGTCGTTGTTTTTCTCTGAAACGGGATCGCCTTGTCCGGTAAAACTTTCACAAAACAAGTTGCTTGGATTGTGTGTTTATTGGAACATTTTATTTAATTACCATACCTCATAAAAAAAAGTACAAGACTGAAAATATTTGGTTTACAATAAAACAGTTTACGCTCAAAATAGAATGCATGAAAGAAAGAGCACAACTTAAAAACAAAAAACAAATAAAAAAACAAACAAACAAACAAAACACAGACAAAAACCACCCACACAACAAAACCCACACAGAAAGCACGAAAAAGATTATTAGTACAACCTTTCATTAAGAATTAATCAATGTTGAACATAAAACAATAAGTTTTGCTAAAAAGTAAAATAAATCTAGAGAAGCGTACAATTTGAAAAAAAACTTGCAAAACGCGATAAAACTCATTTTCTTTAATTCGTACATAAAGTGACCCTCTCCAAACAAAAAAGCCGAATGATAAATGAACTACCAACATAATGTCAATACGAATTGTATTTTCATGTTACGAACATTTACACTAACCATGCCCTTTAATAACTGACCAATTACCATTGGACCTCTCCATTGTCTGTGGATGACGTTGATTTGAGTAATGTTGTGTATTTTAAACTTAAGTACCTCTGACAACTTGATTTGATTTCGGGAGGGGGGGGGGGGGCTGTGACTAACACTTCAAATCTCCAGGTGTGGCCGTTAATTCGAAGGACAGCGTGAGTCAGGACATTAGAATGGACTGATGATACAGTGACAAGGCTTCAATGTTATTGTATTTTTGATAAGTGATAATGGGAAGGTGCAATTCTCCTGCGTCTAATTATAAGGGCCATGTCACACAAGGCACTTTGCAGCCAGCCAGCTCCAGGCAATGTCCAAGAAGAAACACATTCACCTTTAAATGTTCATCACATTTTCTTGAAGATACGGTAGTAATCAAGACACTGTTGTTAGAACGGTTGTTACGCTACCGAAATGTCCCTTTTGCATTTGGCTCCAAGTTGCCTGTAAAAAGATGTCTGGCAGATCTGATGTCTCGTGTGACACGCCCCTCAGTCTTTTCACAAGTTCCCTCAGGTCTATTAGACTAATGTACTTCTTTATGATATCTTAAAATTGGATTCAAAACCAGTGTTGTAAGATCCTGCTAAATCTCCAGGGGCACACTTCATATATGGCTTGGCTGTCTGCTGTAAGCACATAATACATGCAAAACAATGTTCAGCAGACACTGAGATGATCTGCAAAATAGTTGTACTTATAATGTATATTGTGACTGTCATTCTGTTATATGTTATTAATTCATTAGTTTGTTGTTGCCTAGACATACACTCTATTAATGTAAGAGAATGAAAAACACTTGTTCTGTCCGCCATACCACTCTTGCAAAGAGCCATATGGCGGACAACTCTTTTTAGAGTGAAAGACGGGTATTTTCAACTTGAATCAGAGTGAAGTTCGCTCAAATTTCATTCAAAAAGGGTGATGCACAGTGACTTTCACTCTGAAAGAGTCGAAATAAAACCGCTCAGGCGAGAGAGTGAAATGTTCACTCTTTTACATAAAAGAGAGTAAATTTGCATTCTTTTCTGCTAATTGGTCTTAGGAATTTGGACCCAGTCTTTGTATCTCTTCACCTATAATTTAAAAAAATAATTGATCAATAAATGTTAGTCGGAAGAAGCGAACATTCAATCCTAAACCACGTAAATTAAGACGTCACCGGGCAACCTTTTGATAGATGAAATGCCATTGGCTACAATTTGTTCAATGATGAAGACAATAAATTATAACATCATTTATCTTGAATGTTCTCTGCAAGTCTGCAAGCTAGGCGTACACCTAAATGCATACCAACTTATTACACGGCGAATAAAGTTGTCAAACACAATAATTGGATAGCATGAAATATAGGCCTAAAGGCATCCGATGTGTCCCATCATTGCATTACACACTACATCTCTCTATAAAATTAATTACACGCCAGACGTAATACCTTCACAGGATGTTTGGGGCCTCCTCGTATCCAACTTCTTTCTTTAAACTTTTCCGAGCGAACATTTCTTCCAGAATTGAATTTCTGGTGACAGAAGGTGGTGTGTGATACCCACGCCAGTCACTCTTTTCCTGTCACGATTCAAAGTACTAACTGACTAATTTCCCAGGTCCGACTGTTCATAAATGAATTAGGACTTAGAAATCCAACACTAAACATTCGCTATAGTTAGGTAAAGTACAGTAATTGCTTATTCTATTAGGAGACATTGTATAATTCTCCTGTGTAGCGAGACGACGCCAGAGACCATCTGCAAACTTTTGCGGCATTTCGTTGGCGCCACAGAAATTCGCATGAACAAAACACCATCACCCCGCGTCTACAGCGTGCAAGAAATTATAGCCGTTCCAATAGTATTATGTAAATTAATTGATTTAACAAAAGTTCAGAACCCATTTGGGACTAAAAAGCTGAAATGTGCTCATCAACAGTTGGTCCTTGACACATGCCGTGAACTCGTGGCAGCACACCCTCTATGATCGTGCGATCCCCTTTTTGTAAAGTCTTCCCACCCATTTCACCACCCACCTTCTCAGGGGGAAACTAAAGTGCATGTTACATAAAAGAGCAACCGTGAACAATCCAGGGCATATTTTGGCAGGCGAGATACGAAGCTGTTCATGAGGGAATTCTATACATGTTGTACCATGCACCGTAGATTCCACATAAAACAAAATATTGTATGAGATTAACAACTGGATAATTCTGAGATACACCCAATTTATTCATACTAAAAGTTAATCAAAATCGTAAAATGCAATCTTTCATAAAATGTGAGATATCAGTTTGTTATTTGGTTTTTTTTTACATTGAGCTTTGTTTCATGTTTCGCCTTCAGGAAGTTCAGGCTCTGTAAAAACGTGATTTCGTGCAGTTTGGTTTATTGGTTACTGTTTAGTGAAACGTACATGCATTGGCAGCTCGGTCTATTTGGTGATCCAATTAATTTAAAGGGAAAATATAGAATTGCTTAGCTGATAGTGCAGTGTTCTTACTTTGTGTGATTCAATTTATATACATGAAAAAACCTGTGAAAATTTGGGCTTAATCCATCATCTGAGTCAAGATAAAATAGTGGAAACCGTGCACACTTTTCAGCATGAGTGTAAACACATTGCCCTTAATTTCGGTTGTAACAACCGAAATTAAAATGGGGGTCTTCAAATTTTATTTTCACTATAGCATTTCACACATGAATATTTCTGTGGAACATGGTAGGCTACTGGTGTGCACTTCATGATCGGTAGTTTTCAGACTGATACTAATAAATAATATACAATTTTGATGAATATCAATCCTGTATATTCTACCTTTAAATCCCCAAATTGTTCTTTGCACAAATCAAGATATTTGTAATGAAACCAACCTGTGAAAATTTCAGCTCATTTCGTTCTTTCATTTGCGAGAAAACGGTTAAAATGCATTCAGCTATTTGTACGCATTCCTATAGGCAGAGTTTTCGTCTCACTGAGACGAAAACTAATTTTGGATCTTGTTTCATGTATTATTTAAAAACGATAACACTTCAGGCAGAAATAATTCAAGGAAGGTTTGCTACCATCATTATCTTCATACCATGTAAAGTATATGTAAATCTGTGAACATTTATATATTTCTTCTTACCAATGTTGAGCTGGGGCTTTAAGGTAGTGATTTGAAATGATTTTGTCTCGTGATTTACCCAGGAGTGAAGGCTATATGTCACATGTGATAAATTTGGAGCCCGGCAAAGATGTGCAGATTCAGTGAAATGCCGCTTCAATTTGTTAGACTATTAACTGTCACATCTCTATCTTTAGCTACAGTCTCGTACCATCCGAAACTCCTGTCGTATCGCGTTTCCCGCCATTATTCAATAAACTCCCTTCAACCAGAAAAAGAATACGTTACGAAAAAAAAACTGTGACCGATATGCGTCGGCGTATATTTGTGACACGAGTGACCGAGCTGTACAGACTTGAGATCGATCGCAAACGAACGCAACACGTTTAGGCATGATGGACTTGCCTCCGATCCTCGTGCCCGTGCCAGAGGGCAATTTATTCTTGCCCCTGGGGACTTTGCGATTGATTGCAACCTCACTACGGAGAGCTCGAGGAACACACACGGACCGGGAGGCAAATGCAAAAAAATAGTTGGGGGATTTGAACAGAGGTATAGCATTTCTTCATGATGATGCATGCCGGTCGTCGAAGACGTTTTCGATTTTACTCTACTTCGAGTTCGGAATTCTACAATGTGCATGCACACAACGGCTGTTTTTGTAGTATATAAAATGTGTGGACTCAAGGGCATAGAGTGATTACTAATTGCTAACATAAAGTTCAAATTTGTTTCTTGAACTAATGAGAAATTGCTTAGTAGAATACGAGGTTCAGTCTCCTTCAAGATCATAAAGTTCTTGCGTTTCCCCCTCAATCCAATGACCGCGACTGGCATAATTGCATGGAACATAGAGGGCTTAACAAACGTCACTACCAAACCCCTCATGCAAATAACTTTTTTTAACATGACAATGGCAGTTTGTTATGAGATCTGGGTTTAAAGTGTTATCAACAGCGCCACCTAGTGCCCACAACCCAGTTTAATCAACTCATGTCAGGGCAGACATCTTTAATAACAAAAATAAATAAACCATAGTTTGCGGCTGACGGCCTGCGGCTTTGATTACAGTTTTAACTCATTGCAAAGGCCGTTTTCCATTATTTCATCTCCCGCCAAAGGTCACAGTCGTAGATGAAATTGCTTCACTTGGACACATCATTACTTGTATAAATAATTTACGCTTACATGTATTGAGTCATTACACATGGGCCACCGTAGTAAATTAAAAATCTAAGCTACCATAATAACGAATGCACTAAAAAGAGAAAACATACATCTGCCGTCGGTTGAACGTTCGATCCAAGATTGACAGTGGGCGATTGTACGTAGACTTGCGAGTATTTTGTTACACGTGCGACTGTGCCATAGTAACAGTATAGACTATTCCACTTGTTTGCACATAGCCCCGGTATCTCAAATCAAGTATCGACCATCAATAAACACAATAAGGCAAAAGGAAACCCTTTCTGACATTATTTGGGAGCTAGGCTCTTTTCGC
Source organism: Marthasterias glacialis (assembly GCA_911728455.2). NCBI lineage: Eukaryota > Metazoa > Echinodermata > Asteroidea > Forcipulatida > Asteriidae > Marthasterias > Marthasterias glacialis. Next base: position 5,559,596 of record OU452223.1, read on the forward strand.
GGTCTTTTTCCCGTTTTTCTTCATAAAACAACCCCAGGAGCAGGTCTTTGCTAAGGCAGACCCCAAGACGTATTATATACATAACTGACTTTACAGGTTCTTGTAACGTGATTGGTGGAACTTACACCACGTGACATTCACTATTAGGCTACTCCCATTCGTTTCGGTGATCAAAAAGTCATATTCGCCAATGGGGAATAGTATTTCCCATTAAACAATTAGGATCATCCTTCTTCCCAATATTTTTGAGCAGTGGAGCGCCGCTGCTTAAACAAAGGAGCACCTGTGCAAAAGGTTGTGATCCGATACTTTTTTGCATTGCTGTCATTCAACCAAACACATAAATAAAAAATAATGTTAAATTTGTTTAAAAATACGTCAAATGACAAGAATGTATGTGTCAGTTATATAAAACAAAAATTGAGTGGCTTTAATTTGTCGAGTTGGAGGAGTCTGATCAACAAACAAACTCAACTAAGACTGGGTTAGGTCTATGGCATGATCAATGGTACCCGGTAAAAACAAAAGGCAATAATGTGTTTTCTTGAAAAGAAAAAAAATAAATTATAAATAAAATAAATAAAATAAAACAAACAGCTCAGGCAAATAATGAAATCTCAAGCAATACATTTACCCAGACCAAGAGTTGTAGCAAGCAGTGTTCTCCCATGCTGCAAATTCACTTAAATGTAACGCAGTTTAAAGACATCTCGACTTGCGTTTTCAGTCAATTTGGACTTCAAGACGCACTCAACTGGCGAATCGTTTAGCTCTTTGCACACACTCTAAAAAAACCTCTATTTTCTGAATGATTTTTGTTCATACATGCAGAATATGCACTTAACAGTTTTTAAATCAATTACAAACTTGAGAAAATGTCGCAGTGGCAAGGATCTTAATTCCACCCGGCAAACCAACCGAGGTCTTATACGTGGTAAACAAGAAATGATTTGAAAATGTCCACGAAAAAAAGGAGCGTCGAGCTTAATATTTACCGCCTGGTAAATCACGGAGTATAGCCAATACCAGGAGTAGGTCGTAGCACTTTACCCATGCCGAATCGGTTCACATACACACAATCAATACTAGTTAAATTGGACGGATGCAAGCGTGTATTAATGCTGTTCGCCATTATGCAGGCGCCTCTGATTTCGCTCCGGGCGATATCATTCGGTCTTCGATTTTTCGAAGAAATTGCCGCATTTTTAAGACAGTTTTCAGTAGCGCTTCCTGTACCAAAGACACATCTTTTTGTGTGTGTATATGTTTGGACGGGAGATTAGATTCTTACCAATCTAGCATTCAGTCGAGGAATTTGTAATTATCTTTCCTGTGTGGTGATTTACGAACAGTAATATTAATTTGAAGGCAGTCTGAGTGGTTTGACTTGGGCAGGTTGTAAACTCGAGATACTACTTCTAATATTCACCTGAGTTAAGTGCCCTCGAGTCTGTGAGGCTGTCCTACAATATTATCATATTTTAGCAGTCCAAAATCTCAAATTACTTTGCATTTTAAAACGAATGGGTAACACAATTATCACAAAGGCACTAAAACCTACAATTTTGAAAAGATTTCACTCTGATAAGCCAGGTAAAAGAGGTATCAATCAACTTTTAAAATCGCCCAACTTAAAGGGAACATTGCGTTCAAATCTCTTAAAGTTTTGCAGTTTGGAATTGCTCCTTATCCTTTTTAAATCACTACTCACTAATTGCGACACACCTACAGTGTGTCGCAATTAGTGAGTAGTGATTTAAAAACCAAAAATTTTGCCTTTGGAAATAAACCAGCGGAACCGCACTTTACAGGGAAAGATATCGGTCGGCCATTTTGTGGAGTAAAAATGGCGGACCGTGATCTGTCACGAAGTTAAACGAAAACAACATTATTTCACGGGATATTTATGTGAATCATTATATTCTACTTTTAAAATATCTTTCCAACCATAGTCATTTCTAAAGTAACCCTTTTATAGCCCAAAAGCGCCCAATCCGAAGGAAACGTTCCCTTTGAGACATGCATGAAAATAAAGACAAGCATCCACACTCTGAGCACACAGTGCCAGCATGGTTTCGGATTTTGTGTTTGCACAATTTTGTTCAAAGTCTCGGATTTCAAATGCAGTCACTCAAAAATGGCTCATTTTTATACGCCGGTGTGTATACGTTTTGCATTGAGACTGCGTTGAAATATTCGTGACATCCACCGAAATATCTTGGAATAAAACATTCATTAATGACTTTGTCGTGTGCTGGCTAATTTGAAAGTACTTAACTCTGGTAGAACTTGAACAGTAACAAACTAGGATTTTCAATATTGATTTAAAAAGGTAAAACTCATAAACAGAAATAAAATCTGACTCTAATGTCATCGCTAACTTAACATTAAGTACTGTAATATTTTTGTTTAGAATGACATATGAAAACATAATGTCGAGCTCCCACCCTGCATGTCATGCTCCCTGCGTGCAAACAGCAAGAATGAATACTTAATCACATTATTTCACAAGGGGGTCAGACTATTTTGCCACTGCGTAGGCTCAATTTTGTTTGCATTCATTTTAAATAATAAATATGAGCAAAACGAAAGATGACCAAAGAACGATAGTCTGCTCTTATTAAACTCGCGCATTAGTTCTGCATGACAAAATATCTTCACGTCTGCACGGGTCATTTGATCAATTCGTGCCACCCAAATGAAACCGTTGCTGTGTATGGTAAAAAAAATCGGCAATTATTAAAAAAGAAAAACACCATCTGATCGACTTTTAATCTTCGAGAGCTTACTTTCTGGAAACTTGATACCATGGTTACCAATTGCCCTTGTGTTTATTTCCGTCTGGAATAAAAGTCTACTCGTTCAGTTTGACTAGGTTTTTTCCCCCGATCGAAATCACCACAAGTCATCGGGATGTGAATATAATGCCACGATGAACGTGACGTTGTATAATGATTTGCAAGGGTGAGATTTTGACGAGTGTGAATGGATTACGGGTCTGTGATCCCCCTTATTCTAGACCCAGAACCTTTCATATTTATGTTGTACCGCTTGGAGGTCAGACTCTGTGCATCGCCAGAAATAAAATGCAAAACTATACAGGTTTAGACACAAAATGGACTATTTCTTTCTCGCTTCGGTCATTGCTTTACTTCTTAAAAAAAAATTAAAAGGCTCAATTGGAGAATTAAAATAAATCCGGAAAATCAGTTTTAAAAAATCATAAGAAATCACATGCCTTGATATGTTGACCTTAATAATGACAGATAAAACATTTTTGTTTACCAATCTTCCCCAACCATGTTACCGGTCTTTTACATCTGCAAACTCTTTAATTATTTTTTTTCTTCTTCTTGTAAGGAATTCTTGACTGCAAATAACTTTACGGTGAACTTATCGACCACGAACTGCTGGCATACACAATTAAACACGTTTGAAAGCAGTCAAAGTCTCCTGCACTTCACACCGAAATCAGCCCGACGTTGTGAGTCCAGTCATTGCGCCAATTACGGCACGGCACGACAAATCTAATCTACGGTGACCTTGAGAGGCCATGCCTGAAATATTTTCCCCCCACCTCGACACACTCTATATAGACACGTAAAGTACATTAGCAAAGTTGACAGAATTTAATTTGCGCTTTATAATCGCAGAAGTTTAATTCTAAAAATAAGTACATGCATGTTGTAAATTCGATTTTCTGGAGAGGTATTTGGTTTAAAATTTCAGGGTCGAGTTGAGTTGAGCTTTTCTTCAGGACTTTAAGAAGATCATATTTCTGAACATCTGCCACGTGGTTTCATGTTCAAATATGCAAGTGCAAAATTGAAATCAGATTATATGAATTCATTGAAGGATGTGTGCTCCTTCGGTGGAGGTATTTGCCAAATGGAAATCAAGTTGTTTTGTCAAGTTATAATATACAGATGTAATTGCGTGAAAGCGTCCATCCGTCTGTCCGATTTTGCGTTCAAACGCTTTTGAAAGTAATGGTCTTAATTTAAAATGGAATTCAGCCCGTGGTTTCATTGCACGTGTCTGAGTCTCTATGGAGCTGATTTCACAAAGAGCCATAAAGGTCACACTGTTAGGCAATGAATCAATCTTAGGACACATTGCCTTCGGATTGGGCGCCTTTTGGGCTACAAACAGCGATTGTTATGAAATGAATATGGTTGGATAGATATTTCAAAAGTAGAATAAATATCCCTTGAAGTTGTATGGTTTTTGTTTAATTTCGTGACAGAACAGGGTCCGCCATTTTGAAGAACCAAATTTTTGAAAATGGCGGACCGTATGTTTCTATGTAGAGCGTGGTTTCGCTGCTTGTTTTTCCAACCACTACTAATTACAACACACTGTGTGTGTTTTATTGCATGAAAAACTCTTTAAAATGATCAGGGAGCAATTCCAAAAAGCAAAATTGTAAGAGATTTGATTTTGCTGTCACAATAGATTTCGAAACTCACCTTTAAATAAATCTTAGCTCTTTGTGATAAATCGGGCCAAGGTTTTGCTACAGAAGGACGGCAACAAATAGGGCAAAAACAATTTTTGTGTTTTACCTCAGCACTGTGACCGTGTTTTACAAGTTAATTGATTAATATTGTCAGTTAATTGCCAATCGGATGTTTAGACACTCGAAGGTATCTGTAGTACTGCTGGTGTAGGTGACGGGATTGTGCCTTTGATAATAATAATTGAGTGTGGCACACGAAGTATGTCATGAGAAAAAGAATTGGCTATAGGGCCATCGGAGATTTGAATTTTGAAAAAATATTGGTGGAATAACAAGTAATTTTCTTAGTTTTCAAAATGGCTGCCATTGCTTGTTATACATGTTTTCAAAGGACAAATCTGGCTAGGCTATCTTTCTCATGACATACTCTGACTGCGTGCCACATTCCATGCTTGTACCATAAAAAAAACCGACACAATTCCCTCAAAATTTCTCCTACTAAACTAAACATGAGTTTATGCACGTGGGTACTTAAGTCGCCCTCTTCAAAATGCAAAAAAAAACTCCTGGAAAAAGTGATGGACACCGGGTTGAAATGTTAAAGTAAGAAGTCCACCATTAATGTGGATGGGTCAAAAACCTTCCTAAGAAGCTAAGGGCTTGTAATTTTCTGTTGACGTCACAGGTGACGTTGGCGGTGACGTCAAGCTAGCTGGCGTTCCAGAACATTATTGATTTAAAATAAATTAAGTTACCTATAAAAAACAGTAAGATGGCAAATACTTCAAAATCATGTTATCAATGAATAACAGTAAGGTGTATTGTCAACACCATTATGTTTTAGAACAGCACGATTCCTTGGACATTTTCCAGTCTTAAGTGTCTCAGAGATAAAGAATACTTTTTAGACGAGATATTACTCGGTGTGTTAAAGGGCAAAAAGTTAGATTGTTCGTATTGAAATTCCTTTTAATCTACCCCTGTTTACACCCCATTTTAATTGAATGTATACAAAACATTGTCAATTTTAAAGTTAATATTGAATTATTTTTGTATTGAAGAGGGCATTGTGCTTTCATACATCCACCCGCGAAGAAAAACCTTTATAAGTTGATAAATTCTTTTGAATGCACTGTACATGATTGGTAAGGGTCAAAAACATACTTGTTTAGTTTCAGTCTGAAGGCTTACTGTTTACAAAGTTCATACTAGCAGGAACCAATTTTTCTGTGAAATATTTCCCAATGAAAAGCCGTTATATTCGAGAGAACTGTATTTCTGAAAACTAACAAAACGCAACAGCTGATTTTAGTTGTAATAACCGAAATTAAGGACGATGTGTTTATACATGCTGTACAGTGTACATGGTTTTTCACTATTTTCTCCTGACTCGGACGACGGATTGAGCCCAAATTTTTGAGGTTTGTTCTTTCATGTATATCTTGAATCAGACAAAGTAAGAACACTGCACTATCAGCTTTACCAATACTGTAGGGCTATAGTGCCTATAAAATTACCCTTAGAGCTTAGTTCATAGTAATATAAAACCATTCAGCTGCTGATGTAGACAAAATAGTGGTAGCGACAAGGAAATAACCTAGGCCTGAAACGGAACAAAAGGTGTCAATATATGCTTGGCATCCGCGTCATGATTTGCCTTAATCCCAGTTCAAAGAAGGTAAAGCTTCTTCAAATTCTTATTACAATAGTAAAACTGTTAATTTGACGCTTTTGATATGTCAATTCCAATTAAAAAAACAGTGCACGAATTAAATAATTGCAATAAGAATTTTTGTTTTAGACTTTTCAGAGAAAATATTCTGTTTGTACCGTCATGTTATATCTGTATTTGTATGGTTCTGTCAGGCATAGGGTAAGAAAAAACTTATCAACGTAGATAAGACGCCCAGCACCTAATGTATTCAGCGACTACTGCAGCCCGCCCCTAAGTATACCCGTATCATGTACCTAAATGAAGCCCGGGCCTAAATGTAGCCCAAACACTGTATCCTAAACGTAGCCCAGGCTACGTTTACGTACAGGGTTACAGCTTTGGTGGAGCTACGGTATGCATTTTTTCTGCAGTTAAGAATTGCCATCCTCGAAAAACTTTTCCACATTTTTTTTTAAGGATTCCCTTTTTGGAATCGATTAAAAAACAAATCCCCCTTGAAAGTCATTACGACAGAAGCAATTTCGGACTGCAGAAAAATATAAGACCTGATACATGGTTTGGGCTATTTATTTAGACTCTGTAAAAGAGTGTTTGTCAAAGAGCAAAAAGCCACATGGTGGACAACTCTTTTTAGTGAAAGACGGGTATTTTCAACTTCATGGGCTTGGGCAACATTATAGACATTTGGGACTATAGGTAGTGTCTACATGGCTTAAGGTCTCAGGCTACATCAAGCTGTTGCACAGAATGTCCCACCTTAACGTCGGCTATTCATGGTGTGTAATACACACATGCCACACTCGTCCACTGGATGGTGAGCCCGTATTAAATCACCGTATACTTCCAAAAACATTTACTCTATCACCGCACACGATAAGCTAAAGATTTGTTTACCAAGCCCACAGGGATAGAAGCGCGTATGGAATACTTCCCTCTCAGAAATCCGGTATATACATCCACACCTCTTATCCCTCTACGACAATTTACACCGTGTCTGATGTACTTGTCTCTTTTTTTAATCACTCTGATTTACATGGAAATGAAAACAAATAATGACAGATGTAAATTAAAATTAAAAAATAATAAAGCCCAATCGTAAATATATGTATGGTATTAAAGGGGACCTTTTTGAAGCGTAATTATTATATGTATTTTGCTATCCTCTATAGTTTTTATTAAAAAAAAATGTAACCAGGATTTTAATGGCTTGCAATGTAAGTTCTCTGAGTTTAACAATATTCCAGACGAAACTATTTCTCTGGATGGTTAGTACTGATTGACTTGATTGATTGATTGATTGATTGATTGATTAATTGATTGATTGATTGATTGATTGATTGATTGATTGATTGATTGATTGATTGATTGATTGATTGATTGATTGATTGATTGATTGATTGATTGATTGATTGAATGGTTTATATGGTTTATATGATAGTATGAACTTTATGACAAGTGAGTTCCTGTATTGAAACTAATAATTTTCCCCAATGATTACCTTTCCTGTACTTTCTTTGCCCTTATAAGCTTTACTCGACATCCACACTGTCCGCCAAACCCAAACCCTGAGAAAAACTTTAAAATCCAAATTACAAACATCACATAGGCCCAATAGACGAAACCTTTTTTTTCCTCCCGAATCTCAAGCTATCCGTAGAAATCATTTTATGATTGAAATAGCAATCGTACGATACACACCCGAAGCATTGTTTGGCCTCTTCCGTGACTTGTATGCTTGCTGAGGAGCTCTCGTCTCCAGTCGCCATGGAAACTGTAAAAATTGACAGCAGCTTTAAGGATGGTATAGTCTTTTTTAATATTCATAAACGATAAATTCCCCAAAGGTAACTTTGTACCGAATTGGTATAGTGCAGTGCAAGAATGAGCAACAGCAAAGTACAATACCATTTTACACGCATGTGAGCAACTATGTTTCCAACTGTAAATTTCATATGGTTTTAACAAGTAATGCAGGATAGTCTGAGTAAATATATTTCCCTGAATGCACTTCACTATATACTCCCTTTAAAAACGGAGACAGACGAAGGTAGATTTTGCCCCGCAATTTCGTCTCACTTATAATTGTCATTTGAGACAAAAACATATTGACAACCACAACACACCTGAAGGCTTTGTTGACCTACGACCCCCATGTTGCTAAGGAGCTCTCATCTCTAGAGTCGCCATGGAGACGAAAGAGATTGACAGCGGAATCTCTCATCCTCTACCTCTCTCTCTCAATCAGCGTACATCACAAGCACCCTTGAGAGATCCCCAAGCCTGGGATGCTTTGCTGGCAAATCTTGGTCATCTTACGTGAGGTAGAAAAGATCCAAGCCTAGTCTCATTACAGTCGGCATGGCTGTTCTCATGTTACTCCCGGAGATGGGATTTGCTATAGTGGATGTTGCGAGAATGCAGTGGGGGTCTTTCGGGAGCTTTGCCCCGCCGGGAGGGTAGCTGGGAGGACTGCTGTAATGTTTCATCCCGTATGATATTCATGTTCACGGAGATGCCAGCTTTTCAAACAGGTTTCATGGGCGATTATCTCCCCTGCACGTCAAGTACATGTACATGACAATCAGCCTTCGTGCGGGGAACACCTTTAAATACCGTTGTCAATGCTACCACATGCGTCAAAATTAAAGCCCTCGTCAGCCTCCAAATCTCCTAATTTAGTTTGGCGTATTGCCATCTTGTTCGCTATTTATTTAGACTGAATACATAACATTAAATAGACTCCGGCGCTAAATCCAAGCTGAGAACGCTTATTCTCAGCGGTACAAAGTGGATTGGTTTCGGCGATTCCTTCTAACACAATAAAAGCCAATCAAAATTAACCATTTCCTATGCATTTCTGTATGTCTGTACTCTTTTACACCTGGAATGGCCAAAGTCAAGTCTGACAGCAACGTTTGTGCGTTTGCTGAGTAATTTGTTTATGCTTGACACGCCTTGCAAGACACCCAATGGTACAGCTCTAAACCGGGTTACCATTAGGCCATTGTGGTTTGCATGAAAGACCCTTTTATTATTAAAGAAAAAAGTCCCTTTTATAAAAAAAAAAGTGTGATAACAACAGTACCGAGGGCTCAATTTCACAAACTTTAAAGGTAAAATATAGGATTTAGAAAGCAGATTGTGCAGTTTTCTTGCTTTGTGTGATTCAATATACTAAAACAAACCTGTGAAAATCTGGGCTGAATCCGTCGTCCGAGTGAGGAGAAACTAATGACAAACCGTGCACACTCTTTTCAGCATGTAAACACAATATCTTTAATTTCGATTGTTACGACCGAAATTAAAACCGGGGGCGTCAAATTCTATTTTGCTTGACTTTGACAATATTTCAGACAGAAATATTTCAATGGAAGATTGGTACTGGTATGAACTTCATAATCAGTAAACTTTCAGACTGATACTTATAAAATAAAACATTTTGGATGAATACCAATCCTGTATTCTACCATTAAGCACTAAGATTCATCTTAATAAATTATGAGTTGTCAATATTGCCAAGATTATTTGTATTGACATCACACTTTACTTAGAAAATAAAATTGATAGAGAAATTCTCGCTCTTTTCCGGATAATGAAAAATGCATTCTGAAAAAAATATACCTATTACAAATACACTGAAATCTATACACTGAAATCCCCACAGGTTGGTGTTGAAGTTCATAAATTATCTTGAATCTTCCCCACTGTTAAATAACCATTTCACCTTCCCTGAACTGTAAAGATGTTGTTTTCCATTGTCATTCAATACAAAACATTGCATTGCCACAGAACAATTTTCGAATATTGAATGAAATACGATACTTTACATATTCCATATGTGAACACTTCTACATTCCTATCGTCTGTAAAATAGTCCAGTGAAGGTTTTACAGTGGTTTTTCTGTCACGTGGAATTATCCGACATTTCAATTCAACGGCCGAACAGCTGTACCCAATGATGTAAGGTCACGAGACCAATTACTGACACATTGTTCACGGTTCAATTAAAAAAGGTTACTATACATATAATTAATTTCAAACACAATTATTGGACCATGTATATATAGGTTCAGTGATGACAATTGGATATCAAATGAAGATGCCATAATACGAGCTGCAGCACCTCACGAGATGGTGCAAAGATGGGTTCTGAGGGGAAGTAGTTTTCAGGGGTCATGAAATGAATACGTAAACAAGAAAACAAACATTTCCGAATAGAAAAAAATATATATCATTTACCCGATAACAGTTAGATCGTGACTAAAATAATTATTTCACTTGCCACGTGCAAGCGAAACGATCATCGCATTTAGGGCAAGAAAACTGTCAAGACTTAATGGGCATTATGACGTTTGGCTTTTTAATTGTTCATTGGCATCCTCGAATCATGCCTTCGAATGCGTTTTTAAAATAAACTCGAGATAACATAGGCATAATGACGTGGAGGGCTCTAATGATAAGTATAATACCAGAAACCATATTTTGCTGTAAAGTAGTTCTACCAATTGTGGAGAGAATCCGTGTTCTAGTTTTTAATAAACACACCCATACAACCAACTCGGTTAAAATTTCAACAAATTAGGTCGCATTACAAGTAGGCCTATTGGTTTATTGTTTGTTGGTGTGATTTGTGCAAGTTCACATTATGTGTTTTTTCTGTTTAGTCTCATTTCAAGGCGTTTGCAGTAGTTCCCATTAGAAAATCTTCCGCGCAGGACACTTGAAATTTGCCCGCGGTAATGGAGTCTCACTGGGCCATTGACATAAGTGTACACGTAATGTGACAATTGCACATGTAGGCATACATGTCCCTGTTTTGGCAAATTGAAATAATCACCGAGTGGTTTGGGAACACCTCTCTTAATCACGGTGGCATTTCAGGCGGGAATAATCCCTCGTGAAAAAGTGTACTGACATTAAGTTTGTATTCAGTAAATACAAAATCAACAATTTTAGTTCTCGATTGTCAGCAATCATGTTTCATAATCAACGACCTCTATTGTTCGGAAAGATTTATTGAGAATAATTAGATGGTTTCCATCATTGAATGCACAGTTGGTAGTGCCATTAAAGAAGAAACGTAGCTTTATGCCACACTGACCTTGATACTCGCGGTTAAATTCAATTCATTTTGAATTATTTATTTGCATATACACCGTGGAAGCAACGACATCAGTAAGTGCGCGTTGAAGATTACCAAGAGATTCAGCAAAGTCACATGGATCCGATCGGCTTGAATCATTTTAACTTTGTATACAAACCCCAAATCACTATACCGGGTATATAAATAATAATATTTAAAATTAATTGCCACTTATGAGAGTGGCCAACGCCGGTTCAGAAAGAATTTCCTCTACGACATTTTTCAAATGCATTCCATTCCGTGTCTGGAAGGACGACAATATTATTGTCATCTCGTAACAACTGTTTGGTTTCAATGTGTTTCAAGACATCTCCACTATTAATTGAACTTGGAGTGAGGCACCGTGCTGTAAAATAACAAAACATTGCGCTCATAATATTGGGGTTATGCAAACAACACTGTTCAATTGATTTCCACGCACCGCCCACGGAAAATACAAAGCGTGTTTTTATTTTATTTTTTCATATAACTTAGCCAAGTCAAACATTGCCTTTTTTCTCTCCAAAGTTCAATATTACATTGAAGTTACAATGCATATAACTGACAAATTCCTGCATAAGTACATGTAATAAGTAGGTATATAGTACCTCCATATTGTTATGACGCTTGCATGCTGGTCGGGAAATTTCAAATGATTTATATAAATAAAATAAAAGATAATTATCATAAAAATAGCATTTCTTTTTTTTTATGGAAAAGAACAAGAAGGACTGTTATTAGACTTTTCTATGTCGTGTTTACCCCCACGAGGAATGTTATAATTATCATAGGGCCTATAGCATTACTGGTTATTGTTTTATCAACAAATACCATTATTTTTTTACGGAGAAGAACACCAAGGTAAATATGGATTAATATTGATAATAGTATTGATATTTATACTATCGTTATTAGACTTCTCTATGTTGTGTTTACCCCCACGAGGGAAGTGATATTAAAAACCGTGATAAATGACATGACCTTTATAGCCAACGTATACCACTGGGACACGAACATGTTCAATTGATTTGTCAAAATTAATAAACAGCTTCAACACCTTGACTGATGATGGAAAGTCAAGCCATGTTTGATATTTTCACATCGTTTGTGATTTCTGCCCCTTTCTTGGGCCAGGTTTGGAATTATTTGCTTCTTGACGATCGATTCACACCTGCTCAGTGTTCCCCGGCTGTGCCCAGCGTAATAAAATCATATTCACAAATCACCCATGACATTTTCCCAGTCATAAAGCGTAGGCTAGGAGAATAATGTCCTTTTTAAAAGTGTACAAAAATACTTTATGATTTCCTGAAGATATTTCATGGCCGTCACATTGATGGGTGGGATAGGGCTATAAAAAAGAGGGGGGTATTTGCACGTTGATTTGACCTCGAAACGGAAGTAATGTGGGTTATCATGCGTTAGCACACTACAGGTAATCTGAAAATGCAGAGGGGAAGCAGCGTACAGCACAAAACATGGAATGGATTATGCAGTATGTGTAGAAGATTCGTCACAGACACACACATGTATACAACACAGTGCTTGAGAGTTGGGGGTAAGTGGATTAAAATGCCCTGACTATATACTACCAAGAAAATGCAATGTACATTGTATTGGCTCTTACCGCATGACATTAGCCTCAGCAAGATGACGGCAAGACCCGCCTGCAAGATGCCGGCTGCATCCATCAGCATTGCGACTCGATCAGGTGATGGAGTGCAGGGTGGAGTTTATAAAAAAAAAACTATTAAAAAAAAACAGTTTCCTCTAAAAAAAAATAATAATAATAAAATAAAAATAAAAAACAACCGTAATACTTGTCAGCTAAGTTTCCTGGCTGTTAGGTTTGTTGTGATGTCACTCATGGAGAAAAGGTAGTGTTGAGCCGTGTAGGCTTCAACTGCTCAAGAGTGGGTTGTTCCGTGTATCGTCGGGGAAGCGAAGTTAGCCACGACTTGCTGCGACCACCTCCTCCTTCAGCATGTGGGATGAAACAAAATGAGCCGTAAAGGTGATCTGCTAACTATACCATATCATGGAGAAGTTGGAAGTTCGTAATGTTATTCTTACACCAATGAGATGACTGGTGTCGCAATGCAGACTCTATAATCTCCCGGCCACCACCATTATTTCCCCTAATGCTGTGCTTAGGTCGCCGTACAGGAACACGCACCAAGTTACGGAAGATGTCGTTAATGACAGGGAATCATTTGATGATCTTGCGTGCCGAACCGTACGTGTTGTCTGCAGATGTGTGGTATGGCTGTGTGTAACATTATGCAGGATGGTGTCTCCTTCAACGCAATCTAACCCCGAAAGTAAAGGCGGCGCTTTTGATGGCGCGCGGTGGGGGAGCCTGGCGCGCACGACACGAGAGCAGTATAATGTTCAACACAAACTCTCGTTAAAACAACACAGCACGCTGTCTCCTTTTTGTTGACTAGTGTTAGTTAAGGATAGCATGGTCGTTGTGTATTCTTGAGTGTGGTGTCTTTGGCAACGGGTCAATTACAATTCCTGACATCTACACCGTGAATATTTACAAGGAAACGGTCAACATTGACACTGTCGGCAGTCTTGAACAAATGTTTTCTTTGAATCATGTGACGATCGTTATGTCCGGCCACGAAACCCTGGGGTAAAGATCCGTGGCGTATAGACCGCTGGTCGGGTTTTGGGGCACCTCAGTGTGGTTTTAGGCGGCACGATTTGGCAAATAATTGAATCGCCATGACAACTTAGTTCATCTTCCTCTCTGAACTAACCCTCGTTTATTCTGTCTGCACTGCGCCGATCAGATGCTGTTTAAACACGGCGCTGACATTCCCTTGCATGCAACATGATGTGGGGGGGATTCACAGCATGAAGATAGGTTGTTTCTTTTTTTCAGCAAACCGTCCATGTAAAAAAACAAAAAACCAACAAAAAACAATCGTCGGTCAGTCTTCTTTAGAAGCTAGGTCCAATTTTTGGCCGATTTGAAACCGAAATTTTATATTGATTAAATAACTATAACTTTTATAGATTCGAGAAATTTATAAGCTTTCATTATTTTAATGTATTGCACGAAAGAAGTCTGCCAATGATAAGTGGTAGTTTATTACAAATAAATAAGAATGAATTATCGTCTGGATCCCGCCATTATTTCACGTCCATCAGCCATGCACCACATCTTTTGCATGTTACATGCATTTTGTGCATTGTCTGTGGCATTATGCAAAAGTTTGCGCATGTTTTACGTTCTGAAAAGGCAACTTTTAAGACATCCTCTCTAGAATGTGGGGTTCGAATCCCACCGTAGTAGATAGTATGCCTGTGGATTTTTTCCCCGCACGGGACTCTCGGAATTCGGACAGTCGAGTATACAGTGCTTATACAAAGCTTCAAACATCACTTAAATAACTTGCACTGGTTTGAAGTTTATAAGAAAGGAACATGCTCCTAGAATAAAAACTATTTTTTTGGCATTACGAATCACATAATACCTTTAAAATGAAAAAAAAAACCCCTAAATGACCGTCAGTTCATAAAAAATAATAATAAATAACAATTAAATAAATAAAATAAATTCACGGAACATTATGTTTTGGTGAGTACCAATATTTTGAAAAGGATGATTATTATTAATCCAACTATACAAGTCAGTTAGGCAAGGTGTCCGTGCATGATTAACATTGGTACACGGGGTTACGCCTTCGCAGCGCCAGTGCAGCCAGGAGCGAGGTGATGGCGTGACGATCATGAGAAGGGATCGACGAGAACACAGGGGGGAAGCTTCTTCCTCGTTCGGTGGACTCATAGACGGAGACAGAATTTCACACTACCCTAATCATGGCATGCGCTATGCAGATCTAGAATTCAGGGTTGAATTATCGAGGCGGACGGTCCCTTGACTGAGACTGATAGCTCAAACATTTAGAAAAACTGTTTCTGCATTAAAACAATCATTTAGTCAAAAAACACCCGTATGCCCCTCATCATTGAAAATTGAGCAGAATCAGTTGCCACGCTTGAAATAATAGGTCGTTGATCCCAATATCCCTCCGATGAGCCCGGTTGTCTATCAGACAGTCTATGAAAATAAATTCTACCTCCATGGTCTGACGAGTCCAGTCACCAGAATATGACAAATATTGACGGTCCCCATTTTTCATGGCCTGTATATATCCTGCGAGCCAAGTTGACAGTGTGCACAGACCTACAACTGAGTTTGAAAAACAAAGAAATCATTGTAGTCCTATCATTGTCCACTAACTTTGTAAGTACAGTACATTGGCCGTGAGCGGATGGGCGGAGACGCGGGTTGAGTTCGGGGTAAGCCGGTGGCTGACAGGAATGAGGACATACTCAAACCTGTTTGAACAATAGGAGACTTTGGAACGATATGTGGCAGTAGATTTACCAGGTAAACTGTCATTGTTTACGTATTTATGAACATGCGCACATTTTCAAAAACAATGGATTTACCTGGTAAGTCTGCTGCCACCTAGCGTCCTCAAAGTCTCCCATTGTTTTAAACTTCAACAGCACATTATTTAAACATAAATCTGATGAGTCATTTAGGCATTTTTTGTTTCGTTGTAATACTAGTTTTATATTTAACCAAACATGAAACTTGCACGTTTTCGAATCGTCGAATGAACTTGCCAAAAATAAATAATAAAAGATAGCAGCGGGCCACCATCATTGGTAAATAGCGCCCTCCACAGTTGAATCCGATATTATTCCTGACAATCAATGATGGCGTCAAACATGTCGACAAATGAAGAGCTTGCTGTGGTGACGAATCAGCTGTTGGACAACGGTCCCTCAGTTTTTCTTAACGCCTCTGAGATTCTCCTGAGGTTTGCGAATAACATAATAAGGTAGAGCTGAAATTCCTAAAAAACTATGCCTCATTTTAGTTTTATGTTCATCATTCAAGGAAGTAACAAGCATGACCGGGAAAAAAAGTCCGAGTGTGACAGTGGCAGTGCAGTGGTATACTGCAGGCCGGTAAAAGGGGCAGGGCATGAGGGGTCGCTACACACGACAAATAGGCTGCCCACATTTTTAAAACTTTGTTCAAATGTTCTTAGGGCAAAAATGCCGTATCCGGCTGCCACTTTATCTTCCTTAATTTAGGTCAAATTGTATCCTTACCTGTCCACAAAGGTTGACAGAATATATGCAGAGACTGAGGGAGAGAGAGCAAACACTGTGAACGATTACAAAGTGTCGAAATCATGAAAAATAAACCATTTTCACATCTACGTTGCATTGGGCTTGACAATGCTACTCACTAAATGCCATTTTAGTTCCTTTGGGCGTGAATGCAAAAAAAAGTTCCAGCTGCGTGATGAAATGTCTGCGTGAATTTTCTTTTTTAAAGGTCAATAATTAGCATTTTAGCTACCAATTACTCAAGAGGAATGTTAACAATAATATAACAGGCTAAAACGAAAGAGTGATGGTGTTACAAAATGCACATGAAATTTGATGTGCAAATCATGAAGTTAGATTGACTTTCTAACTGGTGCCTGTTCTTGTATACAATTTAACCCCTGCATATTTTGCTCATTTGATTGATGTTTAAAGACACCCTACCATTTTTTCTTTACTTCACAGAAGCCCAAATGTCTCCAAATTCCGTTCGATTCGTCTTGGGAACAAGATATTTCAGAATCGGGTGCTACCGGTGTCTGGTGCAGTGGAGTGTTTGTTCCTAATGGGATTTGAAGAGGTACACTTCTAAATCTTTGTACATTGAGATGTGTACGTATTACAAATCAGTTTACTTTAAACTGACCTTAATATGTTTCCAAGGATGTCCGAAATTTCCTCACTGTGACCAATTTAACCCTAGCAGTATCCTGTATGAACTATATGGCGCCAGATGATGTGTATACACATGCAAATGTTTCCCCTGCCTGGAAACGGAAGCCGTTTAATTAAAAAATAGGAATACTGGAGCAAAGGTCGCCCGGACATACCACTGAGGTTGCTCAGATCACACACGCCGTCTAACACTTCCTTTTACCCACACAAAGACAAAACATGGTTTTGAATATTTTGGCATTTTCTGGCTGTTGCGAGGTGATTTTTGTGTAATCCCCGATTTTGTGTGTGTGAAAATTGTAAAAATTGCTTTGTTATACTGCCTATATTTTTTTAAAGGACGAAGATGTGATGGCCCATGGTCGAATGTCTATCTCATGAAAACACTCTGTCTGCCAGATTCCATGCTTGTATCAACAAAGGCACAAAATCCATCACCTGCCTGCCGTACTAATAGACCCTTTGCATAGGCCACTATCCAGGCCTGATACTCACGGAGGCAATGGAGGCAATTGCCTCCGTTGCCCCTGGTCATTGCCTTTGCCCTTTCAAGAACGAAGCAATCAGGCCTGCGCTATCGTTGATGTCAAACAATGGAAACGCGAAAGCATGTAAGCCCCACGCACAATTCTCAACCAATGATACATGTAGGTCTTCCTTCGACCTCATTGATGGCGCTTTTTTGTGACATGTGAAAAGCGTCTATATTTAGAAATGATAGTGTTGGACATTTTCATATGTTTAAAAGTTTTTAGATTTCGTCTTTCTGAGTTGAATTTCGGAGTCAAGTTAGATTGAGGATATATATTTATTATTCTAGTGTTCATGTTATTATTATTACTATTATTATTATTATTATTATTATTATTATTATATCTTTCTGGTAATGAAACCAAGGGACCCTCAAAAGTGATTTGCACTGTGACCCGTTGGCCTGAAGATACCTGTGTAGAGAGGATGATGAAGAAATATCAAATTTAGATGTGGGAGGAAACCCCAAATAGGGAAAACCCACGCAATCAGGTAGGGACTGAAAGCCCAATCCACATGGAAGGCTCCAGTCCGGGATTCGAACCATGGTTTACAGAGGTGAAAGGCAGGGAAAGAAACCACTGAGCCAACCTGAATGCCCAATTTCAAACCAACTCAACTCTGCCATATCTTGTTATTCATGTATCTTGTCAAATCAACAGAGTGGCGACCACTTAGTCTTTCCCGAGGATGCTGTACTGAACGATATGATCAAGATGCAGGAGAGACTAGCTAGGGAACGTTTGATACTCATGGCACGACAGATATCAGCCTCCAACACGTGGAACATACAGGTATGAAAATACTACTCATTCGTTCACACAGTTGAGGATTGGTGGGGTATTGTATTACTCACAGATAAAATTGCATGTTGTTCCACTAATATACTTCATTTTGGTATGAACAAAGACAAATTGACTGGAGCGGGATTTGAACCTGCGACCACCGGCTATACGTACCGACACTCTACCAACTGAGCTGTCCAGCCCTAATGTTGGCGGTCTCCCTGTTTTGTCAATATCTACATTCACTACATTGTAGTTCCCCTGCACCTCTCCCTCTGATTACGCCACTGTATGTAAACTGGAATCCTACATTGAACGCACGTAATTCAAGACCTTGACTTTATGCGAAGCATGATTGGTTTGATTGGGCAAATTCAGATTTTTATTTCTGAAAGACACTGGTTGTTGGGGAAAAGGTTGTGAGTGTAAAATGTTGAAGCCTTGCTGTGGGCATTTGGATATGTACATGTACATGGAGGCGGGGGTGGCGTGTGCGTAAAGCGCTCGCCTCTCACCAATGCGTCCCTGGTTCGAGTCCTGGCCATATGTGTGTAGAGTCATGCGTTGGTTCTCTTCTGCGCCATGAGGGTTTTTCTCCAGGCCATCCGGTTTTTCCTCCCAAACACTTTCGATCTCAGGCTGTGCTCCGTGGTCATATATGGGTTGATGTGGCTGGCTGCCGAAGGCGCCCTTGAATGCCTGCAGCTCGAACACGTGTAGCCGCGTCCTTCGCAATTCAGCTTCTCAGCTGCCAGTAAGGATGATAAGCCTCCCAAATTATTATTGTTTTATTACTATATTGAGTTGTACTTATTGGGTTTTTGCTTCCTTCTAAACCTGTTTTCCAAACAGGCCTCAGAGTTGACTTTCCATCAGCGGTTACGTAGTAGCGCTGACCATGTACTCATATATGAAGACCCACTCCTACAGCAGAAAGCCAGAGACTGCATGGCTCTACCAGATCTCATACAGAAGGCTCAGGAGACACTCCAACAACAGACTGCTAACACAAATGGTAAGAAATTATGATTATTTTTATTATTATATTATCTTATATTATTTTATTACACATCCAACAGCACAATTGGCGCCAATAACAGGATGAAGAGCAAATGAGAAGAAATGTTCAGTTTTAGATGTGGGAGGAAAACCCCAATGGGGAAAACCCAAGCAATCAGGTAGGGACTGAAAACCCAATCCACATGCAAGGCTCCAGGTCTAAGATGGGATTTGAACCGGTGTCCACAGAGGTGAAAGGCAGGGAAAGAAACCACAAACAGATGCTTGTCTTTTGATTGGTGGAACACGCATCACGTGTCATCAATTATTTTGCCATGTATTACTGCCGTAGCGCTCTATTGGATAGGACCATCAAATATGGATAATTATTGGATGCTTCACAGCACCATTCCCAAAATAATCCATTCCCAGCACCGTTCCCTGCCTGTTTCTCCAAACGAGGCAAGGTCATGTTACGATGGACAAGGTTGGTGTCTACACGGAGTCGTCCACGTTGTTTTGAAGTTTTTTAAAGAATTTTTAGAGTGTGGGGTGGACGAGTTTCTGTGTGTATTTTGTGTTTATTGTGAAAACAATTCAAATGACAAGGATCTATGTGTGAGTTATATAAAACAAATACTAAATGCAGTTCGATTGTGTTTTGTCGCAGAATACAATCACTTGGTGAAATCTGGCTTTTCCATTTCACTCGGCTTCTCCTAATGAAATGGAATAGTCCAGATTTCACCTCGTGATTATATTCTGTGACAATGCACTCATATGCGTCCAATATTTGTATATTATTATTAATATTACATAATTGTGGCAATGAGACCAAGGAACTCCCAAAAGTGCCTTGCACTGTGACCCTTAGGCCTGAAGGTACCTGTGTAGAGAAGATGTTGAAGAAATCTCAGTTTTAGATGTGGGAGGAAAAACCCAAATCGGGAAAACCCAGGCAATCAGTTAAAATGCCATCACTTACAGTAAGTAAAATGGTTCCTACACAATGCAAGCAAAACCCAAATTGTAGGCATGTGGATATTTTTTTCACATGTCTTGAGTATACAGTGCTTATAACACCTTAGTGTGGGGGTGAAACCAAAACAACTATTTTTCTTTTCCTCAGAAAAAATTATTACATGCTTTTAAAAAAATAGACCGATCCACTAAGCCCCGCCTACTAACATATTGACCAATCACAGCCTTGACAATGCCACAGAAAGTCTGACAAAAGTCTGACACGCTAAAATCCCATTAGAAAAGTAAACAAACTGCCGCCATTGTTCTGACACACAACAGCACACACAACTGTACTAACTTTTGATTTAATTTAAAAGTGGTTTAACAGTTTTCCTGTCTGCATTGTTCTTTGGACTCGAGACACTGCGCGAAACTTAATCCATATCGTTCACGAAAACTATGTTTGTGGGTGTTTCCGTGTCCGAAATGTGTACACGTGTAAACTTTCAACCGAACCACCGCTGCGATCGTGGCAAGAAAGTCACATCATGTGCTGTTGTTAGGCAGTTGCTAAGGTAATGTAGGCGGGGCTTAATTGATCGGTCTATTGGGATGGTTCACTGATTAAACTCACAGGTAAATGAATTTTAAGCAGTTTTTGTTGCTGTTGAGTTCTTGACATAACTATTTGTCATCACCTATGCCATGTCCTAAGGGTTAATGTAGATTGGTACACTTGAAACTTCATTATTAAGTAAAACAAAGGTGTAGTGAAGAGGCTTAACCTTGATTAATGTACGTCATTTAATACTTCATGTACTTCATGCATAAAACATGGACTTCTTTGACTCTTGAGGCACAATGAGAATAGGTTCTTGAAACAAAAATTTCACATTATTTGCTTATGCCCTTTTACCAGGAAATTGCCGTTAACGTCCTTTTACCGGGCACACAACGAATTATTAATGGCTAGAAAAAAAAAATTGCTTTTTGACTGAATATAATTCCGCATGGGTAACGAGTAAAGGATTATTAATCCCGAAGCGAACTGGTGAAGGGTCCAGTAAAATCCAGCTGTACAAAAAAAAAATTAATAAAAAAACCACCACAATTTAATTTTTAGTTTTTGAGGGAACGGAGACCAGGTTTGTAGGTATCATGAAATGACAGTAGGTCAACCCTGTGAATGGATAAGCGAGGAATGTGTCACCCACTTTAGGTGATCTTTTAAAATTTGCATTCCCAATTCCTGATAATAGACCGATCCATTAAGCCCTGCCTACCTTAGCAACTGCCTAGCAACAGCACATGGTGTGACTTTCTTGCCACGATCGCAGCTGTGGTTCGGTTGCGGTCAAAGATAATGGTTGTGGCCACACACACGTATCAAATACACCCAATAGATTACATGGTTTTCTTTAATGGTATGGATTCGTGACCTTTTGAGCAGTGCCTTGAGTCCAAAGAACAATGCAGACGGGATCACTGTTAAACTACTTTTACACGACTGTACAGGGACCACTGCTGTGGGATTTGCACCTCCACAAATACGAAAAAATTAAAACAAAACAAAAGTTAGTACAGAACTTGTGTGTGGTGTTGAAACCATTCACTGTTGTGGTTTTGAATGGTGAGATAACTGTGTACAGTGTTTGATTCCCCAAGTGGTTTTGAATGGTAGGTTAGCTGATACAAAGCCTTGTGAGGATCATTCCAAATGGTAGTACAGCTGTGCTGAATCAATGAACCCTCTATGCTATGAATGGTTTTGAATGTTATCAGCACTGTTCAATGATAATGATAGGTGTGTACAATAGCAATGGGAAAATGTGAGAGTTGGAATTGAGAATGGTTTTGAATGGTCTAGCAGTAGGAGGGTTAATGTTTGTACAATAATGTTTCTATCATACATGTATATAAAACTGTATGCAGTATGTGTGGACATTGGTATTTATGATTCTTGTTCAATTACATTCTATCTCGGGTTCACCAGACACAGGTGACACACACCCTCTCGACCAACGTGACTTACTGCTCATTGAGCTCCTCAAATGGTTTAAGACAAGTTTCTTCAAGTGGATGGACAGCCCGACCTGCGAGACGTGCAATATCCGTATGAGGAGCGTTGGCCTGGTAGAGCCAAATGCTGATGACCGCCGATGGGGTGCTGGCAGGGTGGAGGGGTACACATGTACAAGGTGCAATAGACCAGGACGATTTCCAAGGTAAATGATGGAGGGTGGGTGGGGGAGGAGGGCTGGTAGGGTTGGGTGGGGGAGGAGGGCTGTTGGGGTCGGGTGGGGAGGAGGGCTGTTAGGGTTGGGTGGGGGAGGAGGGCTGTTAGGGTCGGGTGGGGAGGAGGGCTGTTAGGGTCGGGTGGGAAGGAGGGCTGTTAGGGTCGGGTGGGGGAGGAGGGCTGGTGACTTGTACATGTGACTTGTGAGTGGTAACTTGTACATTTACAGAGTGCAAAAGACATCGTTCTGGGGAAAACTTGGGATAAAAGAATTGCCTTGGACCTTATTGTATTCTTAAAATATGATTCAATATTCTTATAATATAATATATTCTTAAAAAATGTGTGTGTGTTCAGTGTCCTGCCTGATTGCTTCATTCTTGAAAGGGAAAGGACACCAAGGCATTTTCTTCTTGATAAAGGGCACCTCTATGAGGAAATGGTAAATTTCTATTGGAACATTTCAAGGGCACCAAGGCAACAACCAAGGGCAATGGTGGCACTTGCCTCCGTTGCCTCCGTAAAGTATCATACCTAAGTTTGAGTGTGAGTGTTACTTGCAACAATATTCATTCAGGGAGTGTGTGCTTACATGTACTTAAAAATCATTGATTATTCCCTCACTCCCACGACAGGTACAATCATCCAGGCAAGCTTTTAGAGACAAGGAAAGGACGATGTGGTGAATGGGCAAATTGTTTCACGCTGTGCTGTCGAGCGGCTGGATTTGAGGCTAGGCACATTGTCGACTGGACAGGTACGTAGTACTAAACAAAACAACCACACCCTAAATCCCTACCCCTCTCTTCTTTCAACTATGATTCCCATGATGCCTATGGTGAGCATCATTTGGCTCATTTGTTTTTTGTAATATCGTGAAGACTATCAAGTGTAACACACCCAAATGCAACCTGAAGGTTGCACTCCCCAGGCGACCTCGCTCCCAGGGGTAATTGATCTCACCGCGCCATTTTGGGTTATTTTTGGTATTGAGGTTGACTCAATCCTAACCCCTGGAATTGTGACACTAATATCTCCAAAAATATGGGAGATTTTATTTAGGCCTGTGGCCGATTCACTCTTTGTGCATGCTCAAGTATGGCATTCATTCTTCTTTGATTTGTGACCTGTCTAACTGGGTGACTGTGTAAAATCAACTCATTTGAAGTAGGATCACGTCAAAATACTTGTGCAAACTCATTTTGGCAAGCAGGTTCTAAGTGCCCTACAAGTACCCAAAAGATTTCAACAAGCATTTTTTTGCGAACAACAAAAAACGTTTTATGTTTTGTCAGGATTGTTTTGCATGTTCATCTATGTGCTTATTTTCATTTGGGGCAATTAAAATGAGCAATGGTGGTGTCGTCAAGTGCTGTTTTCTTAACTTCACCAGTAATCGTTATGGAAATTTTTTTTTTATGAGGATTGATGAACTTTATAGTCAGTGAGCTTTCAGCTTCACCAGTAATCGTCATGGAAATTAATTTTTTTTATGAGGATTGATGAACTTTATTGTCAGTGAGCTTTCAGGTTGACATAAATCATTTACTTGTTTATTTGTTGATAATTACCACTCCTGTACTTCGGCTGGAAACCTTTTTCAGATCACGTCTGGACGGAGGTTTATTCGCAATCCCAGCAAAGATGGCTTCATTGTGACCCATGTGAGAACGTCTGCGATAAGCCTCTATTATATGAACGTGGCTGGTCTAAGAAGCTATCCTACTTGATTGCATTCTCCAATGAAGAGGTACAACATTCTTGCTTATTATTTTGTACAGTGACAGCAGATTGGGACCTTTTTCAGGGGCATAAAAATCCCCTTGATCCACTAAACGGAAGTAGTAGTAGTCCCGGTCGATTTCCTATCTCCCCAGGTAGTACTTAATAAGCAGGACAGTTCTTTTCAGCACTAAGTTGTCCCCTGAATTCTGAAATCTACTCCGCGGTAGTAGAATAATAACAGGACAAGTTCTCACATAGCAAAGTAGATATAATCACATGGTGTTACCGCAAACCAAATATACATTGATACCTCACCATGCAATGTCTCAAAACCTATATTCATAAAAATTAAGTTTTGAAACCTGCTTTCACTTTTACTTGTCGTCGTAGCTCATTGTTACTAACTGTCGAGGTCACGCCCGCCTCCTTAGCAGTGGCAATACAGTTAACAAGTAACACGAAATGATAAAATTGTCCTTATCAAAGTAGTCTTGGCTCAAGAGGTTTTTGGCAAATTTTTCCCTGCATCACAATGTTATCACCAGACCTCCGTGCTCACATTGTTCCAGACTGCCGGCACAATCTCACATTGTCCCTTTTTGCAAATCAAACCATAGAGGGCGCTTTTCCGAAAACCTGATTTTGACAAACTGCTATCACTCAACTCTGAAACTGATTGTTGAGGGTACGCCGTGTAGTGCAAGTAAATGTCGCACCGCCGTTAAGTACAACTGAAATTT
This sequence comes from Marthasterias glacialis, assembly GCA_911728455.2. Classification (NCBI taxonomy): domain Eukaryota; kingdom Metazoa; phylum Echinodermata; class Asteroidea; order Forcipulatida; family Asteriidae; genus Marthasterias; species Marthasterias glacialis. Next base: position 5,584,651 of record OU452223.1, read on the forward strand.
TTAAGAAAGTCTTGACCACGAGACTAATGTCAAAGTTGCACAAAGCCAACCTGATCCCCCTATAATCTAGTAAGGTTTAAGGTAACACCATTTACATTAAAAACATTTGTCAATGCGCCGTGGTGGTTCTGAAAATTAATCAGTGGTGTAAAAACAATTCTTGTCTTCAGGAGAAAAAGCAACTTCTGTCCTACACTGACTCCTATCTCATGATAACCTCTGTCATATTTCCGTGTCCAGGTTGTTGATGTGAGCTGGAGATATACAGCTAACCCGAAAGATCTCCTGGGAAGAAGGAAAGAGTGCCGCGAGGATTGGCTGATGGACATCATAGCGACCATGAACAGAGAGGTATAGTTTATTCACACAAACATTCCACAATGATACCATTGGTTGTCATGCAGTGGAAGTCTTGACATTCCAATTTTGTGACCACTTTCATCGCTGTTAACCAGTAGGCGCCGGTAATTTCGGACCACCGGAGCAAAGGTCGCCAGGTCATTTGCAGATCAGCGTGCGCAGATCACACACACGCTGTCTAACGCTTCGTTTCACCTACACAAGGACAAAAAATGGGTCTTGTATATATTGGCATTTTGTGGCTATTGAGAGGCAATTTTTGTGTAATCCCCGATTACAGACCTTTATCCTTTTGTTCCAAGAAGGGGATTATAAGACATTGAGAGGTTTCCACCATTGTTCATTCATTTGCATTCATTGTTGCTTTGTGGGAGCGGTACCCTCGAAGAGAAAAGATTCTGACAGTTCTGCCAAAAGAATCCTGCCAGGGGGGGCAAGACCCCCTCCCCAAAAGAATCCCAGCGGCAACTGGTTAAAAGTACTTGAATGTATCAGTTGACTCATAGGAACTGACAGTGCATCGCTTTGTCTTTTAGAAGTTGTGTACATGTAAATAATGGGAGACTTTTCGATGCTAGCTGGCAGCAGACACATGCATTTTTTTCACCCTTACACTCCCAAATCCTCCATTATCCTATTGCCAAAGTGAAGGAATTCGAAGGAGTTGGGTCCTCAGGCTCAAACAACCAGTGCTTATCACAGGATCAGGCATTCCAAGAATATCCAAGTCCAAACAACTTGGTGTGGTGTGACATAGGAGAAGAGGATATTGGAGGAATTGGGCCACATGCTAGCCAAACTGCCTAGTCTGGAAGGCTTCATAGTAATAGTTCTGAGCATGTGCAGATTTGCGAGATCTGTGGATTACCTGCTGACCACCAAGACTTCCTGAATGTTTCCACTGGGGAAATTCTTTTTGGGGGGAGGGCACTGATGGCAGCAGACTTTACCAGGTAAATTCATTGTTCTCGGAAATATGCGTATGCTTGGAACTATGTAAACAAACAAAATTTACCCACGACGTGTTTTGGTGACCCTGACCACAAATAAGTTTTTGATATAAAATATCACTGACCTAAACTATTTCCGAGAGCTACATGAAAATAGTTTTGTAAACCAGAAACAGTTCAACAAATAGTATTCTCAAAATATACATCCGTTATTTTACTTTCACGTATACGAAACTTAATTTTGATTAACATTATTGGATATGCATGCTTCAATGTTTAAAAGTTAATTTTAACAAAATTCAGGTTTGTAAAATCTTAAAATCTTGTAACCAAGCCTAACCGAACCGACAACTCGGTTCAGGTATGAATCGAAGTCGCCGAAACATTTTACCAATGTCCAAAGCTCAAACACGCTTTAGGTCAGGGTCACCAAACATGAAACTCATCTGTCTCCTAGTGCACTGAAGTCTCCCATTGGTCTGGATTTACAAACTGCTTTCTTCATCCAACAGAGGCAAAGACATCTGTCGGAATCTCGCAGGGCTGTTCTTAAGCAGCGCTCTGCCGTAGAGCTAGCTGAGTTTCTCTCGCCCAAAGTCATTAGGAATGGTGAGGAGCAGGGTAGACTCTCCGGCTCCATGGCGTGGAGATTGGCCAGGGGAGAGACAAGGGGTGATGCCCAGCCAGGGACTGAAGAAGCAGTGACTGCAACAGCAACTGAGGTAAGCAAACAATTTTGTTACATTTCCCACACATAAACCCCACTTTTGTTTTGGTATGCTCTTTTTTGTATTAACCCCAATGTTCCGAGAATTGTGATGAGCAGGCATGATATTCTTCCAACTTAAATCGGATTTCCGAATTTTTTACTTTCGGAAAATCAGATTTTTTTTGATGTCCGACTTTTTTTGTAATGACAGAAAAAACCCAATTCCTGTCCTTATAATATCGCAGGTAGTTGTTGTTTTCGGGTTTGTAGAAGTAAATAATATAATGTCAAAAAATCATTGGGGAAAAATGGAATCTTAAAATGGAACGCAGTCGAGAAATTTAATAGGCTCATGACGTAACTATGCTGGACAGGATCTGCCATGCAGAGAGCACACTCTAGCTCTAACACTACACGTATTAGACACGTACAGTGTACTCTCGTAGATGAGAAATCCTTACATGGACCTTACCACTTCACAAAAAGGGTAGGAGGAAGTAGAGATTGCCAAACTTGCAAAAATTTGTGCAGCAAAGACGCAAGTTAAACTGAGTTCGAAAGTACTTATAATTGTTTAAATTAAATGTAAATACAAAGGCTGTTTAATTTACATCCAAATGAAATTTGTTAGTCTTTTCGACTTCGTCGCCCCCCCCCCCCACCCCCCATCCCCCCTCTCCCGTAATAAAATGGTACAAGTCATTGAAGCCCCTTACATGGTTGTAGTACTAGATGCATGTGTGTGGGGCTTTTCCATACAATATATGTGAAGTAACTTCTGACGACTGTCACTGTGTACCTCTTAATCTCAATGGTGTCGCCAAACACTGAGTAGAGCTTGTTGATTTTAGTTGATTGTTTGACAAATGTTGTAGCTATATTGGCAGACCATGGGGCAAACTAGTTGTAATCATAACCTCTTGAGAAAAGCTTCTTGGAGAGAAAAGAAGGAATCAAGAGTCTACTACTGCACTGCAGCACTGCACCAAAGAGCGCTGTGAGGAATGTATGTATGCGTGAACCAGGGGTTTTACTGATGTTTAAACGAAACCAAATTTCCAATTTGTTTTCAAGGGTCGAATATCATGCCTGGATAAGGCATTAACCGCAGTATCCTAGGTACATTGGTGAGGCATTCTCCAACAACAACCGTTCATGATTAAGCAACTCCCAATTATTGAGACTCTGCTCACATTGAAACGCTGGCAAGGTGCTAAAACTAGAAGTGATTTGGACAGGGCCGCAGTGTTCAATCTTATTTGCGGTCGCCTCCCCGTCAAATGCAAGTGAATACAGTGGCAGGCGAGTCAAAACACTTCGTTTGTTGTCCGCTTGGCCTGTAAATATTTTGTTGTGGTCAAAATAAATGTATGAAGGATTGTTGAACTAATGTTGAATTTCACTTACAAAAGCTTCTAAGTCAGGAAACCACAAGTTCAATGTTAGGTACTTACTAAACATGGAAAATGATTACAAAAACTTGGGAGCTTGGCATTGACATTAATTGTTGTCCATGATGGGGTTTGACCATGTGGTTTTCGTCCTCCGGTAATTTTGGTGCTAACTGACTAGTGTATTTGTTGAAAGAACAACACAGAAGATTGGTCGAGAAAAAAAAAAAGGAGATTTGATTGAACGAATCTTGCAAAAAACATGCGGATTAGTGGGAAATCTTGCAGACTGCTCAAAAGTTGGATTCACTAGTCCGGCCGGAAAGTGAAAAAAAAAAAAACATACAGGGAAACACTTGTGCTGTATTCAAGACCTTTCTAACTAGTTGACGCCGGATGACGTGTGTATACACCCCAATATTTTCTCTGCCAGGAATCGAAAGACGTGAACTTTGTATTTGTTTGTGAATTCGGAAGACCAGAACAAAGCTCACACGGATATTCCCTTTTGTTTTCTCGTAATCCTCTTCTTATAAAAAAAGCACAAAGTTCTGGAATTGGGGATTACACAATAACCCCCACATAAAGGGAGAATTTGAGCATGAATTCCAGTACCATCTCTCCTCTGTGTATGTGAAGCGAAGCATTGCACGGTGAGTGCATGTACTGCGCAGGCTCATTAATCGGGTATGTAGGTGGCCTTCGTTCCTGTATTCCGATTTCACACAAAAGGACAAACTCCACATCATCTGATTTCTGGCAGGGAAAATATTGTATACAACACGTTGAGCCGGTTAAACCTAAACCCTGTCAGTGAGTGTGTGCTCAGCATACCATTAAGCCCCTCCCACCGTAGCAATTACTTAGAAATGCCAAAAAAGGAACCAATTTGTATAGTTAATTGCAGGGTATACATTATGGTATTTGGAACTGGACATTTGCTTCAATCCTATGTAATAATACCATAAAAAACCTGTTAAAATGTTGTTTCAAAAGATATTAGCGATTTTGAGAAATCGGCAAAAATCTGGAGCGATTATTTCCGCTCAGAAGTATCCGAAAATGCTGAAAGTGCATATTTTTCATAATGTTAGAAACAATTCATGCATGCATCGTTTCTCAGATTCAAATTTTCAGGCAGAAAATTATCTCTTTCTCTAAAACCACATGACTGTAAAGGGAATCTTTTCTCACAGTGTTTTATACTACACGTATAAACAGCTCCCCAGTGCTTCTTACCAAGTAAGCTTTTATGGCTTTAACTTGTGGAGTAACTACCAAAGGTATACCCTGCCTTCAACGACGTGCAAGTCTGCATGCTGCAAAGCAGTGCACCAGGTCAGACACAAGTAGCACAGTCCAATTAGCTGCAGCTTGATAACATGTTGCTATGGGCCCAGATAGACCCAATTTTCAGACTGTTATTGGCAGGGCTGGTTAATGGGTCCCTATTTGTTATTGGTTACAGCACACCAGGTGACCTTAAAACGAACTTTACGAAAGTTCAAGTCGTGACCAAAATAAAGTTTGGGAAGTCGGCTTTGAACTTTGGTATATTGACCACAGTCATTGTTTCTAGAATTGTTTTTTGCAATTTCTTAAAAAAGAGTTGTCATTTAGGCCTATAGCATTTAAAATTGCATGGCATATCACATTTTTAATACAGGGCACTTCTAGGGTTAATGGCCCAGTCTAATGTAAAGGAATGGTACCCATACATTTTCACTGCACTTCCGGCTCCAAAACGTGATCACTTACCAACAGGACTGAGTGGCCAGTAAGCATGATTTTAGATGTCCAGGTTTACTCTTGTGCAACGACCCTTCATGACCCGTCAGTGATTCCATTAATGCTCACTAGGTGTCTAATGAACTGAAATAATCTCAGGCCCAGCCTCCCACTGAGTCAAGGAGAACAATTAACATCTCATCAGCCTGATGCTGTGCATCCACCACCTAGAATTCTGTATCTGTAACCAACTTCTTCGTCAATCTCCATGCACACTTGTCCCTGTTTTTAAAGGGAAATTACATCATTTGAGGAGTGTGAGAAATCAGCTTTTAAAGACCCAGCTTAACATTGATAAACTGACTGTAAATGTTTCCATTTTTTTGTAATAAAACCAACCTGTGAAAATGTCAGCTCATTTCGTTGTTGCATTTGCGAGAAAGCGGTAAAAATGCAATCAGCATTTTTGGACGCATCCCTTTAGGCAGAGTTTTCGTGTCACTGAGACGAAAACTACTTTTGGATCTTATTTCATTTATTATTTAAAAGGATATCACTTTAGGCAGAAGTATTTCAAGAAAAGATTTCTTCCATCATTATCTTTATAACCTGTAAGGTATATGTAAATCTGTGAACATTTATGTTTTTCTTCTTAGCTGGGGCTTTAAGCTGATTTCAGCTTTTTGTGTTTAGATTTTTGCTCTGAATTTCAGCTTTTTTGTACACCTGCGCTGTACAAAATTATGGGAACTTTTTAAATTTCAGCTTTTTGCTAGCTGTTTGAGCCACTCACACCGCTGTCATTTGCAGACATGAAAAAGTGTACTTCCAAGTTACTACAAAATACATAACTGACAGTACATATTATATTCTTAAGTATCCAGTGAAATTGTTTTGCCAGGTTTTATTTCATTTTAAAGAAAAATACAATTTTATTTCATTTTGAAACGATGGTCGTCCGACCATCGTTTGCAGAAAAAATTGGGTTTCATTTGAATATGAATTCTTCATCTGCCTGGAAATTACCGCTCCAGATTTTGACCAATATCTCAAAAACGCTACCAAGCTTTAAAACAAGTAAATAAACAATTCCGTACACCAATGATGTAATTTCCCTTTAAAGGAAATAAGATCTAAGAAATAAGTCAAGAGTGCAGGATATTATTTAGACCGTAACATCAAAGAAGTGGAGGTGGGCAGGACACTTGGGAAGGAGGTTGTGACAACAGGTGGGCATGCAAAGCAACCAATTGGACTCCAAGAAACCAAACCAGAAAAAGATGGAGACAAAATAGAAGATGGAGGGATGAATTAAGACAATGTGGGGCATTGCGTGGCAACAGATAGCTCAAGATGGAGTGAAATGGAAATTTGGTGGAGAGGCTTTCCTCCTGAACTGGAATGAGTTAGACTAGAAAGAAGAATTACAGTCCAAAACTACTTTTTGTTTGTTGTGCACATTAATGGCTAGGATATAAGTAGTTTTTTTTATATAAATCTTTTAAATGTCAAAAATAAACATTGCCGAGATCAGCGATGCAAACTGGAAAAATATATACGTCCTTGCTCCAATGTATTAAGTACTACAAAAGAAGTTGTCCGTACTCATTTATTGCAAGTGGATTATGATAACTGCAGTCAATAGAGGGCGCTACTCACTGTACTTCCCATGGAACTCTGCCGATGCCCATGTGTCAAAGTTCAGTAAACAAAGGAACTCCCTGGACTCTACAGTGGTGCAGTTGGCTCCTGTGTATGACAACAATGCAGTCATGCACACATTGCTGTTATGCTGTGTACATGATATGGTGTATTTATGTGCCTGAGGCTGTGTAGAGTACCCCATGCCATACTACGAGCGTGTTAATGTTATAATGCCTTTCTATGGTGACACTGTGTAGCCCTTTGTTGCTGTATAAACTGAGTAGATTTCACCCAAGTCTTCAAGATTTTAACACATTTTCAGACAGAAATAAAAATGCCCAAATCAAAGCTTTTCTATGGAAAAAGGAGGCGATTTACAGGGAACCAGCACACCGGTCCCATTGCAAGGCCCACCAAGCAACCAAGAGGGCTCAAAATAAGCCGCAGTGTTCCTCAACATGATCAGACCATAGAGCGAGGGAGCTACAGTGGCGAGTCGGCAGTGTCTGGGTTTGAGCTGAGAAATGTCACAGAGGTAGTGCAACTTTTAAATACATGTAACTCCCTCCATGTACAAACTACAGAAGGTTTTGCATGCTGCAGCCATAGCTTAATGAAACACTTCAAAAGGCTCTTGAAAGCTAGATGAAAATGACATGCCTTTAAATGAACCTATGACGTTTTTAGTAGTGGTGTCATACACACATACCTTGTACCTTGTAGTTATTAACCACCTTGGACTCCTCTTGGGAATATAACTGGAGGCAGCCAGAAACATCGGGGCAAACCCCTTCTCTTAACGATAAGTGTGCTGGGTTCTTTTGCATGCATTACACAACACACGGGACCTACGGCTTTACGTCCCATCCGAAGGACGAAGCAATAGTGGTCAAAGTGTCTAGCTTAAGGACACAAGTGTCATGACCGGGACTCGAACCCACACTCTGCTGATCAGAAACACCAGAGCTTGAGCGCGGTGTTCTTATCGGCCACAACACTCATCTATTGCATGATAATAAACATTGATCAGCCACTTGTATTTTGCGAAAAAAAAGCATTTCCCTGTGTGCATGTGAGCCCGTCTACTAAGTACGTTAACAAAAGAGATACGGTGTTTTGACAAAGCGAAGGCATCCGGGCTTCGCTTTTGTGTACAAAGCCAATGGGGACGTCGCTATAAAAAAACTAAGTCCAAATGATGGAGGAGTCCTTGATTTACGAGGTCGACAAACGTGGGTGTGTTCATGTAAAGTAAACCATTGTAAACTAAGCCGTTGAAGTCACTGATTGATGAAGCTAAAAGGTGCATTTATCCCTGTAGAATGAAGGGCAGTGATCAATCTCAATTTGTGCTGGTTGCTGTGTAATATTGATTGGTCATGTCAGTTACGGAGTCAAGTAAACAATGCCTTGTCAACAGTGGCGCAACCAGACATTTTCATGGCGGGGGGGGGGGGGGGGGGGCAAGCCGGGGCAAAGACATAATTTGGGAGGGGGCGGGGCTATGTGTCTTGGCCGAGCGGATAAGAACACCAGACTCAAGCTATGGTGTTTCTAATCAGCAGAGTGTGGGTTCGAGTCCCAGTCATGACACTTGTGTCCTTAAGCAAGACACTTAACCATTATTGCGTTGTCCTTCGGATGTGACATAAAGCTGTAGGTCCCGTGTGTTGTGTAATGCACGTAAAAGAGCCCAGTACACTTATCGCAAAGAGAAGGGGTTCGCCCCGGTGTTCCTGGTTTGATCGGCTGCAGATTGCGCCACATCATCTTGTAAACTGTTACATGGTGCTATGTAAAGGAATAGGTCTCATACTTCAAATCATAACTCCGCATACCTTGCAGGAAAAATAGCGAATGCGTTTAGATGCCCATTGGATGGGATAAAGCGCTATATAAGAACTACGTATTTGATGATCACGCTTATTAGTCGATCCAACTGCCACCAGTCAAATACTTTCTTGTTACAATTTACAACTTTAGAGGAATTGTTATTACAATGTAATGTATCAAACCTTTCATTTGTGCAATTTTTTATCTCCTTCCTTGGGGGGGGGGGGGCAAGGGTTCTGAGGGGGGCTACCGTCCCCTCTCTGGTTATCTCACTGGTTGTCAATCTTTGAACCTTAGCAGACACTCTTCACATATATACAACGTACATTGAGATAGTTGTTGAAATAAGTATTGTATTTAATGTACAGGTTTCTCCTGAAGACAGACAGACTTAACTGATCGAAATGTCAACTTGTTACACAATCAATTCTTTTCAGAACCACCACAACTCATAGAGAGATATTTCATGTACATGGTGTTACCGCAAACCTACAATTCCGGCCCAAATGCTTGGGCCACAGCGATAGGAAATACTAGTACACTTCCTCGCCCCCCGCTCCCCCACACTCAAACCCCATGTGGAGCACAGACCACGCAATTAGAGCCAACATTGATCAGGGGCGGGGGAGGCCCAATGAAATAATTACGACCAGCATTGTCTGAAACTTCCCAGCATGGAAAACAAATTAACCTAATACCAAGAAAAAAACCTAAGAATTTGAAGACACAATCGACATTCATTGCTTCCAGGGTTAGGCATAAATAAAGAAAAAATCAATAAATAAATAAAGATGAAGTCGTTTTGATCAGGATTTAAACCCATGACGATTTAACATCGAACAAAATAATGAAGGAGAGTCACAGTTTTGTTTATTGTATTAAGGTGGCGAGGGTAAATCGTTTGCTTCTGGGGGATTTCCCCCCCCCCCCAAATATTAGAGTGAGGTGTTTGAAATACAAAGTGAACAGGCTTGTGTGTGATTTGTTAAGCGTACTGGACTTTTCACGTTGACCACAAACAAATTGAGTTGGGTGCTAAATTGGCAGGGTCAATTGTTACGGTATTTACAGTTGTCAGTGTGAACTACAGTGAAGTTATCATTATGTGTGTTTGGTGTGCTTGGCGCTGGAGTGTGCTTGGCGCAAGCACAAGACAGCCAAGAATTGTCTTGTTAACGCTTCACAGTGAGGAAAAAACCATCCTTTATGGAGTTTCTGGGGGTTGGTTTCAGTTCAAAATATGGTTAATTCTATCCGTACTGGGCTATGTTTGGGCAGAGACCTTGGATGGGCACAAAGTGCCCCCCCCCCACATATTGTTGTTTAATTTGTGTAAGCGAGTGAAACAAGCACAATTTTGTTTGAAGCCAAACCATGAATGATAATAATAATAGTAATTTAAAATTTTATATTGGGCCTTTTTTACATATAAAATGTTCAAAAGCGCATGACACAGTTTAAAATTAATACTTAGACTGGAAGAAAAAAGGCAAAGAAAAAGACAAAAACTGGTCTGGTCACCAGGCCAATGCCCAAACCGCAGTATGGGGATACGTCTGTCCCGCCAACAGAGAACTAAAAGTTATTTATTACCTTACATAAGCCTAACCCTGCTGGCATCGGTAATGTTTTGACCTTTTCAGGGGACAGACGCCTCTAACTCTACCTATGTAAATACTAACTGGCAACAAGGTGACCGTATAAGTAAAATTTACAAAACATGAAATACCTTGCTGACAATGACCTCTTTTGTTTCCTGTATCAACCATCCACTGCTTTGATATACTTCAATGTATAATCTCTGCTCAACCAACAACTGTAATTTATCTGTGTCCACTCAACTCCATGTAAATAACCTAAGCAACCTTTCAGACAATCCTGGCTGAAATGCTTGGGGCACTGTGACAGGAAATAAAAAGACTCTTCCCCCGTCCTCCGCTCCCCCACTCAATGTTGTTAATCCCAACTGGAGCGCAGACCCCCCATCCCCCACTCCCCCACTCAATGTTGTTAATCCCAACTGGAGCGCAGACCATGTAAAGAGAGCCAAAATTGATCGGGGGCCGGGGAGGGGGGGGGGGGAGGCCCAACGAGATATGACCAGGATTCCACCTTGCAATGTTTCAAAACCAACTAAAATAAGTACTACATGAAATACCCAAAAGTTGCTGTCAGTTGCACACACTTGGCCCTATTGTTTTAGCATAATTCCCTAAACAAATCCCACCTAAAACACCCCCACCATATTTATTTAATCAGTACGGCACTTTAGATCTTTGATACATTTATATTATATTATATTCGACAGCACGTCTTCATCGCACATAAGATTTCTTTGGAGCCTCATATATATGCCCCTTCCCCCCCCCCAAAAAAAAAAATCCATCAATCAATCAATCAATAAAATATAAAAAAAAAACCTGTAAAGTCTTTGGCTGATAGTGGTTGCCGACGTAAAGAGTTGACATGTATCTTTCTTGCAAATGAAATATTTATCAGTTGTAGGCATTAGAAGTCAAGCAGGCGTTGGCAGTGCCTGACCAGTGTCCAGAACCCCTTCAGGCAAGCTGCAGCTATTACTTAAAGCATTCTACTGGTCAAAGTAAAACATTGATACTGTACAGGTAGACTGCTAAACAGAGTGAAATATTGATAGACTGCATGCATGGTTCATAGCTAGCACACAACACTCTGGACTTCATCTACGGGCGGTGTGTCACTTTTCCATCTTTAGAGTATCTGTGGAATGAGGAAGGGGTTTGGGGGGCCAGCATTACAAAAGTGTTTAACGAGGCCTTCTCTTAAAGCCCCAGCTCAACATTGGTAAACTGACTGTAGATGCTTTCATTTCGTTGTTTCGTTTGCGAGAAAAATTGTAAAATGCATTCAGCATTTTTGTACGCATTCCTATAGGCAGAGTTTTCGTCTCACTGAGATGCAAACTAATCTTGTATCTTATTTAATTTATTATTTATTTAAGTTTTCAAGGAAAACTTTTCTACCATCAATATCTTTATACCATATGTAAATTTGTGTGAACATTTATGTTTTTCTTCTTACCAATGTTGAGCTGGTGCTTTAAAGACATTAGGGGATGGAACAGCAGTTTGAGAGGGGTAAAATTCTATCACATACTCTAGTTTCAAAAAACAGACCATACAACTTCTGGTGAAAATTTCAACAAATTTCATGGACAGGTCTACATCATACAACTAACCAGTGAAAAGTTCAACAAATTACATGGACAGGTTTACACCATACAACTAACCAGTGAAAAGTTCAACAAATTACATGGTCAGGTTTACACCATACAACTAACCAGTGAAAAGTTCAACAAATTACATGGTCGGGTTAACACCATACAACTAACCAGTGAAAAGTTCAACAAATTACACGGTCAGGTTAACACCTTATAACTAACCAGTGAAAAGTTCAACAAATTACACCGTCATGTTTACACCATACAACTAACCAGTGAAAAATTCAACAAATTAAATGGTCAGGTTTACACCATACAACTAACCAGTGAAAAATTCAACAAATTTCATCGTCAGGTTTACACCATACGACTATCAAGTGAAAATTTCAACAAATTCCATGGTTAGGTTTGCATCCTACAACTAACCTGTGAAAATTTCAACTGATCAGGTTTTAGTGAAAGCAACAAAAAAACGGTTTCTGCTGTGTCATGGATTTTGTGCATCTTATCATACGCTCGTTTGTGTTTGCTACATTTGAAATAACCAACTGTGATTCTCAAAAGCTAATCTGTATCTGTATCATATAGTCGGCAAAGCGTCCTTACGGAAACATCACACCAACTTGTGGAAGCCATTTGCAGCTACTAACCACACCAGAAACACTGGGGCAAACCCCTTCTCTTAGCAATAAGTGTTTCTAGGTTCTTTTACGTGCGTTGATAGATATTGATACAACACATGGGACCTACGGCTTTACATCACATCCAAAGGATGAAGTAATGATGGTAAAGTGTCTTGCTTAATGACACAAGTGTCAAGACCGGGTCTCGAACCCACACTCTGCTGATCAGAAACACCAGAGCTTGAGTCCAGTGTTCTTAACCGCTCGGCCACGACACGCCACTTTTTGATAGTATTTTAAGTTGGAATATTTCTCTGGAAGATTGATATTGGTATAAGTTTTATAATCAGCGAGATTCCACATTGAAACTTGCCGTTTTTGAAATACTGCTTACCAATGCTATATAGTTTCAATCAATCAAACAATCAAAACAATTGATATGAGGCAGGTGTAAGTGACAGTATCTACCAACAATTAGGTACTCAAGGCGCTTTTTATATTGTTTTTAAGACAGGTTTTTGAATTATGAGACCCATTTATGTAACACCTTATAAGGGTTTACAAGGTGGTGCGGCGCATTCAGCAGCCACTGCTAGAAACACCGGGGCAAACCCCTTCTCTTATCGATAAGTGTCACTGGGTTCTTTAACATGCATACGCAACACACGGGACCTATGGCTTTATGTCCCATCCGAAGGACGCAGCAATAATGGTTAAGTGTCTTGCTTAAGGACAAAAGAGTAAAGACTGGGACTCGAACCCACACTCTGCTGATCAGAAACACCAGAGCTTTGAGTCCAGTGTGCTTGACCGCTCGGCCACGACACGCCATCCATTAAAACAAATTTGTTTCAAAGGTGCTTTGGCAAAGAAATACAAGTTACATAGAAAATGCTTTAGAGAACAAATGAGTTTTGCCTCTCTTGTGCTCTTCTAGACACTTTTTTAAAAATCAGTTGGGGAGGGATGGGTCCTACTGGATTTGCCTCCGCCAAAATATCGCAATTTCTTACCGTGCACTCCTCTTTTCCTTTACTGGGGGGTGTTTTTTGTTTATAGAAATATCAATGATGTTTGTACGACGATATTTGCTGTGGAAAGTAAATATCGGGGTATGATTTGGAAGTGGTTGTCATAGAATGAATAATTCTCTTTGCAAACATTGATGTGACCAATGCACCAATATTTGGGTCTAAGAGGTCATAATGTAAACATGCTTTATTTATATATTTTTTTGTTTAAGGGTTGGATACAGGCAAAAAGGGAAACTGCAGCCCCAAAAACCCCCCAAAACGCCCGAACATTTTCTGTGTTGTTTGGGATTTTGTGAACAATTAGTTTCTGCATTTTGACGAAGTGGCGAATCCGTTCAGATTCGTGGGGGTGGGGGAATGAATTTGGTCTGTGTACATATTCTTGAAGGAACGTTAACGATTCCCACAACAGTTCTGAAACAACTGCCCTGGTTAAACCAACAAGGTCGTAAATTGGATTCAAGTCGTTTTACATAAATTGCTTTTTAAAGTTTGTGGACGTTTTAAACAATTTCTGGTTGTTAAAGACAAGTCCACTGGTACATAGGAGTTATAAAGAAATTAAAAATAATTACTTTAAAAGTTATATTTACACTTAGCTACCTATAAAACAAGTTCTATGCCTTGTTTACCATGGTAATTGTTGATATGACCTTTTTGCACAAACGAATATGCGTGGTTTCGGTGGTCAAAAAGTTGTATCTTGAAGATACAACTTTTTTGCACAAACCTCCACCACGTGCAGTTGATGGGGAATGACGTCATAATTCTTGAGTGCAACAACGTCGTATGTGTAAGATACGACCTTGTTGCTCGGACCACATTAACAAATTATTTTGTCATTTATTGTTAACTACGAATATCTTTTTAATTATTTTGGGGGATAAAAGGCTAACTTTTACAATTTATTTACAGGCCTTGCGCTTAAGCTTTTTGTAAAGTAGCCCAAGGGGCTAGTAAACTGTGCATTTTACTTGCCCCCAGGAAGTTTTTCGTATAGCGGTCAAATGAAGTTACATTCACACAGTCAAAAATAAATTAACACATTTCTAAAATGTATTATTCACATCTGAAAAGGAAGAAGTTTTTAGTAGCCCATAGGGCAAGTTGAGAAGTGGTGTTTACTAGCCCATAACAGTTTTACTAGACATTTGACGCTGGGCTAGTGCTAAGTGTAAGCCCTGTATTCATACAAAAAGAAAGCACCTTTTGCGTATTTTAACTCAATTTCACAAAAAATGGGACATACGATCTTGTTGCACTGACGTGACGATATTAGAATGAGTGTTAGAATGAGTGTCTCACACACATTAGTGTTTCAAATGGAAATATTTCTGCGGACAATTGGTACTGGTATCAAGCTTATAGACATAGTGCCCTCCGACGCCATGGCAAAAACCAAAACACTAAGTTTCTGCAGCTGTGTGGGAACGCTTAGTGTTTTTCATACATGCACATCTGGTTTAGGAGTGACATCATGGGTCGAATCACCTTTGAACTTAGTGACCTTTGACGTAACTCCTGAATCAAATTGATGCAAAACAATAATCGTACGCATACCACCTGGACGATTTCAATAGAGGGCGTTTGAGATGTCGGCAAAGGGCACTTTGATCTGCAGAAATCATACACTGATCATGTATCGCACCTTTAACATATTACTCTCTTTATCTTAATGCTAGGGTTACATCTTCAAACTGACTCCAGGGGAGATGTCCCAGAAGTGTTTGCATCTCAAGTACTGCCCCGCCTCCGATAAGTACATCCGCATATCAAATGACAACCAACAGACAAAGGATTATAGGACTTGTGTTTATCAAAGCCAAAATATGTACCGCAAAGAGGAGTACGACTGGAATATGGTGAGTGTGTGGGGCTGATGCCGTAGGTTATTTTTAAACAATAAGATTATCAATTATGCCATTTGTACAGCAAAGGAAAGGAGGATCGGAAGATTGTGAGTATGGGTGGGAGTTGCTATAGGATATGTTTTAACAATAACGTTATCAATATGCTAAGTGAGGGTGGACGGGTGATGGTGGATGGGTGATGGTGATGCTGGAGCAATTAATACAGCAGAACAACTATCAATACACATGCCATTGGTACTACAAAGAAGAAAAGGAGTGGAATAAGGTGAGTTTGGGCGGGTGATGCTGGTACAATTAATAGCAATAACGTTATCAATATGCTAAGTGAGGGTGGACGGGTGATGGTGGATGGGTGATGGTGATGCTGGAGCAATTGATACAGCAGAACAACTATCAATACACATGCCATTGGTACTACAAAGAAGAAAAGGAGTGGAATAAGGTGAGTTTGGGCGGGTGATGCTGGTACAATTAATAGCAATAAAGTTATCAATATATGCCATTGGTACCACACAGAAAAGGAGGAATGGAGTAAGGTGAGTTTGGGCCGGTGATGCTGGTACAATTCATATAGCAATAAAGTTATTAATATATGCCATTGGTACTACAAAGGAGAGGATTAGAATAAGGTGAGTTTGGATGGGTGATATTGGTGCAATTAATATAGCAATAAAGTTATCAATATATGCCATTTGTACTAGAAAGAATAGGAGGATTGGAATAAGTAGGTGTTGGGTGGGTGGTATTGGTGCAATTAATATAGCACTATTGCTGCCTATACGTAGCCCAAGGACAATCGAAAGGTTTTCAACTGAAAATTGACTTTTTAAGCCTGAATTTCGCCCCCTTACTGTTTTTATGACTGTCCCAGACAGGAAACGAGGAGGAAATAAAATTGCTTGCGGGTGACTTGTTTTAAGTGTGATTTTATGGAGAATCTACATTGAAAGCCCCAGCTCAACATGGGTAAACTGACTGTAAATGCTTCCAATCTTTGCACAAATCAAGATATTTGTAATAAAACAAACCTGTGAAAATGTCAGCTCAAATACATTCAGCAATATGCATTCCTATAGGCAGAGTTTTCGTCTCACTGAGATGAAAACTAATTCTGGATCTTGTTTAATTTTTTATTTAAAAACGATAACGCTTCAGGCAAGAAACATTTCAAGGAATGTTTTCTGCCATCGTTATCTTCATACCATGTAAGGTATATGTAAATCTGTGAACATTTATGTTTTTCTTCTTAATGTTGAGTTGGGGCTTTAAATGCCTGCAGTATTTATGGGGCTATGGGTAGGGGTAAACAATGTGATGCTGCAAAAATTGATTTGCCGAATACTGCATCAGTATGCAATTAATTGTAGTGAAAGCAAGACCTTGTCTTGCTGCTTATCTTACGTTATCAATAAAGCTATCAATTTGTAATTTGTAATGCTTCAGATTTGCCATAATGGGGATTGAGTAATATAGTAATTTCCCATAGGGGACAAAGAAGTTCTCTTTTTTTAACCACCCACAACTCTTCAAAATCCAACTGCATGTTTTATTTGATTCTGTAGGATGAGTAATCTGATCATGTTTTACATGGGATCATTGTCAGAGTCTAGCAGTTTGGGTGTTAAGTTACTCTATGGTGTTTGATTTTGTTAGAGTGGGGTACCCCAGAGTGGAGAATTCAGGAGGGTCACCAGCCAAAGACACCAGGGGGCCGGTTAGGATTTAGGGAAGGCACTGACGATGCAGAATGTTAGTTTCGTTGGATAACAAGATTCTGGATCTATTTTCTTAAAGCTACTTAAAAATAAACCCAGCAAGTATTATTTAACAAATTTCTGCGTAGGTTAAACAATCAGGGAACCAGTCAGGGAACATTATACATGACATTGTATGTTGGCTGGTAACGCTTTTCTGGTATGCATGTAGCAACATTGTTTTGTGCTTAGCTAAATTTGGGGCGAAAGTATATTAAATCAACAGATGGCGTGTTGTGGCTGAGCAGATAAGATCACCGGACTCAAGCTCTGGTGTTTCTGATCAGCAGAGTGTGGGTTCGAGTCCCAGTCATGACACTTGTGTCCTTAAGCAAGACACTTAACCATTATTGCTTCATCCTTCAGATGGGACGTAAAGCCGTAGGTCCTGTGTGTTGTATTGAGATCTATTAATGCATGTAAAAGAACCTAGAGCACTTATCACTAAGAGAAGGGGTACGCCCTGATGTTTCTGGCATGGTGTTTTCCAGCACCCTTGTCCAGATGTTGAACAGGCTTTAAGTGTCTCAGTAGAAATAGAAGTTTACATGTAGCTGGATGAATTTAGGCCCCAGAGTTTGAATATGTTTCTCTCTTATGCTTCAGGTTTACATTGCACGCGACCGTGGGGATACACCTGGTCAGATTACCTGGCGTTTTGACCTGAAGGAGTCGGGGCTTGTTGTGGAGAGTATCACCATCGCAGCGTCGGCCAAAACTTACCAAAATGGGAGAGTCGTCTGGAAAGTGTTTGCCGACGGTAGACCCCCAAAGGTGCTGCCAGTACACGAAGGTGAGTAGGGTAGAGTTAAAGATAGCGCTGTGCAAATGCAACAATGCCGCATCTCGATTTTTGTAATAATGTTGTATCTCGCTTGAGAGATGCTCCGTGCAATAACAACATATAGCGGCGCCTATTAGTTTTGTGTACAGACGGGATAAATAATAAAAATAATACACAGTTCTTGTATTGCGCTTTATCACACCCTATGGGTGTCTCAAAGCGCTCAGAATTTTGTTCCTGCAAGTTATGCAGAGTTATACGTTTTAAAGTATGAGACCTGTGCCTTTACCTAGCACCATGTAACGGTTTACAAGGTGCTGTGGCGCAATCTGCAGCCAATCAAACCAGGAACACCGGGGCGAGCCCTTCCTCTTTGCGATAAGTGCACTGGGTTCTTTTATATGCATTGCACAACACACGTCCCATCCCAAAAATGAAGCACTAATGGTTAAGTATCTTGCTTAAGGACACAAGTGTCAAGACCGGGATTCGAACCCACACTCTGCTGATCAGAAACACCAGAGCTTGAGTGGCCAAAACACGCCACTGGGATATTTTAAGCGAGATGCAACGTTGTGGCACTTTAAAACTCGCATTTAACCCAAATGCTATTTTAGGAGACACAATGTTGTTGCAATGACACGACAATAAAATACATCATTAGATTTGGGAATAGTGAATCCGTTCCCATTCTCTTGTTTACAATAAACATGATTTGGATAGGAAAACATATTTGGTTAAGGATTGTGTGCTAGTTTGTAGCCATCTTCTTCTTTTGATGGCGTGCACAGTCCAGCTAAAAGTAGTAGATGTAGTTTTGAAATCCGAGTTAGAGCAGATTCAGTTGGCTGTGTGTATTGCCCTCATGCTCCCAGGGATCAGCCTATTAAAGTGGGCAATCATTCACGATGTGTGTGTGATGGTCCGGTCTGGATGTCCACAGTCACAAGCAGGACACTCTGTGATCCCCCACTAATGCAGATGATGGGCAGTCCTTGCATGGCAGGTTCAAATTCTGTTTAGGGTTAGCCACTGATTGCGATGAAGGTCAAATCCAGGTGGTTTCTCTGTGGGATCTGTTATGACCTCTTTGTTCGTGATGTTGGTGTCTGCCCAGAGTCGGGATTCTTTTGTCGGAATCGCTGAAATCTTTTTTCTTTGAGGGTACCACTGGCACAGAGAAACCCTGACTTGACAATGCCAAGAGAACAAAGATTATCTCTGTTAGATCGTTCGTTTTGTTTCTCGACCGAGAAAATGTCGAATTCACGCAGCGTGAATTGCAAAACATCGGCCGTTTCCTATGGCATAGGAGTGGAACTCAACAACGAACCATGGCTCAATTGCTGACTCACTCTGACTTACTTCCATTCAGCCGAAAAATACAATGAATGAACAATAGTGGAAGCCTCTTAATCCCCTTCTTGGAACAAAAGGACAAAGGTCTATAATAGGGATTAGACAAAAACCTCCTCTCAATGGCCACAAAATTCAAGTATATTCAAGACCTTTTTTTGTCCATGTAAAAATGTGCAATACCATACATTTTGAAGTTTAAAGTGTTTAAAGTATCAGTCTGAAAACTTACTGATTATGAAGTTCATACCGGTACCAATCTTCCATAGAAATGTTTCTGTCTGCACTGTCAAAGTCAAGAAAAATGGAATTCGGCCATTTCGTACCCAAGTCGTTTCGTACCCAGTCATTGTTATGTTGCACAAAGGAGATTAAGCCAGTCATGCAAACCCGCTACCAGTAGGCAGTCAGCTGAATCTCAAAAAGCCTCCAGAAAATGAGTTTCGCTCCGGCAATTGCGGGACTAGATTTTGTTAACCGATTTAGAAACAAAAATTACCAGAGGGAGTATAATCCGAAAAAGTTCTATGGAAATGCCGGCAAAGTAGCCTAAAATTTATGACTCATCGTCGCGAAACTATCTCTCGGCGTGTAGCATGATAGCCTTTCTCCAAGGCGGTCATTGTGTTTTAGTCTATTATGTCATATTTGTCACTGTGCTATGAACCCTGGGTACAAAACGACTTGGGTACGAATCGACCGAAATTCAAGTTGTTTATGCAACTTAATGCCAGAAGCAGATTAGAAACTTCACCGTAGCTTATATTTTGAAAGTATCGGATGAGAAGTAGACTCCTTCAATCCTGTATTAAAAAAAATCATGACATTACGAAGAATCCAAATACCGGTCTGTTAAAGGTACGATACATCACTAGGTCTTTGGAAGAGTACATTCATTCCTATCCTCAAGTTTATGATAAAGGCATCCGCCAACCGACCTTTGAATTTTTTTATAAAATACGATGGTCACGCTTTTGAGATAAACACAAATGCATGTTAATGTTATTACTTTTTTCTTCCCTTTTTTTTTTTTTTTTTTTGACGAATGGAAAAATGACTTCAGTGTCTGGGGACAATTTCCTCTTACACGGCTTTACTCGAGAAATTACTCCAGAGACACAAATATTTCCCTGGGTAATTGGTACCTGTATCAAGTTACACATCAAGATGCTTTGTCAGATTAAAGATCGTTAAGTCACGAACAATTCATGTCATGTACCCCACACACGGATCCTTGTCGTTTGATTGGTGGAACACTGTGTCATCCATTATTTTGCCATGTACTTACTGCTGCGATGCTCCAAAATTTAATATTGGACAGGTCCCTATATCCAACATGGATAATTATTGGACGGTTTCGCAGTGTCATTTCAAAATCAATCGTTTGAATGATTATTTTGGAAACAATGCTGCAAAGCATCCAATGATTACTAATTATTAAGCGTTCCCCGCCCTGTTGTCCAAATGAGGCAAGGTTGTGTCTACATGGAGTTGTTTACCTTGTTGTTTAGCCACAGCTTTAGCCACAGCTGCTAATTCAGACACTTTCAAGATTTGCCAGAATTCATCCCATGCTATGAAAAAGTGTAGTTTGAACTCAAAGCCAATAGCATCTCTGCTTTAAAAAAAACATATCCTCTCTAGCCACACCCAGTGCAGTGTTGCACCTATGTTGAGGCTGGGGGAATGGTCGAGCATTAAGACAGGAAACAAAATAAAGGACCACTTTTCTACGGTCACTCTAGCAGTTTTCCCAACGGTTGTAACTTCTTCTAAAGTACCTGATACCACAACGTGAGTGTTTCAACATGTGAATGGACATGCAGGCTTCTACTGAAAATAATTTGATTTGATTAGAATTATCAAGTTTTGTATTACTCTTAAATTTCATTCTAAAAATGGATGGAAAAGGCAGGCAACATTTTCACATTTGGTCACAAAAGGCAGGCAACATTTGGTCACAACAGACGTTGTGACCAAATTTAACATTTTTGCACACAAAGAAAATACATCCCATCATTTTTTGCTTTGTTTCCGACAAATTCAACACTATTTTTGAACATTTGTGCAACATTTTTACAAACTGTGATTATCTGTTTTTGCTTTGCATTGATGGCTCCCCGTAGTTTCTCCAACCTTGGTTGGCAAAAACTCGGGCTGTGACGTTGCAAAAGAAAGGTCTGTAGATAGACCTCCTGTAATCTGTATTGCGCCTTCGGCACTTTATAATCTTTGATAGTAACTCACCATTCACTGATTCATTCTTGACAGTATGATCAGCGAAGTAAATGGACCATACAGCGAAACCAAATTCAAATTGAAGAGGTTCATAAGGTTCCAGACATATTTATATGCATCAAATTCCCTCTTGATTTTCAAGTGATCATGCTAAGTAAACTTTTATCGGTCGCTTAAGAGATCGCCTCAAAACTTCATGTATGTTCTTTTCCCCGAGAAAACCTTGCAATTATTCATCATTTTACCCCCTTGTGAAGGACGAGATTCTGACTTTCTGTTCCACTTTTGCTTGTCGGTGTGTTTTTCTTTCAGAAATCCAATTCACAACAATTACTGCTCCAGTTTCCGGCGAGGACAACATTAACCTGAGTGCCGATCTCTTGGGGGGCACCGGTGATGTTGCCTACCAGCATGCTCAGGTATTCCGCATCGGCTTAGAAGACTACCACAGGTACCCTCTGGACATTCTGATCAGGCTAAAAGATAAGTAGGGCTCTCAATGCATGAGCCATGGAAGGAAGCTTTTTAACCCACTGTCTGAAATTTTTTTATTTTTGAATGACATTTCTGGGTTTTTATTTTTCGTTGTTCTATTTTTAACCACAGGAAGTTTACCAAGTGTGAAGTGGTTAGAATGACTGTAAATTTTCTGAAAAGGCACTTTCACATCCAGAAAAAACAAACTTTTGATTCCAAATATTTTTATATAAAAGGTGCTCTTCAGCAGCCATTTAAAAAAGCATGTGATTTTAAAGTGTGAGCAGTGCTGAAGTTAAACAATCCACGGGCCGAAATCCACATGGAGGACATGGCTTCCTCTTTCTCACCATGTTATAATCCCTGTTGGGGGGGGGGGGTAAAATGTGACAAGTTGATAAAGTGGTAATCGGTTGATCTTGGGATTTTTTTTTTGAAACTAAAGGATTTGCTTTTCGACAATGATGTTGCACGTCTAAGGACACTGGTGGGATGACTGACCAAGTCTAGAATCAAACCAAAACCCAATAAGACATTTTCGACTTAAATTTGAATAAAGTCTGGTACAAAGACTTGCTTAGTCACAAGTTACCTCTTGTGAATTCCTCAGACTATAGAGACAGTTTCTTTGTCACATGGTTTGAGGCAAGCTTTTGCGTAGTTGCGTAAGAGACGGCGAACACCCATACACAATTCTGAATGAATCTGTTTGGCACAGGGTTTGCCCATCATCTGGAGGTTGCTATAAAAAAGGCTTGCCCTGAACCGTGTGACATGATAGCAACTGGCCCTATATACTAGTCTGAGCAGCTCGTCTGTGGTTTTGCACCACCGTAGCTATGGCTGCCGCACATGCGCGTCAACGCAGATGCTCTGTGAATCCTCCATGCTGATTGGTCCATATGTGTGGCCGACGGGCTGTTGTCGCATCGTGTGCGTGTGTGGGGACCATAGCTGCCTTGGTGTAGACCACCATGAATGAGCAGGGCCCAATTTCATGGCTCTGCTTACCGTAAGTGAAAAATCAGCGCTTAAGTAAGCAGAAAATTCCGCACTTACTTAAGCGTATTTCACAGGTTAGCAAGGAATCTTTGCTTGTGCGCTAGCGTAGTTCACGTAACTAAGGATTCCTCGCTTACACAGCTAGCGCAGAAATTCGGCGCTAACCTCATAAGTGGCGAATGGTCTTCGTAAGCGCAGAATGACGTAGTAAGCAGAGCCATGAAATTGGGCCCTGCTGGGATTAGTGTATGTTCAAATGTAAGCGGTAACTTGTGACTAAGCAAGTTATTTTACCAGACATTATTCAAATCTAACTCCCAAATGGCTTCTGTGTAATGATTACATCATCAGAACTGGGAATTTTTTGTTTCCCCCTTTTTTTTTTAAATCTGCATTCAGGAGAGACTGATTTAATACATTTCCAGATTTGATCTTAAATTTTTGAAATAATTCTATTTTCCTGACAATAGAACACAAAACACTTACCACTTCTTAATACTAATATTCAGTGTAAATCATAACAGATGCAGCTAACATTTTTAGACCAGGAAAAATGTTTTTTCCCCTGATTTCTTTTTTGGATACCTTTCTTTTGAGATGGAAGAGGGTAATGTTATTAGTTATATATTAATTTTAAATTTATAAGTATATTTTTTAGCTCCCATCCTAAAAAACAAAACAAATACCAGTGGCAGAATCTAAGAGAGGGTTGGATTTGATGAGCCACCCCCAAAAAATAATAAATAATCATAATAATAAAGTAATGAAACAAACAGCAGTCAAAATAAAATTGTTTCTTATTAAAATTCGATTTAATTATGACCAACAGATTTTCGTGTATTTTTTTTAAGGAGACAATTCGCTGCAATTATTGCCTTCAATTCGGAATAAGATTTGTACGGAGCCAATTCTAGTGTATGTTTTTTTTGTGTGTGTTCATGATTGATGTAAATGGGTCGTCACAGACCGTGATGTGATCACTGTCACTGCATTTAGTTGAGTAATGGGGGTCATTTATTTAATGGTGATTGTTTTATCACGAAAGATCCATTTTATTTGTTTAATCGAAAATGTTGTCTCCTAGGTGGAGAATACAATGATGTTTTTGGTGTGTTTTTTTTGTGTTTTTTTTTGGTTTGTTTTTTAAAGAGACAGGTCATTTTTTATAACACGTCGTAATGAATACAAAAGTTTTGATGTGAGATATAGTCATCCACACATTTCTTTGACGACAAATTATTACGGAATAATTTTCAGTTTGCGGTAACACTGTGTATTTATCTACCTTCTCTGCAGTGGGAGGCACAGAGGGCACGTGCCCCCCCCCCCCTCTCCAACTGATGCCCATGTCACACCCAGGGTGCCTCCCATTTGAAATCTGGACTTTTGAGATTAAAAATTACCCAATGAAAAAGTTACATTTTATGAGCTTTTATGTGGTAATTTCAATGTTTTTAGAACTTTTTTTTTATTTACACACAGAGTGTATTTTGTTTTACCACGACACTCAGAAGAGCACTGAAAAGGGGCTTGTTTAGGAAAAATACAAACGGAAACTACAGTTTCAATTGGCAAAAAGTGCCCCCCCCCCTAGGAAAAAATTGTGCCCTCCTTTGTGGCCCCTAAAATGTTACCCTAGTTACGGCGCTGCTTCTCTTGAGTAGAATGCAGTTAACTTGCCCTGCAAAATGAATCTACTGCCGCTGAGTACAGTGGATCATGGAGACTTCACGTTGTAAAAATTCTCTAGGCCTATCTCTGAGTGAGATAACTTAATTCTGATACAGTTCATTCTGATAATTCTTATCTACTGCCTCGGAGAAGATTTGTGGATCGGTGGCACTTCTCGTAATTATCTACCACATTGGTGAGGAAATGTTAACTGTTAAGTTGACTCATCAGTTGCCATAATTTGGGACCACAGTTTTACTATTATGCCATATCCACCATTGCGATGTATGCAACATTTGTCAGATTTGTTGCCCCATTTTCAGAGCATTTGGGTAATAGCAAAAAGTGATTTTTTCAGTTTGAATAAGGGCCCCAAAAATAAATGTGAACGTGACAATCAGGCATGGATGCCAAATTCTGTTTGAATTGCATCCTTAAAAACAATAACATTCATTCTGGTTTCAAATTATAAAGTCGTTATTTAGGATTATAAATCTCCTCTCAATAGTTACATCTTTTCGATTGAGGCCAGGGAGAAATATTTTGAAGTTTGTACCTAGTTTAAATCTAATAGAGTAAATTTCAATCGAAAACTTTAAGAGAGTGGAAAGAGATCATACCAAATAATAACAACCGAAGCAAATAGCACATTGTGAACAGATTGCACCCTAAACCATTGTGGCACTTATACTAATAATCTCATCTGGTTGTAGTTCTGATGTTAATTTTTTTTTCTTGGGTAGGGGGACGAGTGGAACGGGGGAAAAAAGCAAGAGGATAATTTGTAACACACATACAAAAAAGTAATAGAATAAAATGTACATACTTCATTAGTGGCCACAGTCCATCAGCTTCGCAGCCAGGATTTTTTCAATCGGGGGTGGGGGCACAGGGGGCATTGCTTTTCAGTGGGAGGGGGGGCAGGGGCAGGGTCTATGTTTTTTTAAGAATTACATGTATCTCAATTTTTTTCATGGGGGCACTGAGAATTTAGGGGGGGGGCACGTGCCCCCCGAGTCCACGAACGCCCTGAACCCCCCCCCCCCCCCATAAAACAATTGTCTGTGTCGTTGATAGACTACAGGAAAATGCGTGACAGGGTTGTAATTAGGTTAATGGATTGTGATCAGCGAGTAGTCAAATTGGACAAGCACATTTAGCGGTCATCAAATTGAATTTCTGTTGGTCCGGACGCGTGGCTTTTAAACTTTGATTAATGATTATTTAACTCTCTAATTCCCCGCGCCGCTCGAGGCTGCTGAAAGGAGGTAGGGCAGTTTGCAAGACCCTAGAAGTAAATTAACAGATGCATGGTTTAAAATAGATACACAAAGATTACTATTTCCGTCAATTTTTTGTCCTTTTCGTTAATATAATATTATCAATGAATAACAATAACATATTTGTTCCAGTAATTACTCACTATGGAACAATAATATTGCCTTTTATCAACAGTTACCGGTCATTTTTATGGCGAGTATTTTTTATGAATAGTAGGTTGAAATGAACTCAGTAGTTTTTGAAGGATTTACCTGGAGCTTTTGCCCATACTGTTTTATTGCTAAAGGCATCAGTTTTTTAATCATAATGATGAAAGAAAATTACCTTTTTGGTAACAAAAGAGCTTGTTGGTAAAAGAGCTTATATTCCATTTTCAGAATTGAAGGCAGGACATTAATAATGAATGACATGAAGTTGATAAACGATTGCCATCGAATTGACCAAAAGCGTGACAACGACTGTAGCTTGTTTTGAATTTTAATTTGATGTTATGTTTTTTCCCCAAAACACAAGATGATGGGCGTTCCCTTCGACCGCATGCTTTGGGCGGCTGGGGCGGTCCAGTGACTAAACGATTAAAATAAATTGTCGCTCTCTACAGTCTTTCTGTTATAAAATTAAAGACATGAAACGGAATGATTTTCCCTTTTTTTTAAATGAATGTCATAAAACTGTATTTTGAAGTATAGGATGAAAAATGTTTGACTTTTATCTGAATTCACACCATTTCATGTCTGCCTAGTGAAGAAAAGTAGCCATTATTTTCAGATATCAAGAAACCATGTTCTTTGATTTATCTTCTCTAGTGCTGAGGTTTGTTGCTGTTCCCAGAAGCTCTCATGGAATCTATAACTCCAGGGGTTACCAAAAGGTGGAAATGCCGTAATTTCAACCTACCTCCTAAAATTTGGTTCCATAGTTCCAGACTTCTGTTGAGGAAAAGGTTTTTTTTTATCAGGAAAGACCAGATTTGAAAGAATTGCTGTATAGATGTCTGGGTTTCTGGACGATTAATGTGAAGAAAACAAAAATCATAAAAGTCTTAATGTCAACATAAATCTCATTCAGAAAACTTTTTAATGATAAAGGCGCTCATTAAAAACGTGAAAACCAAATGGAGTACCCATAAGAGGTTCCTCCAAAATAACAGATTTTGAGATATTTGAAAAGTAAAACGGATTTCTGACTTAACTTTGTAGAATTTCAGTACCGCCCTTGTATAGCTGAACCAGTTGCGCTGAAATCGGATAATAATTCTGATTGTTGTTGAAAGGTATATCGGGATCCAACCCAAGAAGCTGACTAGATAAATAGCTTTTAAATAAAGAAACAAATCGCGGGTTTCAGTATTTTGTTTTTGGTAAGTCTCCCTCTTCCTCTCGGTCTAATCATGACGCTGGGTCTGGGGCTTCGTGAGATGAGCGATTATAAACAATTGTATTGCCTTCGGGTCCAAGAAACGGAGAAAATGTCACAATTACGTCCCGTCCGTTGCAACAAGAGACTTTACTTTTCGACCCGGGCCAGCTTTCCCACCCCCAATTCTCAAGACGGCACCGTCTGAATGTATTTCTGATCACATTATCACATGAGACGCGATCAAGATTCCCAAATGTTAAAGTGAGTGTGCAATGTTGGTACTATTGCCACGAACAAGTGTATCTTTGGAGACTTGATGTATGTTTTTAAAGCTGTATATTGGCGGACTTTGGAAAAACAATTTTAAACTAAAAAGCTTGATATCAGTACCGTTTGGGCAATAAATATATTCGTCTGCTGTAGTATTGCCATGTATACGAGATTCCCAAACATACAATTTTTAATTTGATTTGCCAAATAGAAATGAGCACATAGTGGCGTGTCGTGGCCGAGCGATCAAGTGCACTGGACTCAAGCTCCGGTGTTACTGATCAGCAGAGCGTGGGTTCGAGTCCCGGTCATGACACTTGTGTCCTCAACCCAAGACACCTAACCATTATTGCTTCATCCTTCGGACAGAACGTGAAGCCGTGCTTCCCGTGTGTTGTTTAATGCACGTATAAAAGAACCCTGTAATACACTTATCGCTAAGAGAAGGGGTTTGCCCCGGTGTTTCTGGCAGTGGCTGCTGAATGCGCCGCAGCACCTTGTAAACCCTTACAATGTACTACATAAATGGGTCTCATAATTCAAAAACTTCAAAAACCTGCCTTAAAAAAGGATAAAGTAAGTGCCTTGTGTAGATACCTGCACTCTATTAGACTCCAGTACTATTATTAGTTATAATCAAAAATTGCACAAAATCTACACCCGCCCCCCAAAAATAAAATAAAATAAGATAAAATATTAGGTGTTTACTCGAAAGCAAGACAACCTTATTTTGGAAAAAAAAGAAGATTTATGAAACCCCAATAATGTATCATACCTTGATAAGGGGAAGGGGAAGCATGTTTTTTTTTGTTTATTTGTTATATTGTAAGCAAAATGTTCTTATCCAGTATTACAAAAAACAAGCATCTGAAACCTTACTATTGTGAAAATACCAAATGAAGTAGAAAACAGCGCCATAATTGTCATTTTATGCTTATTTTTCTCTTACCGGAAAAGAAATACGATCGCATTACTCTGCAGGACATATTTCGCAGGGCAATTGGTAATAGTATATCATATTTATTCAAGGAATAAAATTTGCATTACGAGGCCATAAATTTACTTCCTCTTCATAAAAAAAAAATCACAAAAACTGTAGCAAGACTGGCAAACATCAGAAGCTAGAGACAAAAAAGAACAAATTTTTATGGATTTGTAACCTGAAAGCTAATTTGACGAAAAGTGATGCTCCGGAATTACTAGGTTACCAGCCAAAATAACTCGTCATTTGAGCATCTTTGCCTGGTATCCTGCTTGTTTCTGCTTAGCAGAAAACTATAAGTAATGTATTCTGCTTAAGCAGCTCTATGAATTTGTGACCTATACTGAGAGGCATTTTCAGCCAACACACCAAATAACATGAACCGAAATTTAAAATAATTGCATTTGATTTTCCTTAATTTGTAAATTATTGTTTAAGTCATTAATGTTCTTTCGTCCCTGCAGTATATATTAATACACTGTGTTTCATGACATATTCATTACTTATGTAATACTCTGATAAATAGTGTATGGATAACAAACTCTTGAAAACGTAAGGACTGATAGACTACCGGGGGTATGGCCCATTCCGAAATCACGGCTTCGATTTAGGCTCGGCTCCACACTTGGTACGGTACTTCAAACCATGCAGACGGTGCCTAAACTGGAGCTGAAGTCCACAACAGAGTTTCGAAAGTGACCTGTGTAAAGTCTCGCGCGTTTTTGAACTGTGAAAAAGTGCGCGGTTTCGCTTACTTCGCACGTTGAAGATAGCAGCCCAAGGTGCCCAATAGACCATTTTTTTTTGTTTACAAAAAATGACTACCATTTTGTATGGGAGGCCTTGAGCGGCACAAAATGTGGAAACTGGCTTGAGAAAAATTTACCCTTTTTATTAAAAAATTCAAACTTTTTTTTGTGAAGTATAAGTTTACTTTTTGTTTTGGATAACAAATTTTATTTATCAGTAATATGGCGTTAATTCGATAGCATTATTTGCCAAATAACGAGCTGTTTTTTGCAGTGGAGGACGCCCGTATTTTTGCCCACCATGGTCGGCAAAACTCGCGGCTGTGACGTTGCAAAAGAAAAGTCTATAAAAATGGCCCCTGCATATGGCGTCACAAGCTCAAAGAGCGCCCTCACAAAGGTCAAAGGAAGACCTGTCATTGGTTGAGAGTTGTGTGTGTCCCGCGCTCGCTCGCACGTTTCCGTTTGACCCCAGCGACGGCAGCCTATGCGAAGGGGGTCGATGCGCGAGACTTGAGAATCTAATAGTTTTATATACACGATATTGTACACAATACACTCAAATGACACTGAAAAATGACACTGAAAAGAAGTTTCCATCGTGACTGGCGCAAGTAATTGACTTAGCACGCTGTGATCCATCGTGGACATTACACTTTCAGACAGATTTAATTAGTGAATTGGGGGAGCTTAAGGAATAAAATTTATAGATGGGAGTTTGAAAGTTTAAATAAGCAAATATCTGTCATAGCCACGTACCGCTGCAATGCTTGGTCGGCAATATCAAAAGAAAATACGCTACTACTTATATACTGACCAATCGATTCGATGCTGGATCTACAGATGGCACGTCGAGATGAACGAACCTGTGGAAGTCTCGACTTACTTCATTTGAATCTTTCTCGACACTCCGTGACAAAAATGACTTCAAATGGCCGTGTGATTCGCTCATGACAGTGTTGGGTTCCCGATTATGCCAAGTTATCGGTCAGAATAAAACCAACGATATTTGATACAATTTAAATTGAACAAATATTGATAAAGGTTTTTGTGAAGGTTGGACTTGGTTACACAATGAATATACATGAACGAGAACATGTGCTATTACTGATTTTTGATTCATGTTATCGCATTGTTTTTAAAGGTAAAATATAGGATTGGTCAAGCTGACAGTACAGTGTTATTACTTTGTGGGATTCAATATGTACATTGATAAACATGTGAAAGTTTAGGGCTCAATCCATTTTCTGAGTCAGGAGAAAATAGTGAAGTACCGTGCCGTGCACACTTTTTAGCATGTAAACACATTGCCCTTAATTTCGATTGTTACAACCGAAATTAAAATCGGGGTCTTCAAATTCTGTTTTCTCAGTATTTCAGACAGAAATATTCTATGGAAGATTGGAACTGGTATGAATTTCATAATCAGTCACCTTTCAGACTGATAATAAAAACACATTTTTTTATGAATACCAATCATGTATTATATCTTTAAGTAGACCATTATTTTTAAGTCTGATTGTGAAATGTAAATACTATACGCAAATATATAAAGAGATGCGTTAGAGGGCGGGGTGGCTACGGGCCTCAGTTCAAAATTCTTCAAAATTTCATCTTTGGGGTTGGCACCCCGATACAAGGGAACAACATTTGTATCTTCTTTAAGAATACATCAGAATTCAATCACATTGAGAGTTATTCCGTTTGTGATGAGTCCAGGGATTCTGCTGGAGTCGTGGGATTCCTTTCATCAAATTAAAGGCGACGAGGTGAAAAACATTGCTAAAATACAACTCGCGCCATGAGATTACCTTTTTGCGAAAATTGCCCCCATTTATCCGAAATGTTTTCGTTTCAGGACACATTTCGTCTTGAAACTTTATTTGGGTTCAAACAACCGTGTCTAATAGGCTTTTATCGATGTATCTTCCCGCCCCCTCAAAAAGACCGGAAAGGACAAACCGTAAACCTTACTACAGTTGAAAACGAACATTTCTGAACTTCCAGCCGTTAAGGAATAAAGCAATCGTGCCGAATTGGCGGCTAATCCAATCCGCTGGATTCCCTCGATGTCTCAATTAGAGTTTATAATCAACCCCCAGGAAAGACGAGTCGGTACTAGAGGAGGGAAATTGTTGATACGGAGTCCAGAAGACTTCCATGCCTGTAAGGCTGTACAGTTTTTCCTTGGGTGTTAAGCGGCTTTTATCACCGTCTTAAGAGTCTCGTGGCGGCTTGACGGCTGGCCAAGATAAGGGGGGTTGAAGGGGGCTGGTCAAGGCGGCAGGGAAGGAGGGTAGTGGATTTGTATCATCAAGGCGCGACTTTTCAATGTTACATTGCCCGGCAAACTGTGCTCATACCAGAGCCCAATCTCATAGAGTCTAAGCACAACAAAAAGATGCTTACCAGAATTAGGTTACCAGCCAAAATACCATATCGCATGTACCATCCAATGTGACTGGTATTCTGCTTATATTTGCTCAGTAGACAATCTTGAAGCAATAAGTTCTGAGCAGCTCTTAGAAATTGGACCGTGGCCACACACCTCCTTTCCCATATCAATGTTAGAATTTTGCTTTTACCACTGTGGTTCAATGTGAACAGGATTCCGGGATGGGTCAACCTATTTTGCAACAGTCACCGGTAGTCTTATTTTGTTACGGCCTCGTCGGGCCTTGTCAAAACAAATGAAGACTGCTAGGCTCACTGCAATGGGTGACTTTTGGAGACGCTAGGTGATGGCAGCAGACTTACCAGGTAATTCTATTGTTCTCGGAAATGTGCGCATGCTCAAAACTACGCAAACAATGGAAATTTACCTGGTAAGTTTGCTGACGCCTAGCGTTTTAAAGTATCACATTAGTCACTGCCAAAGCTCCTAACTTCAGACAGCAATTTATTCCCAGCCTTTCATCGTTATGGACAAGCTCAAAACTCGATTAAGAATGGAGACCGTCATGTGAAGCTGGTTTGGAGTCACCACCTGCAGATCACAGTTCTTTGTACTTCTTGGTATTTACCCAAACACACAATTTCTTGCAGAAGTCTTGGTGCTGCTGTCACGAAGTATGCTTTAGTCTGAATTCTAAAACAGCTCTGCCCTCGTTTTTCCCATTCTCTAGAATACTGAATACAAGTCTTCTTTCACACCAAATGAATGATGACTGATGAATCAGGTTTTGAAAGCATTCATTGACAGAATGTGGCACTTTACACAAAATATTAACCATTTTATTTCACTGTATTTTCTACTCATTGTAATTTATAACATTAATTTCAAATTAAAAATGATATACTTTATATGACATTAGAATAAAATGTTTGCTAAGTTCATTGACATAATCAAGTGACAATCCATACTAAGATATTAACGCAGTTTAACAAAATCTGCCTTCCATCATAAAATGAGGAAATTAACACAATATTGAGAATTATTTTTCAGAACGATTCCATTTTTGAAATATAGAGAGTTCGATGCAGTTGTTGACAAAGATATTTAGCTCGGCATACATCGTTATTTGAGAACCTTCCAAACAACTGAGTATGGTTTTTGATAAAATTGATGACACTGACTGTAAAGGCTGTGTAAAAACATCGGAACAAAATAAATAAACAAACCACAAACACTGTTCTTTGAAAACGGAAAGGTAAACTAAGGCTTAAGACGAGTTTAGATTGTGTTTGGCACAGGGATATGAATAAACTCCATTTTGTACTTCACTGAAAGAATTAGTTTTATAGTTTTTGGTTTTGGGGTGAAAGGGTTTTGACCGTTTTTCCTCTTTGATAAATTTAAAGCAAATAGGAGAAGGGAATTGCCGGGGATCAGATCCTGTGGCTCAAGCCCTCCGATTCCAAGCCCTTCTTTCCCCATGAGCGTGTCTCTGCGTACATTGAACCTTTTCGGTTCTTTGAACCGCTGGGCCCAATTTCATACAGCTGCTTATTAGCACAAACAGTCGCTGAGCGCAACAATAGAATAGGGATACCAGCCAAAATACCATCCAACATGTACCGTTTGTGACTGGTATCCTGCTCATTTTTGCTCAGCAGAAATTTGTTAAGCAATATTTTCTGTTAAAGCACAAAAAGTAGCTAAGCACAACAAAACTGTGCTTACCAGAACAAAGATACCAGCTAAAATACCATGTCACATTTACCATTTGTGACTGGTATCCTGCTCATTTTTGCTCAGCAGAAATTTGTTAAGCAATATTTTCTGTTTAAGCACAAAAAGTAGCTAAGAACAACAAAATTATGCTTACCAGAACTAGGTTACCAGCCAAAATACCAAGTCACATGTACCTTTTGTGACTGGTATCCTGTTCACTTTTGCTCAGCAGAAATTTGTTAAGCAATATTTTCTGTTAAAGCAGCTCTATGAAATTGGATCCTGGTGATAGATAACTAAACATGTACAGAGTACTTTAGCCGTGCTTGTCATTTGAGATTATTTTCAGTCAACCATCATGCAAACATCAGTTCAAAATAATGCACAATGTAAATAGCCCTTCAATGCATGTAAAGACAAAATTGGTTGATATCACATCTTTGACGAAATTCCTTCGGACTCACAAAACTGCCATTAACAGATTTATAAAAAGAGAGAAAAAATACCAAAAGATTCACATTTGTGAAACCAACCGGTGATAAAAGTTGCAGTGAGTTTCAACCTTCGGAGAGAGTTTATCATTTAAAAACAAAGTCCTTATCCACATTTAAGTTTTTGTTTTAACACACAACATCAGAAAATATCCCATTCAAAATAGATACCACGACGAGAGAGTTTCCACAAATTGCATACAGGTGGGTAATTATATCACATGAAATAAGTTGATTTACTTTTGTGGAACAACTGTTAGATTTGTATACATCAATATTGTTCTAAAAACAAGGAGCAGCACAAGCAAAAAGCGGTTAAAATAATTTATTTGTTGTGCCTTGAATTAAAATTTACACCTTTCAATCATAATGATGAAGCTTCAGCGTATATATATATTTTATTTTACAAAATAAATTAAGACTCATGGCACTCTACTTTTAATTTAACAAAATAAATTAAGACTCATGGCACTCTACTTTTAATTTAAGGCATGCCGATTTTTATTTGACATCAGCACCTCGAACACAAGGTTTCCGTGAGCATTGGTTTATAGCAATGCCGCTCCGTGTCTTTACAGACAAATTTAGAAATTATACAGACTACTGACATCTAAACCATACCAATCTGAAAATGTGAAATATAACATCATTGTTCTGCTGAGTAATGTTTTAACGACTGAACCGAAAATATGAACTTAGATCATTTCAAAAGTTTGATGACGAAATCTCACCCTAAGAACGCATCACGCCGTCGATCGTCTGCAACGTGAAGAAAAAGAAAAGAGAGAGAAAAGTTGGTTGGGTTAGAATCAACCAATCAACGCGTCCGACTCTCAGGAGTTGGGTGCGTACGGACAGCAGTTTTTCCGCCATGTTGTTACACGGTCAGTGAGGATTTGTCGCTCTTCATGTAACACCTTCACTTCCCGAGGTAAGTGTCTAAACGTTTCTGTAAATTCTAGCAAAACACTAGTTGTTTTTTCCGCTGTCAGAGAGCATACACGTCATTGAACCGGGAGGGTGTGAAGTGGTGTTGGCAGCGCGGTAAATGTTGCACATTGTGAAAAGAAACTCAACACGGCGTGCCTTGCTGTGTGTTCGTAATGCATTGACAACAACATGGAGGCAGGTGGAATTCTAACAGTTATACAAAATAGGCATTCTGTGTGTTGTTGTCGTTGGCGTTTATTCGGTAAAACAACGTATAGACCGACAGCCTGATGACACCCAAGCGCTGAGTGTCTGTAAACTTATGCTACAGCATGTGTAGTGGTCACTGTCTGACTGTTGTATGCTGTATTTAGGTTTGTTCATCTGCTGACTCAAGATGGCAGCCATCTTTAGTATATTACAGTAGAAACCAAATGAAATACAATGTAAACCTGGGGGGGGGGGGTGCTAGACTAGACCGCCATGTTACTCACCCCAGGCATGATATTCTTTCTACTTTAATATGATTTCCGAATTTTTGCCCTCAGAAAAAAATCACTCGGGTAAATTGTTACTAAATAGATTGAAAATCATATCAAAACCTATATCATAGGTCAGCCCTTGTTCTAAATAAAATGTTAATACTTTTTCGAAGGGACTAATATCATGCTTGTCACCCATCATTACAAAACCCTGATAAAATTATGTTTACAAGTTGTTGAATACAAGTGTTCGAAGGTGACAAATGAGTTTTTACAAACGGCCAATCTGTGCATGTCCGTCACTCACCATGCCCTGGAACATTTGCAAACATTAAAGATACTACCATTGTATATCTCGCCTTTGTCACACTCCATGATAGTAAAATTACTCAAGTGTGCCCTCTTTTAAAAGTGATAAACGTGCATTTGTATCCTTATGTTTGGCTATCGAGGATAAAATTGCTAATGGTCTATCATCTCATTTATTGTTAGTCTCTGTGTCGGACAGTGTGCACCCCAGAGTATGTATAACATTACAAAAGAAAGACCGGTGACATACAATAGAAGACAAACCTACCAGCTGTTTAAATGTCATCCTGTGCTTGTAGCAAAGCAGCAATCCTGCGAAATCTGTTCATCCTGTACAAGAAGAAAAGAATAACATTCCAGTTGGCATGAATAACAATGCTGATAGACCGTGTTTGTGACAGGATCTCGAATTAATTCCAAAAGTTGCATTGTACTTTTGGAAAATGTTTTGTCCGATGTTGCCGAAAATTATAAATATGCAGTAGCGTAGCATTGGCGGCAGTAATGCCCAATGTACAGTGCATGGTCACACATAGCCTTTTCAACCATAGATATTTCAATTGTATTGGTCCAATAAGAGGAGAGGGATAACTAATACCCAGTATGATGGTGGTTATACTATTATTTTGACACAATTTGTTTAGGCCTAGTTGTTTTTTTGGGTGTTTGTTTGGGTTTTTGCCCCTCGATTTATTTCATTGGCTGCAGTTTAAACAGTTTAAATCTAGGGCAACTGAGGTGACTTCCATATAAACACAAATTTTAAATGTCTACTCGGAATGTTGGCCATCAGGGACCAACAAGACTTTATGTTCTGTAGTTCAAAATTGGATAACACTCGGTTTTGAAAGGGTGGAGATACACTCTAGTAAGGTTTGAGGTAGCACCATCTACATAAAACCTCTCTTTGAGTTGAGGTGGTCCACAACCACAGCAACTCAGAAAGAGATTTCATGTCCTTGGTGTTAGAGATTTCATGTACTTGGTGTTGCCGGAAACCACCACAACTCAAGAGAGGGATTTGTCATGTACATGGTGAACCTGAACCGCCAACCACCACGACTCAAAAATTTCTTGTTCATGATGTTACCACAAACCTTACTAGATTAAAACTATAGTGAAGGTGCTTGTGCAAGCCTTAACCAACAGATGTCTTTTCGTTGGAGTTCTTGAGACAATTTGGCCTACTATTACTTTTTAGATAGAGGAAATGCATGTGAACATCACTCACGTCACGCGTATGTGCCTGTTACAAATCGAGTGAAAGGATTTAAAAGATCATATTGCTCAAAAATGTTAATGTCAGTCCCAACTTTTCACAAAGTACCGTCTGTTTTTCTGATACTTGCTGATACTAAACCATGCCTTCTGTTAATCAATATCATAATGATTGGAACTATATGCCCCGTTGCTCATCCTTTAACCCCACACAACAACAATGGACATCAGCGAATTACCGTAATCCTCGTGAGACTTGAGAAGATCCAAGGAGGATTGACGTATACGGTAAATTGATAAAATTGGCTAATTAACCTTTGCAATCTGATCTTGCAAATTTTGCGTTTCTCGTGAACTCACCTTTCGTCTGATTGAAATAAGTCATTGGCAAAGTCCCTCTTGTCTTGTTTATCGTCGAACAACATCGATGCTGGTACCATCCGTCTGTCCATAGGTGACCGGTAGCGGACAGTTCCAACTGGTGCGTCACGAGTCCGTATCCAGAGTGCGTTGCTGAGGTCCTGGCCCCGGACCGGGGGTCTGACGTTTCTTGTCGGGGGACTGAACGTGTCAGTGTCCTTGTTCTGTTTGTAGTAGTTGACTGCGTTGCACGTCCATACGGCGAAGACCAGGAGCAATGCAGCAGTGGCGAGTAGTTTGTGGCACATTGTGTTGGCTGTGGATGGTCGGACGATGCTGCACGTTCTGAAGAAAAGAAAATTGACAGTCAACCTGTCTGGGAATACACTTTATATCACTATTAATAGCGAAAGTTGCATATTATACACACACAAAAATCCAATCACCGACACACTGACATTCACCAATAGGAGATAACCGAGCAGCCATTGCACCAATCACATTCACTTCCTCTTCATGACGTGTAGCTTCAGTCAGGTTACTATTGGCCATGGGGCTTCATGAAGACTTTCAACTGTTAATTCTTGTACAGATCGTAATTTTGTTTAACATGCACATAAACTGCAACCGCTTTAAAGGACCGAACTAGAAATGCACATTCTACCCTAATCCATTCCCCATCGTAGGAATTTTGTTGACTTGATGAGACGTATACGCCCCACCCCAATGAATAATCGTTAAGCGCACGATCTTGACCAATGAATCTCTCGTTTTGATGGTCAGGCAGGTTGTAAGGGAAAATAAAACGTGGACCCACTGTTCATATAAATGCTATGAACAAAATATTGCTTACGAAGTTCATTTGCTGAGCAAAACTCTGCCGTCACAAACTTACTCACAACACAGCATTTTGGCTGGTAACCTGTTTTATTTTAAGCAACATTTTGCTGTACTAAGCAAGTTTGTGTGTGCTGCTCCATGAAATTGGCCCAGACCTGTGTGTGGATTTTCTCCGCAAATTGTTAAAGTTTGTTGGTATAATGACGCACAAGCCTCAGATTGTGTGCATTTCAGATTACGGCAACTGCCTGTTTATATCCTATCTCGCGCTGACTTACAGACTGCTCATTTCACCGCGTCGATACGAGACGAAGCGTTGGTACCGTGCCCTGACTTCTCGTACATTGACGATTACCTCCGAAACACTACACTGCACTACACTTGTAAGTGCATGTAAGCTAGCGCGTGTGAACAATATAGTGGCCTCATAACCTCAATTTGCGAAATAATTAAAAAGCGAATCACACCTTCGTCCTCCTATCCACGTTCCACCATCGACCCCATTATTGAAACAATTGCAAAATGACAGGTGAAGTGTTTCCGCTCGCTCGTCCTCAGGGACGAATGATTATTCCACGTTTGAGTTAATAGGGCATTAATATTTATCTACACACGTGGAAATTACATGAGTTTACCACACCGAAATAAAGGTGAATACCATGGTTGACAAGGCAGTACAGTCTTCAAGCATAGAGATGATGCAGGGAAGAATGTTCACTTCCAGATAATTTTTGTAATTGCTTAAGTTAGCGTGATTTCATAATGCTGTTCAGAAGCCTCGTGAAATAACTTAATTAAACAGATGTATTCTATTATAGACTAACGTCTTCCTCTGGTTTTCATCCTAGTCAGACATCTTTAATTTGCAACATTACATTACGTGAACGTCTGTTCGGTTCACAGAATGGAATTGTTCACTCCGTGGATATGTTATACATAACTTCATTGCCATTTGAAAGAACATTCTATTTGTCATGCGTGCAAAACTATTTAATCTACAAAAAGCCATCTCTGTCACAATGGAAACCTTGCCAAACTCAGAAACGAGCCATGATAAATCACAATAGTGCGCTCTCGGCAAACTACTTCCGTATACAATCTGACATCTGTGAGGGAGCTAGTACATCTCTTGTAATTATTTTGTCCTTGATACGTACAATGTCTGAGATGACATCATCGTCATGTAAATGCTGTCCTCTTGCGATCTTGTGCATCAATTTCTACCTCGTCAGATTACAAGGAGCTGCTCTGATGGATGTATTTGCAATAAGCAGGTTG
This sequence comes from Marthasterias glacialis, assembly GCA_911728455.2. NCBI lineage: Eukaryota > Metazoa > Echinodermata > Asteroidea > Forcipulatida > Asteriidae > Marthasterias > Marthasterias glacialis. Next base: position 5,623,938 of record OU452223.1, read on the forward strand.
TTATTGTTATTTTTGAATTAGCCATAATTACGCATGCTATCCATCGCCGCGTGTCCAGGTGTCGACTGGGGACCTTGCTTGTCTTTGCAGAACTCGAGCAAATAAGAGACGTGTGAATTGATTGCTCACTTGACATACGAGATAGAAAGGAATCGAGGACGAAATGGGGTTGAGGAAACGTACCGATTTTAATCTTCATTCAAAAAAGGAAGGACTGGTTACTTTATTATTCAAACGACAACCCGTCCCATCTTGTGCTACAACACACATGTTTCTGTGTAATAACTGACTGGGCACAAACAAATGACTTCACTCGATGATTTCACTCAACCTCAATTGCAAAAGCACATACTTCACGCCACACTTTAGAAATTCCACATTTTTGGGGTATCTTTTTATATTTAAAGAAGGAAGGACTGGCTTCTTTATTATTTTAACAACAACCTGTCCCACCCTCTCTTCGTGCTATTGTACTCGGACTTTGCGAGGAAGTGAATCACTCGTTGACTTTATTGAACCCCAATTAAAATAGCACATTCACGCTACATTACAAAACAAAATCATCATTTTTATTATCTTTGATCGGTCTATGTTATGCTACACCATACTTTCGATAGACAAACATTATACTTCATGATGTTCGAATCTAAAAGCATGGAGCTCGACAAGACCACAGATTATGAGACACGCAAGCCATTAGTCGTTGTTTTCTTTGACACATTTTTGTGATTTCTTTCCCCTGTTTTTCTCTCTCAAGAAGTTTAGCTGAAACTCTTTGCTATTTGCGTACCACTCGGTCGAGACCAGAGTGGTGTATACTCAAGCCGTTCCAGTATGTAGTACTGAAGTGTTTTGTAGCTTGCTTGGAGCGGTTTCTTCGCGTGTGGGTTAAAAGGAGTAGGTCGCCCAATCGAACCTCCGCCCATATTGAGGTCTCCAAATGTGTATATAGTCATTTACGTGGTTTCGGGATCAATTAAGTTCAAGTATCGTGGCATTCGCTTTCACAGTTATCCCGTATTGCGGCAACACGGAGCTTTAAACTTTGAACCAATAATGAGTAACTGCAGGACATGCAGCTCCAGGTGATGAACGCTGCACTAAAGTAAACAGCATGCTACACACCAACTTATTTCTATTTAGATTTTCGATCACTCATTAACTGTTTGAAACCAGACAGAAAATACATTGTAAGTCTTGAATGATGTTTCATACAGATGCATCAATTCGGTATTAAGTTTTCCTAGCCTATGTCAAGACGTGCAATCAACAACGTAGCTACCACTGTCTCAAAGTCGAGTATAAGTTTCAAGAAATCGAGGGCCAACCTCTAGCACATGGCAGATTACATACCACTGTGTCTTTATCATGTAGCTCATAGAAGCTCGTATACCGTATAGTGTCCAAGAAAGGAAGTTTTGAGATTCTAAGTAGAGTCTACTTAATGGCAAATCCCAGTTTCTTCGGTTTGATGACGTATTCTTTTCCAGACTGTACTCTAGTTATTGATAAAATGCCTCCCCCAAAATATAATGGAATGCTTAAGTCTGAACAAAAGATGCTGTCATCAGATTGTCTCGTGCACCGTGTGCGATAGCGAATAATGAATACTGATTCGCATTATACCTAAAAGGGTCCGACTATTTTGCCCTTTCAGTCTCGTTTTGGAAAAGACCAAAGGTTGATGGCTGAACCACGATCGGGTTTCATTCTCTCCCAGCGTATTGTATGCATCCAGCTATCCTATCTCCAAACTACTTCAGATCTGGTCGCCATCTGGGCCCAATTTCACTGTTTACCACACAAAAATGCTTGGAACAGAAAAATATTTCTTAGCAGAACCAGATTACCAGCCACATTTATACCATGCAATGCATATTTTGTGTGTGACTGGTTTCCTTAGCTGAAAATTTTGCTAAACATAATTTTCCTGCTTAAGAGCTTCATGAAATCGTGCCCTAGTTACGACCTAGACTTTTGGGACCGTTTCTAATGAATATTTTGACCATGACCATGACCATATGCATCTCTAGACTTTTGGGACCGTTTCTAATGAACATTTTGACCATGACCATGTGCATCTTACATTATTTCCCCCTCAAAATTAATGGGGTTTGTCCAATGATTCATCCATTTGATGGCATTCTTAATCATGTTCCTCGACATTCTATACGAATGTGTTCTCATTTCACTTGTAAGGTGTTTGTCAGTTTACAACCGAGAATAATAACCAAATGAAATAAGTGCCTCACGTCCAGACACAACCACAGTCTTTCGTTTAATCTCGGATATTTCTCGCGGGAACTCAACAATTCTTCAATGATAGACATGTTGAAATGATTGCTTCAGTCGGGGAAGGGAGAGGAGATTGATGCAAGCCAAATTCTGCTCTTTATAGTAAAATTCTACTAATATTTAGTTATTCATTATTTGTTTGTTTTTGATTGCAGTGGTCTCTGCTGATCAGCTTCAGGTTAACTTTGAAGAACAAGTTCCATTGCTGCTCAAATTATAAGTTGGCCACGGGCTCTTTTGTAAAAGTCTGACTGGACTGATTTTTGTGTGACTTGAAATGTTGATCTTCGTTGTGACCTCAATAATAATTTCAACTTTATCAAACCATCAAAATCACTCAGACACCATATACCGCAGAACAGTGAAATTGTTTTGTTGAGTAAGTAGAACGTGAGAAACACTGTGGTTTCCCATAACATTTTCGTCTCTTCCAGGAAAAAAAATTATTGCCGGAGTCATAACAATTAAAATCAAAATTTATTGGTACCATTACCATCTCCCAGATTTTGAATCGTCGACTGGTTTATATAGCACCAGTGTAGTAATAGACCTGCCTAATTTGTTTGGCACCACGGAATAACACGACCCTTTTATATCAAGTTGTATAAAAGATATCTAGGAATAATGAAAACACCGGCAGTCATTTGTTCTCATTAATCCTGATCAATATTACGCGTACAGACACCCTCTTGCCTTATGAAGATCAACTACGATGTTCCACATCTGAGACAAACTCTCAATCGAGAAGGCAGCCGAATGCATATTATAGATAGATTCATAACGACAAACAGTCATTTGAAGTTATATTCTATGCATATTTTAATCGAGACGATGAGTACGTTGACAGTTTTGCGCTACTTACGAATCTGTGGCCCAATTTCATAAGCAGATAATATTGCTTGCCAGTTTTCTCTGCTGGGGAGACCGGTGTTGTATACTCGTTAATCGGACAAGGGAGTCGGAGTCCACATTTTGGATGACTCAGGCTTGGACTCGAGTAAAGATGGTCAATGAATCGAACTCAGTTACACCGGAATTGTCTGTAATTTTTTACAAACAATTCAGATTCTTTTAAAGGGTCTGTATACGTTTGGTAATGACTCTGAAAATTTATGGCAATAATAACTCACATGGTAAGAAGTACAGCAGCTTTGGATAGTATAATGCATTTTGAGAAACGTTTCACTTCGAAGTACTGCAGTTATGGAAAAATACATCACTTTTTATCCCCCAAAAATTTGAATGGCCGTAACGCTTCTCAGAATGTGTATTTCAATGACGGATACTTCTTCTGCGTGAACACAACCGCTCCAGATTTTTGGTGATATCTCAAAAACGCTGCCACCTTTTGAACTGAAATTTACACAGGTTAGTTTTTGGCATATATCTACAATTATATAGCATTAAGGCAAATGTACGGTTCCAAAAACCAAAGGTATACTTTGCCTTTTAGTGAACTGATCGTCTTTAACTTCGTGTCCAACTTCAAATCATTTGAGTTCGGTATCAGCGGCAGTGGTTTCAAACGTAGTGCTTCTGCCGAACTTTGCCAATAGCACGGCAGGGCCTGTCGAGCCGTGGTCGAGCTAAGCCTCTGCCGTGCCGAATTCTAAAAGTGGTTTCAAACGTCGCACTTCTGCCGTGGTGTCAAATTGAAAAAAATCAAAATACGAATTGTCGACACGGTAAGACCGCGACGTTTGAAATGGGCCTCACCCCGTTGCCTAACTTAGTCAGTTTATTAAGTGTGAAGTGTGGCTTTACATCTCAGTAGTGTGAGCATAGTGTGAGAAAAGTTGTGGTATACGAATGTTAAAGTCCATATAATGCATGGTTTATTATTCATGAAGTGTGTGTCCAGCACATCAAACAATGGCTTTTTATTCAAACACAAACTACCTAGTATGTGTAGAGTACTCGAATATGAAATAACTCAGTATAAGTAATCTATTGAACTCATTTTTGACAACTTAGAACTAAAAAAAAAAGAAGAAAAAAATTCAAAGCTCTCTTACAGGACGTTTCACCCTGGACAAAAGTATGCCAATGAATATCTGACACTAACTATAACGCAAAGAGCACTACCTTGAGATTATTAAGGTGTTAGTTTTTATCGCAGCTTTCTCTATCTCCCTCTCGGGCTATCAAAACCGTCGTTTAAAATTGGCTTGGGTTTCCATCGGATATTGGCAATTATTTTGTGCTCTTGCACATGTGAAGATCTCAATAATGTTGGATCTCACAGGTAGCAAGAGGCACGTCTCTCCTTGTAACTCTGTACTTGATGTGAGTTTGCCTCTGAGAACATCCGGGAAGACGATTTTTTCAAAGTTTATCTATTTTGTATTACATTATTACAGGTGAGCTTTCGTCACCAATGGAGGCGACACCAGCGGAATGGACGTGGCGTTTCAAGGTTTGGTTACCACACGCCGGAAGCCAGCTGGCAACCACTCCATCGTAACAAGGGCTCTTAAGGATGGAGGAAGTAAGTTCAAAGCCTCTGGCTTAATTAATGGTAAAACGTCAGTTGTTGAAGTGACGGGTAGTTCTTTTGAAGTCAAACCGAGGGGATAAGGGTGCGATCCCCTTCTCAAATGTATGTAATTAAATATGCCTTATATATAGCAGGGTATAGACTGTGGGGAGATGATCACGAATTGAAATTGTCCAGTTGTTGTGACTGGACAAGAGGTGAGGTTCAATCAAATGATTCTGGGTTGTTAGGGTGTAAGCCCATCTTTCCCATCCTGGCAATTTCCGTGAAACTTCCGACTTTGCAGTCACCGGAGCAGGATGCTCCCCGCCCGGGAAACCTTCAAACTGTCTTGCTGCCAAACATCCCACTGTCGGGTTTATTCAACTTGCAAGACGTCTTGAAGACGTCTCTGCTCGTATCTATTGAGAAAAGTCGACGTGTCTGGAAATCGAGGAGGACTTTTAAATGAAATTCGATCTCGTGCAAGATTTCAACGACATTTTGATAGGGAAAACTAAGGACTTTCAAAACGATTTACATAGGAAAAGTGTTATTTATGACGTAAAATGACGGTTCCCATAATACAAATTATTTAAATTATTATTACAATTATTGTTCCAGTGTCTTTTAATAGATCATGATAAGCGAATTTATACAAGGCACAGCCTCGTCTCCATGACCACATTTATGTCGGGTCAAAATATTATCCAGATTTTATTCTTACTGTCAAATTAATTCTTCCCGATTTATTATTTAAAACATAATGTCTGATAAAGCAAATCAAATGCTATGCCGAGGGTTTTTATTTGTTATCTTAAAACGAAAATATAGATAAGAGAAGATCTTCACTTCCAAACAGTACACACATACGGTAAGCAACGGCGTAAAGGGTAAAATTTTAGGGGGCACAGGGGGGTGCACCATTTTCTTTTTAGGGGGCACTTTTGGCAAATTAAAACTGTAGTTTCCGTTTGTATGTTCCTAAGCAAGCCCCTTTCAACGCTCTTATGTTATGCCGTTTACTAGGCTATGTTTTTTAAAATAATCTGACGTGGAGGTAAAATACATTGTCTGCGTGTAAATAATATTTAAAAAAAATAGTTTTAAAAACATTGCAGTTCTTCATAAAAGCTTATAAAATGTAACATTTTATTCTGGCAAATTTCAATCTAAAAGGTCCAGATTTCTAATGGGGGGGGGGGCACCCGGGGCGCGGGCATCAGTTTTGGGTGGGCGGGGCACGTGGCCCCCTTAGTTACACCTCTACATCTAAGTTTGTAAAACCATGTAACTATAGACCGTCTGCCCTCGACATTACAAAATACAAATTTGACGTATGGTGAGGCGGCAGATATTCTCCAGTGCCTCTCGGGTTGTTTAAACTTACAGAATATAACCACACACTATGCATTGTTGATAGAGGGGAAACTTGTCACAATAATGCTTACTTTAGATCAGATCGTGATCTTAACGGTCTCCACTTGGCGTGTAGCCCCAATCACGATGAAATCATAAGTGTGAACTGAAGCAAACAAGCTGCCACACTGCAGGCTTCGTACTCGGAACTTGAAAAATAAAGTCACACCATGATCGCTGTGTACGCGGACACATTTTGCTGAGATCATTTTGGCTTCGACGAAAACCATTAAACATTCGAATTTTACGACTTTATTGATGTGTGTTTCTCCTAGTGTTAATCACGACGATCTAATATAATTCGACCGCGCTCGGGGAAAAAAACACTTTAGAAACCCAGCATGACACCTTAATGTATGTTCCTGTCGTATAAAGTATTATTGTCATTTAAGATGCGGGAAGCTTTGACTCATTAACAGTTAATGTCCTCCAGAAACCTGTGTACATTTTCGGTAAAAATATAAGTGTGATTGAGGTAATTATGTTCTGACGTTACATGCTAAACCAAGTGCACCACAGGATCAAGATTGGTAATTTTACATACAAATATAGTTAATTTTAATCCAAATTCACATTTAGGGGGCCTATTATGTAAAGTTGATAACAGTACCAATCATTCTGAAAAATAGTTCCGTCTGAAATACTAATCAAAGTTGACAAAAATGACATTTATAAAGACCCCAAATCACCGTTGCGAAACATTATTCGTTTTTCATTGTTTTCACTGAAACGGGATCATCTAATTTGATGAAATTTTCACAGGTTGTTTGTATTATGTGTTTGTTTAAAAATAGAGGATGCATGAAAAGAATTTACTCTTCCAAAAACCAGTGATGTATTGTACCTTTAAATCTAAGTTGTAAATTTTGTGCTGTTTACCTTTTTTAGAGATGAACATAAATAGATAGATGGATAGATAAAGAGATAAATAGATAGACAGACAGACAGATAGACAGACAGGTAGATATATATAGATAGATAAATAACACACTTGATTGTCCCACCAGGGAAAAATCGTGCGGCCTATTGGCAGTATTAAGACAAGCATAAAATACACAGAGCACTCTAAACAATGACAATTAAAACAACGGACATTTTTTACAGTAAAGTGTTAGTTTAATAGGAACCTTCATGCAGCCATTCAGGTCGGTTTAAATGTGACCATTTTCCTTTCGAGATAAAATCTTACCGGTTTAAAACGAGGGTTAACCATTACACCATTTTGCAGAGTGACACGATCTAAATAGCGGTACCCCATGACAAAGCCGTGATCAAGTGTGGGATTTGGAACCGTTGAATCTCACATAACTTCATAGATTTGCTGATGATGTAGTATCTTTAGTGACGCGAGAATCTTTAAACCAACTAGTCATTTAGTCATAACGAAATGTGTACAATGCAACGAAGAATGCAATTAATAGACGTCAAATTCCACTATAAAAATACATGTACATCATTGTCCCGTAGATGTATTTATTTAAAATGCTTTCATTTTGTAGATACACAAAGCTTAGACTTGAAAAAAGAAGCCTACAAAGAAAAACACATGCGTTTCTTGTGATGATCATTAGAATAAGATTTTTTTTTGTCAGACAGTGGCATATTTACAGTGCGGGGTTCTGTGTGCTCTCGGAATGAACCGAGTCCTTCAAATGGGAAATACAATGGATGGGAAGGGGTGTGATGTTTTGGGGGTGACGTTTCCAAAAGAAATCAATTGGGACGGGAGTATACAATTTTCTCGAATACTCTATACGTAAACCATGTTGGGTTAGAATAAATCAAGAGAAGTACATTGGTGACGGAAGTGTTTTGAAGCAGACATTGATATATCTTTCTGATAATGAAATCAATGGACCATCAAACGTGACTAGCACTGTGACCCAGAGGGGAGGCATGTTTAAAGAAAATGATGAAGAAATGTCAGTTTTAGATGTGGGAGGAAAACCCAAAATAGGGAGAACCCACGCAATCAGGTTGGGACTGAAAACCCAATCCACATGCAAGGCTCCAGTCCAGGATTCGAGCCGAATTTCACAGATGTGAAAGGCAGGGAAGAAGCCACTGAGCCAAGCGAATGCCAAACATAACGAACTCAATCACAATTTAACACATTGGTGAAAATGTTAACGATATTATTTTGTGCCACCAATATTTTTACCGACATAAAAAGACATGTTTTGAATCATCAGTACAAATAGTCCTTTGCATAGTTATTGTTTATCAGCCAACAATGGAACAAGGCTTTGTGAACATAGTTTATTTTTAAATCTTAAAAACTTGTTTGAATGTTTTTGTTTTTATTACTGGTGGTTTACACCAATGGGATACAGAAGAAACAATATTTTTCACCAGGAATCATTGGTTGTACAAAAGAGAAAGGACCCACAGAGTCTCTATATATGGATGTTGGGTCCTGAAGTCTTGAATTGTACGAGTCTTTATAATACAAATTCTGTCCTGCGGTCATTTTATGCCACACTCAAGTATATACAAAGTCGGGGCAGCGCGTGAAGAAAATGTCATCATTTACAGCCACGAGTCATTACAGACGATAATGCATTTTAAAAGTAGCTCCGCACAAATAATCATCCTCAGCCTTGGCCCTCCTGTGCCAAGAAAGGACATTTACTCTCCCTGCTCACCTTCGAGTGGACGTTTCTTAATACCCCCGACAATATGGCTGGGTAAATTCAAGGGACATTACCCAGAAGAGAGGGTGTCGCGTACAGCGACACTTAAATAATTGTAAAGGCATGGATTTGCTTGAAGTAAAGCAAAAGGGTATTCGTTTCAATCACCGTCGATAAGAAAGCAAGGCTGTATAAGGTCACGACAACACTCTGTAACTTAATCGATCACTGAATGCATCATTGACCCTTTACTCACTGTACCGCCCGAAACTTGCGCAAAGTTATAACGGCATGATTGTAGTATGTAAGATACTTGCAGTAAAGGTTAACAGAAACATCGTTCAAAATATGCCTCATTTGGGCTTACATCATTTTGTGTACATTTTTCGTTAATATCTTCACTTGTGTCAAGTGTGGAAGTGATAACTCATGGAGAACAACAATTGCTTGTCAGTAAAAGCTAATTGATGTGCCGATTATTATTTCAAACTAGTCTTCAATATTAACGGTTAACAATGAGGAATTATCTCTTAACAGTATCATAATGCAACAAGAAAATGGCATTTTCTTTTACAACAATGAGCGTGAGGAATACAATACACGCCAGGAATAAAATAGCTTGTTCTTTGATCTATCTTCATTGTAGGTAGCGGTATAGTCACCAGTCAATTATGAAGGGGAGAAATACAACCTAGCAATATGCATTCATAAATGATTGCCTCTTAATTGCCCAACATGTGACTGTATCTTCTAGAATTTCATGACTGAACGGATGAGCGACTCGCCTCTTTCTCGTTGCAGTGTGTGTTGGTTGAGGCGGCGGCTCAGTGACTTAATGGTTAAAATACTGACCAAGAGTCCGAAAGTTAAACCATAGAGATGGTATTTGAATTATAAGATAAAGTATTCACTGGAAAAGTTCCGTTTTTATTTCCTAGTCACCGTTAAATATCTCTACAGAGCTATAGATATTCCGGTGTAACAAATCGGTATTCCTTGTGCCTCTTCTGTAGATAGTACCAAGTCATTTAATTCTTGACAAAGACAATTAAAGAACTGATGCTGTTATTTGACTGAAATTTGAAAGTGAGGGTGCTCCTTTCGAAGAAAATAAATATTTGTCTGGTTACTATGACGAGCAATGCACGCTAACAAAACTTTCCACTGTGGAACTAATAATTTGACGTCATCACGCCACCATTTTAGAGGTAAAACGATAACGCAACAATAGAAAACGCACATGTATGTACGCGCGGCGCAGAGGATGGGCCAATAAGCAACCTTCTTTTGACCTCTAGCCGAGGGCACCCTATTCATATGACGTCATATGTATAAGGTCTATAGAGAGGTTGCGTGACCCCGGAGAAAGTTCGTTTCGCAGCCACGTTGGGTACCGCCATGTACAAACTCAATGGGTGGCGCGTCGTCTGCTGAATGATTTCCAGCGTCTGTTTGCGCATGCAGCATTAGAAAAAGGTCTCGGGTGACGTCACGTGCAACCTCTCTATACATAAGATATCCACTCACTAATAAAGCCCGGTTCATATTTCGTGTCAATGGAAATGCGTGCAAAGTAAATGTTGACGTCATAGTCGCAGTGAATGTTTTGCAAGAGTTACCCCACGGGGCATCTTGAGCGAGTGTTGCAAATTTGTGACGCCATCTTTCGCGTGAAGTATGACGTATACCTGGCTTACGGCGAATAGCTTACGTACAGAAATACAACACATCCGAGAATACACGCAAAGACGCCGCAACAAACAAAGCAATGCCGCATTGGCCTTACATTTTTTGCGCTTGCTTGACGAGAATTACGAACAAGTTACGAATTATACGGTATATTGACTTCATCATCTCAAATATCTTAGATGTGCCATTTTGGGATCAATGTTCCCGTGTGTTATACCATGGAGGAGGTCTAAAAAATGGTTATACAGTGTAGTGCGCATTTTAGGCGAAGTGTCGTTTACACTTAACCATAAATTTTACGTGCAATTTAACTCCTAAAATGGCGAGCGTGGTCCTGAAATTCATTTTGTCGTTTGTTATCCGTAAAGTTACGTTGTAATTGTTTTTACAAGCAAGTGCCGACAGAAATATGAGGGTTTTTTTTTGTAATGTGAAACCATACAATCTTGAAAATATATCATTGTATAGGCCCTGAAGACGAACTCATAAATCCTGATCGAAGAACCGGTTGAAGAAAAAAACATGAGGTTAATTGACACGAGCCGAAACCATGTAACCAATGACTATTAGCAAGTTTCAGGCGGTAAACTCAATCAGATAGGGTTAATCTTATAGTCTGAGAAACCTCTATCCTTTTTGATCCCGAAGAAGGCTGCAGTTGGCTTACGAAACATTCTCTTTCTTGTCTGTTCACATATCTTTAAAATGCTAAGCCATAAAACGGCAAGGCCACACTATACGCAAATTGAAACAATGTAGAAGCACATCTTCGGAACGCCGCGAATTCACAAGAAAAAACAAACCACAACGATGACTGAAAGGTAGTGTACGTGACGTCATATCTTATCGGAGCTAAGGTTTGACGTCATGGGTGTGACACCTTGATATACAGTACAGGTGGTGATGACACTTCGCCGTAAGAGATTCATAGAGTGATGATCCATTCAGGATTGAGAAGAAAACGAAAATCACTTCCATTTGAAAGATTGAGGTATACCAATGTCTCAAAAGGAATTTCCAAGTGGGGCTGACATTTAGAGTCCTTCAAAAGCCGTGAACGTACATGTGCGTACCGTATCAAGACGCCACACTAAGGCTATTAAGAGCATTTTTGACAATCGTTATAACAATCTCCCTTTTCGTTGATTACACTGCATGATATAAGCAACTTAGAATGAAAGTTCGAGCCTTCATTAAAGGGCATGTACATGTATTTGTGAGCCTAGGTCCCCAGTCCCACCTACAGTGGCAGCGGCATAACTTGGGTAACATTTTAGGGGGCATAAGGGGTGAACTATTTTTTTCTAGGGGGCACTTTTGGCCAATTAAAACTGTAGTTTCCGTTTGTATTTTTTTTAAGCAAGCCCCTTTCAGCGCTTTTATGTGATGCCGTGTACTAAGTTTTATAAAATAATCTGACGTGGAGGTTAAAAAACACTGTTTGCGTGTATAAAAAAAAAATAGTTGTAAAAACATTGAAATTACAACATGAAGCTTATAAAATGTAACTTTCTGGTAATGTTTTAATCTCAAAAGTCAAGATTTCAAATGGGGGGCGGGCATCCGGGCGGGGGGCACGGACATCAATTGGGGGGGGGGGCACGTGCACCCCCTTATTTACGCCACTGTATAGTGGGAAACCACAACGTGTGAAACTTAATGTATCTTACGAACTACCCATACTAGGATGTCCGTTTTAGGGTCAGCCGTTTGGACCGGAAGCTCTTTTAGGCTTGGCCGCATTCGCTATCCCGCGTACTCCATTGTCTATTTGCGTGTCCCGGGATACTCTATTAGTTTGGATTCCAATATTGAGGTCTTTACAAACTGCATTTGCCAATAATGGTTTCGTTTGTTTTGTGTCGATATAATCCTTAATTGTAAACAACTATATCATTATTATTGTCTACTATCAGAATCATTGGCATTTTGCAAGTCAACTGTCTGTAGTCTGCAAATTTAATATACTTCACCATGGGATGGTTGACAATTCAGGGGCTCGTGTTGCATAATAATGCTATATATGCATGTTCGTCTTGACGCAGACGGTATTCAGTTTCATTGGTTCTCGACTCACGAGCGGTTTTTGTCAAATTGAGTCGTCACACGCAGTGCAGGGACTTTCTGGTATCCGCGTACCAACGTCCTTCACTCCGATGCGTAGTTTGTAGTTTTAATAACCATCGTGTACAGCTGGGTAAATACTCTATACCGATGCTCAATCAAACCGCACCCTCTTGGCCACCTGCCGTCGCGAAAGTGATCATTTACATCTAGCCGTGTGTTGGCAAAGACGGTATTTGTCTAAGTGTTTACACTGTCGGCAACTTGCTAGTAATGTCTGTCATGCTTTTGAATCTCTGTAGAGTGTCAGTGGTCACGCTTGATCTATACAAATCAAAATATTTGTTTTCGCATATAAAAACTATAAAGAATCTCCAGAGTATAGCCATTGATGTCATAAGATATTGTTAATTGTAGAGTCTATAAAATGTAGACTGCTTAAAGCTGAAATACACCCAGATAGCTAATTATAAATTGGTTCAGAAACAAAATATTGAGCAAAGCTGTGGGGGAGTTTGAGAGATTTGAAAGAAGAATATGACATATCTCATTGACACAAGAGAAAATAAAATATTTTAGAACTGTTCATAAAGGAACTGTTAAGTATAATGTCTAATGGACAGTTCGTTCAATCGACCGTATGACTTTTCAGCAGATTGGACATACTCGGCATTCAAAGGGCTGTGCAACGGAGCCAGTCCATAGAAGTTTTGTCAGTTATTTGAGGTACCCGAAAGTATCCGTTATACTTATGTAGCTGGCTGTACGGTGGGTTGCTCCACCAAACGAGCAGCTTGGGTCAGCAATAAGACCCATTCTCCACATGTTACGTCCAAACAGTACATGTTCACTTCTGAGCCGATTGAGTGTTATCCAGCAGTGGGGATGGAGAGATATTTGCTATCTTATTGAGACATTAGACTAAAGTGAAAGCAAGGATTATTGTGTATCCATAGGGAAATTCTAATAAGAGGGGTGCCCTCAAGGAATTTGTGTACAAAGTCTTTGGGAGGATGTTAACTATAGGGGCAAAAGAAGGAGCAAAAGATGTCTCCAGAAGGATGCAAAAACTATAGAATATGTGTTCAGGGATGTTTAGGGATGTATGGATGGAGGGCATTTGGTGCAGCAGTTGATCATCCATTGTTCTGCTGACCATGACTTTTGGAGAGGTAGGCCTACATCTGTTGTTTTGCAGCGAGGTTTTGGTATGGTGGTGCAGTGGTTTACTCGATGTAAGTCGTTGTTGTCTTTGTTTCGTCTATGTACAGTTTCGACACTTTGCAGTTATAGTCGCCGTGGTGGAGATTGTTGATGACAAACGCATAATGGATGATGTGTGTACCGGGAACCAGTCATAGATAGATGGGTTTCATTGTGTTTTTATGACGAAAGAACTTGCAAATCGGACCATCAGATTATGATACATAGTTCAGATTAAAAATTTCCACATTATCACTTCTATAAAATATTACATTTTAAAGGCCGTATGGTAACAAGCACAGATGTATTGAGCATTCATGACGTTGGTAAAGTGTCAAAGGTCATTTACGTAGGTTAAGTGTCAAAGGCAGTGTAAACGAGTCCGTGGATCAATGTACCAATGGTAACCTTACAATTTCACTACACAATTTCACAAACAAAGCAAGGGAAGAGTTTCTTAAGTGTTAACGAGTTGTTATTTGTAAATGTTTGACATTTTTGGAAGTTAAGCGAACATATGAAGTTTCCTTATTAGCTATACAAGAGTTTGCCTGCTGAGAAACACTCTAAATGGATCAAGACACTATTTTGTAAGCAGAGTATTATCACGCTGTATTTTTGGATGATGGTCACCCATGGTGGTGACTAGAGAAACCTTCGAGTCATGTTTTGTGCCGCAGTGTTTCGGGACAGTGTTTCGGCTCGGGGCTCGACACTGGACTCCCCTCTGACTCATGCAGGGATTGAACGCTCGAATACCAGACTGTCTTGCTGACCGAAACAAACGCATCTTTACTTGTATCTAGGTATCGATTAATGTGTAGCTTGTACAAATTTGATCTAGACCGTCAACGGCACAACTAACTAATCAAAATGAGACAGTGGAGCCGTTAAGTTTCGATTGTTCATACCGTAACATTACATTTGAATGGGTCCTCATTGCAAACAGTATTGCTTCTCATAAAAGATAAAGCCAGGATTGCAATATAGATAATGGCGTCAACGTATTACCAAATTTTAATTATTGAGCAACACTGTCATCACGTTGTCTTTAACCGGTCTGATGTAGTGTAGAAGGAATATAAACGATCATGTATAGAAATGTTTTCCTTAATTTTTTAAAATTATCTTTGACTATGGGGCGTCAACTCTGCAGGTAAGTACCTATTGTGCATGACCATCACCTTTGTGCCATCGGTTACAATGCAGGAGAAATATACTAGGCAATGAGATAAATTTCAGGTGATGTGATGGTTTTTACAGTGTCGTAGACTGATTTTTTTTCGAGTTTTCTGATAAACCAGCGCTTGGTCCCCGGTCTTCTTAATTTTGATGGTATGACAGTTTATAAGCGTGTGCTACTATAGAACCAGTGTTCTATCTGTGGTTATATGATTGACTATGAAGTTCGTATTGTGAATTTACTGAACAATTTCCCGTTGTTCGTAAAATCCGGATAGCCCCCACCCATCGGGTATACGTCACAAACCTTCCAAATTGTCTAAACTACTATGACAAAATACGGATTCAACTTATGAGCCCCTTTTTAAAAGAGTGGTGGTACAATTTGTAAATTGTTACCGATGCATTCATGAGTGTTTAACATTGGCATTCTTCGCAGCACGCGAAGACGAGAATAAATCAAGTAATGTGATTATGCATCTAAACTTATAGGTGTCTTGGTAATTATCTTTATATGGGGTTCAGCAACGCAAATGCCTCCACAATACAAAATTGAAGAGGTGTTACTGATCACCATCTTGACGCCGATGGTGACTTGAGTCTGGACAGCAATGATTTACTGGATCGATTATATATTGGTGGGAAATGAGAGATGTAAGAAGGATGTTCTTGGTGATTTCTTACACCTTAATTGTTCACCTTTTTTGAATAATGTGTATTTGTTGATTTTTTGTTGTGCAAGAGCTCAATAATCACGAACATTGCCAATGTTCCGTGGAGATGATGTGAAGACGATTAGATTGGGCAAACTGTTCACTTCAACTTGAAACAGGTAACGATTATTATTTATGTTTTACCCATACACCGGTGTGTTTAAGCACTGTATACCCTACTTTCTCTTTTTTTTTTCACAGGACTCATGATAGTACTGAGTATACAGTGCTTAACACATCGGCGTATGGGTAAAACATGAATAGTATTCTTTATCCCCGATGCAACTTAAACATCTATTGGAAATCGTGGCGGTACACCTGTTTACATGGATTCGCGAACGGCCTCTAGCTGCCGGGCAATCTCGGTGGTCTAGTTGGTAAGACATCTGTTCTAGACTGGCAAAGATCGTTGGTTCGAATCCCACCCGAGTAATAAGCCTGTTTTTGGTTTTTTTGTTGTTATTTTTTGTTTTTTTTTGCTCACAGAACTCGGGGAAGTACTGAATATACAGAGCTTAACACACATCGGTTTTCAGGTAAAACATAAATAATATTCTTTATCCCCGATGCAAATTAAACATCTATTGGAAATTATTACGATGGATAATCAAATTTAGAGCCTGCACCAAAGACCATTAAATTATCTGCGATTAATTAGTTATAACTGAGACGAGGCCTTCGTTACCTTGGGAAGCGTAACCTCCAGTTAATTTGTATATTCAGCCGTCATACATGTCGTTAACGAGCAAATAATGAAAATTGATTAATGGGCCTACATCAAACGTTCTCGACATTGGGTGAATAGCACTCCAGCCGGGGAGGGGGGGGGGGGGCACACTAAGTTTTCGTTGTTACAAGTTCATTTTTCTAACACGGTAATTGAAATACCCTCGCGCCGGTAATGAAGTGGGCTTTGATTAGGAATGGACTCACCCGTATAGTCTGTCAAGTTGTGGGCGGAGTCATGGTGAATATGGACAGGGATGGACATACGCGGACAAATGCCAAGGGTCTGAAACAAGGTGACCAGACAGGTGTCACGCTTACACCATCTTGGTCATGTTCCTTGTATGCAATAAAAGTAATGAACGCTAATATGCATTTTACAAAAAGGAACCAGACTGTTTCTCCTTCCAGCCTTTGGTTTGTCTTCACTAATTTGGAAGATGGCCGCACCATGAAAAAGGTCTGTATGGGTGGACAGGCGCCTAGGTTCTGAGCCAAGGTGGCCGAAAAGGGGCGGACAAACCCCCTCAAAATTGATTAAAAAACATACAGTAAAACACGTAAAAAATGCGTAAAAATTATATAAAAGGAAACAACGGATATTTCAAAAATATAGGATAACTTTAGTTTAATATAAAACTGATGGAGGAAAGTTTGAATTACTCTAACCTCCCTTCTTGCAACTGGTATTCGTTATAGGGAAATATCATAATGGCTTTTGCAAAAGTGAATCCATTGCCATCCTCCAGTCTCCAATATGCACACCATAAAGCAATCCAGATATTTTGTGCCCGTTCATATACATGAACGTGGGCGTAAATACCAGGGGGATGGGGTGGGGGATATATCCCCCAACTTTTTGTCCAGTGGGTGATGATCCACAGGATCATCACCCAGATTGTTGGTCATTGAATGTTATTCTGTGTGGTTTTCACTGAAAAAGCACCCGATAGCTTAGTAAATGAATAAAGCATTTCTACAAATCCCTATCAAGACAACACCCACGTCTGTACACGCCCGTACACGCCCACCTGTACGTGCAAACAGTGAGTCGACGGTCATTTACACGACCGTTACGGAACTTAGCTATACCCACCAAACAGCACCGCTGTGACAAATTGAGGTTGGTATTGGTTGCTTGACAAGGCCTAATGAGTGTACAATGTACTATGCAGAAAAGCGAAGAGAAATATTTTCTGTAACTATTTGAACAAACTATACGTATAGAGCATAGACAGCATCCATTCCATAATTCAATCGAACATCTGCTGTGGATTTACATGTTACCTTCCCCATGGCCCCTTTTCTCTTGATCTCAGCATTATCCCTTTTTTCCATTACCATCCCCCACTTATCACAACAAAATTACGCCACTGTGCATTGAGCTTATTTTGATTACCGCAATCAAAATAAGCAACTGAAGGGTATTCAGGTGCTATTTTCTCGATTGAAACAGTAGTGTAGGTGACAACATTTTTCTGGAGGATTTGCAAAAACTGGGGTTTTAAATTGATTCTTTCCGTATCTATATGTGACAACACCGACATGTTGTTAGTTATCCCCATTGCTCTATCATTGGTTAAATTAACACCATGTTTATAGTGGTGTCATATATAGATACCGAGAGAATCAAATTAACACCCCAGTTTTTGCAGTGTATGAACTTTACAATCAGTGAGCTTTCAGTTTGAAATTGATCAGAGTATGTGAAACCATGATAGCAGCTTGCCAAAAGCAAAACTTGTGAAACATTCTGATTTGTTCAACTTATATTGTTAAAATGTGGCAAGTTACATACCGAGTAAGGTGAAGTTTGTAGTTAACGAGATACTGTTGTCTTGGCTGGAAGTCTGGCGATGCACCCAATCCAGGCGCCTGTATAAGAAAGCTTTTCAACCGATGAAACTGAGAGAGATTCTCCGTTCACACTATTGTACGACAGCCCCGTAGTCGTATGTATTCCCTCTGCTGATGCTGGTTCTCTATTGGTGCCTGGCGTCCACAGGCAAGCGGTTATATCTCTTTGACTCGCCAAATATTTCCACCACTTAGCGAAATGATAACCGTCACGTGATGACAATATTTTCACCCCTCTTCAATTCAATCCAGTGATGATCAAGGGAGCGTTTATTTCCGTGTGGGCGGAGTCGTGCGTAAGCTGTCGTGGTACCCAGTATATCCCTCCTATATATATACAAGGTCTGGGAACATTTTGAACGGGAAACCAGCTAAACTTTGTCTCGTCATTACCGAGGTACAACGGGTTTTTTCCCCCACAACTTTCTTCCCCAACACTTTAATACACGACGAACAAGCACGATTGAGTGACGTCAGACAACTCAAACACCCCATTGCAATAATATCGCATTGACTCTACCGTACTTGATATTGGAGCAATCGATTAACATTGATACTGGTAGTGTATATTCATTATTATTGATGATCTCTTAAACAGATTGCGTTATGTTCAATGCAACCACTATGAACGACGTTTTTCCCCAGATCACAGAAAAACCTCACCATGCCCTATTTATACCAATCAATGCAATATACACTTGCATTCGAATGACGACACTATGAACTCTTAATAGATAAGCTACCCTGCAAAGTGTCACAATTCATTAAGACACAGACCATGCATGTGTATAATGACATCATAGAGTACGTATATTCCCTAAAATGATTGACAAATCATTTATAAACTACAGGGGCAATCCTCAACAACATAAAACCATAACAGGTTTCTGATGTTTCTTTGATAATTTAAGAACATAAAGTAACCGTTAGATGAATAACTCTTTCAGCTCAAGTTGAGAGGGAAGAACAGTTCAAAGGTGTTTAGTACAAAAACTAAGTGGTAAAGTAGGCTTGAAAAGCTTTGGGCTATAAATATGATCTTGCTTGAATAATATCTCCAGAAGGGTCCGTTCAATTTTACCGATGATTGGATCACCCGATCATTTTTCCCCAAGTTCTTCTTCCCTTTTTCATGTTTTAGTAAAAGCTTTCACAGTGTTTACGTTTCCCACCTTTAATCGGCGTTTATTAATTTTTCTTATGATATCAAAAACAGACATATACATTCGCTGTTTTGGCGTCATGCTTGTACTCCACGTGGATAAGTCTATTTGAACCATAGCCCATCTGTTCAGTGCTTTCTGTTGTCTCATTGTCATAAACTCTTACGTTGAATATTTACTTACATTGTGGTGATTAGAATTGTGCAAAAGGGATACATACTTTTAATTGACAAAGGAAATAATTTTAGTGGGTCGAGAAGGACATAATAAATTTGATTTAATGCTGGAACGTCGCACACGCCAAGGTAAATTTGATTTTTGGCGAGGGCATGTGACTGTTAAAACGAAGAACTGTGAAAATGTGGCTCTGAGTTTGATTTGATAAGAGGAATGCAATGTGCGTTTCCATGAAGTCCAATATTGAGTGGTATGTGAACCATTTGTAGTTTTTGTGGGGGAGTTGGCCCCATCTGCCATCCGAGGATATTCTTGTAAATTTTGGAGAAACAAAGCATAGAGAATTCCACTTTATACAAAGGATCTCCACAGGGGGACTCGACTTAATCCCTGGGTGTGTGAGTGGGTGGAAGGGGGTGGGTTCCGACGTCTCAACGACACCAAGACGCCTTTTGTTATTATGGAAAGTCCTTTACCAAGATAGTAAAAACCATCTATCAACAATAGAGTGCACTTTCAACATATTTATATTCGAAAACAAATCTCAGGTTACTTTCCATTACAAAGTTAAACGAGGACACAGATACTTTTTGTGTTTTTTTCCTTCTCCTCGTAGAAATCGATTTCACAGAATTGGCAACGACACATTTTAAGGCCAACAAGGTACACTGATTTTGTTTTGAAATCCAGAAGCACATAGGTCCCTACCGTGTTACTTGAGCATGGGGTGATGTAATGGGGGAGTTATACCGAGTAAAACGAAACAGTGCCCGTCCAAGTCCACGAAGCTGCTTAACACGAAATCCTATGTATTGAAAGCACATGTGATAATTTGGTAAGCAATTCTACGAAATTGCACAAACAGTATCTCCAAAGTCTTGTGTAGGAGTGAATTTCGTCATATTTGAAATTTAAAAAAAAGTCAATCCAGTCGACTATCCGTCGCAGGGTAAATTAGTCAGAATCAAATACTAAATTCATATAAAACTTTTGGAAATTAAATTGGATTTTCTAAATGACGCAAGTCCTGTAATTCTTTATTCACTTAACCGTTGGACCCAGTTTGCCAATAAAATTTAACACTTAAACAAACATCTGCTGCATGTTGCATTTAATCGGGGGAAATATCAAATGGTAATTAATGTCTTCGCGTTTGGACCTTAGTACGCGTATTCCTAAAAAAAAAAAGTAAAAGCGAGAATAAAATAAAAACCCTTCAAAACATATATGAAAACATATCAACACGTTCTATGAAAAACAAATGAATTAGGAGAAAATGGATCATCAGTACCCACCCGAGGAAAAATGCCTGGGATTTTTTTCACAGGACTCGGGAAGGTACTGAGTGAGTGCTTAACACACATCGGTTTATGGGTAAAACATTACAAATCATAACCGAACCTTGTCTGATTTTCAATGGTAGTGTACAGAACAATCTAATATTTATTGTAAAAGAATATAGGGTCTTGAACCAAATCTTGATTTATATAAGTGTAGAAATGCATCCACATTTTAAAGATTCAAAATATAATAGTCCAGATAACAATGGAGCCTGTATTCAAGTTTGTGGACTATTGTTTAAATAGATCGAAAGTCGTAATTTAATTGTTTCCCCCAAACTAACAAGTCATGTTTGAAGGCTGTAGTTGAATTGTAAGGTCCATGTCTTATTGTTAATTTGGATTTTAAATAAAAGCGTGCACAGGAATATTCTGGGTTAAATGTGTAAAGACCTTATTGCATAGTATGTATTTATCTGGCAATAAATAAAATTAATAATAATATTTGGGAAAAATTGTGATTTTTATGCTTGACGGGATGATATTGACAAGACAATACAACTTTAGAAAAAAAATCGACGCATCCACAAACTTGAAAGGAAAAAAATAGTGGAAATGGGCGACTTTATAAACAAAATAGATAAATAAACGACCAATGTATGATCTGATTGGTGAATAATTCAGAAATAATAACTACTTGACCCATGAGCACAAATTAAGATGCGTGATAGGAAACGAAGTATGACTGAACTACTCCAAGCCCAAATTAATGAACACGTGCTTGTCCACAATCATTTGTGAAGTGGTGCCCGAACAACGGTTTAGTGCACTCGGGAGAGAAACGCTTCCTCTTACGGGTGTTGGATTACCGGCCGTGCCGATAAAACTGCGTCTAAGACCGACTGAGGATAGAGACGAGAGGCCGAATGAAAGGATAACACGAGGTCAGGATAATATTCATTTTTTTTCCATGGTGATATCTGTCGGCTGATGGTTCACAGATACCGGGAAATGTGTGTAAAACTCGGTGTCAAAACAGCACGGTGTGGCCCCTGGGGTGCGAACACTAGATGTGTTATAATCTGTAGTATTTCGTAATGACGGTACAACAAGTGAACGTCTGAAATCTTTTGGCGCAAATTCTGAAGAAAAATATATCAGGTGTCAAAACATACGATAAGAGGTAACATCCCCCACTCTTCAAGGATGATTAATAATCCAATTGTAAATTGGTGCCAAACATTGATACTTTTTTGCATGTTCATTATTGGGGGGAACGTTAATAATAGTGTATAGCAGCTGACACTATACAAAGGAAGACGCATCAAGCTTATTATCATTAGTGCCATGTAAAATTCAAGTCCAAAAATTGTGAGTTTTTTCTTTGTGTGAACATACCAGTTCACTTGATTGAGTAATTTGTCACAGCTAATGGGCTCTTGTTGTCAATTTTTAAAATTATAATTACTGTTACGGTTAATTTATGAACCAACCCTCTGTTTTATAAGCCCATTGTTTCAGATTAATTTAACGATGGTCTGGTCGGTCTTTTGTTGTTTATTATTATCATCTTTTAAGTCGGTAATAGTAATGACAATGCATCCCAGGCAGATGGACGGGTTGTGTAGTTAATGATATGAGTTTTGGTGTGCAGCTTCGAAATGAAGACCTGGGTTTATGGACCTGATGTGTTCATGTTTATATTATTTCCCCTTACATTACCTCACATTATTTAAAGGGAAATTACAGCATTTACATACATTTTTTGTTTTACTTCCAAGTTACTACAAAATAACTTACTGGACTGAAAGTACATTCCCATAGTATCCAGTGAAATCATATCGCCAGGTGTCATTTCATTTGAAAAAAACGTGAATTTTTTTTTATTTTGAAGCGATGGTCGGCCGACCATCGCTTGCAGAAAAAACTGGTTTCGTTTGAATACGGATTCTTCATCTGCGTGGAAATTACCGCTCCAGATTTTCGCTAACATCTCACAAACGCTACCACATTTTAAAATGAAATTTTCACAGGTTAGTTTTATGGTATATACCTATAATTAACTGCATTGAAATAAACGTATATCCAAACACCACAATGATGTAATTACCATTTGAATGTGGTTATTGCTTACCAGCGTGCCAAAATTTCCCATAGGGCGAGTTTAAAGACAGTTGATGATTGGCCATTAAAACGTCACCACTAAAAACTGTTCAGGTCGTCATTCGGGTCGACTCATGACGACGGACAGAGTATACTGACCAAAGCGTCGAATCAACCGGTTCCTTCGGAACCAAATAATTATACTCAAAAGAGACATAAATCACACGGTGTCACCGCAAATCCTTTCTTTATTGTTTGGTGTAAACAAACAATAATAGTTGATAATGTATCCATTCGATTTAACACCATGTCTATATCTGTTAAATCAACTAATCGGTCTGAGAGAAAAAAAGGTGAGAATAATTCTCCTGAATGACAACTTTATTATTGAAGAATTTATAGTTTCGACAACTTGTATAAAATCCCACTGTTTAGAAATACAACTACAAGAGCATGGATGAGAGGGTTTTTAAAATAACCAAATGAGGTAAAACACAAAAATGTGGGCTTGGATTTTCAGGGGAAGAGTTGCACATGCCCCATCAGCCCATGCAGACTTTAAGATATTGATGATTATGTGAAAAATTAATGAGCGCTTATCGCTCTAAAAGCTTAGAATGAGTTGGTATTAACTCAGGCATCAATCATTCATGTAGTCAGTGTAATTTGAACAACGTCGTAACACAACACCGGAGCCATTTATGCTCTCACGTGTATATTACTGGGAACAATGTACAACTTTCATATTGTATACGTTTCTTTAAATTTAGATGACTTTAGTGATTTTTGTCAAGACTAGGGCCTACTCTGTGTACATTTCCCCAGCTCAACATTCTGTCTGTAAAGGCTTTCATTCTTTGAACAAATCAAGATATTTGTAATAAAACCAACCTGTGAAAATGTCAGCTCATTTCGTTGTTTGATTTGCGAGAAAACGGTAAAAATTCATTCAGCATTTTTGTACGCATTCATATCGGCAGAGTTTTCGTCTCACTGAGACGAAAACTAATTTTGGAACTTATTTCATTTATTATTTAAAAACGATAACACTTCAGGCAGAAATATTTCAAGGAAAATGTTCTACCATCGTTATCTTTATGTTAAAGGTATATGTAAATCTGTGGGCATTTTTGTTTTTCTTCTTACCAATGTTGAGCTGGGGCTTTAAGCAAAGGAAACGTTCCAGGGTAACTTTGATAACCATCTATTATCTTTAGGGGAGAAACTATGAGACTGTTTAAGGTTATATCTTTATAATAACCAACCGCGTAATCAAACTGTCGGTTGACACTCATCCAAAAGGCGCGAATCTGACAGCGATGCAAACCATGAAGTGTATTAGATAGTGTCACAGTAAACTATTTTGAAGTCCCTCGCTGTCAAGTGTGTGCTATTCCAGAGAATTATTCTGATAATAAAGGCCCAATTTGTATAAGAGGTACCCGGTAGCGCAATTCTGGAGAACCAGGGCCAAGATGTAATGGGAATTAATCACTTGATCGCGGGATCTTCAATCTGCTAATGTCAATATTAGGTGACTGAATGAAGCTGTATAGGGTAGGAAAACCTTGCTGTTAAATTTCTGTACAATGACCGGAAACTGTGTCAGATTCTCCGAAGTAATCTGACTTGTCTTAGTTAATCACGTTGCATTACGCTTTCAAAACTATACATCGTTAAAACTGAAACTGGTCCCCATACACAATGATGAGCAGCCATCATTATTACGCTGACCAGTCATTCATATTAATATTCATCCACGGTGTTACGCATTGCGTGTGGTTCACTTAAATAGAACATTTTCTGCAACAGGCTAATGCAAATTATTCGTCCCCCCACAATCTAAAATAAATTAATGGCTTCGGAACGTCTCCCCGGTCTGCAGTCACCAGTGCTGGATTGGAGAAAATAATCAGTTGTATACAAGCAGGGTAAGCGATATTGATGATGCGTTCAATATGAGACGGGTACGACAGTGAAGATGATTGCAATTTCCAGGCAAGGGCCATCAATCAGGTCATTGCTTAATACACAGCGATGATTTGCGCCTCGGTCGCTTTGGAGCAACCGCTGACCAAAATAACCCACGGGTGTACGCAGGTTGAAATGAGAAGGGAGGACAAACTTTGCTTGTCGTATACACTTACAGTGGATAATTACCCCCCCCCCCCCCCCAGCGTAAAGGGGAAGCCAAATGCAAGTTGACCTGAGAGAACTTTCTTTTGCAACGTCACAGCCGCGAGTTTGCCAACCTTGGTTGGCAAAAGTACGGGCGGCCATCACTGCAAAAAATTACAGTTTATTACTTGACCTACAATTCTATTAAATCAATATAATATCCATATTTACTATCGAAACCAAAAAGTAATTTATCATCAAAAACAAACAGTAAACTTAAACTTCAGAAAGAAAGTTTTATTTTTGTTAATAAAAAGGGCACATTTTTGCCAAACTAGTTTATACATTTTGCGATACTCAAGGCCCTCCCTGCAAAATGGTGGTCAATGTTTGTAAACGAAAGAAAGGTTTATAGACCGTCCTTCATCATGCACACATTGAGCCTCATAATATTGTGATAGTTCTTCGGGGATTAAGAGGAATATTTTTTAATTTGTTCTTTACCCTACACCGTTCTGTGATAAGTAGTATACCTATACCCAGTGCTTCTTTCTTTTTGCAAAACTCGGGAAGCACTGACTGCTGTTTTTCTTTCCGCAGGAGTCGGGAAGCACTTTCTGCTGTGTTTAAACCCAACTAGCCCTTTAAACGCATAAGCACATTTACTCACACCAAGTGTTTAATTTTAAAACGCATGAATTTCAGATTATTCAATGTATAAACGCGTTTACAGTAAGACTGTTCAAGTTATAAACACGTTATAGGCGTTCCGAGGTTTTTCAGTGGTGCTTCTCTTTTCGCAGGACTCGGGAAGCACTGACCGTACTCCTCTCTTTCCGCAGGTCTCGGAAGCACTGTATGAACTTTTTTCTTTTTGCGGTATTCGGGAAGCACAGTAAATGCTACCCGAGTCCCACATCAGTGTTGGGTATACAAGAAGAAAAATCATGATAGTTATTATTCACACTGCGTAAAAGGGTATCAGACTATTTTCCCACCCAACCTCGGTTTGAATTGGATGATAGGAAATTAAACATTCTTCACTTTCCTTCTCGTCACAGGTATCTTCAGGCAATACTGGATACAGTACCGGACACTCATTGGAGGAGTCCTTGGTTTCATGACTAGAAAGACAACAATAATGGTGAGTTTAAAATGAAATTTACTGTAGCAACTATTTTGTATCCTCTCAATATAATGAAACCGAGGACGCAGTGCCAAATGATGAGAAACTATATTATCCACGACTGCTATTATTGCATAGTAGTGTATGATATTTGGCCAATTTACCCTTTTTGAGATATGACAGACAGTGTAGAAGTGCATTGTTGGGTTTGGGAGCATACATACAAATTTACCCCAACCAATTAATGTCATAGTATTGTGTCCTCCATATCTTAAAATGGCTTATGAAAATTAGTTGCCTGTTTTAGTTTCTCGTCAGCGCCCATCACATTGTAATGGGGGATGATTTTAAGAATGTCTTGCTATCTGATAGTAAAATAATGTCCATATAATGCCAACATACGCAACCTGTTAGTTCCAGATCAATGTCTGTTCAGCAATTTGTTTGACAAGCAAACCCATCCAATCCTGGGCTGATGATCTGTTCCAGATTGATTCTATTGCACGCTTCCCCAAAAATTGATAGCATATTCGATGGAGAAGAAACTTGGAACCATGTGTGTGTGTTCAGTTATAACATTAGTAGGCCCCCATATTATGCAAACGGGAAAAATGCAAAATTGAACAGGTGGTAACTCGAGGTGAGCCTCAATTTTTTAAAAAGGTTTTCCGGGGTCATCCGGGGTTCAACCTCGTGTTACATTGAGTTACCGCCTGTTTAATTCTGCATTTCTCCCTCCACTATAAACTGTCATTTAAAAACCATTTAAAAAAACAGACCCGGGCAAGATTTGTAACTGTAAAGGCCTATTAGCATTAGGTTGAAGTTGCAATGCGCAATTTTTCGCAGAAAAACATAAACTTTCGCATATGCCAGAACACGGACAATGCACAATGCTCAATGTGCAAATTGTTTATACACAGCTGAATGACGCGCGTGAGATAATGACAGTTTTTAACTTCTATTCCGCATAACCATTGGCGATGGATTTGTTCGTGCAATTCTATGGAGGCCATGTATCGGCAGTTTGTTGTATTGTTCATGAAATCTCCTGCAAACAATTAGTATGAAAATAACTTTCAATAAACTCCGTATTTTGATTTTTGGGTCTTTCAAGGATACAAACGTTTGACTAGGCGTACCATGAAAGCCAAATCCACAGTTACATAATCACTGAAATGTAAGGATTATACGTGTGCGAAAGGAGAGTCGTTTTTTTGAAATTAATTTTCTCGAAAACGTGACCTAGTCTTATAAAAATTGTAATAAGTTGGTTGCATTGATTGTGCAAGTCTCATTTGATTGTGTCCCATCGCACGTTAAAGCGCGAGACTTCGCACGGTCTATACTTTGGTGATTGTTTCAAACCAGATGTTTGCAGTGAATGCACCCTTCCAATCACCAATGACGTGTCACACTTTTGACATTTCAATTTGTTGCCCAAAGGGTGGTGCCACTCGACCAGTTTTAACATTTTGTTCAAAAAACCTATGTTTGGGCCTAGTTTGTGTCAATCATAATTAGTAACAACATCTTGGAAATGAAAACGTCACACTTATAATGAAACTATTCTTACCAACGCCATTAGCAAAATTCAGCAATCTTATTTGTGTAACTGTTCCCGTTCATATTGTGTGTCTTCACCGCACGGCCTAACTTCTCCAAGTACTTTCCGACCTGCCAATTACAGTAATTTGATAACATTTCTAATACAATTAAGAAGAATGGTGTACGTCACAAGAGTGTTCCAAGTAAAATGACGCACGTAATACGTTAATTTTCTTTTGTGATTGTTAGGAATTTGATTTTGTTTTCCAATTCATTTGTGTTCCTCTTTGGACGGGTATATAAATAGGCTGTAATGGTCGACACACATGCTCAACCAGTGCTACATAATGATTAAGATGGTTGATGTTTAGATGTGACACAATACTGACTTGTGCGGCAACCCAGTTCAAACATTTTTTGAAAGGCCTAGGTCCCTATTTGCCAAAGACATTCATATAATATATTCTTGATTTATTTACATTACGTTTTTAATCTTTGTATGTTATACACAGCGTTTGTAATTTTATTTTTTATTGTGTAGTTTTTTAAACAAAAGCCAACAGCAACACACAGCCTTTCTGTACTGCGTATTGTGAAATAAATAAATAAATAAACAACACAGGAATAACTTAGAGAAATGAAATTCCTGTGTGACTCTTCGGTACACATTTGAGGGTGCTGTGACAGTTTTATCGGCTGCAGTCAATTGGGTGCTGTTGCTAATACAATTGTACTATTTTGAGACACACAAAAAAAACACCGAGTAAATCGTAACGGGTATGACACAATAATGGATCAAATAAGTTTTTGTTATTCAAAGAATTGTGTAAATGTTTGAAAAGGAACACAGTGCACAATTCACATTTTACATGGCCCCTTGGGAAAGCAATTGAAGTTAGGTGGGCAGCTTAGTATAAAAAACATCAACTGGATTGTAATCCAAAACGTCCAAACACGATGTTTGCCTTGCCAAGATTTATTGGGAAATACACGGCGGCGGATACACTTTCCTTATTCGGAAACCAACGGTTTGTAAACATAGTTCAACAAGCTTGGCGTTCGCGGTGGATTCCAGGGCAGATTCATTGCTAACGAAGGAGTTTAGTAGTCAAAGGTCAGAAGGTCAGAGGTTGTAAGTCAATGATTCCTGGGCAGTGCCCAAAGCTTGATTTGATGGCCTACACTTCATTTAACGAAGGGCCAATGCCCTTACTCTTAGTAAAGAGAGGATCATAATTATTGTTGTTTAAATGAACAAATAAACAAAAATAAACACATAAATCACACGGCGAAGCTTGACAGTCGTTAAATTGTCAACGAGAACCGTTTTGGGGAATTCCGTACAAAAATCTATTAAAATTGATCTTTCCCCTGTTTAATAAAAACAGAATGTTCCTTCTAAAATGACAGTGATCGATATTCCATTGTGTATTGTACTTTGGCACTGTAAAGCTGAATACAATTACTGATTTGACTTTGATCTTATATGTATTCGACCCATTTTGTGGGACATTAATTGTGCGTACAAGCTCTTTCTTCTCAATTGATTTGATAGTGTCTCTTTCCTGTAAAGAGCTCAAATGCCGTAGTGTTGGGACGCCCGCACCAGCTCCCCAATAATAGCCACCCTTCGGTTTGGGCTTGTCGAGTGACGAAGTATCATGCACGGGCGTTCAGTGCACTGTGCTCAAGCCCATGTGTTGCCCATGTGGGTTCGGGTCCCTGTCACGACGCTTGTGTTCTTAAGCGAAGACACGTAATTGCTCCGTCCATCGGATGAGACGCAAAGCCGAAGGTGGTCCCGTTGTTTTTGTATAATGCTTGCTCATAATTTATGACACTTGCTGTTAAGAGACGAGGCTCCCCCTGCGTTTCAAGCATGGGTAGCTGCAGATTGCGTCCCAACACCTTCTAAACCCTGACAAGGTGCTATAAAATTGGATCTCGTTATTTAAGATTAACATTAACAAGCACTTCGAGACGCCCGTAGTTAAAGTGCCATATATACAAACGTGTTTATATGGTATAGTAGTAGTATAGCGGTAAAGCTAAACGAAAAAATTAACATACGTAAAATGTAATCCCATGCGGTTGTTGTTTTTTGTTTGTTATTTATATTATTATATTATTTGGTGTACATAGACATTTATAACAATTACTTTTAACGATTATCTTGGATCTGTCTTTAAATACCGGTATTGAATTTGAAAAAAAATAGATAAATGCTTTTCGAATCGGCAAATGTTTTTGAGCGAAAACAACAATTTCGTGGAATGCCACCACATTTACTACACGAGAATATGCCTATACGAGAATATGCCTACGGTGATGTTACGTTTTCTAGTCGTCGTATACGCTTATTTCTTTTGCCCTGAAAAGTTAAAGGAAACTTCTCAAATTCCACCATAATAGACTGTGCAAGTCTCGCGCGTATTCGAACATTTTAGGACCATTTTGGTCCCACACACATTGCTGTAACACGTGAAGGAAACAAGATCACGCGCTTTAACGGACCCTAATGTTCGAATACGCGCGAGACTTACACAGTCTATTGTTTTTTTAGAGGAAGGTGGCTACATAGTTCCAACGATGATTGAAACCAGTGTCTAAGCTACTGAATACAGTAACGTTAGGATAATAGAGCAAGACTTTTCTCACACTGAAAACAGAACTGAATTGATGTTCAAAAACAAATTGGAATGTAGAGCCAAAAAAAAATTGAAAAAAATACGCCTCCCTGGAAAGTTTCTTTAAAACAAATACCAAAATGAAGATGATGTACCCTTTTACAAAATCTTTCGAGTAAAGAATAAGATTTGACAGCACTAACAATTATAATGATGATAAAAATAACTGCCATTTTACAGTGCTTTTAAACTTTGTATCAAAGAGCCTTACCCTGTTCATTAGACCTTAAAGCATTCCCAAAACCATCTCAACTCCTTTGGAGTATGCAGCACCGTCAATCAACCAAATTGGCGCACAGGTTGCTACTCATTCCAATCAACAGTCTCTACCCTTGCAGGTATACCCATTTACTTCTGGGTGATGAGAAGCAATTATAGTTAAGTATCTTGCTCTTGCGCAAGAGCACAATAATCACGACCGGGATTCGAACTCACACTCTGATGACTCAGCCATCAGAACTTGAGTTCGATGGTCTAGACCGCTCGGCCGCAACACGCTGTAAGTACCGGTATACCCCTTAATACCAGATCCGCTTGCACATGATCAGGTATGTGCTTTTATTGGAACGTTTCGAGGTGGAAAAATAAGATTCCGCTGATACCGAGAAAAGAAAGTAGGAATTAAATTTTAAAAGACGAAACAAAATGGAATACTGATGAAGCTTTGAGACGAATAATTATTCAAAATCACCGTACTATACACCGTGCCTGAAATGACTCATTGACTGTCTTAATTTGTGCACAGCAAACACCATGAAGACACCCTGCAGAGTTTGTGCAAAATAATCGGCTAGGTGATGCTGTAGAGATGCAATCTGTAGAATTTATTAGGCATTGTCATCTTCGATAAAATATTAATGTATGAGGAATCTGAAATGAATCTTAATAGTGAGTGTGTAATTTTCTTTCATGAATGAAAAACATGGTGTCTTATTTCTTGTTAATTAACTTTATAAGTCATTCTGCACTAACGCCAAAACGTACCCTGCTATTTAAAAATGACATTTCCTATGCGAAAAAAATCCACTGTGAAAGCTTAGAATGACTGTACGCAAACATCTATTAACTACATCATTTCCTCCGAAATGATACATCATTTCCTCCGAAACGACTTAAGTTAATTAACTTAACTTAATAAGACACCTTGTTTTTGCAAGACAATTACATTCTCACTATTAAGAGTGTCATTTTTTCCTAAAGCTGAAATTTGAATAAATGTGAAGATGGGGACTTGGGACAAAAGGGTTCGGGAGGGGGAGGGGTAGCACATCATAGTTTTTGGAAGATGTTTCATTGCCGTCCTCTAACAAGCAACATTTCGCTGAAATCATGTTAGGGTGAAAACAACGAAAAAGCTGACCCGGATATACTTTGTTAAAAGTCGGGATTTTGACTCGGATTCTGCGTCAGTTTGACACAGTTTGGGGTCGGTTTAACACAGATTTCGAGTCATACTGACCCAGAATGAGGTACCCTGCGACCCGCAATCCGGGTCAATTCTGATCCGGAAGTTTTTATAGAGTGTTTGAACTTTACAATGAGTGAGCTTTTAGATTGAAACTAATCTTTTATTTATTTATTTATTTTCGTCTTTATACTTCGCTAGAGACATCAGTGTCGAAGGTTATGCCCCTGAGAGGTGTCATTGTCCTTGATTGTGCTTCGCTTTGTGGTTCAAAGTTGATAAATTGTTGATTACCATCGCAACTGTCTCTGCAGTGCTTGATAACACACAGTTATTGAAGTACGTTTTAATAGAAGATCTAAGTAAACAAAGCAAAATGTCAAAGATAGATCAGATAGGCTCTTTATACAATAAAACATCCGATCGAGAAAGTTTTCAGAGAAGAAAAAAGGCTTGCACATCCGACGATGCATATCCGGCGACGCATATCGATACGCCTCACTGATAAAATCTACTTAAGCCGCAGTATTTGGATTAAACAAGAGTCTTGTTATAAGTTATGCATATGAACGAGAGTGAATTATTTAGTTAAAGTCTAGTCTAAAGCTTACCAATCATCATAATCTTATTGTGCATTACTAAACTTTATAGAGATTGCTCATTATAAAAAGGGCCAGACGAGTTTACTTTCTACTCTCAAGGTTGTTTCAGAATTAGTGACTGTGGCTGTAGCGGCATCGGCTGGTGGGCTGGATCACCTGGATATAGCTAGCCGTTAACATTTTGTCCATTAATGAAAATAAATGCTCTATCAGTCCCTACAGCCAGTTCATACGATTTGAATGAGCATTGTGATACTTCTCAATTTGAATGCATCTTTTACAATGTTCAGATAGTGAAATTGAATGTTTCTTTTCGGTTGTTGATTGACGATCTGCGTGGTCTCTTCATTTCAATCTAAATTGAATGATCCAGGCGTTAAATTGAATCTAAACGTTGTGAAATTTGCCAGGAAAACCTACATTAGTTTGAATGGGGCTGCATTACGCAAAGGGCTGGTATGACGTCCACAACTGTTTCTTTATTGATGCGGCATAATAACATAAATTAAGTATATAGAAGGGTAAGACAAAGAAAAAACAAAAAACAATCAAGCTACTACTCGCCGCGGTGAGTTGTTTTAGGAAACTCGCCGTGGCGAAACGGTACATGTAAGTCACTGTAGCGAGTTACCGGTACATCTCCACACGGTGAGATAGCAACTCCCCTTGCGAGAGATAAACTCGTGTAAGATATCAAATATTTTTAAACCTTCCTTATCGATAGAAAGTTCGACAAAACATTGGGAATGGACAATCTTTGTTATTTTTGAAGCAATTTTGGGGGGACAAATTAACGGAGCTTGAGTGATCCGGGGCTATCTCATCAAATCGACCTCTTTAAATGCCTGGGCTTCTCATCTAGTGGAGTTTTTTCCTGCGCAAAGCACTCCAGACGATTCCAAACGGTTTTTACAAGGCTTTCTTCAAGTGGGGGATAAGTACCACTAGGTCATGCATCTACGGATCCTTCCAATACGCTCTAAATCGAATATTTTTTAATGGACTGCGTAGGTTTGTTATTTACACATTTTTATTGAAAGCTCCAGAAACCACTGAGCATTGTGAGTTTCCTAAACACACGAAAAACCTTTTCGATAACAGCTTCTAATTTCTGCACGCGCCAAATTGCCCGGTTTGTTAACCAACGTTGTGTCAACAGTGCAAAATGTTTGACTAGAATAACAAGAAAGCTTTCAACAGACAGAAGATGCCGTGTATACTATTGAGTTTGACTATCTCGGTCGGTTATTGAGCTCAACCAAAAAAAAATCAAAAGAAATTTTTATACAGGTCACTGCAACACCAAAAGTAGGTCACGATTTATGTGTGTTGGAGTTTCCTTATTTTAAGATCATTGCTTCTTTAACTGCAATGTAAACCAATGATATCCTGAAATGACAGCGGTTTCACATCGTAAAAACCACATCTCACAATGCCGTTTTTTTTCAATTAACAGCTTGTTGTATGTGATATTCATTCGAAGGGTTGAAAATCAACAGTATAGACCTACAATATATCAGGGGTCGTACTAAGATTCATCTTAAGATGAGTTGTCAGTATTACCATGTAGTAATTTGCACTGTGCGTCAAACATTGCTCAGCAATTAAGATTGATTTGCACTTCAGATCAACATCAGCTTTTTTGTGAAATCGAGCCTGGATCTTTGTCACAGTTGTTTCGCATTTTCATTAAGCTATATTCATCTGCCTCAGATTTGTATATATTTTACCTGTGATTTTTGTTCTTTGTTGAACCGTGTTCTGTTTTTCTCGCCCTTTTGAGTTGCGGCACCTAACTGTAGCACAAGAAGCCGTAATGTAGCCCAGGCCTACATGCAGTACGGGCCTAAATCAGCGGCGTAGCCAAGGGGGCCCACAAATTTCCAGTGCCCCCACCCCCAGGTGCCCCCATGAAAAAAGTAGATACATGTTTACATGTATTTCATAAAAAAAAACGTGGTACGTGCCCCCCCCCCCCCCCCCCACTGAAAAGCAATGCCCCTCCCCCCGTGCTCCCCTAGTGAAAAGTTCCTGGATATGCCGCTGGCCTAAATGTCGCCCCGGCCTAAGTGTAGCCCCAACTCTGTTTAACTAGAATGTAGCCCGGATTACGGTTTCTAGATACGGGCAACGGTTGATACAGGAATTGGGGCTACAATTAGGTGTCCAGGATACGTTTAGCTCTCAGGCTCCAGTGGTGTACGGGATTTATTTGTTTTATTTTATTTTATTTATTTTATTTGCTTTGTTTCATAATAATGTCCGTTTCATCTTGTTGTATACTTCTTATTTTTGTGCCATTGTAATCCTCTGTTTTATACTGTTTTGGTCGAATAAAATAATAATAATAATAAATAAAAAAAAATAATTGGGGTAACATTTAGGTACCGGCTGCGGTTGATACAGGGTTGGGGTTGTTTTTCTCTATATATACCTTATGAGACAACCCCATTCGATGATCTGTCCAGCGTTACGGCTAATTTACTACTTTCTTAGTTTCTGGCAACCTACATAACAGCCAACAATAGTCAACGCAGATAACGTTATGCATTGTTCATGATTCTTTGTGGTGGAATTACCTTGTGAAATATTCAGAATGGCGCCACTTGGAGTAATTATACGTTTTGCCTGTATATCAACCTCAATCACCAGACACAAGGGGATGGGTTGGGCTGCCGTACTTGCATTATTTAAAGGGTATAGGCTATTAAGACGAAACTACCGGTACATTGTACTTAGTTCAAAGTATCGTCCCATTGTGTGAGCTGGGGACAGCAATAACCCTAATGTAACTGTAAAAATGTCACTAATAAATTAATAACTAACTAATTTTTCAGCTCAAATATTTACAGTTTTTGTATAGTCCATCCTCTTAATATCAACGCAAACAAACAGGAAAACTGTCAGCTGTCTGAGAAACTTCGTTCAGCCTGTTCAGCTTTGTGAGTACTTCACCCTAATGCCTTGGTTGACAAATGCTGTAAGACTACATTGATAAAATACAATTTAAAAAAGAGAAGAGTTTTTTGATTGATATCATTTGGTAGACTCTCAGTAGAGAAAATGACTTCAGGAAGATATCGAAATATGTTTGATTAGTAAAAGCAGCGCGATTCCCTTTTGACTCCCAGTATATCCTGCATATTATGACTAATGTAATTTGATATCATTATCCGTGCAATTGTTGTGTGTAAATAAGCTTTTTAAATCGCGAGGGCATTTGTGACTCCATTTCGGTAACAGTGATACAACGGTCAGAAGATTTAGTTTAAATGTTCGTGCCAACGTTATTTGGTTTACCCATTCGTCTGGTTTGAAATCTCAAAAACGACTTAAACAGGAGAGTTGGTACACCCCGGTGTACCCCGGTGTACTCCCCGGTCATAATTGACCCAATTCTGGGTCTGGTTGAC
The DNA here is from genome assembly GCA_911728455.2 of Marthasterias glacialis. Taxonomy (NCBI): domain Eukaryota; kingdom Metazoa; phylum Echinodermata; class Asteroidea; order Forcipulatida; family Asteriidae; genus Marthasterias; species Marthasterias glacialis. The sequence goes on from OU452223.1 coordinate 5,659,817, forward strand.
CTGGTACCTTGTTAAAAAATAGTACCGTATTTTAACTCAGATCCTGCGTCAGTTTGACCCATTTCTAGGTCCTCTTGACACATACCGGGTCACCCTGACCCAAAAATGGGTCAGCCCAAACGGGATCCAGAATCCGAGTCAATTCTGACCGGGGGCTTTTAGAGTGTAAACCTTTCTTGAACTGCGTCATCACATCGATAAAAAAATAATAATAATATAAAAAAAACCTTCAAACTATCCTGTTGGTAAGTGATGGCGTTTTGGAGCCGGAAGTGCAATGTAAACGAATGGTATCCATACATGTACATGAACAGCATAGCTCATTAGATTATCATCGCGCCGTGTGCCCGAAAGAAGAACGTAACCAAAGTTTTACCGGGAAAAGGGGCGTGAGCATTCAAATGTGCAAAGTTGTGTTTCAAGAAAACTGAGCGCAAAAGTTTGATCGGTTTTCTGCCAGTCATAAGTTATTATAGGACGGTTTAATTCTGCATGGAAATGGGAAAACATGTCTTGGGGTTAATTCTAGCAACAAAAATGTAACAGTTTTGCCATAATTTTTGTTTTATCAGGAGCAATTTCATTGCTCACGACCTTCTATTACCGTATCCTGGGACAAAAAGTACTTTTTGTGTTGTGTGCCTGGTAGAGAATTACGGTCTTTTCCGGGCACACGACGTAAATATCCGTATGACTTAAAAGTCGATAGTTGATAATGAAATTATATTAGACTTGTTATTATTTTACCTACAATTTTTGTTAATATTGTCTTTAGAACAGCTTAGAGTGCAAAATTGATAACCCAAAAGACAACATTAATTGCATCTCAGTAAGAGCACATTTTGTATGCCAATAGGTTTTACAATTGTAAAACCTATAATGTCTCTTTACAGCGGTGTCAAGAGTGAAGGGATGAAATTACCTAATGAGCTACGGTATGGTCTTAACAAACGTTTTCCTTTTAATTTACTAACAAGTGTCAACGAACATATGTACCGCATTGTAGTATGTGGCGGTTGGGGAGGCTCGGTGAGTGATGACTACCATTAGTCAAGGTATAAAATATGTCTGCAAATCATCATGTTATAATAATTCGTTTATGGGGTATAGACCGAGCAAGTCCCGTGCGTATTCGAACATTAGGGTCCGTTAAAGCTCGTGATTTTGTTTCCTTCACATGTAAAAGCAATGTGCATAGGACCGACTGGTCCCAAAAATGTTCGAATTACGTGCGAGACTTACACAGTCTAATATCAAAGCAAGTGTACTTTCGTGCTTCTTGAGTTTTTTGTGAAAGACAACTTTAGAGAGGCATCTGAGGAGCATTGGTGTTCCCAACCTCCCAAGCGCTACCCTAGTAGTGACACGTTTAAAGTTAAACAAATATATTCGAGTATTATCGAAGCATTTTCACGAGCTGACGCTACAATCCATCGACACGGATCGAAAAAACTCTTATCCCAACTCCAAGAAATTATAGTTCAGGATTTATGGCATTAAAACCATAGCTACGATTTTGAAGACAAGTGGGACGCAGACCATGGTTCGTAAAAAATAATATGCTGAAAGGATTTCAATAGGTGGCGCTATACAGCTGGCTTTGATAACCAATATTATATCAAAATTGGAAATGTTGATCGTCGAGAAGTGAATTTTGTGATTTACTCTATTCATTAACCAGGTCATTCATGAACACAGCAATCACGAGATGTGATGCCAAGTTCTAAAACTGAGAAAAAATCAACTCGCAAAACCCCGTAAATCTTGGACAACACAACCATAATTACGAATAATTGTGATGTAGAGGTGCATACAAATATTTTATTCAAAAGTGACCAGGAAGTCGGAACCTGGGGAAATAATCTTCCTCACAAGTTCAACTTTACAGCCATGACTTAGGCCTATAAATGGCTTCTTTTAAAAAGCGTATAAAACGATCTATCACTATATCTTTATTTTTCAGCTGGCAACAATAAAACGGTATTTACTCTACTCCTATGTTGTAGTGGGGATTAGCTTTTTCAAATATTATTTCCAATGAATATTATAGTTGAATATTACATACAAAGACATCACATTACCAATATTGTGCATGTGGCGTCGTCTTAATAATGCATTCATTGATATGTTGAACACCTGAAGTTATATAGAATATAACAATATTACTCTATATTATTTCATAGTTGAACAACATATAAGCTCGACACGGTCATTTGTCAAAATTGTAAAGAAACACGTATCCGTGGTAGTGAACGTTTTTGAAGGGCATGGTGGGGATCCAAACCCATATCTATAAGCTCAGCCGTCGATGATAATAGAAAAATTGGAAAGAGAATATCTTAAATAATGTCTTGGTGTTGAGTCTTTGTAATGCCCACACCGCTTTCTCTTTTCTCTCTTGAAAATTCTTAGGGGTTATCGGCCCCTCCTAGTAAAAACAAAATGGGAGTTGATACAGACCAGCATCCAGTGAATTGTCCTCCATTAATGACATAAAAGGGGTGGTTCATTAATACACACCGGTAAGATATTGGAAATATCAGCTGTAGACATGACACTATTTCGAAAAACCTTGTGATTGTTGTTGTTGTTGTTTACTGTTGTTGAGGTGGTCGACAATATGCAATGGCGTAACCAGGGGTGGGGCCTTGATTACCCCTGCTCAGAACACCTGCCCCATCTCCCACAAGTGAGATCGAAGAAAGAAATAAACAACGATTTGATTGGTTTTCACATTTAAATTGTCTTTAGTGCATAACCTTTACGATAATTAAGATAGTTTGGAAAAGTCATAATTAATGTATGGCTTGGTAGGCATCAACTAACATGAACAGTAGGCCTAATGTAGGATTGTCTTGCATTTCTTTCAAAAGGTTAATCCCCCACCTAAAAAATTAATAAATAAGTAAATAAATAAAATAATAATAATAACAATTTCTTTGGCCCTACCTGACCCTCAAATGAAAATGTCACTATAATAGCGCCACTGATCATGGGGTGCATGGTCGCCAATAATTTGGTATGCAAAAAAGCATGCAATATTGTCACGCCACGGTGATCCCTAACTTAGTTGTGTAGGGTCCATATTTATAATGCATTTATCAGTGACAGTTATAATGGATGTTTTATTCTTTGGAATCGGCAAATTCATACCAAGTGGTAAAATGGAACGAGTAAAAACACCCCTTTATATTCAAGATAGCCACAACTGGATCCGCGCAAAAAATATTAATAAATAAATAAATAAATAAAGAAAAATTAAAAAAAATGAAAAAGCTGCAAGTTTTCTAGTGAGGAGTTTAATATTAATATTTATCCAAAACCAATAAAAACGTGTCTAAAACAACGTTACTTAATAAGCTACTAGGAAGCTCATGTGTAGCAGTCAAAACAAGACGATACTAGCAAAACCAGCCCAAGACGTCAATACACACATTACAAACCTCTTGACAGAAACATATTTTCCAATGTCCGAGCAAACCATGTTTCATCAAAAACATTTGTTTTAATGAAATAAAGAAGGAAACAAAAATATCAAGGAAAAAACTCCTAAATAAATGTGATGTCGTGATATGAAATCACTGCAAAAGCTTTACCAGTTTTCGTTATCAGCCAAACACTCTAAAAATGAACAATGCTTCGAAGAAAAAACTATGAACACGATATTATGGCAAAATGATACCAGTCTTTAATTTAGACTGTTTTATGGACTGTCCCAGTCTCACGCAAATCGGACAACGGGAACCCGTTAAAGTGCGTGATTTTGTTTCCTTGTGGGATTTACATGGTAACCCAAAGTCCCCCAAAATGTTCGAATGTAACTGTGAGACTTGCAGGGTCTGGGTCGAGACTATCAAAATAATACTTTCATCAAAGTGTCAATGGAACTTCAGTAGAACTTCAACGCTAAATTTGTTTGTGCATATTATAGAGTATATTTCAACACATATTCTCTAACTTTCTATCTAGCTTGTTCACAATAGACTAATCCATTAAGCCCCGCCCCTTACGTGTTGACCAATCACTGCCTTGGCTATGCCACCAAAAGTCTGACAAAAGCCCAGACACGATAAGCTAAGATAAACGTGTGCGCGTTTATGTTGAGCACTGTGGCATTGAAGATACGCACATTGCGCCGGCCACGTGTGCGGTGGTGATGTAACCAATGCTGTGATTGGTCAATATGTTAGGGGTGGGGCTTAATGGATCTGTCCATTGCCACACCTTGCCTTTTCTATAAAATAAAACAACAAACCGTACGAGTAAATTTCTATAGGTTCTTCACACGCCCTTCAACGCCTCGACAGTCCTATAGGTTGCAGTGAACCCTTTGAAGTTCCTGCGGTCATCAGATGTGAATTTGAGAACAATGTAGTTTGTCTGGGAGCTGATGGTGAACGGGGGTCTTTTACGTCCGCAGTAGGTTATCGTGGTGCCAAGTATGGGCTCAGTCACCTGCAGGCAGAACGTTAGTCAAAGTTATCAAAAAGTAGAACTGCACTATCAATTCATTATATTATGAGCTCTTGGTAAAATGATACCCCGTTATGGGGTACGTTTTGGTGCGTTTTCGGAAATTGTATCGGTTTGTGAATTTTTTCACCAGAAACTTGTTTCTGGTCAAGGCCGCCAAAACACGGTCCTGGAACATAGACGGGCATGGCTCCACTTGTGGCGTATTGGAAGTGGGAGGTTTGTGACGAAACGTTGGAGCTCTCTATTGCTATAGATAAAGCTCTTTTTTGTAAGGTTTTTATAGGTTGTCTAATATCGTATGCAAAACTGATGGGCGTAAAAGGAAAGCAACTATGTTACTGTTCCCTGTGAAAACAGAACGACCCCCAATGGTGTAAGGGTCAATAAGTATCTTTGAATCAAGTACGTTTTAATAACGATTCGCACGAATCACTTTTAGGTCATTACCAACAGTTCGTAAAAGGCCGTTTACATTCCTTTCCTCACGTTTAGTTTCTCACTCAATCCACCTCATACTTGCTAGCGGTTTGGACACCTTTAACCAAACTCTGAATAATCTCCCATCTTACCTCCATCTTATCAGCAAGGCAAGCAGGCTCGTCCCCCTGCAGGTAGAACTTTCGGAAGGTGATGGTCGCTCGATACCCGGGCTCTACCACGATGTGGTACACACACTGCTCCCGCGCCCTGTATTTACCCGGGTACTTGGGACTTGAGAAGGTACCCTGGCTGCCCGTGAGCGTGACATCACAACCTGTTGACCAAAAAAAAAAGTCAAATCAGGATCAACGTTACAGGATTTCAATTTCAAACGAACTTTAAATGCAAGTCAGATTCATCTTTACCTTTTACCTGTTAACGAGCAGCTTTGTCATTGGTGATTGATGACTATAGGTATGTGTTAATTCCCGCGATCAAGTTTAACATATCCAAAGCCAACATAGACTCTCAAAACTCCCGGGTCAGAATTAAACCAGATTCCGGGTTCCAGGGGGCCTGACCGGGAAACTGGTTAAAAACATGGATTTTGACTAGGATTCTACGTCAGTTTGGCACAGTTTCACGGTCAGTTTGACACAGTTTCGCGGTCAGTTTGACACTGAGATTCTGGGTCATATTGGCCCAGAAATGGGTCAGGGCCCTCAGGACTCGGAATCCGGGTCAACTCTGACCGGGGAGTTTTTAGTGTGGTAGCACTCCTCCAAAACCAACGGGCAATGTACTGACATTATTAAGAAAATATTTGTACCCGTTATTACATGCTTTTGGATCTTGTAATAACTTGTTATTTTTATATCGATTGGATTTCAGGTAAAAATAATGAAACCTTAATGAAAACAGCACCATTCCTGTGGCGATATTTTTCAGGAGGAGCGCAATGCCGGGTAAGTAAGCTATTACATAATCACTCAAACTCACTCACCGAGCTTACAAACAAAACAAAATGAATGAGTTAAAGGTGTGAGTCTCTCGATTTGTTTACGATGATGGGGAGAAATAAAACTCGTTTGAAGGAGAGAAAAGAAAATTGTCGATCTCCGAAAAATTGGGCGATCTGCTTTAAACTGAGCTTACCCCCATCAGCGCGTTCCTCGGGCGGCGCAGTGAAGTCGTACTCCAGGACGAACCCGTGCCCACTCGCAAAGGTACGGTGCTGAACTACAGCCACGCTGGCACGTAGAGTCAGGGTCGAAGCATGCGAGTCTCGGTCAAAACTTTGTTGAACTCCATCAACGCTAATTTTAAGCTCCTCATCTGTAAAAAAAAAAAATGAAGAAAAATGTCAACCAGTAAACACTATGGTTATGATTTGTTTACTGACTTCCTTATTACCACACAAATGAAAATTTAGTTTCAATTTACTCATGCCGCTGTGTTCATGCCACTACTTCATTGGATCATTGACAAGATCAGTCAACCAATTAAATTAAAAGTTCATCAAATTAGGTGGTCATGTTTTGGAGACAACAGTGAGTATAAGGCTGTGTCCAAATTGACCGGTGTGGCTACAGCTGAGGCAGTTGCTAAAGAGTGTTGTTGGGCAGCCACAGCCGCTAACTTGGGTCACGTCCTTACTTTATGTTTCCTCAAGGTTTTTGTTTGTGGTGGTATTTCGATTCATACATAATGTTCAATCGAAATACGAACTGATGTACGACGAGGTATTTAGACCCCAATGTTTCTGGATGGTCTGACTCATTATTGTGCCGGTATTGTAACCTTAAAGAAATTGCTGATCAGGATATATAGTTTCTGTGTTTGTTAATTTTGTTAATTAAAGCATTATTTAGCCATCAAGTTCTCATCGATTTGGCAATTGTGACAGCTTTTGTGTTTTACTCGCCTTCGACCGAGTAAACATTATTCTGATTCTTTCCTTTGTTTTTTTTTTATTATTAAATACTAGCCGATTTGACCTTTATTCCGGTGGAAACAGGAAGTTCAAATGAAAACACTCTGAAACATCTAGGGAATTTTCAGTATGGTAGGGAATTTGAACAAACATCTGTGACCTTTTACGTTTTCAGATGTCACAAACGCTGTATTTATTTTGACACCGTCTTGGCATTTCAGTTTAAACTTCCGTACATTGTGGTACATGATTACCTTCGAAAATCCTCACCTATTGCATTGTGCACATTAACGTCACGAAACTTGAGCTGAAGTGTACTGCCTGGTGAACCAATCAGCACCTGTGTACAAGTCACGTTACCGGTTGGGCGGTTCTTTCTGTTGATCACGCCCCAGGGGTACGGTTTGACACCGTCACACTGGTCCCTTATTAGCGGATTCGTGGCTCCTAGATTTAAGGGAGTGTAAATAATTTGTTATAAATACAGACTGCATTACGATATCATTGAAGCATCCGACTGTGATGAATTTTGATGAAAGTCTGGTAGGTGGTGGCAGGATTTGGATTTAGGTGTTTGTAAAGCAATACTTAGTCCTCTGCTCATTGATTGTTTAATACTTTTATGCACTTTGTCTTAATGCTTTCTGTCTGCGTTCGTCTTCATCTTCTGTCTGTCTTCTAATGTGTTTTGTCTTGTTTTTGTGTTTGTTTTTGGTTTGTTTGTTCTCTGTCCAATAGGGAAATCTACAAATAAAAGTGCTTCCTAATTTCCCTACATGTTGACAAATTTAATTCTTATTGACCATTTGATTAATTATTCACAGCTGTTGTGTTTCAAATCTGTTAATCAAGGTCATTTTCAGTATCTTGACATTGACTAGATGTTTCTGAAAATGTCTAAAATGTTTTGATATAAGTTTTCATCAGCTCTTCAAGAATTTGTTGAGGTCTCCCAAACCTGAGAACAGCGCTTCATTGCGCTAGGACAAAACCATTATTGCATATTATTTGTTCCTTAGTATTGTTGATAGTGGTACTTACCTTCTCGTGGGCATGCTCCACCACACTTGACACACTGGTCCCCTTCCTTTCTGTACCCGGGGCTGCATTGATCCACACACCTTTCCAGTTCAGTGGATATAACTGCTCAGTAACATGCAATATAAAAAAAACAGCAATAGTTATTATTTGGTTCTAAAACACATTCAAATCAACCCAGTTTCACTTGAACCCGTTTTTTTAGTAGTAAACTCCCCGTCCCCGCCTGCTTAAAACCCACACAAGCCACTGCTCACTGGTTGACCTTATGCAAGTTCATCTTAGTGGGCAGATTATTTCCTCCTAACAGAAGCACACCCCAGCGAAATATACTCAGTTATGATTATCTCAACAGACCCCTTGCGTATGACGTCACAAGCTTTAAACAGCGTCCTCACAGTGGTCATAAGAAGACCTGTCATTAGACTGGTCCCCTGCCTTCATCCGTAAGGATAAAGACAGGCACTGGTTTTACAATTCCAGTGGTTTCATTGGACAGACATTTCATGTATGGCGCATAACTACACACACGAGTATGTCAGGTACCACAGGTTTATTATACTAACATAGAGATCAGTGGTGTACACACAGATTATTATGACATGCAAGGTAAAAAAAGGGATGATCTGGAAGGCAACCAGCAGGTTCTAAAGGCCGGTATCTGGCGTTACTAACGCGCCTCGAAGTGTGACGTCAGATGTTCGGGTTAACCTGTTATTAGCCCGAACATCTGACTTCCCACCTTGTGGCTCGTGAATAACGCCAGATACTAGCCATTATATTCTACAGGTTCCTGCCAGATGTACCTTTGACGTGGCATGCTATAATACTGTGTACGTACACCCACACTCATGTAATTTGAGTATCAGTCTGGTAGTAATGTGTCATTGAATGTATAATATATCTATCCAATGAAACAATTGGGTTTGTAAAAACAGTGACTGTTTTTATCCCTGCGGATAAAGGCAGAAGACCAGTCTAACCGATCATTGACTCGATCCATTTTCTCCAATGGGAAACTTTGAAAGTGCTATATCAGGTAAAATATCCACTGTTTACGTAGTTCTGAACATTGGCACAACTGGTAAGTCCACTGCCACCAGCATCCTCCTATTGTATATCAAAGTTATGTATGAATAACATCCAAATGGTTGTACAAAATCTTACATTTTGGACATTTGTCAACGCACTCGCGTCCATATTGGAATAAGAAATCCGGATTCGGTTCCAAATCGAACGTCAGAGAGTTGTACAAGAATGCTGGACCACAGTTTTCCCGGCATGACCCGTTTAGATTCACATTCAAGCATTCCTGCAAAGTGGAAGCAATAAGAGATAAATAACAAAATTGCGAACGAAATTTAACCTTGAACATCGATATGTCTTTTTATTTTTTATATAGTTTTTATATGTCGGTGTTGATAATTTTTATCTCAAACTGCCAATGGTGTTACTCGCATGTTTTAGGGAAAGTGATATAAAACTTTAGAAACATCTTCGATTTATGGGTTTTCAAAGTACGAGTGAATTCACAATACAGTCGCAACCAAGAGTTTGACTCGGGTAGTTAGTTTCAAAGTCGGTGGTCATTGACTGAACACAAAAAACGAGTGTTTAATTGAATGAAATTATTCGTCATCATACCCAAGTCGTGAACAAATGTGGGCTTATCGACAGAGAAAAGGTAAAGGGGGGACGTGCCAGTGTACTCTAACAGCCGGTACAAACAAACATTAGGCATATCCTAGGTTAAGTCTAATCACTCATCCTAGTCCAGCCAATAGACCTTTATCACGGTGTGACCATCTTGATTTCGTTCCAATCCAAATCATTGTAACCAAACCGAGGCTGAAAGAAAGAAAAAAAGCCAGGTTCCCTTTTTATTCAATGAATATAAGCATTTGTTGCTGTTATTGGATACAGGGAACATGACAAAGATGGTGGCAGCATGATAAAATGTCTATAGACTCTGCAAGTCTTGCGCGTATTCGAACGTTCATTATACTCGGTATTTAAAATTGTTCGAATGCGGTGCAAGACTTGGCTTAGACCAAACCATGCTGAATCGTCATTATTTACGGTGCATCCTGTGTCAGTTCCGTCAGTACATCCGCCTAGGCACTGTTCGTGACAGCACTCGTCATGGCCGGGCCCGTAACATCCGCTTTCGCATCCTTCGTGACAGTCTGTCAAAATGAAACAGAAATCTCACAATGTTGGCCTTAACATTTTCAAAGTATAATTTCAGCATTTTCCTTACTTTTCAGTCCCAGTATCAGTCTCGATTTTGTCATTAATCTGACGATTCGTACTATTTGTTTCTCATTAGACCTACCACATAATGTACTCTCTAAATGTTAAAGAGTAAAAATTTCACTCGTTTGCCAGAGTGGTGTCAGTTTAGCTCTTTTGAGAGTGAAACTCACTCTTCACCACCCTTTATTGAGTGAAAGTGGAGTGAATTTCACTCTGAATCAAGTGAAAATATATGTTTTTCACTCTAAGAGTGAAAAACATGTATTTTATAAGAGTTGTCCGCCATACGGCTCCTTGTAAGAGTGGTATGGCGGACAAAAAGAGTGGTTTTTCACTCTTTTACATTAAGAGAGTACTCTCCTTAACAATATGAGAGTACATATTGATGTAACCACATTCCTGTACTTAAATGTAGCCCAAAAAGAGTGGTTTTTCACTCTTTTACATTAAGAGAGTACTCTCCTTAACAATATGAGAGTACATATTGATGTAACCACATTCCTGTACTTAAATGTAGCCCCGGGCTACATTAGTACCTTATTTGGGCTGCATTTAGGTCCCGAGCTAGTTAGGTACAGGGTTGGGGCTACATTTAGGTCCGGGCTACACTTAGGTGTGGGGTAAGGCCTACATTTAAGTCCGCGTCTGCATTGAGTACAAGGTTGGGGCTTTATTGAAGTTCTGTGCTACATTTAAGTAAGAGGTTGTGGGACTACATTTTACACCACAGGCTAAAATTTAGATATGTGGCTATACATTTAGGTACAGTGTTTGGGCTATACTTCGGTCTTTGACTATACATTTAGATCCCAACCTATACATTTAGGTATCGTACAGCCAAATAGAGTTCACGTGAACCTGTGAGAACCACTAAACCACTTTGTACTCACGTTGGTACAAAATGACTATGCGCGATGAGTTGTTGTTGTTGGACTTGAACTTTGACCCTTTAAGTTTACAGTATTGACTGAGACAAGCTGTATGCATGCACCAGCTGAGTCATCTCATGCCAAGGGTGGACAATAATCGTCCAACCACATTTTCGAAGAAAAACCAATAAATGAAATAGTACCTACTTGTGTATATGCAATAAGGCCTACCAAAACAGTGAAAACACGCACGTATCTATACCACCTGCTGAAAAAATAGAACTAGCTGTTGCAACTGATTATCAACAAAAGGAACTGTTGTATAAATTGCAAAAAAAACGTGTATGTCCTCACGTTTCGACCCCAGCAGAGTCTTTCTCAAAAGCTAAAAAAAAAATCTGCTAAGATAGGGTCGAAACGTGAGGCCATCAACAATTTTATACCCCCTGCTGCTCAGAAGGCAGCTGCTTCTGGTAACTTTATTTAGGGAAAATAACGGTGTTGATTTTTCGATTTCTAACCGGTACCTGCTTTCAAAGAGGATCATAAAACTGAGGTGTGAGAAAAAATCCACGTGTGAGACAATAGTGGTGTGTTTTAAACAGTCCTTGCTGTTGAGGATATTTTGTCCAGTGATTCAATCAAAGTTGCATACTCGGTTGTCATGACTGTTTATTAACTTAACGAACTTCGAAACAGAGCTCTGGTTTGCATCGTGTATGCAATCATGCTTTGAGTTTGTGCATTTTGTAAGTAAATTTGTTGCATGAGGCGCTTCCGGCCGCTGTGGAGGCGCCATATTAAATCTGTATTTTTAAAGAAAGATAGTTTTTCCAGCAGGACCTGTTATTTGTAGCGAATTGGCTTTGTGCAGAAGTGATCAGCTTTTGACTATATTTTGCACGTGATTAATCTGAAATAAGATTGCTGTTACACGGCGGTAAGCCTGTGCTGGTGTGTGTGTGTCTGGGTGCTATCTCCTGCCAGGAGATCGGCAGCTATGGTTCTCCATAGGGTACGGTCATGTGATGTCCTCACACATTCCCTGTAACGCATCCCTGTCCATTTCCCTGACGTTTGTGATCCATGAAGGCGTTGTCGTCCCCTCTTCATTGTCCCTGAATCACATTTTCCATGCTAAATGTGTTTGTTTTTCTGTCCACATGTGACACACGCAGCATTCTGCGATACACCCAGATTTCAAAGACTATCATTATTTCGGCCATTTCCTTGTTAACTGTCCAAGTCTCTGAAGCATATAATAGTGTGGACTGTATATAGCACATTGTCAGTCTTTTTTGAGTGGCCAATTTCAGCTTACGTGATGCCAATAGTGAGGCCTTGCAATTAATATCCTTCTTTTAATTTCTGAATCACATTTTCCATGCTAAAGGTGTTAAAAGTTGCCCTGGTATGTCTCGGCTTTAAGTTCTTGGTACCGTGACATTGATATAAACAGTAGTCCCTTCTAAAATACGGATATATTTATGCAGAAGAGAAGTTAGGAATGAAGTCTCCGGAAAGTTTGTACAAACATTAAGTGGGAGCCGAGTTCTAGTTTGTGATATTTTTCTTTTACAATTACTTCCCGCCATATAGGCCTAATATAAAATAAATGTCTATCCTTGAATAACCAGAATTCGTCTGAAAATTTTCTTGTGACTGATTTAGGCACCAGAAAACCAGAAAAGCTACCGTATTCGGTCTCCAGTTCGCCAAAATACTGGAATGATAAATTTCTTTCTGAAAGCTCACTGACTACAATTCATACCAGTTCCAATTATCCAAAGCATTTTTTTGTTTCTTTTTCTTTTTTTTTCTTTTTTTACTTTTTTACTTTTTTTTGCGTCTGGAATACTGTCACTTGAGAAAATAGCATTTGACGGTCCTGCAACTTTGATTGCCGCAAAGTAAAATAAGGCCAGTACAATTATAGCATGCACAAATTCATGACAAAAAACATAAACTATTTTTCGTTTTTCTTTTACCACAACTGATGAAAATTGGCACAGGTCGTTTATTTGTTTTTTGAATTTACTCTCCCAAAAACAATGTACTTTCCGCCCTTTGAAAGGAATGAACGATGGATCACTGATCGTTCATTCAACGAAAAAAAAACCCAGTTTAATTGAATTCACACCATTTAAGGTTGAATTCCCACTGGAGGCTACACTGTTCACTTTATGGTATACAGAGATATAACGTAGTTTTCGTTATTATTTTTTTAACATAAGAACTAACTGTAAGCTCACCATTTTCTCCGTCAAGCTGTTGTGCACTCGACTGAATTAATGCCACTACAGTGACCAAAACCATCAGAAATAACTGCTTGGTATCCATTTTCCCCCTCTAAAACGACGTTCCCTTCGTTTTATACGAATGTGGAGCCCGCCGAAAAAGGTGCAACTGTTGTCTGTCTTGGTTTTTGAATTGATGTGGGTTCGAAGTGCAGATCGTTTGCGGGATAAGAGTTGACCCAAAGCGGTACTAAAACGACGCCGGGCCGGCGAGCGTTCATGTTGTTTATTGTGCCGGTGGGTTTTGTCACCCTTTAGTGGTCCCCTTTGGTACGTTTATTGTGCCTGTCATGCCTTACTGTTTGTATCAATTTCAATCCAGTTTGAAAAGTACGTGGTTAAAATATGGTTTTAACCATTAGATCTGTAAATCTTTCATCAGTATGTTGTTGTCAACCGACCTCAAAGTCATCGGTATTGAGATTGCTTTTTTATCATTCGGAGTTAACTTCAAATCGCTTAATTGTCATTCTATTATTTGTTTTAATTAAGTTCATTTAGTTCTTTATTTGTTTGTTATGTTGGTTGTAGCTTAGGTCGTTTCCTATCCTTTAATACAGCCAAATACAAACAACATAATTTAGGTAGCCCATACTTGACAAGCTGTGTTTTTTATGGACCCCTCCACTTCCAAGCTTAGTTGTAATTCAAAACTATTTTTTTCTTTCCACTGTAAATTATGTATTTTCTGTTCCATACTCTCTGAATATTTCCTTCACATTCTTGTTTGAATTTGGAAATAAAGTTAAGCTTGTAGGCCAATGTACTATGATCATGGAGGAGGTAGGAACGACCTTTTCTTTTTAATCAGATAAATTAGCAGTAGGGATCGTGACCTAAGCCAACTGAGTGGGGAAAATAACACACAGTGGGACCATGGAGGTAGAACATAGACTACCTCCATGGTGGGACAGTGTGGAGGGGGAGCCGGGGTAAACGGAAACACGTGTCATGCTGATAAAGGACATAAACATCAGCATCCCCCTCCCCCACATCCTTCCACATTCTCTTTTGGTCACATAGCGAAGTTTGTCATTGGGGTACGATTTTTGAAATGGTTATGTTCAGCGGCTATACCAAACTTCACTCTCTTTAAACCAACACATGCAGTGGTTAGACAGACAAACTACACGCTAAAAACAACGAAAACAACAACAAAACTTAGTTGTATATAGGCATACAGCAAGTTTGCATGATAAGGCCTATGGCAAGATGTTTCTTATTGAACACTGTTGTCAGGAGTCGTCGATGAGCATGGCATTTCATTCACGAATTAACACCAGCTTATTTGATATATTGGCCCTAGTGACCTCACCGCAACACCTGCATGGGATAACAACATAGCCCATGTGTTATACTGCGCTTTTGCGCCACTGGAATTAATGGTCTGGGTGATCGTTGGTACCAGGAAACCCGTCAATAAAAAATGACATAACTAGGCCTATACAACGTTCATGTCTAGACATTTTTCTTTTTATTATTTTACCATTTTATACATAATTTAGACTAGTACCTGGTGCAAGCAAGCAGCTGGAGAGTTAACATGGCGTGTGTTTTAAACCCGTTTCCATCACACATTTGGAAGAGGATAACCTTAAACAGAAATGAAGTTTAACTTTACTCAAATTAGTAGGTTTTTTCTCTCTTTAAAGTCATATTTATGTTGCTGTTGTTGCTCATATAGCTTGTGTTTTCTTCATGAGATTATTGGTTGTTCACCAGTGCTGTTTGTCATGTTTGGCCGAAGCTGGTGGGATTGGGTTTTGTGTAAAGAAAAATCTGCTGTCATATTTATTTGGTCCTCGCATCATTGCGTAACCCCTCCCTGAATGCGCAATATGGGGGGAAACACGCGTTACACGCTTACAAGTACCAGCGCATGACTGTACTCCTATAGTTTTGTTTTTCCCCTCCAATCCTATTATTACACTAGAATGTGGCCTCATTCATTGATTAGTGCTGTTTGATGCCCATTTTCATAAAAAATATCTATCCATAAAACTGCCGTCAAACAAACAAAAGCGGAAATTCATGCAGGTAAGCGTGTAATGAAATCGAAACCTTGAACAAATTAAATCAGAAGAAAAAGAAGTAAACAAATCGTGTTAGATTTTAAAGCAATTTTAATACACCATAAAGCAACACATCAATAAATCTGCGAGTGATTATGAGAAAATACAATTATTAAAAAACAAGTTAATTATGAAAACAAACTTATTTAACAATAATATATATTCCATATTTAAACGAGTATTTAATTGTCTCCAATCTGCATATAATTAGTATTTTTTTATTGATTTGACTAGGTTATAACAAAAACTCAGCAGGTTAGATTGGCCAACTGAAAAGCAACAATCATTTAAAAAATCGTTTGGTTTGTAATTAATGTTAAAAAAAACCTGACACTTTTTGTCACAGTAATAACAAAAAAACATAATAACTATATGGTGTCCAGTTATGCTGATCTTGGGACAAAACTACCGCTTTGTAATAAACTAAGTTGTGGCATTTTCACGAAAAATTGTTTGCTTGTATGAACTTGATTCAACCACTATTATATTCAAAATCTAACATTGAAACTATCCAGTGAACTGCTAAATATAATAATTCATTCCTTTTAATATAAGCTAGTGACCGAATTGGCGGCTACGGCTTCATCGCCGCGTCATAACACCCCTGCCAACAGTCATAACCGAAGCTGCATCCACCAACTTGGAAATGGCCTATCAATAATTATTGATATTTATAACAAGACAATGACCAACCAACAGGGCTCTCCTCCGACCAACAATGTTGCACACGATTTCAAACAGATTGTTATTCTGTAGTGTTGGCTCGAGAAGTTACTTCCACTGTATACAAAAACTTGTTAACCACAAGAGGGCGCATTTTAGCACAACCTTCCCTGATTCTCCAAGTTGTTCTTTGTTGCAGTAGAAAACTAGGTATTATAGTGACAGCCAGTGTGTTCAAGAACTACCATTGAACACGTGATGATAGAACCCCCTTATTAAAATATCCAGCAATGTATTTTTTACTGATCTGCGAATGATCAAGCTTTTTTAAATTTCTAAAAACTAGCCTGTAATAAATACTTTAAATGGGTCATACCTCACAGTTTTTTGAAAGAGTTCCAGTTTTTAATAAACACCACACGAACGACCTGTGAAAATTTTATCAAATTAGATGGTCAAGTTTTTTTGTGATTACAACAAAAACGGTTTGTATATGTTCAAATAACAGCCTGTTTCCAAACGAATAAGCAACAGCCACTCTGAAGGTATGCAAATGCTGTTTTCTCACCTGTGACAATATTCAGATGAAAGTATTTCCCCCGAGGGTTGGTATTGATGTGATCTTTATAGTCAGTGAGCTTTCAGATTGAAACTAGTGAACTTTTCCCGCTGATGTTTATCAATCTTATCATTCGTATGGTTAATAATCCTGCAGTATTATTCTTAATTATATAATTCACACATGTTCCATTAATATAAATTCAATACTGTGTACATGCTACTAAACTTGAATTAACTACAGAGAAAATTGACATTACATCTAGTTAGTTTTCAACTCTGGAACAGATTGTTTAAAAGCAATTCATGTTTGCAATTTTACGTATTGAATAAACACTATTTGATTCCCATTGATACCACCATCACTATCTACCAGGCTCGACCAATCAAACATCTACCAATCAAACACATAGAGCTACAACCAACTGAATTTTGGGTTTACTTCATCCAAAACCATTTATACAAAACTGTGCCTTTCTGAATTGGTTAAAATAATAATAATGAATGTTTATATAGTGTTAGTATCTGCATATTATGATGCTCATGGTGCAAGAATATTATTAGACTGGTCATTGGGACAGTTATTTCATTCCTTAAACCATTTCAGCTCCCTATGGAGTATTCAGCCTCTGCTGCCAAGTATGCAAACGTCCAGCTATAACAATCACAAGAACAACTCTGCCTTCACATGTACCAATTTACTCATGGTTGAAGAAAAGCAGTTATAGTTCAAGTGTCTTGCTCAAGGACACAAGTGTCATGACCAGGATTCGAACCATCTACGATGGCCTTGCCACCAGAACTTGAATGCAGTGAATTAGACTGCTCGGACACGCCACGCCATAGTCCATTTTTGGTTAATGAAGACCACCGTAAAGGAATGCAATTACATATACTTTCAGCTACGACCATGGTGAGGAATTGGGTTGAATGGGGGAAAAAGGAAAAGACACAACTTTGCACCGCAAAACACCACAAATACAAGAGATCACTGCGATGAAAAAATGTTGCGCACAAGCAAAACAAACTTTTGAAGGGCACCTCCTTCTAACATATTTGTAATACAGTTTGCAAATTATGAACAACATACAATAACACTTAAGTAAATGTATTTTGAAGTCAACTTGGTTCAAATTCCGAAAGTGAGTGAACTAACACAAAATAAAAGAAAAAGCAAAATCACATAGAAAATATTTTTTTCTTCTGTCACTGAAGTGGGCACTTGAGCCGCTCATCAGCTGTGTTTGTGAATCAGTCAGGCACTTTACTTCTTACGCTTCTCTCTCTGTTAAAAATAAAAAATAAATCAAGTTAAAGATTACTACTGTCAGTCATTTGTATTCAAGGTTTCACTTGAGAATAGAGACTGCTTTGTTTAGGTTTTAAATACAACTTCTAGGAAAACAGTAACTGCAGTCAAGGCATGTACAAATTCAAAGCCGACTTCCCAAACTTTATTTTGGTCACAAGTTGTACTCTCACAAAGGTCATTTTCAGGTCACGTGGTCAATAGACGGTCCAAAATTTGGGCTGATTTTTAATGGCCTGAGACACCACTACGCAGTATTGTAGAACTCGTACTTGGTACTCGTACTGGAGTACTACTTTTACGTACTTGCCGGCTAGCAAAATACTTGTACTCAGAGTCCATACTAGATACTCAACTAAAAAGTACTTGACTACAACACTGCTACTAGGGTTAAGAAATTAACTATGATTTTGATATGTTAGCACAGTCAGGAATGTTTACGTCTTTAAGACAAAAAAGTGAACAAAACTCAACAAGAGGTTTCCTGAAAAGATATCAGAGAAAATGTAAGGGCAAAAGTTCCTGTGATACAAAGAAAGAAAGAACATCACATCTCACCTTGTCACTGTTCATTGCCAAAATGATCATAAGCTGACGGAAAATGTTGATGAAATCCAAAAAGAGGTCTACACTGTGCCTGCAATCGGTAGAGAAAGAAAAGACGGCCGTCAAAACAAGATTTATTTATGTTGTGAGAATTATACGCTTACAAAGCACAAGACAATCATTTTGACAGTAACATCCAATCTGACATTCTCAAGGTTCTCCTCCAGTTAAAGATGGATAAACAAAATAAAAATAGCATCCCTCGTTCACAAAGAAAAAATGACACAACTACCAAAACAACCCAAGAAAATCAAGCAATGAGAATTCCTGATTTTGAGTGATTCAGTGTTTGCTATTCAAACTGCATTTTTTTTTCATTTATGGATAAATAGGCAATTCAGTTCAATTTAAAAGCATTTTTTGTTGGGTACTTATTAGAAGGGCTTAAAGGGGGGTTACGTGCCCCCACACCCTCACAGTTATTCCATTGTACACATTTCAAACATACCAGATGTAGTCTTTGTCTCCATTGTTGCATTTCTCAACAATGAGCTGGGTGTCAAACAACACAAATCCCATGAACACAGCCAGGCACAGGTATATCTCAACCTAAAGGAGGGAAAACAGACAATCAATCAATATGTTCATGATAAGCACAAAGATGCAATTTTTCATCTGTTTAAAAACCTCCTATTCTTGGTGATATTTTACAGCGAGTTGACCAACTATTTGAAACTATTCAACTGCACAGGTTGTGTATGGTGGCACCCCTGTGCCCACAAGAAATCATGAACATGTATTGCAGGCTAGCATAGTTCATCTACCATTCAAAATCAAAGTGGATGTTATTGAATGGTCGACATCTAATTTGCATTCTTATATTACTAATTATCTTCCAGTACGCAAAAATCCTTGATCTTGATTGGTCAACAGCCCTGAAATTTCAAACATGTAGGCCTACCACTGCTGCAAACCCACATCTCACTGTGTGTTAAGCGTATATAACGCACACTCATGCTAGACTAAAAATTTCAATTTTGTACGTGTATTTAGAACAAGAACGCCACGCTACAGTCACTGAAAGATATGTTGGGTATGGGACGCAGAAGCACTATATTTTTACACACCTCTGGCTTGTTCTGTATTCTGGTTATTAGTATAATTAGTATGGTTAATATTAGTGCATGAGATTTGCACCACCGTGAACTAGACGTGTGTCAAGACATCGCGAGTGCATAATTTGTGGGAAATAGTGCACTATACTAATCATGTTTGACTGGTAACAGCGCCCTCTCATGGTGTGAACAGTGAACAGCAACTAAAAAGCTGAATCTAGGGAATTTAAAAGCGTTCCTTCAATATTGTTGAATTGCTCATGAATAGTCTGTGAGTTAATTGTTGAATTAAAACGGTTCAGCTAAAAACAAAATTTAAAAAAATTTACATTTCTTTTATCTTTTTTTTCTTCTTCATAATTTTTGTTGACTGATGTGTGTTATTAAACTCATGGACTGGAATAATTCGGTCACAAGTGCACGTCTATGCACCCCTCGGGCCTGTGAGTGACCAGAAGAGGGTCCTATTTCCTTTGGCCTTCGGCCTGGGGAAATATGACCCTCTTCTGGTCACTCACATTCCCTCAGGATGCATAGAAGTGCACTAGTGACCTCATTGCCAGTCCATATCTGTATAATATTCCACTTGCGCTTGTGTGATAACTAATATTAACATGTTTTATTTTACATGGTAGCCGCAGCTTAAAAACTGTTTTCCTGACAGGTCCCTCATTAAAATTTAATGAAATATGTAGATGATAATTTCAGTAATTGTAAAAATACTAGTATCTTATTCTGTGAAAAGGCTATTTTCAAATTTGTTCGTCCATTGATGCAACAAGTAAATTATTTAACAAACTTGAAAAACAAACATTATTTAAAGTGTAGGAAGTATGATTCTAAAGTCAATATTCTGTGAGAAATCAATAAGTGAATCTAATAAATAAAAATGAAGTGAAAAACAGAGTTTATATTGACCCCTTGCACGCACGTCGCACGCGGTGACTGCGCCACGCTCACCATTTTGGGAGTCAATGAGTATACACTAATCTGAGCAGCTCGTTCATGGGCGTTTACACCACAGCAGCTATGGCTGCCGCATGCACGTATCAGTGCACACGCACTGTAAATCCTCCATGCTGATTGGTAATGCGCGACTGACGCGCTATTGTTGCGTCGCATATTGTTGGGGCCATAGCTGCGGTGTTGTAAAACACCATGAACAAGCTGCTCAGATTAGTGTATACGTGTAAACGCCATGTCCCCTATACTACGCACTACACTGCATAACACACACGGACATTGATTATCAAAATGGTGCAACCAAAATGATTGTGATGATGACATCAAGTGAATTGAGTCAATAGGTGTATGCTCTTAACTTCATATAAGTACTTATTCAATTGCTGTGAATCAAAATAAGCCAGGGCTTGTTTGTTGGGGTATTTGTTTCTTTTGGGGGGGGGGGACCTGAGGGCTTTTAATATGATTTTGTTGACTTGGACAGTATTTCAGAGGAAAACATTTCTCTGGTGGATTGATACTGGTATGAACTTTGTGACTAATCAATATTTTTTTAGCCACTCTTGTACTTTGTACTTTTCTGTTAAATCCTGTGAATGATTAACTTACTTTGAAGATGAGAGTAGAGCCAATAAAGATATTAAGCAGGGACAGGATCATCAAGATGGATAGGCCAGAAAACAGGGTACCTGCAAAAAAAAAACATACATTGATTTACATACGGATGTTAAACATCTGTTAAAAAGATCAAAGCTACCAAAATGAATAAGACTCCAACCTTAGATTTGGTGTTATATAATGACCATAGAGCTACATAGCCTTAACTAGCCTTGCCTGTTGAAGTCATGTGGGTGCATTCATATTTATGTATAAACCTACGAAAAAGGTTACAAATTTTGCACAGCTATCGCATGGCTATTTGCATACTAGTTAGTTGAAGTTGTTTTACGTGCGAATAAAATGAACACACAATCAAGCACTCGGGAAATATCCTGGAGAATCACAAGCCTGTCTAACAGCCAGCAAAATCTAACAAATCTAAAATACTACAAATCTAAAATACTACAAATCTAAAATACTACAAATCTAAAAGTAAAAATACATGAAGGGTTATCATCTCTCTTACTGAAATCAAAACCAAAACTCACATTTTTCCAGACTTATTTGTTTGCTTAGGCTATTTATTTCCTTCCCTTTCTTTTTGTATTGACGAATTGATGTATTTTTGTTGTAAAGCATTGTGATACCTTTGTGTAAGAATGCTATACTAAGTGCTTGGATTATTATTACAATTACTACTACACACACAAAATATAACAAAAAGTGGAGATTATTAAAAACCAGTGCACCAACAAACTACAAAAAAGATCATTCTTTCCATTCAAGAGTTCAGCAACAAGGAAGTCCACTGTTAGTGTACACAAAAAATCCCAAGCATTTACTTTATACAACTTAATCTTACCGCCAAGAAACATAAAGCTACGGCGTTCAGACCAGAGAGCAGCCAAACTGAAGCAGCCAAAGATGACACACGTCCCCAAAAATGCTGTTGGGATTATCCTGAACACGGAAAAAAAACAGACAGAAAAAAACAAACTCATCATCTGGACCCGATTTCATGGCACTGTTTACTGCGGAATTCTGTGCTTATTCGTTATGGCCCATAGAAATACATGCTTTACATGCTAAACAGAATAAGGTTACCTGCCAAAATACCATGTCAGATGCACGATCTGTGACTGGTATCCTGCTTATTTTTGCTAAGCAGATATTTTTTAAGCGATATTTTCTGCTTAAGCAGCTCTTCAAATTGGAACCTAGTTTTAAAATCCCTAAACTCGATTTGAGGTTTGCAGGCAGGCTGAAGTGACAATCTTGGAGACTCAAGATCTTCTGTTTATTTAATAACATTAGAATGGATGCAGTTTTGTCCGTGAATTTATACTTACTGTATATCAATCTTGGCAACCACATACATCAGAGGGCCCAGACTCAGACCTGAAACCAAAACAGTTGTAACATTTTCAAACATAGTGCTTCAAACCAACCAGATAACTAATGTTACATATAGCTTGTATTCCCAACTTGGAGTATGTACTCCAACATGGACTATGTGTGATTGAAGGGTGTATTAAGAAGTTTGGCTCCACCATTGAGCTGATATAACCTCTACGTCCATTCAGGTGTTGGAGACTAGCTGGACAAGAGCTGTCCATCCAAAATCCAACAGAATCCAAGACCCAAAGGGGAACTCAAGATTTAAATTTGGAGTTTAGGTAGTAAGAGCTAATGGGCCGATTTCAGAAGGAGCTAAGATTGATCTTAACTGTGTATCAATCTTAATTGCTTTGCAAAGAGTAGCCTTGATGAATGCTGTCTTTGCCCTTTCCCTTAGCCCTGAGTTATCCACGCATGGAGTCTGTAAAGAAACTACGCAGTCGCACACACACACAAGTCCATGCACAGTTGCACAGAGTCCGTCAGGACAATACACACACACACATGCACACTGTTCACGCATGGAGTAAACAAAAGCTTATGAGTTTCTTTATTTTCCCGTTGGATTCCAACAGATTTTTGTAAGCAAGATGTTGGCGGTTCATTTTATTTGATGGCCAATCACAGGCTCGTTTGACCATACAGCAAGGACTTCGACTACGACTTCCTGTATGTACTACTATGCACTTTGAGCTGGCTGGTTGTTTTGTGAACAAAATAGCAATTTCAAGGGAAATGTTGGATCATAGAGTGAGGAACAGAGTCTGTTATTACAACCAGAGGGCTTTGCGCTGTTTAACTTTCTTTGTTAGTTTTAAATGTAGCGGTTTCATGAAATTGCCTATTCACTGAACTTGTCATGTTAGTGCAAAACCAATACATGATTGTATCTCCGAAAAATTGCCTTGACACATCGGGCTTAATTAATGGAAACCACACAAATGCACATCTCGCCTCTGTAACAATTCCAATGGCACCAAGATATATTGTTTTGGCGTTTTAACAAAATCAAGATGTAGCATTGTTGTACCGTCTCGAAAAAATTTGACTGAACTGTCGATCACTTGCAGACTGTGACTAACAGTAACGTACCTGTGAAGAAAGCAAACCCAGCTAGGAGGGCCAGGCGCTTGCCTTGGTTGGAGCCATTGTCTTTGGTAACTCCAAGCCAGATCAGGAGTCCAAGACCTGCAATCGAGGTCAGAAAACCAGCCTAGAAACAAAATTGGGAAGAAGAAAAACAAAAATGAAACTCAAACATCCCAAACGTTTTGCAAATCAAGTGCAGGTTGTCTTTGATTTTAGTTGGACTTAATTATTGGACTGAGTGCTCAGTTGCAGACAAACAAATGAGACGTGTTGCTAGACCTCCTATTTCTTGGGAATGTGATGTTCTGGGAGTAAAAATTGACCCAAAAATCTCCTAAATGAGTTTGTGCATCACTGTAATCCCATAAAACACCTGTTTCTATATTGTCATTCGCATACAATAATAAATATTCCAGATAATTCTGAGAACGTGTAAATATTCCGGATGAAAAAAAGAGACTGGCTATGGTGTCCTATTCATATCTCAAAAACAATACAGACCCAGAACTCTAACGATTGTTTCTGTTCACGTATTACTTTGTGGAATATACAAACTTTTTCCAGCCAAACCACATTCAGTCTCTGTCCACCCCTCCAGATGTTGACCAGAGTTCAGAAAGCTCATTTTACTATGTAAATCACTCATCATCCACATGGACCTTTGCATGATAACCACCACTTGGAGTTTTTTTGCAAAGTACAAAGCAAAAGTAGAAGCAGAGTCTGATGTAAGTAATCCTACCTCTAGAATGCCTGTGAATAGGTGAACGTAGGCACCAACGGCTGCTGCCAACATACAGATAGCCAAGCAGCTGTATACATTCTTCAGATGAGTACGAGTTGTCTTATTTCTGAAGAAAATGGCAGAAGCAAAATGATTCATTTTAAAGGCTTTTTTAAGTGGGTCACCTTTTTTTCAGTTCTCTAATTTTTTACATAATGCTTTGTATGATACTACTAATTTTCATGACAATAGTTTAATTTATAACACACCTCTCCCTGGTTCTTTATCCTGATTGGCTGAAACACGGTCACGTGGGGTGACCTAATATAGCCTATTGCATGAAATCTGCACCACCGTGAACTTGACGCGCGTCAACGCACCGCACGCGCTTCATTTGGGGGGAAATAGTTCGCAAAGCGGGAAATAGTTTCAAAAACCCCAAAACTATTGACTGGTAAACAGCGCCCTCAAAAGGTTTACAATGCTCATAACAGTTTACCGTTGTAAAACTGTGCGTCCTGAAAATATTTTTTTCACGTGACATTTTAGACTGAGGTGTGTTATAAAACACATATGGACTGGCATTATTCGGGCAATAGTGCACGTCTATGCACCCCTTGGGCCTTTGAGTGACCAGAAGACGGTCCTGACCCTCTCCTGGTCACTCACAGGCCCTCGGGGTGCATAGACGTGCACTATTGTCCTCATTGCCAGTCCATATGTGTATACTAGTGAAGTTTGCGGAGACACCATGTCTATAAAACTTTCTCTATGAGCTGTAGTGGTTCTGAAAAAAATAAGTTCTTTGACAACTTGATGTTTCGATCGATGTGCTCTGAACATCTTCAGAAGAATGCAGGAGTACAACAACTAATAGAGAGAGTTTTATGTACATGGTGTCTCCGCAAACCTCACTAGATTGTATTCCCAAGCACCATGCAAAGGCTCAAATCCTACACATGACAATAATTGCACTTGAGTGTCACATTTTGGTAGACGACGGAGGGAATCAGTATTTTCATTGTGTAATTTCACCTTCATTTCCTTATTCTAGGGAAATATACACAGAAACAACTCCCATCCAACCAAGTTCGGCAGTAACATTTTCATAAAAAGCTGTTTGTGATATTTCAGGGATTTTGATAATGTTCATATCGGCAATCAAAATAACAACTGTGTTTGTGAGGTGTTCAAATGATATCTCCTTGACTTTCCATAGTATTTCACTCCCAGGATATAAATTATAATGTCTTACAATTGAGAGAAGTCAGACAGGGCCGACAACTTAATTTTGCGTTGACCAAACAGAGCATCCATGGTTATCCTGTCAGATTAACTGACTGTTCTTTAATTATTTCTCTCTCTTCAGCAGCTCCTGAAAAAAACCCATATAGACATAGCTTGTTATAGCATGGAGAAAGGAAAAGTAAAGTAGTTGCTTGTAAGTCAATCTAATTTACACACGGCATTAACGTGTTAGTTAAAGGGGGGCTGTCATCAGAATCACCGCAGACCTATGTGGCTGTACATGGAATTAAGAACTCTAACCCATTTACTGTATGCGTCTACTGGTCGTCATATCACAATATAATAGTGACAGCACCAATTGTGATGTGACACCTTTGTTTTGTGACCAGCGAGCGTACAGTAACTGGGTTAGAGTTCATAATCCCACATACAGCTACAGGCCTGCTAATAATACTACTATATGATCATGATGGCAGTCCCCCTTTAAATTTTAATTATTTCCATCTTTTAGTTTTACTTTTACTTTAGATTGGGAGATTGGCACAATCCTACTCCTAGAACTATGAGGTTCTTCCACGCACCTCATACATTGTAGGTCAAGCTATAGTCAATCTCATTTGAAACGTTTTTGCCTGTCACTTTTTTAAACCTAGTTATTGTGGACCAGCGTTGCGCGCAGCATACCAGTTGCCTTCGTTTGTAGCCCAGCCAAAAGTCATCAGATGTACTAACATGCACACCAAATCAGTCAAATATTTAAGCCCTGACGGCTGTTTCATCAAGTTCAATCTCCCCAGCATGAACACAGCATGGTGGTAATGCCTGTAGGTACAGTATGCTGCGCACAACGCTTGTCCACAATAACCAACAGTATATGTGTTATATATTAAGCGACCATACTTTTTTCAAAACGCGATGCCAATTTAGGAATTCTTAATGGCGTTAAAATTTAGAATTTATCTTTTTTAAATTTTTTAATTTGCGAATTGAATATTCTGGAAGTGGAATACACTGAGAATACAAAAAATACATAGAGCCTATTTTTAGCGAGAACTGGTTTAAAACGAGAGCTCTAGGTTTAAAAACCTGATGGGCGAAACGTTTCTATTATTAGGATTGACTGAAAGCTTGACCTGTTTCTATGACTTTATGAGGTTCATGTAGAACCTCATAGAAATAGGAGTAGGCACAATCCTAACAGTCCCTGTACTGTAGGCACAATCCTACCTTTGAATCTAGAATTAGAAAGAAAAAAATACAATGGCAACATACTTCATGCTGTAGTGTTATTTACTATACCATGTTCCCGAAAAAGTTTCCATATCCAACTTAAACTACCACTTTCTATGGGATTTTTTTTAGATGTTTTAATGGATGTTGGGCTTTATTTCCCTTTTTTAATATTCCTCTTTAGAAATTGGTAGCTAAAACGCTAAACATTGACCTTAAAATAAGAAAATTCAAGGGGACATTTCATCGCGCGGCCGGGACTTTTGTGTATTCATGCCCAAAAGAACTCAAAATAATGGTGTTTAGTGAGTAGCGCTGTTGAGCCCAACGTAGACATGAAAATAAAAATGGCTTATTTTTCATGATTTCGATACTGTCTTTGTAAACGTTCAAAGTGCCTGCCCATCTCTGTATATTCTATCATTACAACCTTTCTAGACAGGTAAGGATAATTTGACCTAAACTAAGGGAGATAAACATGATAAAGTGGCAGCCGGATACGGCATTTTAGCCCATGTTCCCTTCCCATGATGTATATCGCACTCTAGAGCCATTAATGATTACTAGTGTACAGCATTATCATGATTACGATGGAATTACCCAAACAAAATTTATAAATATGGGATGACGGCACACCTATTTTATTTATTTACATTACAATGAATTAGAAAATTACACTTTCTCACTCCTGATCCTCAGCTCAGTAACTCAGATGTAAATATTCAAAATTAAATTAATCACATTTCCTATTACAATTCATCACACATTTATGATTTACAAATTATACAAGACGGATGAAACGATTCATAAATCTCCAAAATACTTACACGACGATCGTTCTCCACTCTTTCGTTGATGTTGCGATGCGATGAAATAGAACGATTGCAAACCTTCGCCCGTATTGCGTAAAATAACGGATACTGTATGGTAAAAATTATTGAACTCTTACCCAGGGAGAAATACGCACATTACAACGAAGAGCGGCGTCGAATCGGTTCGTTTAGAGTACAAGAAGGAAAATACCATCTGCTCGTTTTTTATTAAAAGTTTCTATATGGCGCCACCAACGTTATATTTTGGTTAAGTACACGTGAGTTAATGACTGAGCATCCACTGCACTGTGGACTGTGTGTGTGTCACTGATAAATATAAACTGTGACATCGTGTGTACGACGACAGCAACACTAGAAGAGTAGATAATAACAACAATAGTTGAACGTGAAAAGAAAGAAGAAGAAATAACAGTTTCATAACAAATGTTCTAACAATGGCGTTGCCTTCATTCTCCAGAGTTGTAGAACTAGGTAGACTGACCACAGTCGCCCGAAGCCGCATAAACTTTCGTGTAACAACTTTAAGGTTAGTAAACACACACAGATTAACAATAAAAATCAGAACTCTAAATCTGCTAAAAAAAGTAATACTAATAGTAATAGTAATAGTACTACTAGTACTATTAGTACTATAGTAGTGTAGCATAGTAGTACTTCAGCTGGTACTAGTAGTACTTCTATATCAATATCATATGTAATGAGATCTGGTAACTACGCTGGCATATGTAACTACACAGAGTACATGACATGGAATGATGGAGTGTACTCAGTTGACTAACACTTAGCAGTGTTGAAGTCAAGTACTTTTCAGTCGAGTATCAAGTCGAGTATCAAGGGTGGTGGACAATACTTGAGTATATGAGTACTCTGGCCATCGATTATGAAGAGTACCACAGTTTGGGTGTTGAGTTACTGTATGGTGTTTGAATTTGTTAGAGAGGGGAAGGATCCTAGTACTAGTAGTAGTAGTAAATCACTCATGGGAGTTTTAAATACTTTAGTGTAATGGAGACTGATGTTTTACCACATACCACTACCAGGGCGATCTATGTTATAAATAATGTTTGTATAAATTTCTAAGGTTACAAACACTAGGTGTTCAGGATTCAAATGTTAAAGGTTTTAATGTTAACATTGTCAAGTATTGGCTAAAAAATGTTTGATGAAATCATAACTTAAGCTTCAAATTTTAATATATTTTTCATTGGAACTTACCGATTTCCACAGCCATTTTTGAACTAACTTAACATTTTTGTAAGTTGACACCTATTGACATCATCATTAGGTCATCATTATTCTCATCTAGACATTAAACAATTTTAAACAATTTTTAGCTTGTAACTTTACAGGACAATGTTGAAAGATTTCCCAAACACTGGGGGTTCATCATTTTAATCTCCGACACTAAACCTGTTCCTTTCTTTTAACATGCCACAGGAGACTAACGACCAAGCCCCCAGACAAGATTCTTCAACCAAACAGGACAAAATCATGGTTGACAAGACTATGTGGTCTGGGTACGGGCGGAAGTATGATACTTTCTGCAGTACCTATAAGTAACAAATTATCACCGTCAGCTTCAGTAAGTCTTCAGGTAAAAGTTGTAGTTTGTGACAGTCCAATCATGTTTTGTTTAATTGTTCAAGTTAGAGGTGATACCAAAATTATTATTGATTGTTGTGCGCACTTTTTGCAGATAAGGCCTCCCCCCCCCCCCGAATGTGTTTAGCGTTATGTCTTTTTGAAAAAAAAGGAGGAGGCCCTTTTTTCTTTTTCTTTTTAAATGGCCAGCACACTCATTTTTCAAGTTGGCAACAAGACTGTTCAATAGGAGAATAGCAGTGTGAAAATGAAACTTCCGTCCATGCAGCAAGTTCTTGCAGCTGGCAAGGAGAGAGCATTGTCTGGCATGGATGCACTAAAGCGGGTTGCATGGATGGAACTGGAAAGCTCATTTTTTGAGGACCTTGGTTGGAATTAGGTCTGGTCCAGTGGCTTCATGTCTGATTTTAGGTGCTGCAGGAGTATTCTAACATGTTTAGGCGTGAAGGTAGTTTTGTCAAAGGATTCAAATAGTGATTGGGTTGACAACAGGGGCCTGGTCTTCATTAATCTGAAGTCAACATTTTTTCTCCAAACGTCTGGCAAAACGTTTTGTCCCTTTCTGTAATAAGGATGACATTTTGATGTTCAATCCCAGGGATGTTGGACCTGGCTGTCCTATCAGAGAGAGAGTGTTGACTATTTTCCACCATTTCTGTATTAGGCTATTATTAACACTGTATTTCAGTTGTTGTGCTCAACCGTACTTTTGTGCATTACGTGTGTTACCTTTGTGAGCATGCAGTGCATTCCCCAGCACTCACACACTGGAATTCCAATCGCGCGTGAGTTTCCGTCCATGTACTATGATTGTGTTATCAAGTTCAAAAACTGATTTGAATAAAAGTTACTTTTGCTTCAGATTTTCTGCACTTCTAATCGATATGCATACTTCATTTTTCTTTGATCTCATTTAGGGTGAGGGGATGGGCGCTGGAGGGGATTAAGGGTTTTTAGCAGAAGGGGGCTCAGGCTCCACCCTTCCCCCTCTGGTTACGCTATAACCCATTTGTAGACAGAGATGGAAACTGCATTAATTACGTGTACAAAAATTGGATGATTCTGAGTTGGGTTTTTTTCCATACAGGACCAATCTGAAGCGTTAAGCCATCAGTCACTGATCAAGAGTGCTGCAGCTATCACTGTGGATTCATCGTGTGTGCTTTTAACACATGCTGCATTAGCAGCTATATCGTTACATCAGGAATATGCCAAGGTACAGTGAAGGTGTTCATCTCTTCTGAATAATCATCACCGAACGCCCAGACATGATTAATTTGAATGGATGTAAAAATTGCATCAGGGATAAAAAAAAATTATATTTTGGTTTTACCATCTACCAATGTGTGGTAAGCATTCAAACTCATGGCCCCTCCATTCCGAGGCAGATATCTTAACCACTAGACCTATGAGCGATGGCGAGAAGCTGGTTCGAATCCTGTTCTGTCAGTAGCAGCGGTTGATTTGGTTGAATTTTTACCAAACACTCTTCTGGTGAAAATTTCAAGGGAAATAATATACAAAACGACTAACTGTTGTTTCCAAAATGATAAGTTTTGTCAAGTTGCATGGCCCAAATTTTGTCGAAATCTTGTTTATTTTAATGTTTTTTCTCTGAACAAATTTTGACAGATGATGCTGTTCCAAAATGAAAAACATACAAAAACTTTTGCATATATGCTATAAAATTGTTTGTACAAGGCTGATGAACGTGAGATAATGTCGGGATCCTGATAATAATTCATTTTTTAGTTTTTAATTAACTACCACTAATCAATGGCGGATTTTTCTGGCAATATCTTAAATGAAAGCTTGTAACTTTCTTGAGTCTATTTAAATGGCTACTTAAAACTTAAATCTAAATTTGGGGGTCAAATCAGCCAAACATTGGACTTAGAAGCATCTTTTACATTTAGGGTACATTGTAAAATCAGGACATGGACATTACTGTGGTCTCCAAAGGGTTATTTAATTAATCAATCACTTCTACATCCTTTTACTCTGGTTTTGCCGAGATGCAGAACTAAGAGCTATTCCACGCACTGCATCCCTTTGGAACTCCTTGCCTGGTGTTTGTTTTCCTTCATCTTATGATCTGGAATCTTTTAAGAGGAATATCAATTCCTTCCTTCAGCTTCACTGGGCTTCTGCATGTTTATGTTTTCTTCTTTGTAGCCTTTTACCGAGAGTGGCTTTGAGCCTTGTTTGGGGTGAACTTACTTTAAAAAAAATAAATAAAAAAAATGTCATGGCCGAGCAGTCTAGCGCATCAAACTCAAGTTTCGGTGACTAGGTCACAGGAGTGTGGGTTCGAATCCTGGTCATGACACTTGTGTCCTTGAGCAAGACACTTAACTATCATTGCTTCTCATTACCCAGGAGTAAATGGGTACCTGCGAGGGTAGAGATTATTGATGTGAATGATTAGCAACCTGTGCACTGATTTGGTTGCCGGTGCTGCATACTCCAAAGGAGTTGAGATGGTTTTAGGAATGCTTAGGGCCCAATGAACAGGGGTAATAATACTGTGAGGCACTTTGAGAGGCCTAGCTGGCTTGAAAAAGCTCATAATAAATACACACTACTTTTATTATTTGTACTCCTGTTTGATTGCACTTCCATGATCATCTCATTGATGGAAAACAGTACCAGCTTCTTTTTTACACTCTACTGTGTTTGTCATATGACTTCAGTAGGCCTATGCATTTTCTCTTTCACCATGATTTTTTATTTTTTATTTTTTATTTTTTTTGGAGGGGGATAATTGAATTTGATGACTTATGCATCCTTTTATGAGCTTACTTTGCTCAAGATTCATACGAATCTCATCTATCTCTTTTTTTTATTTTTGAGCAAGGGGGTTGATACTATAAAGGTTTTACTTATTGATTAATTTATTTTCCTTTTGTTACTAATGTCATATGGAAAGTATAAATCATGCAGGAGGGTTCGTTTATTACCAACATATTGTCATTGATGAATGTGTGCCTGTTACATGATAAAAAGGTTCATTTACCATTATCATGTATGAGCCATATAATGTTGACTAGTTGCTTTTGCCCTGCATTTTGAAGCCCTGTGGGCACATCTGAGTTACAAACATGTGTACAAGCTTGAACTTTTGTGTGGCTGTTGTACTGCTGTTTGCATAAGTGCCTTTTTTCTGTGTATTATAAACTCTATAAATTGAATGCATACTTCAATTTTTGGTACTTTTGCATACTTAACGCAAACCCTCATATTTCATTTTTAACACGAATGTAAGTTCTAAAAAAAATAAGTTGGTTTGTTCCTCAGTCACGCACAACTGTCGAACACGTCTGTGTCCAGAAGGCTTACTAAAGTTATAAATCAAGAGTCAGCGCTCCAGTCAAGCTATGTGATCATTACAGATCACAAGTCAATCTCTGCTGGTTTGATAATAAGTCCATGTGTGGTTGGTCTACCATAGATGCTTCTTCATCTCTGGCTTGATTTCCTATATGCCCTGTTGCTTTCTATTTTCATAGATGGTTAACCAGTTGAAACTTCTCATCAAGGATCACAGTCAGTTTATTGGGAGTTCAGCCCAAGAAGATGAGCTTTGGCAGGAGATCATAGAGATGCGAGTCAGCATCGAAGACAAGATGCTTGCAATTGAGGTACACAATGTCTCATTAACATAACCAAGGGGGGAGGGGCTACTAAGAACCCTCCCCCCCCACAGTACGAGTGAAGAAAAAATAGGATTTGTTTAATTTTCGTAATTAAAAACATATCTTGTGCATAAAATGTAAACTAAGACTGTTTGGAAAAAGCATAAGTGAATGGTTATACATCAGCTAGTATAATTAA
Organism: Marthasterias glacialis; assembly: GCA_911728455.2. NCBI lineage: Eukaryota > Metazoa > Echinodermata > Asteroidea > Forcipulatida > Asteriidae > Marthasterias > Marthasterias glacialis. The sequence goes on from OU452223.1 coordinate 5,692,890, forward strand.
CAGTATACATGTATAAGTAGACCTCTGTCTTGTACTTTTTTGTAATTTTGTTGTCTTGTATAAACTTAAAGCCCCTCCCCCTCCCCAATTTGTTTGTTTGAATATATATATAAATAAATTAAGGGTGAGCAAAGAAATTTTGGCTGATGCCGGACTTTAACCAGTGACCTCTCCAATACCGTACGAGCGCTCTAACTAACTGAGCTAACCAGCTTTATGTTGGTGGGCAGTCCTGTGCAATGCCAAACCTCTTTGCTTGTGAGGGTCCAGTCAGAAGCCAAACCATATCTACCTATAAGCCAGGGATTAGCCCCCGGGTGTGATACAACCTGGTAAACAGCAGTAGTGGGGATATGCACAATGAATATTCACAGGCTTTTTACGTGGATTTACACAGAATATATACAGGGGAAACTGACTGGGAAATATATAAATTAAGGGTGAGGGAAGAAAAATATACATGTATGTATATTACATATTTCTTTGCCCATGCCTGACATCCCCCCACTCCAAATGAAAATGTCTAGTTACACCACTGCAAAGTCTAATGATAGCCCTCCCAGACTTAGACCCTGGGTCTTCCGTGTCTTGTTCTGAGTGGCGAAGTTAGGATAACGGCCTTTATACTACTTCCAGTGCTCTAACATCATGGGCTGAAAGCCTGGGGCACATTGTAGCGTGCATGAACAAAAATAATTTTAACAATGAATTTAACTTGATTTTAACCATCCATCTTTTTTTTTTTTGTCAACAGAACATGAATGACATGTTGACGTCAGCCATCTTAGTTCTCGAACGAGCGGCAGAAGCCGCCTACCAGGCAGGTAAAATTGAAAAGAAGTTATTTATGCATTTATTGTCTATTTGTCATTTATTATTTAAAAACGATAACATTTCAGGCAGAAAGACTTCATGGAAAGTTTTCTATCATCATTATCTTTATACCATGTAAGGTATATGTAATTCTGTGAACATTTGTTTTTTCTTAACATTCTTAACAATGTTGAACTGGGGCTTTAAGTGATTTGTTTATTGTTATATGTACAGATGCTGAACTTTCTGCGATGACTGCTGGACAGCATCTTCAGCTTGTTCAGTCTCAGCTCGACACGGCAAGGAAACTCTCCCAAAAAGCTCAGCAAGATCTGACCGATATTCAGGTTGAGAGTATCAAACAGTCTGCAGGAGAAAGCGGTGGTGGGGCTGTTGAGGAGACAGGGAGCTGAAGCTGGTGAAGATAAGAAGGCAGATAAGAGTAGGTGAATAGGGCAGCAAGTACAAGACGACAAGCCTTCAGGAAGGTAACTCTTCAGAATTTAGAAATTTCGTCACAAGCATTGAAAACATGTTACTGTTTATACATCGTGGAAGAAAGAGGGAAAAAAAGTTGCTGCTCTGGCCTTGCTGTTTTTCATGCAAGATTCGCTTTTAAAGTTATTTTGTAATTCACTTTTGGAGCAAACAAAGAAAAATTGACTGGAGTGGGATATGAACCTGTCACCACCGGCTTAACAGACAAAGTTTTTTTTGTTTAAAAAATTGCTCACTACTTGGATGGTTTATAATGATGCCAGCATCTACCAGCAATGATGCTTTGTTCCAGATTGTTGTGATTGTATTTTCTACAAATCTTTAAACTTACTGGACATTTTATTGTTGTCCAATTCCACCTTCCCATTCCAAGGGAGGGGGTTGGAGTTTGGGGACCCGCAAGCTTGGTTTACACTGAACTAAACCCTACTTGGACCAGATAGGGGGGGGGGCAGGGCACAATGTGACCCCCTCCTTATTTTTTGTTTATGGACTTTTAAGGGTGAGGACAATCATCATCAAATGTTGTGGCTTTACCCTTTAATAATGTTTAGGGTCAGAATCATAAATGTTAAAAATCCTATTGTTTTTATTGCAGCCAATTACTATTTCCATGGGACCAAGGTTTTTACATGGCCGTGAACTTTTTGTATTTTTTTTTTACGTACCTTTTACACTGTTGATCATACTCATTTTTGATTTGTTAAAAAAACAAAACAAGTGAGAGTGAATTTATCTAATCGACAATTTAGAATGCATTATGGGAATTCAATATGGCCACCCATATTGGATTTTGGGGTTCTTGTTTGTAAAATTGGGTCACAACTATGTAGTGTCATTGTCATCATGTTGAATATGTTAGTTTTTGACTCCTTAGGCCAAGTATGGATAAGAAATGTGCCTCTTGGAGAATATTTATCATTTGTCAATGCTGGCAGCTGTATTGGATTTTGTTTTCCGTCCAAGTATCTGCAAGATTAAAAAAAAAAAAATAGCGCCCCCAACGGTGCCCTCAGAATGTAAAAAAGTTGTAATTGTGTCGAAACGACTATGTTTGCCAATTAAAAAAAAATTGTTCAGACTTAAATGAAGAATTTGATTACCAAAGCGTCCTCTAGTGGCAGTTTGGGAAATTTTCTTATTGCAACTTTTAGATTTTGGTCCATGGAACATTCGTGGAAAGTTTCATGAAAATCGGCAGTGAACTTTGGAAAATACAGAGGGGCCACTAAAAAAGTTCACAGTAGGTTAAAAACAGGTAGTTATAGTAACATTTTGAAAATAAGCAAGGCTCCTCTCTGCAGAATGGACATTATTTCTGAAGAAACCATGAAAGAAACCGTATTTACAGATGACCTAGTTGCAACCAAAGAGTCCTCTACCACTAAACTAGTTTAAATGTTACTAGTTTTAAAAAAAAATGCAATAAACTTGGACAGACGTTGTGTGCCATTCCTTATGAATTATATTGATGTACACAAACTCTCCCGTTAACCACTTTTTGTTTTAAAGTAATTTGTAACGTAAAGGAGAATTAGATTCTCACACAAGGCACCTCTCGGAAATTAAAGAATTGAGCTTGATTTTGGCGGGTTATTGTTGTTGTTTTTTCAAGTAACCCTGGCGTGCATTTTTGGCGGGCAAAGTTCTCTAACGGTTACTATGGAACAACCGATGAGGCTAGTGAATCGTGGAGCCGATAACGTGAAGGCTTTTTTCAAACTGTTGGAAAAGCAAGCGTGAACAAGTGTTTTGTTAGTTTCTGCTGGAAGAGAGTGATGTTGTGGATTTGTCTAAAGTTCAGGTAGTGAATTCCAAAGTCTTGGTGCTTTATTGGAAAAGGCCCTGCCCTCGTAACTGGCCCAGCGAGTTCGGGGGCATGAGGTTGGTTTGACTTGATTTGCATATTCATGACGCAGAGCTGTATTGACAGTCCCGTCTGATTTTACTGCCAGAACAGCGTAGGCCTACCCCCCCCCCCAAAAAAAAATAAAAATAAAAAAAAATCAAAAAAATGTAAAGATGACGATTCTCTCTAATCCATCTCTGAAACTCTCCTGGTTTATTGGTTGAGCAACAGTAGTGGGCTGGTTCGGTGTTTCTCTTCATACTTTTTCTTTTCACTGAAAAAAAAGGAAAATTAATGCCATTCGGCCAAAATAAGGTAATCGTGTGAGTACAATGCGAAGCTCACCACTAAGTCGGGCCCGCAGGATATGTTTTTGTTTTAGGGCATTTCTTGTGCATTCTTTTGAGCTGGAAAAGTTTAATCTGTTTTGAGTTTCTCTTTACTTTTTTAAACTTTTTTTATATGTTTATTTTATTATTATTATTATTTTATTTGTGTTATAGGCAACCTTTCAAATTTTGTAAGTAGTGAACAATATTATAACAAACTGAAATCCCACGGCAACTTTCCAAAAATACGAAAGCGGGGTTGGTTCATTTTAGCTAGATATTATCAATAAAAATGTTTATACGGTCAGCGTGATTTTCTTGGAACGGTCGAGTATACTTGGAAACATATAGTTTGTCTCGCTACGTTAGGGTACGGCTACTTTGTGCATGGACTGGATATTCCAGCTGTTCTTTTATCACGTGAGCAGCCGCTTTCATAGGAAATTATCTTGTAATATGTGTTCTTCATGAAAACAAAACAAAAAATTGACAAAATAAACAATGTGTACATAAGTAGTGAGCGGAGATATTTAATGCACACGCCTTTCTTCTAAGGCGGGTGTGGGTTAAAATATAGAAACAGATGATTTAATTGACTGTTAAAGCCCCGTTCAACATTGGTAAACTGACTGGAAATGCTTTAATTCTTTGCAAACGTCAAGATATTTGTATAAAACCAACCTGTAAAAATGTTAGCTCATTTCGTTGTTTCATTTGCGAGAAAACGATAAAAATGCATTCATCATTTTTGTACGCATTCGTATAGGCAGAGTTTTCGTCTCACTGAGACGAAAACTGGTTTTGAATCTTGTTTCATGTGTTTTTTTTTATATATTCGCCAATCACAAGGCCCAAAGGCCACTCGAGGTGTGGGCCACTTTTTGAAGGGATAGAAACCTGCCCCAATTCCCTAATTGGCCTAGAGAGATATAAACGCAAGTCTCTTCACAGCACAGCTAAGAACATGTATTATTTAAAAAATAACACTTCAGGCAGAAATATTTCAATGACGGTTTTCTACCATCATTTTCTTTATACCATGTAATGTATATGTAAATTTGTGATCATTTATGTTTTTCTTCTCACCAATGTTGAGCTGGGGCTTTAAGACTTAAGACTAAACGCATAGCAATACAAACGTATTATGAACTGCTATGTTTAATAAATCATCATGAAGCCGGAAATTCCCACTTACTAATCCCACCGTAGTTGCTTTGAGGGATATTCCCTATCTGCTGACTCAGTTCTAACCATAACGTGGGCCGACAGTTAAGAACCCTTTCTGCTATGGCCGCTTGTCACTGTAATCGTGTAATTTGTTGTGGAGTTGGTTTGCAGACAGAGTTTTTACGCCGCTGGGATGTTTCGATGGGTCACAGCAAGCGAACATCTGCCCTGTGAATTAGGAAATGCCGCACTAGGTATAAATCACGACCCTCAGCGCCGTGCCTATATAGAGCATATCGTGGACCACCTCATGATAATATTGGCTCGACTGGAAACGGTACATTGGTCTTAAAACCGCGAACGGTTGTCGTCAAGTTTACTGGATGCCATTGCCCAATCTGTAAAGACGCCTTCGTAATGAGCACCGTCTTCAGTATGAGCAGCTGGAGGTTTTATTTCATCAGCTGTGTTTTCATCATGCTGGCCATGACGGTGGTGGTAGTTATTCAACTTTATGATGGACTCGTGGGTAAGTTGATAACGTCTACATAAACTTTACAACATTGTAACATGTAGCAGTAGCAGTAATAGTTCGCCACTGAAACGGGAAGTAGGCCTATAGAGTGGTATGGTATACACAAGACTTACAAAATCTGTTTGATTCCCTCAATGGAGAGGTACAGGGTGGCTGTCAGGCTGGTAAATAATGACATTGGAAACTATCATGTGATTACAAAACAAAACTATTATTGTTTGGCTGATTCATGGAGGAATTCCTCCATGGTTGAATTTAGTAGTCACTGAAACATTTGACAATTAATAGGCATAATGATGCATAGTAGAAACATGACAGACCATACATTTTATTTGGCAATGGATATTACCGGCGACGATAAAAATGGTCCGATAAAAAAACCCACGTTTAATACTCAATAGGCCTATATAGATAAATTAAACACGTCAAAAACAGTACCATTACTAAGAGTAGTGAGACTATGGTTTGTTGTATGTAGTTCAGGTATACTCTAGCATTGGTTTTTGGATGAGTAAATTCATTCGTCGTCTAGGTTTAATAAACACACTGTCTAGAACCAATCCGTTAAAATAATATGCAAACCAAATTCGGTGGTTCGCTATACTAAAGCAACCTGAAACGGCTTGTGTTTTGTCAGGGTTGTTAAAGCTTACTTCAAATTGTGGTTTTATTAGGGAAGTCTTCATATTATAATTCTCGACTTCGAAAGTATTTCTCCGGAAGATTGATATTGATATAACCGTGGAGGGAGGAAAAGGCTTTTCCTTCCTCCATGGTGACCTTTATAATAATCAATAAAATGAACTCTCAGATTAACTCTATTTATATTTTTCCCATTCGATAATTCCAAGTTCTACAGCCTGTATAACTTGATTTCAAAAGAACTTGGCTCATTGTCACAGAGCTGCAATTTTGGTTAGGTGTAAAGATCGTCACGGTGCTCAAAGTTTTTTGAGAAATAAAGTAAAATAATTAATCTTGATCTCACAAGATCAAAACTCGATGTTTGAAGTAGAAAAAAAGGGTACGTTTTTTCTTCTTCACCATTTCTCATGACTCCGAGGACCAATTGAGGTTCAATATTCAAAGATATAATTTATGTTGGATTACATTGTACATAAAGTGTGGGTATATACTGGTCGTTGGCAGTAATTTTACCAGTGTTGTCCGTGTGCTTTAAGCACAGAAGACCAGCAAAGTGCAAACCAACTGTGCTTACCAGGGGACTTTCTTTTTTTCTGATTTTCAATTGTTTTTTTCTTCCAAACGATTCCAAAAAGGGAATCCTTAAAAAATAAACATTTTTTTCGTGGATAGCAGTTATGAACTGCAGAAAAAAAATTGCTACGGGGGGGGGGGGGGATTTCCAGCCAAAATACCATGTGAAATGTACCTTTTGCAACTGGTTTTCTGCATGGTTTTGTTTTGGTTTTTTCCATTTGATTTGATTGCAGAAAATCTTACTGTCTGTGAAATTTGGGCTTAGCAGGGCTGGATTTCAGAAAGCACCGAGATTCAGCTAAGCCCATGCTAAGCAAAATGTGATTAATGTATTCATGGCGATACTTCAATTCTGCTCGAAACTGAAGCCTATTACTTCGTGAGATGTGGTATCGAGCCCAGATGTGCTAAAATTATAATTGCTTACACCTGTTTCGCTTCACAACACATTATTTTACTTTCGTTTGTTGTACATGTATATCAACGTAAGAAGATATGCTTTGATGAAGAAAGCACTCAATGGTAAAACCATGGAGGAAGGAAATGTACATGGTAAAACCATGAAATGCCACAAGGCCATGGCCTCTGCAGGGATGGAATCACGTTGGGAGAAAAAAGAAAACGTATTACGATTTTTGAAGTGCGATGGTCATGATCTCTAATAGGCCTTATTTTTGAGGGCGCCCTTGGGGGTAGATTGGGGGTCAAACCATAGAAATAGTGTGGTAAACCAGATTCTAATAAAGCAGATAATTTACAACTTTTTAGTTTTTTTTTAATGACAGTTTTTACAGTGTAATCAGTGTAAGATATTTGCTTGAAAAAGTTGTATTGTGATATTTTGATGTTTTTAAATATGTTTGTACTGTCAAAAATTTGCTGTTTGTTTTTTTTTTGTGATTTTTGTCAATGCATTTTTATATATTACGTGCTTAAAATTGCGATTTTGGAGCTCTTCAAATGTGTCGACTTTGTCAGTAGTTCAGACCGTGGGCTCCAATTCCTTATCGTTACAATCGTAATTCTTGCCATCCGAGAGGTCGACGGATTTTACCATGGAGGACCTGGCCGAGTCGATTATTAAATCCTATCATCAAGTTCAATTTGTCCTCCTCATTATCATCCGCTGTAACACCCTCTTTTCCTTTCCCAACTTCAAGGAAGTTCTCCTTCAAGGAAGTTCTCTAATGGTTTGGCTGATATGAAATTTAAAATCAGCAAGTTTCGGACCGACATTATGTTATGTGTTTTAATCATAGTTATCAATCATGTTTTAGACTAACGTTAAAGAGACACATTGCCTTCAAGTCTCAATAAATGTTGCTGTTTGGAATAGCTACTTATCATTTTGAGAGTTGTTTCATGCAATAGAACACATACAGTGTGATGTAATCAGTGAGTGGCGATCAAAAAGAACATAAATTTGCCTATGGTGGAAATACAACCAGCGGAATCTACATAGAAAGATACGTCAAAATTTGTTTCTACAAAATTGCGGACCGTGTTCTGTCACGAAATTAAACAAAAACCACACAATTCAAGGGATATTTTTGTGTATTATTTTATTCTTCTTTTCAAACATCTATCCAACCATATCCACTCATAACAAACACTTTTTATAGCCCAAAAAGCGCCCAAATCCGAAGTCAATGTGTCTCTTCAATCATTATTGCCAATCATGTTCTAGACTATTATGGTTAACCTTTTGCCACTCGGGGTTGACGGGCTATGTCAGAGTATTAAACATTCCAAACAGTACTAATCCTCCGGAGGAATTTCGTGTCAAATACTTTCAGCGGCAAAAAAAAATAGCATTTGAAGACCGGAAATCACAATTGCTTATTTCGATTGTTGTAATCAAAATAAGCATGATCACAAAAGCCCCTGGAAAGACATTAAAGAGGGGTTCGAAGGTCGAATTCTGTTTTGTGATGCACTCATTTTCCACTACAGATAAAGTCCTTACGAAAGTGAGGGGAAATTGCATGTCTCTAAACCTCACGTTAAAACGGTGTAAAATGACATTGTATGTGATATCCTTCCAGTGAGAATATTGTGTCATCATTCTAAAACATCCAATGACGTCACATTTCAAATATATGGGACTGTTCACATTTGTACATGACATGTTTTAGTTCATTCCTTAATTTTGCTGCTGTTTAAGCGAAAAGGTATTGAGTTTGACCGTTTTACTGAGACGCAAAAATTCATCTTTGGAATGTACAGACACATTTGTTGTTGATTGAATGACATTATGTTTCAAATTTCGCTCTGAAAGAGTATAAATACAATGGCACTTTACACCATTTTAACATGCGGTTAGATTCTTGTATTTTTCCACTTCCGTAAGGACTCTATCTATTGGGGACCACCTAATTTAATGACATTTTCACAGGTCGATTTGATGGTGGGGGGGGAGGAATAATATAAAGTTTGGGGATTGAAGTGAATTTACTCTTCCAAAAGCCACTGATGTACATTGTGTGTCACGAAAAACAAAATGACAAAGCTGATTGAAGAATACAATGTTACTCATTTATTGTAGCTCTTGTCTGTTTTTTTTTTTTTGGTTTTTTGTTTGTATGTGGCGTTATTTTGCCGTGATAACTTGTAAACCAAAAGCATTTAAACATAATTTAAAAAAAAACAACGCCAAATTTACGTTTTTGTTTAGGCCTATATATGTTTGCGTTTTGTCTTTCAGTAGAGTAACCAGTACACAAACTTATGCCTCGTGTGTACTCTGTGTTAGAATAGTTATTGTATACCTTGCTTAGGCCTACAAAGTCTTGTAGCACCCCACAGACACAAGACTATTCTATGTATTCAAAAGAAATGCAGTTTATTTTGTACATTATTAGCGTTATGTAATGGCACGAACAAAATATTTCAGAAAGTCCGGTATTAGAATCCCGTTAAGCTAGTCTTAAACATCTATTGTTCTACTTTTAGTTCAGGGCAGTATTCAGGGTACACCCCATTAAATACAGCAATACATGCTACATGCTAAAATATTGAGAAATACTCAACAAGTATTTAGAAGTTACACAGCCTTTTGAAACATACACACAAATGTGCAGTGACACCTTAACTTAGTTTTCATTTCTATTTGATGGGGGTTGTTCACGAACCCTAGAACTGAACCTGTCAGAAATAAAAGCACCCTACAAAAGGGTAATGATCATCAAATGTGTCATTAATCAAAATGGCTTAAGGCTCGGCGCGTTGATCCACCGTCAGTATTGAATTTAGTGGGGCGTATACCCTTTATACTAATGCCTTCAGGGGACAGAGGGCGCCCTGCAAGTCTTTTTTGAATTTGCAATCGAATAAGTTCATGACATTAATCTCCATTTTCAATTGGTTGACGATCAAACTCTGTGGGTTCATCTAAACATAGCGCCCTCTGTTATTGAAAAAAAATGCAATGAGAATGCAAAAACAAAGGTCTTGGAACCTAGACTTTAGGTCCAACACTGATTTATTGCATTATAGAAATATTAATCATGTCTTCTTTTTTTTGCAGTAGGAGATAAGTTGTTAGCGAGGTTATCCCTCAAAAAAGTCATTAAGTGCCTCGTTTGAATAATTTCGGTTTTTTTTCTCCCACAGTTCCGCTTTTAGCAGAGTCGCATCTAAAGAGTACTGAAGTCGAGGTAAGAGTAAATGAACTCCCCATACAAATAAATGAACAAACAAAACAGACAAAACAACAACATATGAATAAACAAAGATTTCATAGTGTGCACTACAGACGTATCTGCAAACTTTAAAATGTAGGCTCCCATTGTCGAGCACGTAGGCTCCCATTGTCGAGCACGTAGGCTCCCATTGTTGCGCACGTAGGCTCCCATTGTCGAGCACGCAGACTCCCATTGTCGAGCACGTAGGCTCCCATTGTCGAGCACGTAGGCTCCCGTTGTCAAGAACATATCCTCCCATTGTCGAGCACGTAGGCTCTCATTGTCGAGCCACGGGCACCCATTGTCGAGCACGTAGGCTCTCATTGTCGAGCACACAAGCTCCCGTTGTCGATCGAGCATGTAGGCTCCCATTGTCGAGCACGTAGACCCCCATTGGCGAGCATATAGGCTCCAATGTTGCAGCAGCAGGCGTGTATAGGCCTACCCGTTTGCTAAACTGGCGTTGACGTGAGACTTTGGTACCAGTTTATTTTATAATTAGTTAAAGAAAATATTTAACGCGAATGCGCAAGATGATGGCATTGATAATAATTATACAAAGAGGTGTTTTTAAGAAATCGTGATTAATAATGGTGATTTTTGGTCTTTCACATGCCATAAATATTTTTCGACTTAAACAGTATTTCAGACGGAAATATTTCCTGGAGGATCGGTACTGCTATGATTATGAACTATCAATGAGCTTTCAGATTAAAGTGTGTAATATTTTTGTTTGTTAAAAATACCAAGCATGTACTTTCGTCTGAAATGCTATCCTTTTGTCAATGTCTGCTGCCACCTAGCGTTCCAAAGTCTCACATTGAAATATTAGCCCGAAATTACGTGTCTATTGGATTGTTTCCACTTGTATATGACTACAGAACTAGATGAAATGTTCATATGATGGTTGGATGTGGCGTTTGTATTGGAAGAGGATGGGAAGTAATTTACTCGACTACCAAAATATCTAGGATGTACTGTGAGCAAGGCTTGAGGCGTAAACGCACAATGAAACCACACACTGTTCGGTCTTATATTAGCCTTGTTTGTTCATGAGCTTGATTGACCATTTTCACAGCGGTTATGACATTCTCAAATGGGATGGTTACCGGTTCAATGTTTTGAAGATCTACATGACACTGATATGTCTGTTTGATGAATGAGTCATCCAAAATGGCCAATAGGGTTTTTTTTTTGCGGGCTAAGTCTCTTTCAGATATTACTGTCAATTTTATTACGCCGCCCTCAGTGGAATGGCGGGAGTTGATTCTGAAGCTAGTCTATTTTTAGAATCCTAACACATCAAGATATAGCAATGGTGTTATCGGAGTTGAATGCGAATTCGTTGACGCAGATTGTATGCAACAGACTTCCTATTTAGGCTTATTGCAGATGATTTATTACTCTCGTCTGTGGCTCTCAATAGTGCCAGCTTTCTAGACATAAAACGAAGAAGATAAGATTTCGAGAACTGGAAAGGCCATGAGGCCAACAGCATATACAAACAGGCTGGGCTATAACCAGAAGTCGATCTTGGAGATCTGTAAGGGGAAAGTGAACAGAGATCGAAACTGAGGAAATTACATATCGAGTTGTTTTGGTCACTAATGTGATCAGGTGGGCATGGGACTACAACACTTTATGTGGTTTGGTGGAAATGTTGGGCAGAAGAACGGTAATGCGTGATATTGGTTTTCGTGAAGAGATTGCCTGTGAGCTTGAGTGGTGTTCTATTTACTAGAAAGCAGATATAAAATGGCACGTCCGTTAAAGCTCCAGCTCAACATTGGTAAGAAGAAAAACATAAACGTTCATAGATTTACAAAGACAATGATCGTAGAAAACTTCACTTGAAATATTTCTGACTGAAGTGTTATTGTTTTAAATAATAATTAATGAAATAAGATCCAGAATTAGTTTTCGTCTCAGTGAGACGAAAACTCTGCTTATAGGAACGCGTACAAAAATGCTGAATGCAATTTTGACCGTTTTCTCGCAACTGAAACAACGAAACGAGCTGACATTTTCACAGGTTGTTTTAATTACATATATCTTGATTTGTGCAAAGAATGGAAGCATTTACAGGAAGTTTTTCAATGTGGAGCTGGGGGCTTTAAAGTGTAATTTTGGTAAATCATTAACATTTTAATTCAGTGAGTTTCGGCGAAAGCCATAATCCTCATCGGCTAAAGCCATAATCCTCAAAATTGTTTGGACCAACGTTTTGCGTGCCCGGTCGGTTTCAAAATGGAAGCCAAATCTTGAAATGTTTATCTGCAGGATGACCAAAGGTATTACCTTTTCAAATGAGATATCGAACGAAAAAATCAATCAACAAATAATAACAGTGAGAGTAATTGGTTAAAAAAGAATTTGTGTGTGGAGCACAATAAATAAACCCAATTTAAGCCGGGTGCCTTGCGACACAGAGACAAAATGCAGGCGAAATGACGCTGTAGTATATAGCTGTCTTCTGGGTACCATCAGCTGGCATGGCCGTCGTACATATTTTCACGTATGGAAATTGGCCAGGATCGTGTCAAAAACGACATTTTTATAGCCATCTACAAGGTCAAAACGCGATTTATGAATTTTATTCGTCTTTTTTTTTCATGCTATTTAAAGATACGTTCTCTGGAATCAGTTCACTTTCGATCACAAATCACAGGAGTACGGATCACACATCTTCAAACGAAAAAAAATGCCTAATAAAAAAGAACAAGATCCATCCACGCGTTCTCACCACCGAGTTATCCAAAGGGCCTTATACGACGAATACATCGCGCAATTACGTCGCTGCGTGCAAGCGCTGAGTGAGATTTTAATTTTACCCTCTCCATCACTTTAAACACTATCCGAATCTGTATGATATCCATGAATAAACCTCAACCCTTTTTCTTTTTCTTGTCTTTTTCATATAAACCATTTTTCTTTTTCTTGTTTTTTTTATATAAACGGGATCATCCAGTTAGATGAAATTTCCAAGGTTTAATTGTATGGTTTGTTAATGTCGAGAACTAAAGGATTGGAATGAAATCCTCTTCCCCCGAAAACAATGATTTAATAATACTATTCTAAACATGTGTGAGATGAAACGCATCTCGTATGACATAAATGACATAAATGACACAGTATAATGTTTTATCAGACTGTTATAGAAAGATTGTAATCATCCCTGATCTCTTTCTTTCTTCAGAAACTGTGCAAAAACCGGTCATGTTTGTGGGAGCGAGAGCAGGAATTACGCAAAACCCAACTGAGGAACGCCTGTTCAGCATTTCGGAGCGAGGCAAACACCTACACCCCACCGTTAATCTACCAGTTCAGTACCCTCAACCAACGCAAAGCGCTCTCCAGACTAATGGTCATTCAATCTCATCGATTGATCTACTGCTCCATTCCGAAGGTGGGCTGTACGAGCTGGAAACGTTTCTTCCTGAGACTGGTAAACATTTCAGACTCCATGGAGGCCGTAGGACAAAGTCAATCTCACATCATGGCTTCACATTATTTCCGCAACCTTGCGTCGTATCCTCTCCAGGAAGCACGGCAGCTCCTCGCAACCTACACCAAGTTTGTCTTCGTGAGGAACCCGTTTGAGAGGCTTCTATCAGCATACCAGGATAAGTTTCAGAATGACTATCCCGCCAGCCATGCCTTCAGAAATGCGTGGAGTGAAAACATCATTCGATTCAGCACCTCATCACCAACTCAACTCAACAACCTTCTGAAGACGCAGCGCAGAAAAGACGGCTCTCTTAACGTCACCTTCTCGCAGTTCGCCAGATTCGTGTCGGCCGGCGACGGAACACGAGCGCAGAAACACGTCAACTCCCACTGGATGAGCATGTACGGACTGTGTCACCCATGCCTCATAGACTATGACTGGATTGGTCACTACGACTCTTTGCTGACAGACGCTGATTTTATACTAACAGCCGCCGGGGTGGACCCCACGGTAAGATTCCCAAACTTCACGACCAACCCAACAGGAAGTTCGGACCCCAGTACTCTTTTCCGTTTTTACTCAACTCTAACGAAATATGAAATCGAAGCTTTATACAAACACTTTTCCCTTGATTTTGGTCTCTTCGGTTTTGAGATACCGACCGTCATCAGATATCTACTCGACAGGAAACATGTACGCTTATGATGTTCCTCGTATGGGATTATTTCATCTTTATTTATTGCATAACAAAACTGTTTACGAAAGAATAGACTTTCTAATCAAATGAAATCTAAATATATACATATTTGTTAAGCTTTAAAATATTTGTCAAATCAGAACACCCTTTTTTCTTTTTTTTTAGGAAAACAGTGTATATAGTATTTGACATGTTTTTGTTGTATTTTATAAGAAGGAAGAAAATGTGTATTTTCTTTTTGCCTTGTAAGGGAAGAGTCATAAGATTCATACACACAGTTTTAAAATAGTATGACAACATTGGTTTCGGGGCAATTGGTACCAATACTAAGTTATTTACCAAAATACAGAAATAATAATTTCTTAAACCGATGATCATCAAAACTATACCTTTATGTGATTACTTCTGGATTCAACAATACCTCACCTATTCGAAAGTTTCTTATTTGGCTTTATTTGCAACTCTCTAGTTCAAATAAATAATGTGCATTGTGATCTTTTCTTTAAAGATTGTGACAATCATTTTGATTATTACGAACGTGAATAATATATAGCAAAATAAAATATTGGTATTATTTATCGTGCATTAAACTTCCTTGTTTTTTTTAGACCAATCGATTTAAATTGACCTTTTTACGGCGCAGGGACTGCATGCACATTTTCAATAGTCAGCAAAAGCTACGATGGCGAGGATTGCTACCATTTTGTAACAATGGCAAAACTGCTGCAGTCTGGTGCGCTTTCATATAGACGTTAACAAAAACTGTGCTCGACACATTGAACCAAACTATTGGTGGGCGCCAATTTGTAAGAATAGCCAAACTACTGCAGTAACTGTTGTGCGTTCTAATAAACGTTAACAAAAAATGCTTTATACAGATCGAACTAAACCATTCATGGCAGCCATTTTGTAAAATTACTGCAAAACATACAGTGGTTATGAATTCGAATATAGATGTTAACAAAAATCTGTGCTCTACACATTGAACCAAACCTTTGATTGCAGCCATTTTGTTAGAATGGCAAAGCTGCTGCAGTAACTGGTGTGCTTTCTAATAGACGTTAACAAAAACTGCGCTCTACGGAACTAAACCATTGATGGCAGCCATTTTGTAAAACTACTGCAAAAGTACTGTGGTTATGCTTTCTAATCTAGATGTTAACAAAAAACTGTGCACTACACATTCAACCAAACCATTGATGGTAGCCATTTTGTAATAATAGCAAAAAATACTCCAGTAAGTGGTATAATGCTTTCTTGTCAACAAAGACTGAGCTCGACACTCTGAACTACTGATGGCAGCCATTTTGTAATAATGGTAAAGCTGCTGCAGTAACTCGTATGCTTTCTATATAGATGTTAAAGGTACACACCGGCTTACTGTTTACCTAATTTAGTGATGTGGAATGACAGACAATAATTTTTAAATGGTTGTTCTTGAAAAAAAATCATCAAAATATCACGTAATTAACGAAAAATGTGAAAAAAAACAAAACACGGTCAAAGGTCAGCTTATACGCTTTTCCAGCCGTTGCAACTGTCAAGTTTACGTGCCAATGTTGCGCAATGTTGTAAGTAGACTGGTGCTATGTTTATGTATGAATTATTACAATGACGAGGCATGAGGATCCAGACTTCATATCCATCCAGCACAAATTCACGTGAAAAAACCCCCAGATATAAACAGTGTATTCTGTGTACGACGAAATGGACGAACTTACTTGCAATGGAGAACGTTTCTTCATTATATCGCAAGTAGGCCCTATGTTGTAAAAAAATACTTGGACGAATGCCAGTTAGGTCCAGGACTAATCTGTGTTGTCAGGTCGTGTTCAAATGTAGAAAGGGAGAGAATAAGCTTGGCATAATGTGGACATCACAGACATGATTGACCATAAATATTGTCAAAATGTGAGTCTTCATGAATTCAAATATACGCAAGCATGTTCACAATACAGTTCTATGACACAAACCTGTCCATCAAAATTTTATGGCAAAGACCACATCCTTCATATTCTCATCGTGACCAGCCTGCTGCAGTCTAAAAACTAATGGTAGTGTCCCTAATCTTGGACCATCTTTTCACATTGGCTTGGCCAATAACAGTCATGTGCCAAGCGAGCCTCCTGCTTTCGCTGCAAACGGATTGCCAATCCTGGCAGCTTTAGCGAAGGCATTCTCCCGTTTTTTGGGCGATGACTTCACTGGCCGGCCGCGGCCACCGCCACCGGTTTTTTGTTGTGGCGATTGGGGGGGGGGGGGGAGGGGAAATTATGCAGCTATCATAGAAGAAGATAGATCAGCTGTATGGGATAAACATTCCCCATCGTCGTCGCTCGTGCGGGGTAGCGCAGGCAACACGTTACAATAGGGGATAATAGCTAGGGGTACAGACTAAAACCCTCGTTAAAAAAACATAATTGTTGGTCTGGCTCCCTACCCCTCCGACAAGCTCCCACGCTTACGGCTAGACCGACCGGTCGAGCTGGGGAGTTCATGCCCCGGAGTTTGTCCCTCTGGCCCCACGAGACACGGCACTGGCTGTACGGGATATGCCCCAAGGTTACGTTCCGCTAGCTCCCACGCTGGTGCGCCGTAAGACACGCTTCGGTTGCACGGACACCTCTGAATGTGAATATTACGTTCGATTTTTCATCATTATTTACAAATTGTATCAATAATCTGAATACATAAGTCTTTTTTGTCAAACATTTATGAATAATTGTAAAAAAAAAAAAAAAAAAAGATTTAAATTTGGTTTAGTAATTTACTTTTATACGGCTGGAAGTACAACTAACTCCGAAGATCACGTGATTTATCCGAACCACTTTTTTAGTTCGGATAAATCGTTTTTTGAAAAATGCTCGAAAACGGCAAAATTTGATGGTTTCTTTTAGGAACCGTTCTTCTTCATTCCTGAAAGACCTTTGAAGTCATATGTTAGCCTATTTTGTAGCCCAAATAGCCCAACGAAGCCGGTGTGTACCTTTAACGGAACCCGTGGCCTACACACTGAACTAAACTATCGATGGCAGTCATTTTATATAATGGCAAAACTGCTACACAGTATGCTTTCTTATTCTAGACCAAAAAGTGTGCTTTACACGTTGGAACAAACTATAAAAAGGCTGGTATCGCCCTTATCCCGTACCGGCAAGATTGACACAAGTACAAAACACTCATTTACAATGAATCCGCTTGAGGGCAATTTGGTGGTTACCAAAATTACACTGAACATAGTGTATTGACCCCTTACACCAACGTCACACACGGCTACTGCCTGCTACGCTGGCCGTTTTGGGAGTCGGAAATTGCACGTAAAAATTTACGAAAACGTGTAAGTGCCGCGTCGCCGTAAATGCCTACTTCACTGTATAACACACGGGTGCATCGACTCTCAAAATGCCGCAACCAAGATTATTGCGATGATGACGTCGGGTGAAATTGAGTCAATAAATGCCTTGTTTCTAAATGACTATAAATTGACATGTTGTTTGCCACTAAATAATAAGAAGGTACCCGACTATTTTCTCCTGCAGCCTAGGTGAGGCGGCATTGTATTAAATTGGTACAAAGCAAAATGACTGCACCAGATGACCTATTACCAATATTTACAAGACTATTAATAGTATGAAGAAATCACACATCAAATGTCAAATAATGTTTACTGATCCTTTTTGTTTATTAACAGAAAACCACAACAAACTTTTTTTTTTTTTTTTTTTTTTGAAAAAGTATCATACAATAAAAGTACATGTATGTATACTTCAACTGTGAAAAGTACTGTCCAATACCATTAAAAAATATTTCATATAACCGTTTACAAATATTTCAAAAAACATGCAAGTATACGTATTAGAAGTACTGTATAAAAGAACCGAGATAGTCTTCGGATTTTGCGTTACGAAAAACGTAGGAAGAACCCATGTTAGTGCTCTCGAGTTCAAACTTGGAATGATTGGGATGTGCTACGTATTGCAGTCAACATTAACAATGCCATAATGGGAAACTAGTAAACTTGCGGGTACAACCATAAATCTCTTTTGGGAGGAGTGGTGGCTCTGAAACGAGCCGGTGTGGTCTCTTAACAATGCGACTTTGGAAAAAACAGATCGCAAGTCTCTGTGTTCGGGGATAGCACCAGTAATGGAGGCTTTTGGACAGTCCTTTTTCACAGTTCTCACCGGTAGTACGCATACTCAGAACTATGGGCACGACTGAGCATGTGTGCGCGTGCTCAGAACTGTCAAAAAGGACCGTTGTGTCTGCTGCCACCAGCGCCTTAAAAGTCTCCCATTGTATGACAGGAACTAATTATTAGTGTTATACTTACACCGTGGATTATCTTTAACATTAAGTTACGTGAAGTGCTTTGGCGCACGTTGCTGCTGGCCTGGAAACAATGTGGGACATTCAGTTAGGGAGATAGCAGCTCAACGGAGCACCCGTGATAGTTTCGCGAACGGGGCACCAGTGATAGTTTCGTGAAACAGACGCGCATATTAAATACAAACACGTCACTGAAAAACACGTGACGCATACACAATGTCTATGTAACCTACTCTCTGTATAATTTATTTGTTATCGTGTAGTTAACGGGCAAGACATCCCTTAAAACCATTCAATTTTCCATTATTAGTTGTGTTTTACCGTAAACCGATATGTGTGAAGCAGTTCTTATAAAGCGCTTTATCACACCCGATGGGCGTCTCAAAGCGCTCAGTATGTTTTCCTGCAAGGTATGCGGAGTTACATTTCGAAGTTTTGAAGACCTGCTCCTTTACATAGCACCATGTAGCGGTTTACAAGATGCTGCAGTAGTGCAATCTGCAGCCGATCAAATCAGGAAAACCCCGGCTCTTCGTGATCAGTGCACTGGGTTCTTTTGAAGTGCATTACACAACACACGGGACCTACGGTTTTACGTCCCATCCGAAGGACCAACAATAATGGTTAACTGTCTTGCTTAAGGACCCACACTCTGCTGATCAGAAACACCAGAGCTTGAGTTAGATGTTCTTATCGGCTCGGCCAAGACACGACATTGCTTGAATATCATTGGAAATGGTTTTGAGCTGATTTTTTTTAAAGAGGGGCTCCAAGGTCTAATTCAGTTTTGTGATGCACTTATTTTCCAAAGAGTCCTTATGGAATTGGAACAAAAAATACAAGTCTCTATAAAACCCTCACGTTAAAAGGGTGTAAAATACCATAGTATGTGATACCCTATCCAGTGGAATAGACCGATCCATTAAGCCCCGCTCCCATAGGGCCGTGTCACATGGGGCAAATTTTACAGGCAACCTGGAGGCAACCAAATGCAGTGCGTGCAAAAGGAACACTTCGGTAGTACAACATACATGTTTCTACTGGTATCCTACTGTCCCCAAGACAGTTGTGTGGAAGTTGACACGTGGATGTTTTTCTTCACGGAGATTGCCTGGAACTGGTTGCCTGTAAATTGCCCCGTGTGACACGGCCCATACGTGTTGACCAATCACTGCCTTGGGTACGCCACCAAAAGTCCGAAAGATAAAAATCCTACTGGAAAATGTGAACATGATGAGTGCGCGTACTTGTCGTGCAGTGTGGCATTGAAGAGATGCACATTGTGCTGCCCACGTGTACAGTGGTGATTTGGCCAATAATTTGATTGGTCAATATGTTTAAGGGCGGGGCTTAATGGATCGGTCTATTTTGTCAACACCTAAAAACATCCAATGACGTCACATTTCAAATACATGGGTCTGTACATTTTTGTACATGACATTTTTATTCATTCCTAATTTTGATGATATTCAATCAAAAAGGCATTGAATTGACCTTTTGACTGACGCAAAAAATTTCTCTTTTGAATGTACAGACCCATTTAATTTTGATATCAAATAATGTCATGTTTCAAATTGGCACTGAAAGAGTATAAAATAAAATGACATTTTACACCAGTTTTACGTGTGGTTAGAGAGTTGTAACTTTTTTTTCACTTTCATACAAGGACTATATATATTGGAAAATGAGTGTATCACAAAACTGACCATCGACGTTAGAGCCCCTCTTTAAAATGGTTTTATTCAGTGTCAAGATCCGTCAGTAACGACGTCCAGCATTGGTTTTAACGAATGCGGGACGGAGAAACCAAAAAGTTCCATGTCAACGACGTAACGGGAGAGTAGGGCTTGAATATCGTTGGGCGGTAGGTCAGAGAAATAGCTTGCTATGTGGGACTCATCCGAACTGTTGGTTGGGTTAGTCGATTGTGGGTAGGATACTTTACCATTCAGTCCTGCAGCCTGCAATGTAAAATTAGCATCCTCATGCAGTGAGGAGAACTTCCCGATGATGTCATAATTGATCATGCACGGTTGGCACATTTTATACATGTCGTTCCAATGTTCTGTCGGTCCTTCGTTGCTAAATGAGTTTTGGGAATCGCCGATGTACCGGACAAACTGAGCGAAGGTCACGTTCAGGGTTCCATCAGGTCGCACGGGGACGTGCTTCGAGGAGCCGTAAGTTGCAATCTTCGGCCCGAAGTTCCGCCTGAAGATGGTGCTGGCGGCGTAGTCCTCCTGGAACTTGTCCCGGTAACCCGAGAGGATCCTCTCCAGCGGGTGCCGCACGAAGATGAATTTAGTGTAATTTTCTAATCTCTCCCTTGCTTCTGCTAGTGAGTACGAAGAGAGGGGTTTGATGAACTTTGATGATAGGGTATGCGTCTCTGACTGACCGATCAGTTTGGTATCATTATATACCCCTTTCAGAACGAGCAGAATGCGCTTCCAATTGGTGCACCCTACCTTCGGGACATAACAGTAAATTAACTTGTGCGAGTCTAGTACCAGCACGTGGTTTAACCTTTTTAGGAATTTGGTGTTTAGATTATGTTTGAGGCGCCGGCCAATAGTTGTGTTCTTGTATGTGCTGCATGTTGTGGAGACTCGTTCTTTTCTGGCTACTTGCTCACGAAGCCATTTGCACGATGCGTCACACGGAACCTGGTGGGGGAAAAATAAAGGGACAAATAAGGGGATCAGATAGGCGTACATTTTGTTCCACAGCCTTCACCTCTGTGAAACCCTAATTGAGAATGCCACCTTTTATCACTACCCACCCTTCTTCGCAAGTCTTATCTCAGAACAGAGACTTGAGTAACGATCAAATAATATGTTTTCCTTTTTGAATTCTTCATCTCCATCTAAAACTTGACATGTTCGTAAGAATTTTCTCTGGACAGGCTCCTCCTTGGCCAACGGGCTACAATGGGCTATTCACCCACTGCCCTTGGTCAGCATTAATCCACAAAGTCTGGTTCCCAGTGATCAAACCCAGTGATCAAACCCAGTCACAGGTCAGTCTGGTATATTGGTTCCGGATCAGAGTAAGGTCCGGGTCTTTCGACCCCAAATCTTGATCTGACTGACCGATTGGAAATCGGGTCTGTTAAAACGGATCCCAGTTGTCTAGACATTTTGATCGGGAGTTTGGGGGGGGGAGGCATAATTTAGGGTCCTTACTACTGTACCAATTAATAACAATATATAAGTTGATGTATCTGAACTTACTTGTATGCATTACGGAGCTGATGGTCTGGGTTAACATGTTACCTTCGTGAGCATGCAAAGCCTATCATCACCAGCACACAAACTGAATACTGAAAATTCCGATTGCGCGCGTTTTTCCTTTTACTTTAAGCATGATTAAGTTGTAAAGTTCAGAGACTGATTTAAAAGTATTATTTTATAATTTTTGCATTTTGGATTTTATACAGTACTCAATATTCATAAGTTACTTTTCTTCGATCTCATGTTGGGGGCTGGAGTGGGGCTGGAGGGGGCTATCATTTTGAGCAGGGCTCAATTCCTGATTTGACTGCATATCGGCATAAACTAGGCCTATATCTTTCGTGTGGATTCCCGTATCAGAAAATAATCGTATCGCGTACAATACGGTATTGCTGTCATTATTGAAGTTAAAGGGAAATTGGCCTTTGCTGAATTCCCAATATATTTTTAAGCATGTTACCCATAATCTATTGGGTTGCTCACAACGTATTTCCTTGTTATCATTATGCTTTGACCCCGCTGTGCAAGAATTGTGGTTGAATGTACCTTCATACTGATGCTCTGTACAATCACCTATATAGGCCTACATGTAGATCTAATACGTGCACTGTAGCCCCGCCCCCTTCCACCCCAAATCTAAAAGCAAAGTATTGGGTTTGTGGGTGTTGACAAGAAATAACACTCCATGACATGCTGTTTATGTTACTTTTGGCTGATCTGTTGTTTTTTCCACTAAAATAAACCTCATTAGAAAAATCAGTGATGCATTGCGTCACATCATGCATCACTTCGCCATTGCTCGATCCCTCAGTGGTTATGGATGAATTGGTGTGAAAATGAGAACGTGTAAAGGAGTTTCCATAACATGAGTGCCCCATACAGTAACTGCGCATCTCCCGTATACACGAACATAAAGGGAAATACATGTGTTTTTTTACCCATGCAACTAAACCACACCGAGGCTAAAAGACATAATATATAGTCTGCCTCGTTTTGATACTATCCTTAGTGTGTAGATCATCATTGAGTTAGTTTTGTGTTTAGACAAGATGGATAACAACAAATTGTTACAACGTAGTCGATGTTTAATGGGAGTTAACACTAACACCAGTACCTCATTTGCGAATAGACGACCGGCAGCCATTCGAAACGCTCGGCCCTCATTTATCAACCCCTCACTCATTGGACCTGAGCAGAAAATGAAATATAAATATGCATTTCAATCAGTTGCAAATTAATATTAACATACGGAATACACCTTGACCGTGACTTAAATGGATTGATCTCATTTTACAATAATTATTGCAATATTATAATTTGTTTTCTGAAGAATTACTTTATTCCACATTAACCGTTGAAGATAGTTTGTTTGACAAACCCTTTCATTGGTGTATATACATGTACATGTACACAGACTAATGCAAGGTCTGAGTTCACAACATTCTGTAATTTTACGGTGCTCAGGCAGAATAGGTGCCAAACAATGGGATTTTTTGAACACTAGGTGGCAGCAGACTTGTAAGTTTTGTACGTAGTTCGGAGCATGCGCACATTCCCGAGAACGATGGGTTTATCTGGCTAGTCTGCTGCCAAACATATTGCCCTTTTCGAATCCACGGCTTCGGCTCCGGATTCGGCTCAGGCTAGCTTGGCACCGCGGTTGTTTTGACAATTGCGCGTGCTTTGCGGACGCGCTCAGGGCTTCAGACGAGAGGACGGAGCCTGAAGCCGAATCCAAAGCCGAAGCCGTGGATTCGAAAAGAGCCATAGTTACCAAAACATCTCCTATTACCGTAAAATGTATCGTAAATTGCGTTAAAGAACATCTACAATACATAAACGGGATTCGGTATGTTGTAATGCTTCCCTCATTTAAAAAGCGGTTATTACAACGTAATAAATTACTGTGGATGCCTGTATACGGTGCGTTCAAAACCCATAAAATTTACGGTAATTTCTGATACCGTAATATCTTCTTTTTTTTATTAGTTTGTGTGAGGAATAAATCCTGGGCATTTTATTTATACTGCACATATTTTTTGAGAAACAGCGTAAATGTATAATCAACAAAAGATGGTTCATTTTTTCCCACAAGCTACATGTACGATATCCATTAGATCGGAATCCAACACAATTGTCCCAAGTTGAAATCGTTATACAACGACCAGCACCACTTTCACACCTATTTCCTTTTTCATTTTGGCTTTGAATCATCCATTAATTAATACACCATCTGAGACCCGTAAGTGATGCCGTAAGTGATGCAGTATGATCAATTTGAGTATATCATGATACGTGATGAACTGAACCGGTGAAGGGAATGAAGTGCGATAATAATTGTAACGCCGCCATTTTGCACGCTATCACCACAGTGTCCCGTTCACTGAAAGAGAGCTGGGCCGTTCACTAACTCGAATTGACGGTATAAAGGTGATGGATAATTCCCCGACCTGAACACGTTTCCATTAGCCTTCTTCATTAGATAGACGCTCCTTTTTTCTTTTTCTTTTGATAGTTTGGCTAAACCTGTTTGAATACATGTTTGTGTACTATACATGTACATTGTACATCCAAACCAAACAGATTTAATTGAGCAATGCTGTATACCGAAACAAACAAATAAACATCGACCAGTAATAATATATTATATTATTACTGGTCGATGTTTATTAATAATCTTTCAGTCATGAAAGTATAGACCATGTGACCTGTGACATCACAAGTTTACAGAGCCACAGAGCCTGGACTTCCTGCAGGCACGATTTGTACACAGCTCAATGGAAGAACTCATTAAATCTTATATTTTATGCGGATTATCATGCATTGTCTGATTTTTATCAACTTTTGATATGACGTTGACCCAACTGAAACCTTGTTCAGTTCTTACTTTCATAACTCTTAAATTTAATTTTACATTTTGTGTTATAATTTAAAATTGTAACACAACATATAAAATTTCCCATCTGACAAATGCAGCATCTTGCCTGTCAGAAAGGCCCTGGAATGTACAAGGTCACTCTTTTTGTAAAAATAAGTTACTGGTCTGTATTTTATATTTGGAGGGCAATCATTTTAGTTGTCCCGAAAAAGAATAACCCCAGCATATTAACACTGAAGTAAAGGACGAGGAAGTGAAATGGTTTTTAGTTGGTGGTTCAGTGTAAAGAACCCGCAGTAGACCGATTGCGCGACCTGCTTCACGTGATCTATATGTGGTGATACATGGGTTGATGTGACCCCTTTAAACGCCTACGGCTCGAACACGTGTAGCCCCCAAAATAATTAAATAAATAAATAAAATAAAATAAAATTTGTTTATCAAGTTTCTTTCTGTTTCACCCTGAATACTGGTATTTTGAAAGAATAATGGCATGTTAACAGCCATGTTCTCAAACATAAAAACGAACTCGTGTACACGTTTATCGGGTGACAAGTCTGTAGATGTTGATAAACAAAATCTACT
The DNA here is from genome assembly GCA_911728455.2 of Marthasterias glacialis. Classification (NCBI taxonomy): domain Eukaryota; kingdom Metazoa; phylum Echinodermata; class Asteroidea; order Forcipulatida; family Asteriidae; genus Marthasterias; species Marthasterias glacialis. The sequence continues at coordinate 5,718,155 of OU452223.1, forward strand.
AAGACTTCCTTGTGTAGTGTAAATATCTGAGTCAAAAGTAGCCATGAGAATGGTTTTTCGTAAAAACCGTCCACACTTTTCAGCATGTCACGTCACGCATTGCGGGAAGACTGAACGTCTATAAGAACATAGTCCTACAAACCCTATTGGAATTAGCTGGTGCGTTCTGTGGTTGTGATATGGCCCTGAGCAAGAGGTCAAATGTCACCAATTGTTATTTCAAGGGTCATAATTCACTTCAGCACGAATCTTCAGGGTTTGCCCATAGTAATTAAGTGTTTTCTTGACGAGCTTAGATTGACATTTCACCCAGTCCGCCAGCTTTTTCCGTCAGTAAAATAGAGTCCTTTTCTATATGGGTCATTCCATTAAGGCAGAACACTATAAAGGGACACCGTTACATCGTTACCACCTATGAAGCTTTTTCACCACTTCACTAGGCTACTTAGTCAGTCTTGCTTTACATAGTATAAACAACACCAAACAGGAATCATAAAAAGGTTTTACTTTGATTACGGTGGTGTCAAATAAAATGTGATACAGTGCTAGCACTGATGTAACGGGGACACCATAAGTGTGATGTTTGGTGTCCCCGTTACATCGTGACATATATCCTTAATTTTCTCAGTCCTGTGCATGTTAATAGCCATGAAGGAAGTAATTTTTTTATTGATTTGGCATCAAGTTTCTGTTAAACATTATAAATTTGTTTTTGACTTTCCTGATATTGACAAATATGTGTTACAAGTATGGTGTCCCTGTTACATCGTCACCTTGGATTTTTAAGGATACTAGCAAAAAATATCAGGTAAGATGGTGTGGGAAGGATTTGAAACTTTCTGAAATACGTTTAACACCCAAATAAAAGGTTATGATTGATAAACAAAAATTAGAATCAACATTTTTTTCTAACAAAAATTATAATATTGAAAAGCGTCACAAATTGTGTCCCCACTTTCATGGAATGACCCATATACATTTACGCTTTGCAACACTGGACTGGCCAGACGACCATTAGAAGAGAATTTTGACTATAATAGTCCTTGGCCTGCGGACCTCTGCCGTTAGCACTAGCAGGGAGACCGCTGATCTTATGTTGCTTGCCGTATATCATTTCGCTCGGTGCTGATGCGAACAGATAGATGGTAGGCTACCAGCCAAGACATGCCAAAACACATGATTTATATTTTTTGTGACTGATCCCATCGCGGCACACCAAGGATTGGAGGGGACCGCAAAGAAGCCTCGACACGTTTGTTTATGGGGCTTATGTTTATGTTGGCAAAAATGGGGTTGGGTCGACCCAGTTAAAAACATTCGTCTCATTCTCGTCCCCCCCCCCCCCACTAAAGAACATTTTAATTAAAATCTCATTTGCCTTATTTGTTTTCTTTCTCGCTTTGCTAATTATCACAAAGTGCGAGTTCCCTGAGGGCCCCGGCTCTACTGACCGGATGTCTGCTTTGTATTTCTAATGTGACCCAAAGAGCAAATTAACGGGAGTCATTCGGGTGAAATTATTTAGCTTTGGAGTGTGACATCGGTAATTGCCCGCCGAATTCACTTTAACACCTGTAAGGTATATTCAACCTCTGTCCTTGCTCTATGATTTATCTTACCATATATTATAGCAAAATGAGCTAACCAACCCTCATGAACTCTTTAGGTACTCTCTGGAAACCAGACGATATTAGACACCGGAAATATTTAAACTAAAAATGTAGTACACGTTGCTTTCTCAACAGCATGGGACATGGTACTTGATAATTTGCAGGTTTTTTATGATTTGAAAGGAGGTTGTACCACTGAGTGTCGTCTTTGATTTCTCTTGACAGTAGGATTTCATGCAAACCAGTTATGGAAGACAACCTGCGAAAACGTCATTTTAAACGGTGCCCACGTTTTATGGCAAGACCGCGAACCTTACAATATTGACGTTTGGGGCATGTTGTGTACAAGAGTAATGATTAATAGATGGAATTTGGGTGAGCCGGCTTGGTGCCCAGACGTTTGGTTGGATGTGGGTTTTTCCCTTGATGATCATATTAATTGTGTGTACCATGAAAGTTATAGATTGCATTCAGATTTAAGTCCGACAGTTATCACGTATCAGTCCCATGTATTTTTGTAACCAGCGCCGTAACTAGGGGTGGTTTTGGGGTTTTTTTTTGGGGGGGGACACAAGAGGGACACCATTTTTCCTATGGTGGGGTGGGCATTTTTGTCGAATTAAAACTGTAGTTTCCGTTTGTACTTCCTAAACAAGCCCCTTTGATGCGCTCTTGTAACGTGTTGAAGTAAAACAAAATACATTCTGCGTGTAAATAATATTTAAAAAAAAACTTGTTTTTAAAAACATTGAAATTATTACATAAAAGCTCATAAAATGTAACATTTTATTCCGGTAATTTTTACTCTCAACAGTCCAGATTTCACATGGGGGCACCGGGGGGCACAGACATCAGTTGGGAGGGGGAAGTGCCCCCACCCCGTGCCCCCCCCCCCCCCCCCGATAGTTATGCCATTGTTTGTAACCAAATATTATACGGAAGATTTATTGGCGTAGCGCCCAAGAATAATAAACACGTTGCAGCTTCGTTCTATGACCTTCAGGTTTGACTACTTACGGAAAAATCATTGCTGTCTGAGGTCACAGGTCATGGTTCTAAGAAGCTTGTATGGTTTTATCACGAGCACGCAGTCCCCCCCCCCCCTCCCATACGACATCTCGTCTATAGTCACCATCTGGCCTCCGCTCATGCACTCTCAAAGGAGCTCAGTACGTGTCTTCCATGTTAGATTTCCCTTAAGTCGTAAACAATATTATATACGTATATTGTTTATTTAGATTTTGTTCTGCAGTTTCCAATTCATATAAACAATAGTTTTGCTTTTGTTTGACTGACTGCATTTTAAAACACATTGGTATATTATCTTTAATTTCATTCTGAACCCGACGGTTTTATTTGAACAACCTTGCAGTGTAGTTTAAATCTTTTTTATGACTAAATCGTGAGCACACATGTTATTAACAACTAGGCCAAAAAATGAGCAGAATACCAGTCACAAATGGGACATGCGACATGGTACAATTTGGCTGGTAACCTTATTCTGGTAAGCATAATTTTGTTGTGCTTAGTTACTATCAGTACTTCAGCAGCTTCATGACATTGGGCCCTTGGTGTCTGTACAAACACTGCATTTCTGTTTTATTATTTTTTTCATGTTTTTTTTGTTTTTATAAGTTATTAGTACGATTTGATTTATAGGTGTATCCGTATATAACTATAGAAAACTATATACGTTTGTTTTATTTGCAAAAAAATTTAATGGCCTCACGTTTCGACCCTAGCAAAATCTTTCTTCTTGTTGGACAAGTACTTAAAACAGATACAGAATTTACTGCTTTTCATAATGCGAACAATTCTTACGCAGGTCTAATTATCTCGATTCTCTACACCATTGAATTGGATTGAATTCAAATTGTATATCAATCAAAACGTCATCGAAGCCAGAGACCGAATTAAGACACTATATACATCCCCTTTTATATTTATTACAAATTGACTGGGCTATCCGCACCACCAAGTCAGACCGCACCTGTGGTAGATTGGAAAGGTTTGAACAGCTGATAAGAACTCGATCCCATAATGGGTATTAGTTTTTGATGACAAGGCAATCTGCTGCATGTGACTTTTTTTATATCAGAGTGTACACTATACCAATGTGACGAGCTTAACACATCACAGGCACACTGAAATATTAATGAGTAGCCGACCAATCGGCGACTTTGTACGGTTCGCTGGACCGAGACGGCCCCGTAGTATTTCTCCTCCTTTGGTGTACTTGATGGAGACTAATTAGCTGTCCAAACCATGGAAGAAATATTTATTAAATAAGACGATAATTTCAATGAGCAACCTCTACACTATGCATTATGTATGCATGACCGACTGGACTATATCCGCATCATTAATTAAATTTCATGAATTAGATTGTTCTTCAAAATGAGATGTGTATTTATTACATGCAACATCAATGTATTGGGGGAAATAATTATAGGATTTGTCAGGCCATGTATGTCAATGACAGATAGACTCATTTTGTTATAGATCACAACAACTCACTTTAACTTTGTAGATTTAATTGTTTTGAAAATGATATATGTTTTTATTACATGATTGCAACATCAATATAAACAATTGAGGGGAGTCAAACCACACCCAGACATTGTATTGTGGTGAACCTAATTGAACGGTTTCCTCTTAGGTTTTCCCGGCCAATTTAAAAAAAAAAATTACAGTTTAAAACCCGGCTCATTCAGTTTCAATGAATGTTCCGTTGCATCAGCATTCAACAGTCAAAAGGAGAAATTCAGTTGCAACAATTTAGCCTTTATTGGTCAAGTAAGATTTGTCAAATTCATTAGTTCCCAAAGACCATTCAATTTCGCAGAAACCAGCAGAAAGAGGCTGGTCAACCATTCAATTTCATCAGTTATAAATATGTATAAGTTCAACTAAAGAATGGTAAAAATATAGTCTTGAATGTGTATAAATGAAATAGAATTACTGAGAACGAAATCAAGCGCACAAACACGATACAACTAAAAAGAATCTCTATAGAATGAATATGCATGAGTTTGGAAGTTTTTTAATAAATAATACTAATAAAAAAATATTGAGCATATATATGGCGCTCTACCAAGCACACAGCGCCTATAACAAAAAACAACAAATAAACAAAAAAAACGAAATAACAAAACACTTATAAACAACACGTGACTAAGGAGCACGATGCACCTATTAGTGGAGTACGGTAACTTTCGCAAGAGAGAAACTCAATTAATTTTTTTGTGAAATTGACCGGGAAAACCTGTATACAGGCCCGATACTCACAGAGGCAACGGAGGCAATTGCCTCCATTGACCCTGGTCATTGCCTTGGTGCCCTTGAAATGTTCCAATAGAAATTAACAATTTCCTCATAAAGGTGCCCTTTATCAAGAAGAAAACGCCTTGGTGCCTTTGCCCTTTCAAGAACGGAGCAATCAGGCCTGCTATATTATTCAAACGCACGTAAATAAATTCGAGATGTACATCTGAGCATGGCCTGACCATAGATAAAGGATTTGAGTTTTTGTAAGACCGACAAAATGTTGAACTGATACCCACTATCTACAAGTTATTCAGGAAATGTGCAAAGGGCTTTCCCACAAGGCTTCCACGGCTTTCCATTGACCTTGTATATTTGTGTCATGGCAGCTTTGCTCACAACACAAAGACAATGTCCCCCTATATAACACTTTCAAGATTGAACTATACCAGCTAGTGAAACCCATGATAACATTACATATTCGTCTTGAAAGTTTACACATAAGTAGTAATGAATTCCAATTAAAAATGGCAGTCTTCAACCTACGTTTGAAGATAGTTTGTAAAAAACTTTGGTATGACTTTTTCTTAATACTATCTAACGTGTATGAATTATTGAACGAAGATTCGTGAAGTGACATTTTCCTCACACAAAGATTTATTAAAATCCGCGTAAGTTGGTAATAATGACACGTCATGCAGGCGCACTTTTTTCTGAATACTGTTGTTTGTAAAGACCAATAAACATTTTTCTTGATCACGAGCCCACACAAAAGGGGGTTAGGCCTATCTAGCAAATTTATATTATCAAGTGCAATGGCATAGGCTTGCTGTTTAGTTGAACGTTGTAGTCCAATGAAGGTTTGAAATTTTGTCAAAAATGCCGGGGTCTTCTGTGATGCAATGGCTCCGTGATGAGAAGCAAACGCTTCTTTCCGGCCTGTGAGATTTTCAAAAGGTGTGTGAATTAAAGTCTGTTTACTAAATTGAACCACTGTCATAGTGTTTACTGTAAGTTCCACGTCATTACTAGATCGAAATCATCAAACCCACAATTACAGGTACAACGAAAACCTCCTTAAAAAAGGGGGGGGGGAGATTGTTCAATTTAGATGACTTTGTATTATTACATCTGTCGTGAACGTATTTGTAAACAATTCACGTTTTTTTTCTCCACAATGGCAGAAGGATGCACCTCAATGTTTTCTCTGAAATATTCAATCACGATTCAATTTATTTGTCACTCCGAAGAAAATACTGTTTCTAATTGTAATAGGTTTCTCACAAATCGCAGAACGGAGATATTTCTCAAGAGTAATTGGATGTTTATCCTCAGTTTGTTTCATAATAACAACCCTCTCCCTGGGCCCACTTGCCATCAGCTGAGGCCACCTATATCCTCAATCATCCAATATCTTCCACTCTTACGTCACTTCACGCCAACTTGCCAATCAATCAATCAATCAATCAATCAAAACATTGTATTTATTAGGCCGGTATCCATTAAAAGGCGCTTTGACCAAAAAAATGACCATGTAAACATGTGACATCACCTGTTTACAAACTTACAGCCACAGAGCCTGGACTTTATACGCAGCTCAATTGAAGAAAAATAATAAATAATAATAATCAATACATCTTATATTTTATGGAGATTGCACTGTGTGATTTTAATAAACCTTTGATATGAAGAAAGGGGGCACAGTCTCAAAATGTGTTCAATTGTTGCGAGTTATGTGGAAATCATGACAACAAAAATGTGAAATGTCCCATATGGCCAGTCTAGTATCTCGCCTGCCAGGCCCGGAAGCGGCCCGCGTCCCGGAATGTACAAAAGCTCACTCTTTTTGTAAACAAAGGTTACACAGGCTTACGGCCCGGTGAAAGGTCATCGTCCGCAATCCTCCAATTTCATGAAGAGGACTGGCCCCAAAAATCGTTGTCACCAATCAATATTAGTATACCCTCTAATAACCACGGCAGGCCGGACACCATCGGTGGGTATGAATACTTGATTTAGTTTTCCGGTAAAATGGTACTACAGATGTGTTAGTATTTTGACACCACTGTACTGAGGGTCAATGTTAAAACCTCATAATACTTCCAAAAGATCGAAGGAACATGTTTAAACGCATTGAATGATAGTCAGTGGCTGATGGAAGATCAGAGTGTACTTTATATTCTACCAGTTGAAACATGTCAGTAGACTTATCTAAATCAATTCAATTTAAAAAAAAAAAAAAACACTTTATCAATCCTTGACAGGCAATTACGAAAGAGTGGATTGGTACACAATAATGACCGACATGTGGCAGAGAGAGCCCCCACCCCACCCCACCCCACCCGGAGTAAGGAAACCTCCGCACACTCTTCCCCTATTGCACTGAACTGCCCTGGAAATCCTTCTGAGGGGTACATTACGCCACGCACGAGCACCAACAAATCTTTAACTTCAAAATGACAGCGATTTAAACAGACAAAACTATTTATTATTCTATGGGTTAGTTGCACATCATAGATGAGGTATTACTAACCTTTCAACAACGAAGTACAGCAATTATAGAAATTAAAATTGACAAGCTTCCTCTTCAAATCTTATCACATTTACTTGAAATAAAACGAACATTTCGATGATGTGATATCTTAAAATATTTCTCCTGAAGACGAGCAGAGTGTACTGTTCGAAACATCGAGACCACACCCGCTCTTTTCAGAGCCACCACTCCTCCCAAAAGAGATTTATACATGGTTGTACCGGCAAGTTGACTAGTTTACTTTAGTCTATTATAAAACAATCTTTGTAATTTCCATAAAAACCAAACAAAGATTATAGGTATGGTTTTTTTCAGTAATGCATGTTTCTTATGCATGGGTTTGCTTTTCTTATACAGTAGTAAGGATGGTTAGAGCATGGTTAGGATATCTCATAACATGGAAGTTTACTTACCAAATACATGGAATACAAATCCAGCCAAAAGGGAACTAGCAAACATTAGCAGAACTAAAGACGATCTGCGATGTTTTAGACGGCACTTCAGAAAGGGAAGGGATCGTGCGTGAAGTTCTGGTTGCAATGCCATCTTTGCACGAAGTGTGGTCAAGGAGGTGATGCGTGGTCATGCAGCAGGCACCTAGAGCTTTGTGAAATCCACTGCAGCCCGCTATATACTAGCCACCGTCTAAGATCCTGGACGACGTGTAGCTCCCGGCCGCGGAGTGTGGTTAACTCGATGGAGGTATAAACCAATGTAAACCTCTACACGTCACCCATGCTGATCAGCATTTCACCGTGCTATCGTTACCAACCGCCGGTCCGGATGCCGGAGGGCCAATAATTGTTATACAATGTACTAGTGTATTTGCTTTATTTTTTCACGGCGGCTTAACTCTCAGCTGATGAAATAAAACTATAATAGAACGGCTATCGTTAGCTTAAAGACTATAGTTGCAATCTGCGTGTGGATCGTCACCCTGAATTTATGTACACGCGGGGAATACTAGCATGTTTCGAACTGCATGTTCATTTTTGTCGATCTCTTTCCCTGAGGATCGAGTTCAGGGAAAGTCAAGACCGTCACGGTGCAGCAGCAACTGACTGACGACGTTTCCTATGGGGAGGAAGACATAGGCCTATATGCCTTCATAAATAGTAATCAATATACAGTGTATAACATGCTGGAGCTACAGTGTGTCTTTGATCGCTTTACTGTACCGTGATCTATTATGACATGTAGGATACATCATGTATTATGTACATGTACATTGATACATGTACAAGTATAGTAAACCTGTCTGTCAATTACATAGAAATAATCAAAGTGAGAGACAAAGCATAATGAGGGGGTAATGTGGGAAACGTGGAGGGGTGCCTTCCTTCTCCTTGGGAGGTTGGGGTTAGTACGTTTGTTGCTATGGGTTTAGTACATTGGTTGCTAGTGTTGCGCTTGCGCGACTTTCTAGTAAAAAATAAGACATGTGACGCGCTCTTAACCAATCACAAGGCAGAATGCGTGGCACTTTTCGAGGATGGGTTGACCATCAGAGGTCAGTTACCGCACCATGTGTTTTAGCTTTGGCCACTTGAGAAGTTAATCTCCAGCATTTCTTCAGGTTGTATACACTTAGTTAATCCCCTGTCCTGCTCTAGGCGGATTTAACATCAGCCAGTGTGACGCGTGTAAAGAGAAGGCTTGTATTTATATGTTTATGTTACAGTTGATTGCCTTTCCACTGTTTATCTTTCTCCCTTAAGCTCTTCTAAAAGTTTGTGTAGGAATTTTTTGTTCTTTCAAAACAGTTTTCTACCTTTTTTTCCTTTACTTTAATTTTGCTTTTATATTTGTTTCAACAACTTTTTTCTTTGATTAATGTTTTGTCCTTTAGTTTAAAAATATGCTAATTTTGACCCATTTTTAGCCGCTCCTTTGGTTAGTTTCTTTGCAATCCGGTGTAATAAACAATTAAAGCCCCTTGGCGGTGTGGTTAGTCATCCTTTATAATTGATTTCAGATAGCAGCCCAGCTGGCAGTGCAAGGAGCATCACCTTTCTGCTGCGCTCTCCCATCATAATACATATATCACTATATTATTCTTGAAGTTTTGCCTGTTTTTGAAGGAGTTTACTGCTGTTGATTCGGTCTTAAAGCTGTTTTGATTTTAATCCATCACTTGCTTTGGCACTGTGTTTTACCGAATTTTTCTTTGTTCAGTTTAGGTTTTAAAAAGAAATTAAGATTGGGTTCATCGTGTCCTTGCTCTATGGTTCATCAGTCCATATCGGTCTAAAGGTGTTTTGCCACTGATTCACCAATGAAGGTGTTTTTTGATTAAGTGTTTGAGGAAAACTACAATAGACCGTATTTTTGACAGCAAGATGGCGCACTTCCATTTTGAAAGTGCAAAAATATTTAAAAATTGTAAAAATCAAAATTTTCCGAGCAAGAATCCTACGCTGATTACATTGTAAACTGTCAATAAAAAAAACTCAAAAGTTGTTAAGTCTATTAACTGCTTTAAAAAGTCTAATTGCACCTGGTACACCACACTATTTCTATGGTTTGGCTCCCAGAATACCCCAAAGGGCGCCCTCTTGCAGTAAAAAAAATGTCCATTCGAGTCACTGTACCACCTTCTTGCACTTCCTAGAGTCCTGACCCTATTAGTCCTAACTTAGGACTAGTCATATGTTAGGATGTCCTAAGTAAGGACTAGTTTTGTGAAATCCACCCCCCGGAAAGCGTTTTTCATTCATCATAAAAGTTAAACATCTCTTATCAGAAACATGATCTTATCTCCTGACTATTATCTCAACTTCTGCATATACTCATGTTCGTCCTCTTCGTTCTGCTGGTCAATCCTTACTGACTCAAACTACTGGCTCTACTAAATTCTATGGTCAAAGAGTCTTCACCTTCAAGCACCTTCATTGTGGAATGACTTACCTCTTCACATTCGTCAAGCTGACTCTGTTCTGATTTTCAAATGACTTTTAAAAACTCACTTGTTTGAATCTACGTTTTTGTAACTTAACTTTATGTACTTATTTGTTTTATGTTCTGTGTTACTGTGCATAGAGGCTCCTGCATTCTGCGCTATATAAATGTATCGTATTATTATTATTATCCACTGATCAAGGACGAAGTACCCGCTCCAATTGTAACATTCCCATTCTCTTGAACTGTTTCGTTGTCATAATTAGCACTGAGGTTCTACACCAGATAGATAGGCCATTTAGTTATTTTATTTCCCAGATAGATATATAGGCCATTTTTCCCCCAGATAGATAGGCCATTTATTTATTTTATTTCCCAGATAGATAGGCCATTAAAATTTATTTTATTTCCCAGATAGATAGGCCATTTATTTAGTTTATTTCATTATTACTTGTGTTGTATTATTGTCAAGACCCTGCACCGGGTTTTCTTATTACTATTCTTTATTTTATCATTTTATGGCACAAACGCGCCTAATCCGAAGGCAGCGTGTCCCTTTTACATCATGGCTACGGGCCAGAGCCATCTCGTTGTAGCTTATATCACATGTGACATTTGGTTTTTTAGGCATGGCCCCACTTTGACCTTTCGGAACAGCTGTGATTTTGTCCTAAAGACATAATCTTAATGTCTAGTGTTTATTTCTTAATATGAAAATAAAACACGACAAACTTGCTAGAGTCTCTCGATCAGTGTGTAATATACGGCCGTGTGTATACACACATTATTTGCTGGATCGTATAGACCGATTGCGCGACCCGCGTCACGTGACCACTTCTGGGTATAATGTAAATACACACGACATCCTCCATAGGAAAGGGTGGTACGGTACGCGATGATTAATGCATTTAGTTTATTCGATCGAGGCTTTTCTTGCTCGAAATCTGTGAAAGATGTTCCAGAGTTTGTACCAGAGACCTTCAAGTGGCTGAATAAAGCCAGTAAGGACAATTCAAGGCAAGTCTCGAAAATTGTAAAAGTACCGTATAAATGTGTACGATGTGTACAGCGCACGACTGAACGTTAGGCCAGACGACCGCGATCACCAAACATTTTTCAACCCAATAGGAGGTCACGTGACCGCATGTCAACATTGTCGCGCAATCGGTTTATTGTCTTAGGCCTATTCAATTTTTTTTCAAGAGCTAGAGACTTTTAAAATGGATTGTATTTAGGACGTTGTGAAAAGAAGATGCAATTCCAACCGGACAGGTTAATAACTTTAGCCATTTAGCAACTAAGATTTGACTTTTTGTGTCTGGTAGGCTAAACTGCCTTGCCGTACAATAGGTCCACTGCTTTAAATCCTCACTTATATAATGGTTTCACCATGAGTGTCCTACATGTCCGTACTTTTCAACAGAATTAATTCGATGTGACTTGTGTTAGTAGTCGGTATGTATGTATGGACTCACATGTAACCTGTGACATCGAATGTTTACAAAAAAGAATCAAAGATTCTGGACTTCCAGCAGGCACAATTTGTACACAGCCCGAAAGAAGACTACACATAAAATTATTGTTTTGTTTGATGAGCTGGGGCGTGCGAGCGCCACCAATTAGAGGCGAAACTTACAAAGTACACTTTTTGGTTAGGTTTCTAAAATTGCTAGGTTCGTTGCATGCTACACTGAGTTAGAGTTCATCAAAATAGGATGATGGGTGAGTAAAATCGTAAAGCCCCCCTTTCAAGGAAATTTTTAATGACATAAAGAAAGGTTGACTCAATTCGGAAAGGTTTCTATATCCGACTGCCACTTTCTAAGGGATTTGTTTGATTTTTTAATTGATGTTGGCTTTAATTTCCCTTTTTTAAATATTCCTCTCCAGGTATTAGTAGCTAAAACGCTAATTATTGAACTTTTAAAAAGGAAAAACCTAGCGGACATTTCAGCGTGCGGCCGGAACTTTCGCACACTCATGCCCAAAGGTCTGGGGCCTTTTTGATGTATGTGAATCTGTATTCATAATTGCTTGATGCAGGCAGGGAGCACAACAAATGTAGTGACATACTAAAGAAGTGATACTTGTGAGCAATTTTACCAAGATTTGTAGGCTGATCACAGGCAACAAAAAAGGGAACATACAAAAAGAGACATTATTTAATCAGAAAGTTTGAAAATCTTAATGAATCACTTCTTTTCTAGATGGCAAAGATGATCCAGATGAAAAAGATGATCATTAAAAAATCCCCTCCCCCCGAAAATAAAAATAAAACACTAATTAAAAAGGATAAAACAATTTAACATTTACTCCATTTACTGATTTCATATCCACACGGATTTTTTTTTATTATGACTCAAAATAACTTTATTTGAAGAACTATTATGTTACTGACAATATCTAAAGAGGGATTGTACAACTTTACAACTTAAAAAGGTCTATTTAAATCCTTTATTTCATTATTTATAATTAAGCATTATTTAAAATTAAGCATTATCTATAAATAGCCATTTTATAAATAATGCATTATTATAAATAATGCTTATTTATAATTAACCATTTTTTACATTACAACCATTATTTATAAACCATAATTATTTACTATAGTGTTCCATAATGATTATTTTGATGTTTTCTGTTGCATTTATATTTATAAAAATACAACGGAAAAAATTAAAATGCAACAGAATAATACCCACTAACCATTATTTGTAAATAACCATTTTATAACGTAACTCTAACTCTGACCCTAATCCTAACAATTATTTTATTTTGATATCATGTTATTGTTTTATCCCTTGACATTAATAAATGAAATGATATAAGTAAAAAAAAAAAAAAACTAACCCTGGCCTAACCCTAACCCTAGCCTAACCCTAACCCTAAAACCCTAACCCTAACCCTAATAACCCTAACCCTAACCCTAAAACCCTTAACCCTAACCCTAACCCTAATAACCCTAACCCTAACCCTAAAACCCTTAACCCTAACCCTAACCCTAATAACCCTAACCCTAACCCTAAAACCCTTAACACTAACCCTATCCCTAACCATTTTTATATTTATATAATGTTACTGCTTTATCCCTTGAATTAAATAAATAAAGTGAAAATAGTAAAAATATAAAATAAAAACTAAAAAAACTAACCCTAACCCTAACCCTAATAACCCTCACCCTAACCCTAACCCTAACCCTAACCCTATCCCTAACAATTTTTATATTTATATAATGTTACTGCTTTATCCCTTGAATTAAATAAATGAAGTGAAAATAGTAAAAATATAAAATAAAAACTAACCCTAACCCTAAAGCCCTAATCCTAACCCTAATAACCCTAACCCTAATAACCCTAACCCTAACCCTAACCCTAAAACCCTAACCCTAACCCTATCCCTAACAATTTTTATATTTATATAATGTTACTGCTTTATCCCTTGAATTAAATAAATGAAGTGAAAATAGTAAAAATATAAAATAAAAACTAACCCTAACCCTAAAGCCCTAATCCTAACCCTAATAACCCTAACCCTAATAACCCTAACCCTAACCCTAACCCTAAAACCCTAACCCTAACCCTATCCCTAACAATTTTTATATTTATATAATGTTACTGCTTTATCCCTTGAATTAAATAAATGAAGTGAAAATAGTAAAAATATAAAATAAAAACTAACCCTAACCCTAAAGCCCTAATCCTAACCCTAATAACCCTAACCCTAATAACCCTAACCCTAACCCTAACCCTAAAGCCCTAATCCTAACCCTAATAACCCTAACCCTAATAACCCTAACCCTAACCCTAACCCTAACCCTAACCCTAACCCTAACCCTAACCCCATCCCTAACAATTTTTATATTTATATAATGTTACTGCTTTATCCCTTGAATTAAATAAATGAAGTGAAAATAGTAAAAATATAAAATAAAAACTAACCCTAACCCTAAAGCCCTAATCCTAACCCTAATAACCCTAACCCTAAAATCCTTACCCTAACCCTAATAACCATAACCCTAAAACCCTAACCTTAACCCTAAAAATGAAGGCCAATCGTGTCAAAGCGCGCAACCTAGCCGTCTTGACCATTGGTTGCACGCAAAACGCAATAAGAAGTCGCAAAACGAGGAGTGCGCTGCACAATATTATAATTAACTCTGGGCCGTGGAGGAGGGCCACCAGTAAGAAATCACGAATTATGAGCCGTGGGAAGTGGGTCACTGGCAGAACGAAAAGGAGGGTAAGACTAAAGAGCGGGCGCCGGGGGAGGGCGGTCGTATATTTTTTTTAACTCTTGTTGATAATTACCGCGGCAGCTAGCTGCTGTCATTGAAACGAAGATTGTTTACACAGGATGATTTTGGGGTCCTTGCTCTGCGACCATGAAAACGTTTCCAACCCTTTAGAATTGTTCAAACTTCCTGTTCCTAGCTGGATACATTCTTCAACCCTTCTAGATAGGTAAGGATCAAAGTTTACTAAAATTCCATGGATATAAATTGACAGCCGGATACGGCATTTTAGCCCATCTCGAATCTAATCTACTCCACGCTCTCCTGGGGATACATGTTCATAGGGTCAAGGAGCGGAGGTAGTCCAGCGTACTACAAGCGTATTTGGCACTATTTATGGGGCTAAGGCCAATCCACTTTGTACGGTATCCTTGACCCTAGTGCATTATCGTAATCAATCAATTTAAATGCTTTTTGGAGAGTAAATTATTGTACACAATTTTTGTACACAAATTTTTGTACACGACTTTGAAAAGAAGTAAATTCTCATAATTAGTGATAATGATCTTTTCAATGTTATTATGTATATAAAGGGATCGAGCACCAGCAGAACATTTGGGTTTGATAACTTGCGACAGCGCTTGGCCTTCTGGGTAAAACAGTCGGATCCCCCATTATATTACAACAGTTGATCACATCATTAGTGCAAAGTTGTTAAAGGAACCCGATAAAGTGTGGTTATCAAAACCAAATGTTGTGACTGGTTCATGATCCCTTAATACAATAAAGATTTTATTATCCCCAATTATGAGAGCTTGTGTATGACTTTTCAAAGAACAAGTGAAATTACTATAAATTGTGTACAAAAATTAACTCTCAAAAAGGATTAATTTTTATCACACAAATTTTTTAATTTTTTTCGAAAATTCCAACAGTAAGGTCATCTGCAAGTACAAAATTATTAGCATTCCATGGGCACAAAGATTGGTATGCAATGGTGCTGGGACCGCCATGGATAGCCTGAAGCGGATTGGCCCTACAGTATTTATGGGGCTAGTGTAAAGCGACATTTTTCAGAGAACCATGGACTCACCAAGCCTCAAGATGGCCCATGTCATCTATAGAAAACTTTGTATTTCCCTTCATTCTATTCAAGCCAACTCCACATGTCTTAAAAGTTTTTATTACTGCTGTTATTTGCAGTATTCAACCCCCTACCCAAATCTGGATATCAAAGTTGTTCTGTTACTTGCCACTTCAGGGTTACTGCTGGACAGGGAAAAATCCCGCTGGGAAAGTTCTGCAATGGTGGTTGGCTGGGCCCAACAGCCGAACAGCCGAGTTCGAAAAGATTCAAACCTTGATCGGGGCTGCACCTCTTGTCAATCTCAGCCAAGGAGAGGTAAGTTCATTGAGACTATCAGGACAGTTGGTGGCAACAGACAAAGCTATTTAGTAGAGCGCTAACTTAGTGCTTTTTCCAAACCTAGGTTTAGCCTCTGGCTCCAGCTCCAGGCTCCGTTTGATGTTGGAAACACCGTCCAAAATGTACACTGCTCCGAAATTTCTGACGGAGCCCAAGTAAAGGTTTTGAAAATGCCCTTGCTTTGTATGTTGAAGCTATGAGGTCGACAATATCAATCATTGACCAAGCTGCCAGAAAGTTTCTTAACAGATGAAAGAATTGCATGGGGCTAAAGAAGATTGTTCTGGTTGTGTATTAAGCACTGTATACTTGGTGCTTTCAGAGTTCTGTGGAAAAAATCTGCAGGCTACTAGGGCGGGATTGGAACCTATAAACCCGCATTCAAACCATAGACAACCATGCACGGTGACCAGAGGCCAGTTCAAATTGGGATTTGAACTGCCCTCTGTAATTTGTTGCAGGTACTTTTCTTTAAGTTTATACAAATAATTGAATAGTTACAGGGCATTGAGGTATTAGGTAACTACAGAGAGACTATTCATCTGAGTAGGGAGAAACTGTGGATAAGGCGCCTTCACACCATTCAACCCCATGGTCTGAACATCCAAGAAGGAAATGATTCATTACTTTTTGTCTTCCCTTCTCCTTTTTCCACAGCTGTCCCTCTTTTTAAATCTATCTAGTTTACTAATTAATTAGCCTCTTCCCTCCACAACCCCCCCACCCACCCACCTTGTCCCCCTCTCCATTGCTTATCCCTTGCATTTATATTCTTACTGCTTTCTGCCTTTCTCTTTTCACTTCTTTCTACTTGACTGCTTTTGTTACTCCAGTATACTTGTATGTGTGTGTTGTGGTGTCATTTAGCCTTTGAGAAAGACTCTGCCAGGGTCAAAACGCGAGGCTATTAACATTCAAATAATTAGGCCCTAAATAGTAATGAAACTGTCATTCTCATTCACAGTTATTATCAGGTTGTCTTATATTTAAGTTAAACTTTGTTTTCTTTAATTGTTATAGGATCCCACCAGGTATGCCCAAATTGTCTTCACCCTCTTCGAAAAAGACTTTGTTCTGACACCAAATGACTACGTATTGCAGGTAATTGTTAAAAAGAATGACCCCAAATCAATCCAAGTCAAACTTTGATGTTGTTTTTGTTGAATTCGGTACTACAAAGCCAAATCTGTTTGTAAGCGTGCCATATTTCAACTGTTAAGCACGCTCACTTCACACTGGATTCAACGATAGCCAGAAACCTGTATGAAATCAGTAGTTTTTGTTGGAGGATTGATGTAAAGGCAAGATAAAGGCCTGGAATTTCATCCTTGACCATTTCAAAGGGCACTTCCACTTGAAAATCTGAAAGTCTGTGGAAAACTTTTGATGGGGCAACAAGGCCAAGCTTGATTAGGGCCTTCCTGTAATTCCAGGTCTGGAGATAAGAGATAATTTATTTGTTCAGCCAATGTTTAAACAGTTAAAAAACATAATTTTGGGACTTGACTTTCACGTTTTGCAAAATTTCAAAGTCCTCTCAGAGTTATCAGTTACTGTTGTAAATATCGTTAAACTCTAGTATAGCCTTGGTGCTAATGGGTGAGTCAGGATTTGTGCAAAATGGTTGGACACTGACAAAGGTCAGGTACAGTTTAAGCAGGCTCAAGACTGCCTCGTGGCTGGCTCATTTGCGCTGACCGGCCAACTAACTGTTTGAGTAGCCATGGCGGCTCTGAGAAGAACTGGTTTGTATTTTGCAAAGTACTAAACTCAGGGGTCATGCAAAATGGTCAAAGCTTTGACCAGTACACTAGGGTCGTCTTCTGGAGTTGAACTGATGTAAATCTTCTTCTTGTCAAACGTTTTAGGAAACCGAGATGGGAGAGACAATTTGCCTGAGTGGAGTCATTGAAATGGACGTCCCTAAACCCCTTGGCCCATTTTGGATCCTCGGCGACATCTTCATTGGTAAATACTACACTAAGTTTGATCGAGTGAACAACCGTGTAGGTTCCGCTGATGCTGTCAAGGGTGTAGAAATAGAATTAAGGCTAGTAATTAAAAGAGTATTATTTTGGTAGTAAGGAAATGTACTGATGAATTAAAGTGATTTTTTTTATTTTATTTTTTTACTACTTTTAATTGGACAAAACTTGCCTACCCAGTGTTGTACAAAGGCTTTACTTGCGTCAACAAAATCATTGGTTGAAGATGCCAGTGATGTGTGAATAATGGTCACTGGGTGGAATGAATGGAATAACGGGGGGCTTATAATGGTCACTTGGATTCATCAGTAGATATCCACAGAAATGAGCAGTAGTTTCAATCCTGTAGATTCAATTGTTCCTTTTATATAGATATTATTTGAATTTTACATATTTTACAATTTTCTAAAAGTAAAAAAACCCAGCGGCCCCAGCCTTACCTCCCACTTGCCAAACAAAATATTTAAAAAAAAATTTAAAATGAAATTAACATAAATACATCAATCTAAAATAAATAAATAAATAATAATAACAAAATAATGTCAAGGTTGCTTATTTCAATTGCCACATTTAAAATATGTCTATATTATGGACATGCACAAAATCAGGTTTCACCTGGCCAAACAAAAAAACTTGTGTTTCCAGTTGCCCCACCCATCTTAGAAACAAATTTGGTGCCAAACACAAAGCCCAAATATTGTGTACCTTACTTTGGTTGCTATTTCAGTCTTAAACAATTCAACCAGTGCCTACACAGTGCCGATTGGCAATATTAACATGTACTGTATTAAACCTGAAATTGTTATAATTAACTGTTATAAATGCCAAGGGGGCAAAAAATATATAATTTATCGTCAGTAAACCCTTATATTTTTGGCTAAACAAATTTAGAGTAAAAGAAAAGAAATAAATAAATAAATTGTCTCCCTATTATACCCTACTCTTTTGGTGTAATAGGAAACATGATTTTCCTTTTGTTTTGCCCCAACTGTGAAAAACTAATCTGTAGATGTTGCCCACCTCTACAAACCAAAATTTGTTTGAAGTGTGATAGGAAACATGACTATCTTTTCGGCTGGCCCAACTGTGACCACCAACTTTGATGCATTTTCGTAGGTTTGTTGTGTGGTGTGTTTATTGCAAACAAGGATGGAATTAACTTACTCTTCCCAAAACCACTGACGTACTTTTCTTTTAAAGATAAACACTATCATAAAATCACTTTTTTTGTCTTTCAATTAAAGATAGAATATGGGATTGGTAAAGCTGGTAGTGCAGTGTTCTTACTTTGTGTGATTCAATAAAATACATGCAAAAACGAACATTTGAAAATATGGGCCCAATTCGAATCGGGATAATAGTAAAACTGTGCACACTTTTCAGCATGTAAACACTTTGATCTTAATTTTGATTGTTACAACCGAAATTAAAAACAGGATCTTCAAACATGTCAAATTTTCTCACCTTGGACAGTATTTCAGACAGAAAAATTATCTCTATTGAAGATTGCTACTGGTATGAACTTCACAATCAGTAAGCTTTCAGACCGATACTAAAAAAAATAAAAAGTGGATGACAACCAATCCTGTATTGTATCTTTAAGTGATTGTTTAATAAGTACAAACTAGAATTATAAACAATGTGAGGATTTAATTTCTTGTAATGGATGACATTATGAGAGACAAGATATTATTATGTAAATTTATTTAAGTGAATTCTTTCATTCATTTGTGAGCATTCGTCACCTCTGAGTAAGCACAGACTTTTACCATGGTGTAGCCATCTTGTTTTTCTGCTAATCAATGTCATGTAACCAAACCGAGGCTGGAAGGGACAAAACTCTCTGGCCTCTTTTTGAACCATTCTTGATATAGATTGCCTTAGAAAAGTGTGGAAATGGGAGACTTTTGAGACGATAGCGGGCATCCCACAGACCGGTCCTTTTCTACTGTTCTCAGCGATGAAAACAATGGAAAAGGACCGGTCTGTTGGACTCCCGCTATCGTCTCAAAAATCTCTGTTTCAAAAATCTCCCATTGAAATTTGAAAGGTTTTATTTTCCTGGAGACTGCCTGGAGCTGGCTGCCTGTGAATTTCCTTGTGTTATATGACCCTTATGATTATGCTTTTCACAAAAAGAAATACACACTTGGTAATGTGCCTTAATTTTGTAATTTTGTTTTTTTTTATTTTTTGCGATTAACATTACAGTATGTTTGGCCATGTGAGCAACTTTTTGAGTAATATCTCTGAATTTATTTTAGCTTTTCACAAAAAGAAATACACACTTGGTAATGTGCCATAATTTTGTAATTTTGTTTTTTAATTTTTTGCGATTAACATTACAGTATGTTTGGCCATGTGAGCAACTTTTTGAGTAATATCTCTGAATTTATTTTAGCTTTTCACAAAAAGAAATACACACTTGGTAATGTGCCATAATTTTGTAATTTTGTTTTTTAATTTTTTGCGATTAACATTACAGTATGTTTGGCCATGTGAGCAACTTTTTGAGTAATATCTCTCAATTTATTTCAGCTTTAGAAATATTGTGTCTTGCTAAATGTTACAATTATTATCGCATATTAATTGGCCAATTTGTATAAAAAAAGTTCCTCTTCTGAGATATAAGTATTATAAATGTTGGAAAATAAACAATATTTTTGCAATAAAAATGTGTATAAATTTAATATAGAGCTTGTACCATGTGTTCTTTCTTATTATTGTCTTTGTTTTTAGAAGTAAATTTGGTAATAGTCAGAATGGTTAAATTTGGGGTTCGGGACTGTGTAAGGTTAAATTTTATATTATGAAATCAGACTTTAAACTAAAACAAACTATAAAACACTTTTTTTCTATCTCATCAAAAACAGTGAAAACAATTTTATTTTAAAAACACATTTTTTGTCTCGTCAAAAACAGCAGACTCAAATTTATTTATTTAATGGCAACTGGACATTTTCTACCAATTGAGGGCGCCCTATAAAACAAAAAGAGGGCGCCCTTTTCCGTCAACAGAGGGCGCCCTTACCTATATAGCTGTAACGTGTGTTTACATACGTTAGTGTACAACATTATGGTTCTAATATTCATCAAGTTTACAAATACTCGTCAAGCACAGACTAGCGGTGGCCGAGAGGATAAGGCGACATTAACGTGAAGTCAAGATGCGTGGTTCGATTCCCGGCAGAGACGAGGTAAGTGACATAAAGGTAAGTGAAATAAAGGTATTTCAGGTGAACGGAGCACGGCGAGGAGACGCTAACAAGGTAGGTGGACAAGTTGGAGGCGAGGCCAAGAGGAGGGGACGACATCGAGAGGACAGGTGGAGGGAGGTGGTGGACGGTCCGAGAGGGGAGAAAGGGGAGGACAAAATTTTTTTTTATTATTAAAAAAAAAAAAAAAAAAAAAAAAAGACCGCAAAAATTTTTTTTTGCGGTCTTTCATTTTTTTAAAATCGCTTGAAACGTACGCTCGTTCATTTTGGGAAAAAAAGTTGAAAAAATTTTTTTAATTGCAAAAAAATCGAGAAATTCCATTAATTTTGAAAAATAAAATCACTAAATCGCCTAAAAATGCCTCAAAACGCTGCGAAACGCCTCTAAACTGCTTCTATCGTTCTGTTACATTAAATGAAGATCATTGTTACCAAAAAAACAACCGAAAATTTGAATTTCTGTTGAAAACAGCTTTTAAATGCGATTTAAACACTGTTTACGTACGTGTATACATACAAGGTGAGCACATAACTGTAACAAAGTACACAAGCATGGTACAATTTACGCGTTTTGGTAGAAAATTTACATTTTTGTATCTTATTGACTTAAAATACATTAGTTCCAAGACAAATCATTCATCTTAGCATTTTACTTACAAAACCAGTCATTAAGAAAACTCTTAAAACAAACACTTATTAACCTCAGTTTTCCCAACAAATTCAAGGAAAATAGTCAGGCGCCTAGCACTGGGACTATAGTTGTGTCATCACTTTGAGACAAGGAACTAGACAATGACTGCTGACGTTTCACTCGTCTTAAAGATAACATTTTCTGAGCATTTTAGGCTCAATAATAATGATCTTTCAGCTTCCAAAACATTCATCAATCTATAGATTTGTATTTGATTAATTGATAACATCCTACAAAATTATCACAACGTTTTTTTTAAACCAATCTTAGTTGCCATTGTGTACTAGTTACGAGATCTAATAATACACATAACTTGTAAACTCAATTTTCCAGAGAAATACTTAATACATTTGAAGACTCTACAATTAAATCGTCATTGTTATATCAATTGCCACAATCAAAATAAGCCTGATCGATATGAACATGAACAATATCCAAAGTGTTTTTACTCAAATGCATCCACCTAATTTGACAAAGGTTGGTTCTACCTCCACGGTTGGTTGTGTGGTGTGATTACAGAAAATGAACCACAAGGGATATGAATGAATTAACTCTTCAAAAAACAATGGAGTTGAATACGTAATTTCCATTAACATGTCACAATTAAATAAAACAAATTTCTAACCGAAGCAAGTTGTTCTGAAATGAAAAAGCAAGTTGTTCTGAAATGAAATGAGCACTCCCAATTTAAAGGCACTGCGTACAGTGAAATTCTGAGCTTACAGTCCATAAAATAACACACTTTACAGGGCGCCATGAGCGAATAATTCAGTGTTGGTAAGCGGTGCCATGAAATCGAGCCCTGATGGTGTTCAACAACTTTCAGTTTCTAAGCTTTAAGATTACTAAGTAGGCCTGACACATTCACAGTCTCTGCTGAGGTTATAACATAGAAAATATTTCCGTCTTTTTGTACACGTGTATTATGAATAGGATGCTTTAAATACTGATGATCAAAAAGAAGTTGTTGATGAATGTCTTATAATCTGAAAGCTGTTCTTTTGTTTACTTGATACTATCAAACACACTTGTCCTTTACACTTAACTTCTTCTTTAGAAGCGCATGAATGGTACAAAATCCACGACTAACCATATACTGTTATTCAGTGTTCACTAATTTGCTGACACTTTTACAGTTGAACGGGATTGGTGGGTTGTACAGAGTGTATTTTAAACTAAAGAAACGCCTTCTAAAAAGTACTGTGTGTCACACTGTCATTTGTATGTACCTTTGAGCCATTATGTTAGCATCGCTTTGATTCATGATTATACAACACAATTGTCCAGTACATCTAATTACTTATCTACCATTAATCGTCATGTGCTGGCAGAAGAGAATCAGGAAAGTGCACCTGGCAGCAATTATTGGGCAATGCTTTGAAAAAAAATGAGCTGGACAGTTTGATCAGTTCTCAAACACTACATTACATTACGTTACATTCAGCAAGAGAATGACGATGCATGACTAATTTAGAGTAATTCCAGCAACACACATTTATACTACAGTTTAGCAAAATATGTGGTCATTTGATTGCTTAGAAGATTTCTGCTGAGATGAATGTTGTACTAAGCATTGCCAGCAGAATGGCATACGAGACTTTAAATAAATTCTTCCGCCAGCACCAGATGATATATGTACCCTCCTTTCACCATGCTTACATCAACAGTCACAATAACTGGACTGTAAGTAAAGGTCTGTTTACATTATCCTGTTGGTGAAAGTGATGACGTTTTGGAGCCAAAAGTGCAGTGCCAAAAGTGCACGATGTCCATTCATTTCCATTGCACTTCCAGCTCAAAAACGTCATCTCTTACCAACAGGATATAGACTGTTTATTTTGGATGTTGAAACATTTTCAAAGGAGGTTGTGTTTGATTCTAAGGGCCACGTCACACGAGGCAATTTAAAAGCAAACGGTTCCAGACAATCTCCAAGAAGTAAAGAAATTAACATCTAAATTTCCCGAAAAAATTCTAAGGGGTAGTCTTGTGAGACAGTGTTTAAAAAGGTACTCATGTGAAATATCAAAGTGTTTCGTTTTCATGCATTGCACTTGGTTGCCCCCAAGTTGCCTGTAAAAATAGTCTCGTTTGACAAGCCCCAAAGTACCATAATGATGAGGTCAAAGTGTATGTAAACAGGCCTTTTTACAATTCTTAAACAACACAACAAACCTACCTTAATGTCCTAGTATTTAATCATTTTCATAGTTGAGGTGTAAGAAGCTTGACGCAGAGAGACGATGAAGTGTTTGAAGTCACGATGAAGCCGCATGCCAAGTGTTCTCATCAAAGTCCTGGTGCATCTCTTGTGAGGAAACTGATGTCATCATCATCTTAATGAACCTGTAAACAGTAATCAAAGAGTAAAGAATTGTATGAAACCCATTGACCAAACTTGAAAGTCTGTATCTAAATGTTACAGTCACCTAAGAAACAAATAGTGTGCCCTTTTCAAACAAAATGTATAACTACTTTCCTGTCCCATCTGCGTTCAGCTCAATTGACTCATAGTCTCTGCAGTAGAATTTTTATACGTAAGTTTTTATTGTTGCCTATTAAATGTAAAGTACATAGTATACTTCTGTGCTTTAAAAATTGTTTTGTTCCAATCATGTACTTTGGTAGTCCTTGGACTTTTGATTGAAGTAAAATAAAATCAGTAAAACTCAAATGGATTGAAATGGAAAATTATTGAGTTATTTGTTTTAGTTATTAGTAATTTTTTTTTAATAAGTGATATTTAGGACTGATACAACTGTAGGCTGCAGTTGAAGGGGTTATTTTGGGGCATATCATGCATGAAAGGCAAGTGGGTTTGGATTGGGGAACAGTCTCATAGAAGGCCTATAAGGGGTAACATCCTAGGGGTGGTTCAAGATTGACAGATAAGTGGGGTGTATGTTTGGGATTGAAGTACAGACTGGTAGTAAAAGGGGTTATATCTTGGGGTGGAGCAAGATTGACAGAAAAGTGGGGTGCATGGTTTGGATTGTACAGGCTGGTACATTGTAGTAGAAGGGTAACATCTCGGGGGTGGAGCAAGATTGACAGAAAAGTGGGGTGCATGGTTTGGATTGATGTACAGGTTGGTAGTAGAAGGGGTTACATGTTGGGGAGGGTTCAAGATTGACAGAAAAGTGGGATACATGTTTGGGATTGAAGTACAGGCTGGTAGTAGAAGGGGTTACATGTTGGGGAGGGTTCAAGATTGACAGAAAAGTGGGGCATTTTTGGATTGACGTACAGGCTGGTAGCAGAAGGGGGTTACATCTTGGGGGCGGTTTAAGATTGACAGATAAGTGGGATGCTTGTTTGGGATTGAAGTACAGGCTGGTAGTAGACGGGTAACATTTTTGGGGTGGAGCAGCAAAGTGGGGTGTATGTTTGGGAATGAAATATCGGTTGGTAGAAGAAGGGGTTACATTTCAGGGGCGGTTCAAGATTGACAGAAAAGTAGGGTGCATATTTGTAAGTGAAATACAGGCTGGGTAGATATAGTAGACACGTAACATTTTGGGGGTGGAGCAAGATTGACAGAAAAGTGGGGTGCATGTTTGAAAGTGAAATACCGGCAGGTAGAAGAAGGGGTTACATCTTAGGGGCGGTTCAAGATTGACAGAAAAGTGGGGTGCACTATTGGAATCGAAGTACAGGCTGGTAGTAGACAGGTAAGATTTTGGGGGTGGAGCAAGATTGACAAAATGTATGGTGCTTGTTAGGAATTGAAGTACAGGCTGGTAGAAGAAGGGGTTACATCTTGGGGGCGGTTCAAGATTGACAGACAAGTGGGGTGCATGTTAGGGATTGAAGTACAGGCTGGTAGTTCGCGGGTTACATTTTGGGGGCGGTTCAAGATTGACAGAAAAGTGGGGTGCTTGTTTGGAAGTGAAATACAGGCTGGTAGTAGAAGGGGTAACATCTTGGGGGCAGATCAAGATTGACAGAAAAGTGGGCTGTATGTTTGGGAATAAAATACCGGTAGGTAGAAGAAGGGGTTACATCTTAGGGGCGGTTCAAGATTGACAGAAAAGTGGGGTGCATATTTGGAATCGAAGTACAGGCTGGTAGTAGACATGTAAGATTTTGGGGGTGGAGCAAGATTGACAGCAAAGTGGGGTGCTTGTTAGGAATTGAAGTACAGCCTGGTAGAAGAAGGGGTAACATCTTGGGGGCGGATCAAGATTGACAAAAAAGTAGGGTGTATTTTTGGAATGAAATATCGGCTGGTAGAAGAAGGGGTTACATCTTAGGGGTGGTTCAAGATTGACAGAAAAGTGGGATGCTTGTTAGGAATTGAAGTACAGGCTGGTAGTAGAAGGGGTAACATCTTGGGGGCGGATCAAGATTGACAGAAAAGTGGGGTGTATGTTTGGGAATTGAAGTACAGGCTGGTAGAAGAAGGGGTTACATCTTGGGGGTGGTTCAAGATTGACAGAAAAGTAGGATACATGTTTGGGATTGAAGTACAGGCTGGTAGTAGAAGGGGTAACATCTTGGGGGCGGATCAAGATTGACAGAAAAGTGGGGTGCATATTTGGAATTGAAGTACAGGCTGGTAGTAGACGCGTAACATTTTGGGGGTGGAGCAAGATTGACAGCAAAGTGGGGTGCTTGTTAGGAATTGAAGTACAGGCTGGTAGAAGAAGGGGTAACATCTTGGGGGCGGATCAAGATTGACAGAAAAGTGGGGTGTATGTTTGGAATTGAAGTACAGGCTGGTAGTAGACGGGTAACATTTTGGGGGTGGAGCAAGATTGACAGCAAAGTGGGGTGCTTGTTAGGAATTGAAGTACAGGCTGGTAGAAGAAGGGGTAACATCTTGGGGGCGGATCAAGATTGACAGAAAAGTGGGGTGTATGTTTGGAATTGAAGTACAGGCTGGTAGTAGACGCGTAACATTTTGGGGGTGGAGCAAGATTGACAGAAAAGTAGGGTGCTTGTTAGGAATTGAAGTTACGGCTGGTAGAAGAAGGGGTAACATCTTGGGGGCGGATCAAGATTGACAGAAAAGTGGGCTGTATGTTTGGGAATGAAAAATCGGCTGGTAGTAGACGGGTAACATTTTGGGGGTGGAGCAAGATTGACAGCAAAGTAGGGTGCTTGTTAGGAATTGAAGTAAAGGCTGGTAGAAGAAGGGGTTACATCTTGGGGGCGGTTCAAGATTGACAAAAAAGTGGGGTGCATATTTGGAAATGAAATACCGGCAGGTAGAAGAAGGGGTTACATCTTAGGGGCGGTTCAAGATTGACAGAAAAGTGGGGTGCACATTTGGAATCGAAGTACAGGCTGGTAGTAGACGGGTAACATTTTTGGGGTGGAGCAAGATTGACAGAGAAGTGGGGTGCATATTTGGAAGTGAAATACCGGCAGGTAGAAGAAGGGGTTACATCTTAGGGGCGGTTCAAGATTGACAGAAAAGTGGGGTGCATATTTGTAAGTGAAATACAGGCTGGGTAGATGTAGTAGACACGTAACATTTTGGGGTAGGAGCAAGATTGACAGCAAAGTGGGGTGCTTGTTAGGAATTGAAGTACAGGCTGGTAGAAGAAGGGGTAACATCTTGGGGGCGGATCAAGATTGACAGAAAAGTGGGGTGTATGTTTGGAATTGAAGTACAGGCTGGTAGTAGACGGGTAACATTTTGGGGGTGGAGCAAGATTGACAGCAAAGTGGGGTGCTTGTTAGGAATTGAAGTACAGGCTGGTAGAAGAAGGGGTAACATCTTGGGGGCGGATCAAGATTGACAGAAAAGTGGGGTGTATGTTTGGAATTGAAGTACAGGCTGGTAGTAGACGGGTAACATTTTGGGGGTGGAGCAAGATTAACAGAAAAGTAGGGTGCTTGTTAGGAATTGAAGTTACGGCTGGTAGAAGAAGGGGTAACATCTTGGGGGCGGATCAAGATTGACAGAAAAGTGGGCTGTATGTTTGGGAATGAAAAATCGGCTGGTAGTAGACGGGTAACATTTTGGGGGTGGAGCAAGATTGACAGCAAAGTAGGGTGCTTGTTAGGAATTGAAGTAAAGGCTGGTAGAAGAAGGGGTTACATCTTGGGGGCGGTTCAAGATTGACAAAAAAGTGGGGTGCATATTTGGAAATGAAATACCGGCAGGTAGAAGAAGGGGTTACATCTTAGGGGCGGTTCAAGATTGACAGAAAAGTGGGGTGCACATTTGGAATCGAAGTACAGGCTGGTAGTAGACGGGTAACATTTTTGGGGTGGAGCAAGATTGACAGAGAAGTGGGGTGCATATTTGGAAGTGAAATACCGGCAGGTAGAAGAAGGGGTTACATCTTAGGGGCGGTTCAAGATTGACAGAAAAGTGGGGTGCATATTTGTAAGTGAAATACAGGCTGGGTAGATGTAGTAGACACGTAACCATTTGGGGTAGGAGCAAGATTGACAGCAAAGTGGGGTGCTTGTTAGGAATTGAAGTACAGGCTGTTAGAAGAAGGGGTAACATCTTGGGGGCGGATCAAGATTGACAGAAAAGTGGGGTGTATGTTTGGAATTGAAGTACAGGCTGGTAGTAGACGGGTAACATTTTGGGGGTGGAGCAAGATTGACAGCAAAGTGGGGTGCTTGTTAGGAATTGAAGTACAGGCTGGTAGAAGAAGGGGTTACATCTTGGGGGCGGTTCAAGATTGACAGACAAGTGGGGTGCATGTTAGGGATTGAAGTACAGGCTGGTAGTACGCGGGTTACATTTTGGGGGCGGTTCAAGATTGACAGAAAAGTGGGGTGCTTGTTTGGAAGTGAAATACAGGCTGGTAGTAGAAGGGGTAAAATCTTGGGGGCGGATCAAGACTGACAGAAAAGTGGGGTCTATGTTTGGGAATGAAATACCGGCTGGTAGAAGAAGGGGTTACATCTTAGGGGCGGTTCAAGATTGACAGAAAAGTGGGGTGCATATTTGGAATCGAAGTACAGGCTGGTAGTAGACGGGTAACATTTTTGGGGTGGAGCAAGAATTGACAGCAAAGTGGGGTGCTTGTTAGGAATTGAAGTACAGGCTGGTAGAAGAAGGGGTTACATCTTGGGGGTGGTTCAAGATTGACAGAAAAGTGGGATACATGTTTGGGAATGAAGTACAGGCTGGTAGTAGAAGGGGTTACATCTTGGGGGCGGTTCAAGATTGACAGAAAAGTGGGATACATGTTTGGGAATGAAGTACAGGCTGGTAGTAGAAGGGTTATATCAGGGATTTGGCACGGTTCACACTGACAATAAAAGATATCACAATCAAACAAATCAACATAAGAAACTCACATCAGTATAATACAGTAATTTCAAGAAGTGGAGTGTACAGTTGAAACTTTCATCTGAAGGACTTCTTGAGTGATGGATGGGCAGAAGAACCAGAAAAGATGACACACAGTGAAATTACTTCAAGGATTCCTAGGGAGGAAAAAATAATAAAACAACAAATTTAGGCGGATGTTTTTAGTCAAAATGAGTGAAAATGTGGTGGTCGGACTTGACATCTTACCTGGCCTTTTATTAACCTCTAGGAATAGCATTTTAAAATTACTTCTACATTGAACTGAGACACACTAGCCTGTTGAAGATACTACCATTACCCATTCACTTCCTCCATTCTGTCTTTAGATTCACGTATAGCTCTCTTCAAAACTAGACGCCTCACATAACGACGTCACTAAGGTCTAACAGCGCCCTCACAGATGTCATTGGAAGACCTAGCATTGGCTGAAAGTTGTGCGTGGCATGTACACATAGCACATTTCCAAAGATCACAACGATGACGGCCTATGCAAAGAGTCTACTGCTAGTATCCATACCATCACAAGTGCTGATCAGTTCTTAAAAGTGATGAATTTACATTAAGCTTCACCAAGCTAAGTTGCGATGATTACTCAGGTCCCTGGTCAGGGCCTGGGGCTGCCTGAGGCTGAGCTGAGTTTTACAATCATTGCAACATTGCATTACCAGGGCCACAATCGTGACAATGATTAAACCTCCTCACAGTCCTTTAGTAAAACTCATACACTTGGGGGGGGGGGTAGAGTCCTAAATAGCATTAGTAGTCCTAAATTCTATTTTAATTCTGACCATGTGGAATGGAAGTACCTACAGTACCTACACTACACAGGTTGAGAATTTACTAATACTACAAAGAGTCCAAGGCCAAAGTAAAAAGGATAATAAATATAATACTATTGAGTATTTATTATTACTTATTAACTATTGTCAAAAAATGTCTTGACATTTTACTATCACAGTAACGACAATGCAACTGTAACCAGTCCGTACACGTAAGTTGCTCGCCGTAGGCCCTACTTGTTGTAAATAAATGTAAACCACAGCATGGATGGAGGTAAACGTATCTATTCTAATCAAACGTACACCAAACTCCACTACACCATGCTAACTACACAGTCACAACATTCAACAAAAGCACAACTTCAACAAACGAGTTTTACTTTTTAATTTTACCAATCTCATCACTAAAGTCTTGCTAAAACTGAGCCCTACGACATTTAGATACTAACCAAATGATCTATAAACCAAGTAAACAAATAAACTCTCACTTACCGATGTTTTGTGATGAAAACATTTTTGATTTAAAACCAACGACGTGAGCAGACGACATGTTACCGAATGTGCAGTGTCAAAGTTTGAGGGGACACTGAATACACATGCGCAGTTGATAGAAGTCAGCGCCCTCTTTGTGGGAAAAATAGTTACACAAATTGAAAAGAATAGAATGAATCGGGGAAAAGGTAAACTTGTACATCTGAATTTCTGTTTTGGGTTTTTGGGTTTTTTTTTGAGGAATTCTTTCTTTTTTAAGAAATAATAACATTATTAAAATAATAAAATAGAATCAAACCATATTGAAAGTCTTAGGTCATCAGAAAGAGTTAAAAGTGCACTTAAGTAAATTCCCGGACTGGAGTTTATTTTTTGTGTGTTCTGGGGAAAAAGTAGAGATGTTCTACACGCATAATACCATCTTCCGCCTGACTTAATTAATATAAATAAAGCTGATGAAAAGGCTATGAACGAGTACCAGCATACCAATAAAAAAAATTCCCTTTAATTTTTGTTTCTTTCTTTTAAATACTTTTTACAATTTTATATAAAGGACAACTGAGATGACCGAAAATAGGTTAATTAAAATTAATAAATTGAAAATTGAACCGCCATTCAGTCTGAATCTTTTAACCCTACCAGGACAGTGCTTTTATTTTTTTGATGTACGGGGACTGGGGGCACACATAGTGCCCCTCCGTATTTTCCGAAGTGTCCAACTTATATTGATGAAACTTTCCATAATGTTAATTTCACCGAGTTCTACATGATGACGACAAAACAATTCCAAAAAATCATCATTAGAGGGAGTTTTTAGCTGTTCCGACAGCAGTCGGAACAGGTTTTATTTTCGTCAAGATTTTTATTGTTTTTATTATTATTAGCTGTTCCGACATAGCAGTCGGAACAGGTTTTGTTTTCGTCAAGATTTTTATTATTTTCATTATTATTATTATTATTTCACGATATCACAGCATGCAAAAGAAAGATCTCATTTCCTCTGTGCCGGTAACTCCTCGAGTCGGGCTACGTCCTGTAGCCTTAGATCTCGAGGGTCTTTCGCAGGATCATAGCTGTTTCCAAAAGTGCCGCCTTCTGCAGTAAATCTACCCTCACAGTTGTGCCTATTTGATCTAGATGCTTCTCCACAGTCTCCGGAATGGTGCCAAGTGCGCCAACCACCACAGGGACTACTTTCACTTTCACCTGCCAAATCTTACGAAGCTCCCTGGCCAAGTCCTGATACTTCTGGATCTTGTCCATCTCCTTAGAAGCCACCCTTATATCACCGGCACAGCTACGTCAATGATATAACACATACAAAGACAAAACAACCGGAACAGCCGTGATTTTTGCCCTAAAGACAAAATCTTAATGTCTAGTCTTCTTTTTAATCTTATTCACGTCAGAATTTCCGGGGATACTGTAATAGAAACACTAGTTTTTCACGCGTGCTACCAATACAAAAAAAAATAAATAAAACAGACTGACACCACCAGAAAACAAACAGCTGAAGATTTTTTCCGGTCTGAAGTTGATATCTGAGGAGACAGTGTGAGTTTCGCAAGTAAAATATCACGGAGCATGAGCAAAATTTATTAATAATCAAACTATGTAAAATGCTTATTTATAACACAAGTATATTCAGAAACATATAGACTAATATATAGACTGTCCATTTTTAAAATCAAAATTATTTATTTATTTCTATCACAATCATTAGAGAGGTTAAGTTACACATTTCCGTGTAACACGTCTGTGTAACGCGTAAGTTTCCTTTGTTTCTGGAGCAATCTGCACGAGACCTCTTGAGTACATTACCGCAGATTGCCCAATCCATTAAGCCCCGCCCCTTACATATTGACCAATCACAGCCTTGGCTACGCCACCGAAAATCATCCGATCGGAAAATGTGAACATGTGTGCGCGTATTTATAGCGTGCGCGTTCAAGTCGCGCAGTATGGCATTGAAGAGGCGTACATTTTGCTGCCCATGTGCGACATTTTTTTATTATGCATGACCCCACTTTGACCTTTACTTCCGGTCCAAACAGGAAGCTCTAAATTTAAAAAATCACATCTCCTGTGCTAAATATCCTAGAGTCATCATCTTTGTACCATTTGTAGCTTAGTGGTAATGAAGCCAAAACTGTGATTGGTCAATACGTTAGTGGGCGGGACTTAATGGATCAGTCTATTATGCCCTGACGAACGCGTCAAACGTAGGCATTATGCAAAAACGTGTGGCTTAAACCTTTCTAGTATCAGTGTCTTTAAAATGCAAGTAAAAAGATTTATTTACAGGTGTCCAACATGAAATTTAATATTACAAATACAATTCATTCTAGTTCTTTAATACTAAAAGTAAAAACAAGTTATGTAAACTTCAATTTGAAAACTAATTCATTTTATGGGTTTAAAAAAATTATTTCTTCGGGGGGTTTTATGGCCTTGGTTTGCGGCAAATTTTCTTTTTATAATAATTCAACTTTTAGGGGATCAAAGAAAAGTTTTGTTTTTGTTTTTGTTCTCCAAAAAATTAAATCAAATTTACCCAGTTTCACTTGTGGTACTTGATAACTATAATAATGGAAGACTTTCCATTATCCCTGCCACTTGCAAGAGGGCAGCAGACCCATAAGGTAACAAGCTCTGTTAAACTCTGAGATAATTTTTTTTCTTCAAAAACTGTTTATTTCCAATCACGATTGTGAGTCCTCCAATTGATGGAGACTCTCCAGAAGACGCATGTAAGTCATGTAGTAATCAGTTGGCTTCTCAATATGGATGTCCCTAAGAATGGTTACAGTCTGGTTTTTCTGTTCCACATTACTAAAGCTTTCAGGGCTTGTAAAATGGACTCCAGAGGGCCTCCTAGAATGACTTTCAGAGGGCCTCCCAGAAGGACTTGCAGAGGGCCTCCCAGAAGGACTTGCAGAGAGTCCTCTGGAATGACTTCCAGAGGAGATAGTTAAAGGGCTTCTGGTGTTTGATTGTCTGCTTTGACACCCTTTAAAATCATCGAGTTCCTGTATATTTTCTCTGTCACTGAGGCAATCAGGATTTGGGAAAGAGCTAACAGTATGACACCTTGGTAGTTGTTGATTTTCTTCACATGGTCTTGCAAGAACTACAGAAGGCTTGCTTGAGCTACCAAAGGAGTGCTTCTCCTGGCATTCATTGGAAATGGATGCCTCCATGCTAGATCTTACAGGGCTTCCATGGATGGTGTATGAGCTACAAACTTTATGTCTTGTTGGATTCTCAATTAATTGTTGTTCCTCTTGGTTTGCTAATACAGGGACTCGAATGCTTGAACTGCAAGTGTGTTGTTGCTTTGTTGAATCCTCAAGATTAGAGCCTGTGGGGCTTTTAAAATGAGAGCTGCCAGAAAAAACAGGAGTCTGATCAACAGTTGCACATGATGATACAACGCATTTAGGGAGCATGTGACTATTTAGATTATTTTTATTTGTTTGAATAGTATTAATTGGTTTAAGGTTTCTCTTTTCATAGAGGCTGTCCTTGACCAGAGGAAGGTCATGACCCTTCCCAGTATGACCTGTATTCTCATGAAGATGATGACTATTTTCAGGGAGCCTTGATTCCTTGGATGGCAGATCATCTTTGTCATCCAAGCTGCTATCTGTTCTCTGAAAATTGACTGATGACTGCAGGAGATGCTCGAGATTGAAAGCAACTGATTTCTTGAAGAAGGCATGGCAAGCCTGTTGTGGGTTCCCTTTTTGAGCAAGATCAATTATTTGTTTCTTGTCCGATGGTGAAGAGATACCTGCTTGACTCATGGTTTCGTTTAGATGCAAGTCATCAAAATGCTGGAATGGACAGCCACCCTCTTCACCATGTCCCATGCTCTGACCCTGAAAGACAATGAAATTAGATCATTTTCTGAGCTGCACTGTGGAGCAGATCCAATCATGCTTGCAACTAAGCCTTACTTGCAACCATGATTAAAATTAGTGGGACATGTTGGGTTTGCACACTTGTGACTGTCATGGCTAACTGCTAAACCCCGCCATGACCGAAAGACTTACGCAGACTCAATACTTACAACACCGTATAGACCATGTTACCTGTGACATCACGTGTTTACAAAAGAGCCACAGAACCTGGACTTCCTGCAGGCAGGATTTGTACACGGCTCAATGGGAAATAACTTTAAATCTTTCATTTTATGGAGATTGCACTGTCCGATTGTCATCAACTTTGGATATGAAGGAAAGGGGCACATCTCACAACTAGTTCAGCTCTCATTTTAATAGCCATTGAATTTATGTGGAAATTATGATACAAAATGTAACATTTCTCATATGTCCCATGCAATATCTTGCCTGCCAGTAATTGCCCTGGAATGTACAAGGTCACTCTTTTGTAAACAAGGGTCACACGGTCTATTCACACACCCAAACTTGTAGTTACATTCAGTATTTACAAATTTATTATATACAATTCTTTAAATAAGAAAAAATGCATTCAGCTAACATGAATTGTTTGTGGTTCATGTTACGATTGGGGACACCTTATACATGTACCTCAAAGTATTAGGAATCCTACTACCTGTAAGGAACGACAGCTGTGGGCTCTGTAGTTGACCCTTGATCCCTCCAAACCATACAGGTGTCTGATGCTGTAGGTGTACCTCCTACCATCATGCTGCCAATCATGTGTGCATCCAGGTGTGTTTCCATGGCAACAGGGCTTCTGGGAGTACTCTCTTTGCCAGAACCTCAGGGCATGAGAGATCGGCAGACCAATCTCCTTCAGAAACAGTGTGTACTGAATCTATCACAAAATACAAAGCCCAAGTTGATTAAGTCAGTTAGAATAATAATATTATGTAAGCTGTGTACATGCATTTTAATTAGGAGTTCCTAAATAGACTGTGCATGTCTCACATGTATTCAAACAATAGGACCTGTTCAAATGCGCAATTTTGTATCATTCAACGTGAGAACCATAGGTTCCAACAAATAGTTGAATTCTTGCAAGACTTCTACGGTCTATTTGAGATTGTATCACCAATGGGAGGCTTTTGGGAACAGTAGGTGGCAGCAGACTTACCAGGTAAGTCTATTGTTCTCGAATATATTTTCTCATGCTCAGAACTACGCAAACGATGGAAATTCACCTGGTAAATCTGCTGTCACCTACTGTTCCAAAGTCTCCCTTTAAAGTATAACTTAGAACCAGAAATCTAGACTAACCCTTGAGAAGTGTCTCAGCCTGTGTTTTTTCCGCAACACTCGATGCAGATGTTGCATACACGGTGGGAAACATATCGATATTTTATCAATATCCTGATCTGACACGTGTTCACATTCCATAGTTGAGTCAGATGTGGGGATTCTTCTTCCTGAATAGTACAGCCCTCTGATTTCATGAAGCAATTCAACCATCCGTTCGTCTTCACTCATTATGTTTCGGACAGAAAGGCGAGCAGCAGCCATACCATCCGAGACTATCTTCTCAAAGAAGAAGGCCATCACCTTCAGGATATCTGCAATCGGTACCTCAGCCACACCTCTCTCGAGTACCACACACCTCCTGGCTACAAGAGAGAGCACATACTGAAAGGGTACCTTGATGAACTTTGACCTGCTTCCATCCAGGTACTCGGAAATGATACTCTCCCATGTCAGTCCACCAGCTCTCATCTCCTGTAAGGTCTTCAGCAAATCATGACAACTTGATGTGCAGCTTGGAGGTAAGTGTGACAAAAAGCGGTAGGTTGATTTTAAAAGGCGAATGAGTTCAGTTGCGTTCATACTGGAGAACCGATAACAGAACAACTCTGTCTCTGCTCTCACACAAAATGATGCCAGCTCTGGATCTTGGCAGCAAGCCAGTCTGAAAAGATAAGAAGAAAACTTTAAAGCATACTAAATAACAATGAAAATGTGTACAGTGCAAGATCCACCTAAAAGATGCCATACATTCTTGTTTACTCTAAACTTCCCCTTTAATGTAATTTCTAAACTTCCCCTTTAATGTAATTGTAATACCACTACTTCTCAAAGAATGTGGTGGTATTGTATGCTGGAAAAAAATTAATCACATGGACCATCACAATGAAAATTGTACTCAAATTTATGAGAAGAACCATCTACAGACCTTATACAAATCTGATTGCTGTTTATGATTGTTACATGAAATGATACTTTCTGACACCTTAGCACTTCAAAAGCAACTTTTAAAATGTTATAGTGATCATTCCTTATTTTCTAAAAGATAAGTAAGAGCACTTCAAGAAGATGGAGGCCTACATGTAATGGGATACTTTGGAACACTAGGTGGCAGCAGACTTACCAGGTAAATTGTCATTGTTCATGTAGTTATGAGCATGCGCATTTCTGAGAACAATGGATTTACCTAGCAAGTCTGCTGCCACCTAGCGTCCTCAGTAGTCTCCAATTGTCTATAAAGCAACTTCATCTTTTTTAGGGCTTTACTGTTGAGTCATACATTTTTGTCAAAGTTGAGAGTGAAAAACATTCATGACAAAGGCAAACTTTTGTCTCTAGCCCCCATGGCAGTAATTGGGCTCCGCTTTTAACTTTTCTTTTGTACAAGTACATTGCTGCGAACAATTTTTTACAAGCAAGCCAGATTTAATACATTCATTTCATTATGTGTGATCTGTCTATGGAACACGCTCCCAGCCAACCCAGTCCCTGGAAATTTTCAGGAGTCGACTGAAGCCACTGCCACTGCAATAAATATGGCTATGGCCATTTTTACTCACACCTCTTCAGCACCCAGTTCGTCACTGCACTCGTGATTATGTGTTCCTGTACCCGCACCCTTTGCACTGCACACAGTACGACATTACTTGGGAGTCTACAACAAGCTTCTAAGAGGATACTTATATGGAAAGATAGATAGCTTGTGCTTGCCCCCTAATTGTGTCAATACATTGGACTACTTCTCTGCTTGCAGCGTATTGGCACTATTCATGGTATGGGGCTAGCTTGTGCAGGGCCATTACATTAGTTCAGTTGCCATGACTGTAACCGTCCACCCTGATAACCCCCCATTCTAGGGCCAATCTACTTCGTATCTATTGCATTGCCTAAGAATTTGGCTAATTCACAGTACGTCCGCGGGGAAGACATTATGGAGGAGTGTTTCGAACATGTGAAAGGGCAAAAGACACATACTAGTGTTGTCATAGTCTAACAGTTATGTACATCCTTCACCACTTACCTTAAAAGAAAATGTGACACTCTGTCCTTTGTGGTTCCCTCGATTAAACACTCGGAGTCGTCGGCCGTATCAGCACGTTCCAGAAGCTCACGAAATTCACAAATGCTGTCGCATCTCAATACCTGCTTCAGAAACGTCAATCGTTTCTTGCCAAATACAGATAAATTTTGTAAGTTATCGACACCACTCGGGGGTTTAATGTAGAAGGCCATTTATCCTACTCAATCGCTACATGTTTTTTTAAGAATACTGCTGTCAAAAGTTGACACAATTGAATATTTCCTCGTACCTTGTCCAACACTGCATACGCCGGCATAGTGTTGTCGAATTTCCGTGTTGTCATGTCATACACACATGGGAGTTGCCATCTTTATTGATGTTTGTGGATTAACTATTGGTGGCGCCCTTGCTGATTAACGTGACGATATTTTGTATGAATTAACTTCGGCGGAGCACGCGTTACATGTCATCTCGCCTAAGTTTTGACCCTTACGTTTCCCTAAAAGAGTGATAACGGAAAAGAAAGGTACAAGTGTGCCCATAAAGTGCACAAACTATTGACTTCCTAGCCATGCCGCGCTCTGCAAAAGTAAAAACGAACTTTATGTATGACCAACTTTGATGGGGGCGGGGTAGGCAGCCGGTCAGGAAGGCAGGCAAATTTACTGCACCGAATATTTTGTTCAAGACTTTCCCGCTGATCTTTGACCAAACTCCTCACCGTGTATGCCTACAAGGCTAGTCTTTACTACTATTGGTTAAAACAAATTGGCAAATTGTAGGGCCTACAAATAGCAAATGTAATTTATTTATTTTTATCCAAACTTTCCGGTTGCATTATCATCAGTGAATTTGAAGTTCGGGTACGACCTATGTGTGTGTGCATGCTGGAAATGGGATGGGGCGTGACTCGTAATGCGTCCCAGCCTATGAGGGAAAACATAAGCTTTGAATTTTGCTTTTCTTTTCAAACATTTTGTTTCATCCCCCGCTGGGATTAATTAGTGTGTTTATATTCTTTTCATTTCTTCTTTTTGTATGGAGATGAGAGCTTAGAAGACAAAAAGCCTAACAACATTAATTTCTTCTAAGGAAGGGCCAACCAAACTAGCATTCAACACCCATTGAAAACAAAAAATCCTCAACGCGTAAATTAACGACATTTTTATTGTGCACACTCCCAGCAAATGGTGGACGGTGCCAGTTAGAAAATTTTAAGTCACTACCCGCAGTGCGTGTGATACACAGCGACAAGACCACCGCATTCTGTGATTTCAAAAAGATAATAATTATCGTGTACAGCGCCCTCAATTGATGATCCCGCGAGAGTGCAGTACACACATAATGTCATAATGGGAAATGGCGACTAATTCAGAGAGCAAGTACACCGTTTCTTCAGTCTTCCAAAATTTGTCCTATCCGTACCGCTTGTAAATTACTAAATGGCTCTCTCGTCTCTTTTGTAAACAACGGTGACGTCAGGTATCAGAGGACCGAGGAGAAAGTTGAAAACTACAGTTCATTCGTAAAGTGTGAGTAGGCCTCATCATTTATTTAACTAAGTAAAAAAAGAAAGAAAGTGAAGCACAAAATAATGCGGTAGGCTTTTTTATACGACATAAATAGGGCCAATCAACTTCGTATCCTTGACCTTGGCCCCAGCACCACTGCAATCCAATCTTTGTGCCCATTGACTGTGTTTTCTAACCTGCAACGATTTTGTCACATTTTCAACCCTTTAGAATTGTTCAAACTGCCTTTTCCTACCTGGATATATTCTTCAACCCTTCTTTTTCTAGATAGGTAGGGATCAAAGTTTACTTAAATTCCATGGATATAAAGTGACAGCCGGCTATGGCATTTTAGCTTACTATACTAACCCAACGTTCCTGATCATAAAAAAGTTGTTTAATAAAATTATATGCCAGTGAGATCTAGCAGTAGCACCAGGGGTTTGATAACCACACTTTGTTGGGTTCCCTGAACAACTTTGCAATAATGATATGATCAACTGCTTCGATCAGACGATAGACCTAGCCCCACTAGAAGGATTTTTGACATTGGGTGTATCCTTAACACACACATCGAGCCCCATCTCTCATGCAGCTGATCGGCAGAGCATCCCCTAAAGAGTGCGGCGGCGGATTTTAACCAACTAAATGTGTCCGATTACCTCTTAGCTTCCCTCCAGTGCTTTGGCTGTTGAAGTTACTAACCTTTTTAAAGGTTTTAGCAAATAATCCTTTTCAATTTGCTCAGACTTCGCTGTTGCATTGCGGCCATTTTTAATACCCACAGTGCCGCCTGGAAATGCGTCACTGGGTGGCAAGAGACGGCGCGAACACAAATTAACTGCTGTTCCTTAACTGTCCACATTTATATAGAGTAATCCTGCTGTTACTCATGTTATTTTAACCATGGCACAGATATAACCACAGCCTATATCAGAAATTGTGTGACTTGACATGCTGACTAACATCAGGGTTTGCTGTTAAAGGGCCCATGAAATGTATTTTTTTCTAATGCAGTCTTTGGAAATGCACCTCTGTGTCCCATTTAACCTTAATTTCAATTTTCATTATGCCATTTTCAAGAGAATCTTGGTGCCTTTTGGTTGTTGTGCTTATTGGAATTTCCATCCTCATGAGCAACACTGTGATGTCCTATCAGGCAGAAACCTCAATGCTGCAATTAGTTTATGCTGCAATTAACTTAAGACATTTCACCGTCGGAAACTTTCTCTCCTTTAGTGATTCGTCGTCGTGTCAGTTCATGGCAGTAAGCCAATGAGCAAACTTTTCTCACAAAGGCTTTCATTCAGTAAGCAAATTTTTGGTTCACAACTTCATATAAATTTCAACAGAAAACCACAGTGCAGGCGTTGCGCTTAAGCTTTTTGTAAAGTAGCCCAAGGGGCTAGTAAACTGTGCATTTTACTTGCCCCCAGGAAATTTTCGTTGATCAAATTTTAAACATATTGTCAAAAATGTATCTTCCTGACACTAATGGTAGCGATCACAACCAGTTAAACGGTTAAATGAAGTTACACTCACACACTCAAAAATAAATTAACACATTTCTAAAATGTATTATTCACATCTGAAAAGGAAGAAGTATGAGCATTATAAACAAGTAAGTTGCACAGTTTTTAGTAGCCCACAGGGCAAGTTGAGAAGTGGTGTTTACTAGCCCATAGCAGTTTTTACTAGACAATGTACCCCGGGCTAGTGCTAAGGGTGAGCCCTGACAGTGTCTACCTGAAATGACACCAAGGCAACAGCGCCCCAAGTTGTCCGGAAAAGCATGGAAATTAAAAATTTTTAAAGAAGTGCATGTTTCAGTAACATTAACCAAAAAGGGATGTCAATTAGTTTTCAGTACACCTGGGGTGATTAGAAAGTGACAAAAATGTGTTCCCAAGAAATATTCACTTCAGGGGCCCTTTAACCTTTTTTGTGACTAGCCAGGAGAACTTGTTACTGGCCTTTTCACCAGTCTGTATTTCATATTAATTGGGAATTCTGCTTTTCTCAACACCGAACTAGCCAGCCAGACATCTTTTGACTGAAGAGCAGGTTGACTAGTCGTCAGCTGTTTTAACGAGCATTTGTGGAGCACTGTTGAGGGAGAATGTAACTAGCTATTAGTAAACAATTTAGATAAATCAAGTCACAAAAATCATCCAAATGTTGACCTGAGGTTAAAAGTTTAAGGGAAGCTGTTGAAAAGGATGTGTAAAATTTATGCATACATCCCCTGTGTTGAATTTGAACGATACATGTACATAATGCAGTCCTAGATTTTCATCTCTAAGAGGGCAAGGCCATTGTCCTTTTGCAAAGGGCACTTCCATTGGAAAATCCTAATGTCTATGGGAAACGTTTCAAAAGGCGCCAAGA
This sequence comes from Marthasterias glacialis, assembly GCA_911728455.2. Lineage (NCBI taxonomy): Eukaryota > Metazoa > Echinodermata > Asteroidea > Forcipulatida > Asteriidae > Marthasterias > Marthasterias glacialis. The sequence goes on from OU452223.1 coordinate 5,759,689, forward strand.
CCAAGGCAACAGAGGACATGGCCTCTGTGACCTCCGTGTAATTCCAGGCTGGATAATGTCCTCATTCTTCGCTTAAACACATCCTGTAGCAGGCAGCACAATATTGGGCCGTGGTAAACATCACCCTCCCCCCTCCCACAACCAATCAACCTCTAGGGCTTGTCCAGGCATGGCATACAAGTTCATGTTGCTCTTTTTATTTTATCATATTGTACTGATGTCACTGATTATTGTATCCAATACGGCAAGCACAAATGTCCACATGCTTTGTTCATGACATGTGCTTACTACAGGGCTTCAGGTCCTTTGTAGATTATGACCAATGTCTGAGCGTCCTTAACCAGTTGCCGCCGGGATTCTTTTTGTTTTTTTTGTCCCGTCCCCCTGGCAGGATTCTTGTGGCAGAATTGCCGGAATCTTTTTTCTTTGAGGGTACCGCTGGCACAAAGAAACCCTGACGTGACAATGCCACGAGAAGACAAATTCTCTTTGTTGGATCATCCATTTTGTTTCTCGGAGGAGAAAATTCACACAACGTAAATTGTAAAACATCAGCCGTTACCTACGGCATAGGAGTGGAACTAAACACAGAACCTTGGCTCGATTACCGACTCACTCTGACTTAACTCCATTGAGCCAAAATACAATGAATGAACAATGGTGGAAGCCTCTCGACACCTTGTCCCGTCTTCTTGGAACAAAAGGAAAAGGTCTATAATCGGGGAGTAAAATCAAGATTTTTTGTTGTCCTTGTGTGGGTGAAGCATTAGACAGCGTGTGTATGGTCTGCGCATGCTCCGTAGTTGAATGACCGGGCGACCTTAGGTCCGGTGGTCCGAAATTACATAAAGGCGTCTTAAGACGGCTTCCATTTCCAGGCATGGGAAACATTTGTGTGTAGTCATGTAATACAGTGTCAACTGGTTAACCAATTTCAGTACTCTTTGCCACGTTTACATGTATAATTTTGTAGGACATTATCATGGATGATCTCCCTCTAGTACATGTGCATGTTGTAATTATGCAAAGACGGTGCAATTATTTAATGTTTTAGCCAGACTCATTTCGGGACAGGTCCACATTAAAGATTATAGAGCGCCGAAGGTGCAAAATGGGGAACTGGAGCTGTATTGTTGGAACGTGGAATACGCATGGGTGCCATTCAATCAAGCAAATGTTTTGTTTCCCATTGATAGCAATGGTCATTGTCTGCACTGATCTGCACTGATCTGTTGTTGTATAAAAGAATTACTTGCTGAAATGGCGTCCAGTGGGATTTCACATTTCAGCCTGAGTTCACCACCTTGCGCCTTCGTCACTCTGTAATCTTTGGTCTACATATACCTGAAGGCTATGTACATGTTCATGATAGAGAACCATGGTTTAGTTCGGGTGGAAAGTGGATATTAGCCAGTCCATTAAGCCCCGCCCCTAAACATATTGACCAATCACAGCATTGGCTACATCACCATTATACACATAGGCAGCAAAATGTCTGTCACTTCAGTGCCACACTGTAGACATGAATGTATGAAGCTTTTTCACCACTTCACTAGTCTACTTCATAAATCTTGCTTAGTATAAATTACACCAAACATGAATCATAAAAAGGTTTTACTTGATTACTGTGCTGTAAAATAAATGTGATGTAGTGCCTACTACACTGATGTAACAGGGACACAATAGATGTGACATTTGGTGTCCCGTTACATTGTGACATATATCCTTCATTTTCTCAGGCATGTGCACTTTAATATGGATTTGGCATAAAGTTTTGGTTGAACATTGTAAATTTGTTGATTTCTTCCCTAATAGGTGCCTACTGACAAATATCTGTTACAAGCACGGTGTCCCTGTTAATGTACATCGCTACCATGATTTGTTTTAGAATATCAGCAAAAATATTAGTTAAGTTGGTGTGGGATGGATTTGAAACTTTCTGAAATACTTTCAAAACCCAAACAAAATGTGATGATTGATTAACATAAATTAGAATCACCAACAAAAATGATCACATTGAAAAATGTCACAAATTGTGTCCCACCTTCATGGAATAACCCACGTAGAAGCCCTGGAGGTCTTTCACTTTCATATAAATACTACAGTGACGTCCGGGCAGAAAATTTTCAGAGCTGCATAATTCATATCTTACCTGTAAGGAGCTACATGTACTAGTCTCATCGGATTAATATTCCATGGCCACATACAATTTTTGGCGGTGGGTTTTGGACTTCAGATATCCTTCATAAATCCTTCATTTTTGTGAAATAACTCAGCTGTCAACGTTATCATTTTCTGCAAACTTTTAACACAGTTCATCACATAAACCGGTTAAGCGTGTGTTTTTTGTGATTGGGCATCACCGTACACTGACCGCAAAGCAATGTACAATTTTTGTACATGCAGACGAAAAACGCACAACCGTCCAGTGCCAACATGCTATCGTACGCATAAGCACAATGGCCATATTTGAGAGAAGGAATAAAATGGAAACTTTTTAACGTTGGGAGCTGAAGTATTTTACAAAAATTACGCAGGAATATCCGACGTCCAAAACCGCGGCCAAAAAATATTTGTGGGCATAGAATGTTAATGTAGCTTCTTACAGGATTTGAATTATGGAGCTCTGAAAATTTTCCACCCCAGAAGCCAACCCTCGTATCTAGGATTCTATCTGTGTACAGCACAGAAGACATGGAGGAAAAGTCCTACATAGGGGTACATGCACTACAGTATGTGTACATAGTAATGGTCTCTCATGTAAAGCTTGTATTATTAGTGTGTTAAAAATGTATTGTACACTGTTCATTTATGATGTAGTCAAATGTTTGATGTGTGGTACAAAAGAAACCACATGAGTACATGTAGGAGTCCGTTGAACAAGGAAAGCAAAATTCAGACTGTACATACTGTACATGTACATGTAGACTTTGAGTCAAATCTGTGTCTCTTGAAACATTAACTTAAAAAATGTATGGTTCTGTCGGCTTTTTTCTAAGCCTTAGGCTCCTGGCTCCGGCTCAAGGCTCCATATGATGTTGAATCAGTGTGTGTACATGTACACTGCTCCAAACTTGATGACAGAGACCAAGCCAGAGCCAGAGACCAAGCCAGAGACCAAGCCAGAGCCAGAGACCAAGCCTACAATTTAGCTTTGGATAAGCTGTGTTTTGTTAATTGCCTGCGTACATGTAAATGTATGCAGGATCTGACACACATTACATGTTATGTAACGTGATGTCAAGATACAGACAAGATGACAGTATGTCGTGTACCTAATGTAAATTCACATGCACATAAACCTGTTCTATCAGGACTAAGCAGATTATACTCACACTAGTACAAAAAATGAAATCTGCAGTCCTGACTTGTCGAGCACAGTATTGACATGATGGATTCAGGATCTGCACCCCCCCCCCTCTTTACTGTCATGTGACCTTGCCCTGACCCTTCCTCATCCTGTTAAGAACAGGAGCTTCCCCCAATGCACATATTTTTCTGATAAGGGTACAACACATGGTGAATAAGTGAACCTTTGTGTCTGTTGTTCAGTACAGTCTACAGGATCCTTGATCTTTGCTTTGTGATGGATAAACAGTCTACATGATCTCTTAGTCTTAGTCATGTCAAATTGTCACGTTTGGTAATTGGCCCAAGAACACTGTAGTTAGGATGTCAGTATCACATTGTATTTCATTTGTACAGTCGGACCATCAAGAAAATATGGTCCGACTAAGCATTTTTCATAAGTTCATATTTATTCAGGTTTAATTTAAGTTCAAATTTTAGACAAGTCAAACCCCAAAGTGACATTTTGAAGCACACACAAGTGTGTGTAGAGGGTAGAGCCATTGCCCAAGGTGCTTCAATCAGGGAGGCAAGGAGACAGGAACACTGTTGAACCACTTTTACACGACCGTACAGGGACCACTGCTGTGGGATTTGCACCACCAGAAATACAAAAAATATTAAAACAAAACAAAAGTTAGTACAGTTATGTGTCAGAACAATGGCAGTGGTTTGTTTACTTTACCAATGGGATTTTAACGTGTCAAACTTTTGTTGGACTTTCAGTGGCGTTGTCAAGGCTGTGATTGGTCAATCCTAATCTGTTAGTAGGCGGGGCTTAATGGATCAGTCTACTGTAGAAACATTTACCCAAAGTACAGTTGATACAGTATGTACAAATATACCAACTTGAAGTAGTGTACATGTATCCCAGGGCTGATACATGTACTTCACAGAGGCAACGGAGGCGATTGCCTCCGTTGCCCCTTGTCATTGCCTTGATGCCCTTAAATTTTCCTCATAGAGGTGCCCTTAAAAATGCCTTGGTGCCCTTGCCCATCAAGAGCGAAGCATACAGACTTGATACACATTATGCTGGTCAATAGGCTCCATCTGACTCTATCAGATAAAAGCTTAGGAATTGTTGTTGTAATAACTGGCTGTAAAATCTGAAGACTGCAGCAAATACTCTCGCCAGTGTCCCCTTCATATCAAACCCAATGCATAGTACATTCAGTCGGTATGGGTTTATTTCCTGTGTGGTTATTAATCACAGGGGTGACTGGACAGTTTGGTTGGCCGGCAAAATGTAGGGCAAACTTCCAACTGTACGAGCACCATACATGTATGTAGCCATCGAGTTCTCAACTAAGTAAAATTTCCTGTTTGGCGTTTTTGAGTTATTTGGCACAAACTTACAGCGTAACTTAGTCACACTATACTTTGCTCTGTATGGCATTTGAAATTTAGAACTGCGAAACTTATTTTATATATTTTTATTTTATGATTGTTTACAGATTTTATACACTGTTTAAGATGGTTATCCAGCCTCGGAATTAGTTCCACCTTCTTACCTCTGGAATCCCACCTCCAGTGAATCGCAAATTTACATGAATGCTTTGGGGCCCGCCACCGACCAGCAAACTGGCCCATGCAACAGCGCCACCAGTGGCAGTTTCCATGCAACCGCCTGTCTCGTCATCAGCGGTAGCAGCCGTGGAGGAAGTTTTCACAGATGACCAGTGGGATGGGGACGGCACCAGGAATAGGGAACACAGCGCCATCGATGGCCAGTGTGAGGCAGGGACATTAACAGGTAATTAGATAATCATACTTAGTACAATACAAATAAATGCATAACATACTGTCTGAACAACTGAGCATGATTCGTGTCTGAGTTAATTTTTGTGCTACTACTTCACAATTTGTCTTGACACTATTTTAAAGTTCTCATTTCCAAGAACTATGGAATTACCTGGGCCTTCACAGAGTTGCTCAAGCACAAAAAGTAGCTAAGCGCAACAGAATTTAGTCTGGTTCCCAGACCCCAACATCTCTGACTATTCTCTGCCGATTTTAGGGTCCAGTATCACCTGAGGGTCACGTGACAAAAAAGGAGCAATTCCTCTTTTTCTGAAAGTATCTTAAATGTTCTGAACTCATTTTCGTCAACATTCGGACCGTTTTGTTGATGGTCGGACAATTCTGGGTGTATGTAGACATTTCTTTTGTTGATAAACTAAAACCGTTTAATTTTGTTGACAGATGTTGTGACCAAATTCAAATTTTGTAAACTATGTAAGGAAAACAAAACTTTTGAATATTTATGTAACATTTTTGTCATTATCTCAGGCTGTTTGAAAGTAATCAAAGAGTGTCATCAGCGCTTCGTTTTTTGTCCAATGACATCATCCACTGTCATTTAAAAGTAATGATATTTATACATGTTGCATCATGATTTATTTTTAACCGTGGATGATGCCTGACTTAAGATTTTTAACAAGAGTCGTCAGGAAATCTTTGGTCTGGGAACCAGACTAAACAGAATTACGCTTACTAGAATAAGGTTACCAGCCAAAACAGCACCACACACAGTACCATCTGCAACTGGTATCCTGCTTATTTTTCGCTTAGCAGAAAATTGTCAAGCAATATTTTCTGCTGAAGCATATCATGAAATTGGGCCCTGGTAAGTCTGCTTCCACTTAGCAATCGGAAAAGTCTCACCTTGTTTTATCCTTGTCTTTTCTACACCCTTCTTCGTCAGACCTTCACAATACTTCCAACATCCCAGAGGTAGAGCTTTTCAGCCTCCTGGAGGAAAAGATTCCCATGTATAGGTTACGAGCTGACACCACGTCCAACTACTCTTATGAGCACAGCGACTGGCTGAGGTCGGCAGACGAAAGGGCCCGGCAACAACAAGAGCAACCATGCGAGCTTCTCTCACCAGTCATGATGGAAGAAACTCTAAAATATTTCAGTAAGTCAATCTTTTTCCTTTTTTCTGTAGTAGGCAAGCCCTTCTTCTCGCAAGTATCGGCTGCTGCAATTCACTCCTCTCCAACATTATCATAAAGACCAACTTCTACGACCACATAACCCCACTATTCAATCAACTGCACTGGCTCCCCATTGAGCAACGAATCAAATTCAAAATCCTCTTGATGATTTGGAAGTCCATCAACTTCAAAGGCCCACCTTACCTCTCTAGCCTCTTATCATTCTATCAACGTGACAGTAGACCGAGATGGATTTGTGACCCACTCACCATGAACACCACTACCTCTCTAAATCTGTTGGACAGGGTTGCCTTTGGCTATACTGGCCCCAGCCTTTGGAACAATCTTCCATACAATATCCGATCTTCAACTTCAGCTGCTACATTCAAGCAATTGGCTCAAAACTGAATTGTATCGAGTCTAACTTTTATTACATCTTGACAGTGCCGTGATCTAGTCACTAGGAGTTGTGCGCTATATAAGAACCTGTTTATTATTATTATTATTATTAAAATTTGAGATTTATGTTCCCGCGGTGTCTTCCACTGGCCTCAGATTCTTCGCATCACGAGGGTGCAAGATTATGACTGAATTAGTTAACCCTCTCAGCCCAACATTATACAATTGTTGTCTGCTGTGATGTGGTCTATGCTGTTTTGGACACCCGAGGGGGCAGATGGCACCCGAGGCGAAGCCGAGTGTGCCATCGGCCCCCCGAGGGTGTCCAAAACAGCATGGACCACATATCACAGCAGACAACAATTGTTTTGTTGTACCATGGTATTAAATTGCAAGATTGTTAAAAAGGCCCTTACCGACATAGTTTGCAGACGACAATATTCAATTCAACAAAAGTGCGTCAGTTACAAATGTTTTATCAACCAAAATGTATCAACTGGTCCATATATCGTGAGCATCATATCGAAAGTACAGTAGCGTGCATAGTACCAGTGGTTGCTTAGTAACCTCTTTCTCAGGTACATGTAGTACCACTAATGTGGTTGTACAGATCAATGGGAACAATGAAATAATGTTCTGAGAACGATCTAGGTAATTACCTACCTCTTTCCCGGGGGTATTGCTAACTTCAACATATCAATGGGGACGATGAAATGAATTTTCTGAGGACGATCTAGGTAATGGACCCCGACAACATCACTTTTTTGAGAAGACATGAAATTTTGTATTATGTCACGTGATTGGTTCTTGACCAATAAAAATTCACGATCTAACACCATGGTATAACAATGTTTATGGACATGCAGCCTGCGGTGCCCACATTGTTTCCTTTTCTCTCATTCACAAATCATTGAGATGGGCCAACAATTGGCCAAGTTCTTACACAACAGAAAGCTGTTGTACAAAGGCCATTTTTACAAACTCTATTTTCACCTTGAATATATTGTTTTACAGCAAAAACTTTAACAATTTGTCTCGTTTGACTTCAATCGTTCGATCATAATTATTTCACAATGTATTCAATACATAGTCAGGAAACAGATTTAAAAAGCTAACTTGCCGCACACGGCACTAAGAATATTTCCCTTTTGGTCAAAGTAATTAGGGCCAACATTTGCCTTTTCATATCTGGTGAGAAAACCTCAGGCAATTGTTTTCTCTTCAGGCTGTACTCCCCCAAATAATTTTCAACAAAAACTGTGAAAACATGTTTTCATTAGTTTGTTCATCACAAGGAGTTGTTAATACTAAAAAGAGGGTATTCTTTCAAGATAACAGCATTATTTTTGAGAAGTATTCTTTCTACTTTCTTCATTTTATGTACACACACAGGTAACGTCACCTGCAACTCAGATTCTTTTGGTTTTAACTTTAAATTTAATGGTACGCTTAGCAGTCTGTTTTTCTCATTTGATGTGATCATGATTTCACATTGTCTCCAATACACTGTCTGGAGACTCAAGGATGTATTCTTTATTTGTTTTGTAAGCTGGAGATGCATCTTGCATAATGCCCTCCTGGCGGCCATCATAGGGGGATGGTGGAGGACAGGGAGTGAATTAAATTCAATCAATAACACTCGATGATAGCCCTGAGTTCATCCATGATTACATGTACGATGTAATTAGTAGATTGTGGTTACACAACCACATTCACCTAATGTGCTGTAAGTACAATGTAGTACTCACATAAAACTCCAAAATCGTGTACACAATTTGGTACATTGTGGAGACCATTATGAACACATCGAATAAATTAGGTTGGCAACTTCTTGTGTTGTACAAATATAGAATGCATATGAATGCATTGTCGCAGAATACATGCAATCTCAAGGTGAAATCTGGACTATTCCATTTCACGAAGAGAAGTCGAATGATTTGGAAAAGCCAGATTTCACCGAGTGATTATATTCTGTGACAATGCACGAACGAAACGCATTCAATATTTGTTTTCTAGACATTGTAACTCATACGTAGACCCTTGTCATTTGAATATTTTAATTGACAGAAAATAGACACGGTTCCTCGTCCACCCCAAACTAAAAAAAAACTTCTAAACAACGTGGACAACTCCATGTAGACACCAACCTTCTCCGCCGTGACATGATCTTGCCTCGTTTGGAGGAACGTACTGGAACAATTATTTTGAGCAATGACGCTGCGAATTAAGCGTCGAAAATCCATATTCGCCGTCCTATAATTATCCGTATTGACCTATTTCACAATGGTCAGTGCACTTACACGGGCCGATACTGAAGGCCATTTTGGAAGTCAAAATGTACTGAAAGGAATTGACTTCCAAAATGGCAAAAATGGTAGACGTTCATAGTGCACAGGAGTGTCATGCAAGGAGTCAATATGTTGCTCTAATGTTGCAGCAGTAAACGGCAAAATAAAGGATGACATGTGATGAGTGTTCCACCAATCAAATACAAGAATCTGTGTGTGTGGTACAGTGTATGTAAAATAGGTTAATGAACAGTATCTCTATGATTTATTCAAGTTTAGATAGGAGCCAGGAAAAATAGACAAAATGTTGCAAAGCTGTGTTTGAGGTACATGTACATGTATATGTGAAGTGTACTTAAACCCTAACTCCCTTGAGCTGTTGAGTGATTTACTAGGATCCTTCCCCACTCTAACAAATCCCAACACCATATGGGTAACTCAACACCCAAGCTATGGTACTCTGATTATGGTGGTATGCCTGAACCCATGTAAAGTATTCAGTTTACTCATGCAGTCCTCATTCCAACAAAATCCAGCAAAACCTGCTGTTAGAGTTTGATGGAATAGGGACTGTAAGGGTTAATTATTGTCAAGTAATATAATCTTATCCATGGCATCTATTTTCGGATCCTGGTCCCTAGATCTATATCTATCCTTAAACCTCACTAATCCTAGACAGACCTCAGGGTCCTAGACCAAGACCAAGAGAAAACAGGTATGTAGGCTGGTCCTGTGACCTACAATGTACTAAACCAGGGATCAAAATAGACAGTAGTTTTCTAGCCCAAGGCTAGCAGAAGGATGGGCTGGTGGTAAAATCAAATTAAAGTGTGGGGGAAAAACATGTTGTGGTTGATCTCAAAAAGATCATACAGTTGTACATGTACAGTACAGGTATTCACAAATTGCACGATTGCACTTTGTGGCAATAACAAATTGCAACTAGACATAAGTTTTTGTGACATCACAAAAACAAGGTGTTCGGTAAGCCTTGTAAATGAGCCACATCTGGTTTGACCGGAAGTAGAGGTCAAGCAATGTGCAACAGAGAAGGTCCTTCCCCAACCTTTGCATTTGGTGAAAGAATCATGTTCCTACCTCTAACCGCGTTAAAATAAGGAGCTACTTCCTGTTTAACAGGAAGTAGAGGTCACAGAGTTAACCCAAAGTGCAACAGAGAAGGGCCTTCCCTAACTTTGCTATTTGGTGAAAGAATTATGTTCCTAGCTCTTAGCATTGTTAAACAAAGAGTTATTTCCGGTTTGACCGGAAGTAGAGGTCACAAAGGTCATTTAATGTTTTACAAAGAAAGGCCTTCCCTAACCTTGATATTTCTTGTAACAATCATGTTCGTACTTCTAACCACTTTTAAATGAGGATCTAATTCCGGTTGGACAGGAAGTAGAGGTCACAGAGGTCACCTAATGTGTCACAAAGAAAGACCCTCCCTTACCTTGACATTTGTCGAAAGAATTAAGTTCATACCTCAAACAGTTGATTTTTTGTTGATTTGTAAAGGCTTAAATATCCCCTGTATTAAAGACTAACAAAGCATGGAAATTCAAACTTGTGATCATGTGATAATTACTTCTTATCCCTTTGCGGCATGTGGTGGCGGTTGTGAATCGCCTCATTTTGTTAACTTTTGAATTACTCCTTCGTTGAGTGCTCAAAAAATCTTATATTTTTTGTAATCCTACAGAAGGCAAGCCTATCATAGCCCATTTAGCCTGATTGTTTACTATGAGCCAGATACCATGAATGAAAACCAACCGACCCCAAAGGTCATAAGGCCATCAGTTTGTGTACAAACTTGCTTCTCCTAGGGTACCCTTTGGTGATCAATCATGGGCTGGCCTCCTGACAACTGTGAACAAAAAGCCATGCTTAGGGGGTTGCTTGACTGTGTCTGGAAGGGATTGACCAATAAACAAACTCAAAGTGGATGGGGCGGGGCCAGCTGCCTGGCTTTGGGTTCTTGTTTTGTTTTACTGGGCCTGGATTACTTCCAGGGTTATTGTAAGTATTTTCTCATGGGTGGCTCTGTACTGTAGTCTGTTGTACATATATTAGTCTAAAAAATTTGAACAAAATCGGCCGTTTCATAACTTCATCTTGCAACGGCCGATTTTGTTGAAATTTCATAATTAGGGTTTTATAGTCCTTATCTATTATTAAAAAAATCAAGATGAAGTTTGCTCAAAAGAAATTTGAAATAGAAAAATAACTTATTTTTAAACTCGTCATCGTAACAAACTGTAACATTTGATGACGTCATCAATGTAATATTTTCAAAGGTCATGAATTACATTTCTTTTCGTACACTGAAACCATGTCAAAATTCTGTTTCATATTGACTCAAGAGCCTAAATTGTGACTTTTTAAGCATTTTTGGCTTCACCTCCCGTTTTGCAACGGAAGACAAGGTCAAATTGGGGTCATGTCTGTGAGGCTTTTACGCAGCTTTGGATGACCTTTCCGATAATGTATAGATTGTAAAAATCCCTTGTGTACATCAAAAGTTATGATTTTTTGAAAGAATAAACTTTGATTTAATGTAATTCGACACCCGATGACGTCATCATGACGTCACTCAAACGGTTTCATGTCCTAATGAATATCTAACTATGTGTGAAGTTTCAAGTTCATACAAGCTTAGGAAGTATGCCTTTGTTGGCGGACAATCGACAGGCATAAGAAGAAGGAGAAGTAAAAAATGAAAAACTAGAAATGAGTTTTTGTGGCATCACAAAAACTAGGTGTTCGGAGTGTGATGTATTAAAAATGATTTTATGTGTTAAAAGTTAAATGAATTAAAAGTTAATCCAACTGATATATAAGAAAATATGAAGAAAAACATACGTTAAATTGAGCTTTATAATACAATATTTAATTTGAACATCCGCTTTGGACAGGAATTTCTAATCACTTTTAAATGAGGAGGTACTTCCAGTTTGACCGGAAGTAGAGTTCAGAGAGGTCACGCATTGTGTAACAAAGAAGGACCTTCCCTAACTTTGGTATTTGGTGAAAGAATCATGTTCCTAGCTCTTACCATGTATTAATGAGGAGCTACTTCCGGTTTGATTTTAAGTAGAGGTCACAGAGGTCACCCAATGTTCAACAGAGAAGGACCCTCCCTAACCTTGGTATGTGGTGAAAGAATCATGTTCCTAGCTCTCACCATTTTTAAAAAAGAGCTACTTCCGGTTTGACCGGAAGTAGATGTCACAAAGGTCAATTAATGTTTCACAAATGAAGTCTTTCCCTAACCTTGATGTTTCTCGAAACAATCATGTTCCTAACTCTAACCACTTTTACATGAAGAGCTACTTCCGGTTTGACCGGAAGTAGAGGTCATAGAGGTCACACGATTTGCAACAGAGAATGACCTTTCCTAACCTTGCTATTTGGTGAAGGAATCATGTTCCTAGTTCTTAGCAATTTTAAATAAAGAGCTACTTCCGGTTTGACCAGAAGTAGATGTCACAGAGGTCACTTATTGTGTCATAAAGAAAGACCCTCCCTTACTTTGACATTTGTCAAAAAAATAAAGTTCATCTCTCAAACGGTTGATTTTTTGTTAATTTTTAAAGTTTTAAATTAACGGTCTCATTCTGTACAGTCAATCTGACATTTGACAGATTCAAATTCCGAGCTCATTATCTGTATTAAAAAGTTCCAAAGTTTTATAAAAACTACCCCACTTTGATAAACATCACAAACACAAGTGTGCACGGCTAAAGAAATACACGGACATTTTGAAAAGCGATGACTTTACTTTTTAATTTTCATTTTTGAACAGTTTTACTCAGCGTATCCCGACAACAACTCTCGCGGGGGTAAAGAGCCTCTGGCCCCGCTGTTGCACACTTGTGACTCTCGTACGTAAGCACGTACGTGATCGGTATAATACAGAACGAAAGACGATCATTTTGTCAATTGCATTTTCTCCACCATTATACATCAAACAACTCACGTGAGCATGTGATCGTCTCAGTAAAGTCTCCTCTTCCTCTCCCTGTCACAATTAAGCCACCAGAATGACATAAAGGGAAACATTTCCACACTGAACTTGGCATGACTTAACAGTTTTTCTTTGCGTCGCCATTATTACACACACACATAACTTAACAACACACCGCAAAGTTCGATGAACTGTGTCAAGACCTGACTTGTTGCGTGTTATGTATATACAAGTACACAGCATGCAGTAAGAGTGCACACGCACGGGGTGCAATACAGTAAGGTAACTGTACAGACTCTATCGGCGGTCGCGCTAAAATCGGCACTTTTCACCTTAATATAACTTCGTTATGCAACGGCCAATTTTGTTGAAATTTCACAATTAGGCTTTTATAGTCGTTATCTATTACTAAAAAATTCAACATGTAGTTTGCTCCAAAAAAAATTGAAATAAAGAAAATTCTTATTTTTAAACTCGTCGTAACAAACTGTAACATTTGATGACGTCATCAATGTAATATTTTCAAAGGTCATAAACTACATGTTATTTCGTACACTGAAACTATGTCCTAATTCTGTTTCATATTGACTCCACATCTTAAATTGTGACTTTTTAAGCATTTTTTGCTTCAACTTCCGGTTTGAACCGGAAGACAAGGTCAAATTGGGGTCATGTCTATGAGGCGTTTACGCAAATTGGGATGACCTTTCCGATGATGTATAGATTGTAAAAATCCATTGTGTACTTTAGGAGTTATGATTTTTTGAAATAATAAACTTTGATTTAATGTAATTCGACACCTGATGACGTCATCATGACGTCACTCAAGCCCTGTCATGTCCTAGTCAAGTTCTAACTATGTGTGAAGTTTGAAGTTTATATGAGCTTGGGAAGGGTGCATTTGTTAGCGGACAATCGACAGGCAGAAGAAGAAGAAGAAGAAGTACCAAAAAAAAAAAACCGAACAAAATCAAGAGGTGTTCCGGGCTAGTGCCCGAACACCTAAAAAAAAACCGTACAAAAACAATAGGTTTTCGGCTGATCGCCGAACACCTAATAAGTCTGAATTACAGCCTGAATGCGTTAAATGTCACAGTTTTGCCATACAAGCATCAGACTGGCCAAAGGGACCTGAGGTTTTTTTGTGGTTGTTGTTATTTTTTTAATGTTGCTGATGGTGCTTGTTTGTCTCAGTGAAAAAATCAGTGGGCTGGAAGAGCATAGTTTTGTTTTAAAAAAGAAGAAACAAAAAAGTGAATTCATCAGCAGGCAATGACACATTTTTGCAGACAGAGGGCAGTGAATCAGTACGCTGTTTGTGCTTGCTCATCTGTCCCAGGGGGCAGATCGAGGAATTTTATTATAGAGGAGTCAAAAAAAAGGGGGAAAAAATGAGGAGAATTCGCTACATGTATAGGGTGCTTGGCGATGATGATGGATTCAGTTTTTACGATGTTCAATTGTAGCACCCTTTTCGGACCACAGTAGCACTACTATGTTGGAAAAAATGGATGATATAATGTAATTAACATGCATGTTCTTACAAGTTAATAGACTTATTGCGTGACCAGTGTTTACATAGACAAAGGAATCACACAGTTTTGGAAAGCCTTTTCTTATGGATGATTTCAGTTTCAAAACTGATAAATTCTTGTGTTGAAAAGTGTCTGATTGCGGTCATCTGGCCGAAACGTTCTGTCATGCAACTAATACTACCACATCCTGAACATAACGTTTCTTTGTAGAATTTCCAAGACTTGCTGGAACTGTCCTTGCTGGCTTCAGTCACTCAAAGGTCTCTGGTACAAACTCTGGAATATTTTCCCCAGATTAAAAAAAAAAGCCTTGATCGAATAAACAAATGCAACAATCATCATGTACCGTACCGCACTTTCCTATGGAGGACATCGTGTTTGTTTACGTTTAATACCCACTACAGGTCACGTGACTGGCAGAGCACAATCAGTCTATTAATTGTTAAGATGTCCAGAGTGAGTTATTTAACATCAAGTGAGGCCCGACAATGAGCTAAGGTCTGTGGTGAAATTAGAGATGTGTTGGCAAAAGTTTGAATTTCACAAAAAGGAAAATATAGTCTTTGTGAGCAGGTACATGTAGGGGTCCAGACCTCCTGGACCCACACCTGGATCCCTGCCTGTGGTCCTTCAGTTGCATCTGGGCAGGTTTGGGAGCTGAAGTGTACATGTCAGCATTGTACTATTTTTTATTTGAGACAACATTGTATCTTGTGGAAGTACAGTAACTTTGTCTTGGAGCGAATCTGAGGGTTAGGTCTTGGATGCTGGAGTTGAGTTTGCACAAAATAATAAGTTGGCTACATGTACTAAAGTGAACTGGATTTCTTGATGCATTTGTTGGAACTGGTTGGATTTTGTGACAATAGTGTTGACATTATTGTCAGTGATTTATTACTCAGAATGATGTGTAGTCCTTTTTACAAACCTGTTCTGTTTTGCACACTAAATTAAAAATGCCAAAGCAGGTACCTTTTACCTAGTTTTACATTTGAAATGAATATGCATGCAGGTCATGAACTTCGCTCTTGAAGGGGCACAGCAACTTTCCTCTGGTAAGGGGCACCTCTATGAGGTATTATTAGGTTCCCTTTGTATAGGGTTGTCAAAATTCTCTCATATTATGAAAGGTTATTAAACCTTATGATAGATGTAAATTTTTGCATCGGGGATAAAGAAAATGAAAAAAATAACTAACTAAATAAATAAATCCACAGGCATTTTTTTCGGGTGGGATTTTTTTTTTCACAGGACTTGGGAAAGTAATGAGTATGCAGTGCTTAACACACATCAATGTATGGGTAAAACATTACAAATAATATTCTTTATCCCCGATGCAAAAATTAACAACTATCATAATTGTTGCGGTACCCACTGCTAATGGATTTGAACTGCCTCTAGCTACCGGGCAGTCTCAGTAGTCTAGTTGGTAAGACATCTGCTCTAGAATGGCGGGGGTCGTGGGTTCCAATCCCACCCGAGGAAAATGCCTGTGGATTTTTTTTTCACAGGACTCGGGAAAATACTGAGTATACAGTGCTTAACACACATCGGCGTATGGGTAAAACATTACAAATAATATTATTAAACCTTGCTTACACTTGTTAGTTTTCTACTGAAAAATTGCTATGAAATGCATATGAACCCACTGATGTACAGCACGTACATGTAAACTGAATTTCAACATCAATGTAAAGACATTAACTGAACAAAATTTCTGTGCAGTGCATACGTGCCAAAACAACAACTTGGTCTTGAGTGCTTTTCATGCACTGATAACCTTTATCCACATAGATACCAATATTGCTGTTGTGTACACATAGGAAAGAGACAAAACTACAAAAGCTTGTATCATCAATGCAACACACTGTATCATTACGAGTGGTAATTGGCACTTGGAAACAACAGTAGTCTGAAGTTGATAAACCTGTGTGGCCTCCTTGGATGTGATATTGACGTGACATGGTGCCCATTATGAAAGCTTGGCAGATTCTGCCACAAGAGGGCAGTAGACTTGGTTGTTGACTCTCCATGGAGAGGGAGCATCGGCTATTGAATCAAGTAGCATGTGCCATTATGATGTAAAAACATGGCGTTAACATTTTAGGGGCATACTTTGGAAATAATTACAGACTGCAGGATTTTTGACAAATTTTAATGGTATAAAAAAAAACACAGGTCCAGAATGGCATCCAGTCTAATGTACCCAGTAAAGCAGGCAGGCAAATTTTCAGCTGATTGGCCGATTTCCTCCTGTTTGGTTTCTCAGCTGTGCCATTGAAAATTGAAAAACACAATTACAAAGTCTAGCTATGCCTGGCACTTTCCTAGTGGTTTCTTTTGGTAAACTACAGTTGCATGTCAGTTAAATAAATCAATAAAACGGCCATTGACTTACGTGTATGAAGTTTGCTCGAAGTGGTTCAAGTGGTGGCTTGGGTGGTGTGTACATAAAGCGCTTGCCTCTCACCAATGTGTCCCTGGTTCAGGTCCTGGCTTGGGCCATATGTGAGTAAGAGTTGTGCAATGGTTGTGTCCTGTGCCAGAAGGTTTTTTATTCTCCAGGCCATCCCGTTTTCCTCGCTCCGGAAAAAATCAAACACTTTCGATCTTAGGCTGTAGTCTGTGGTCATACATGTACATGTATGGGAGGATGTGGCTGGCTGACCAAGGCACCCTTGAATGCCTGCAGCTCGAACGCATGTAGCATTTACAAAATAGAGAGACTGCCAACATAAGGGCTGGATAGCTCAGTTGATAGAGTGTCGGTATGTATAGCCGGTGGTGGCAGGTGCAAATTTGTCTTTGTTCACCCAAAATTTGATTTAAAATTGACCCAGCCAGTTCCCTTCTGGTTTATTGCTTATTATTTGAAAAACAAACAATAATTTTATTATTTGAAATTAAAAAGTTACATCCCCTTTTATCTGAGGGTGGTATTACTTCAAATACTTTAATTAACACTGAACTAGAGAGAATGATTTTTTTTGTTTTAAACGCCTTCAGAAATTTAATAAATTATTCATAAATACCTGAGACAGTTCTGATTTGGCCAAGAGGGCATCACGTGGCCATGTTTAAACGGGCAATATAAACACGGTAAAAAGTGTTTAAAACCGGCTAGCTTGCGAACGAAAAATATAGCCCCTGTATCAGAATAAAGAAGTATACATGGTTCCAGCTTTTGGGTTTCTGATTGGCCGAGAGGGCATCAAGTGCCTATAACAGCTGCAGAGACATGAAGATCGACATTCCGTTCTAGAAATTGGCCCGTAAATATGGATAGAAATTTAACGCTGAGAAACTGTCAGATTTGTTCCCAATTTTTGCATGTTTTTGACAGAAAGGCATTTATGAATGGGAATAAAGGTGTGCTGAATCGGTTTTTAACTATTGTTTAAAACCTCTGAGGGGCCTGGTGGCCGATAATTGCCCTCGCCTTCGGCTCGGGCAATTATCGGCCACCAGGCCCCTCATCGGTTTTAAACAATAGTTAAAAAACCTCTTCATCACATCTTTATTCCCTTAATAAAGAACATTACTTAGCTTAAACGAAATTTGTTATCTGTCTGTTTGACATTGCTCGATAAACATAAATTTTACCAGACGGTAAATGTTTCAGACTGTAAATGTTTCAGACTGTCATTCATAATCTGTTTATGCAATGAACGCGCTTGCGCTGAAATTGAGAAGCATCCGCCAAAAAGTGCCTGGATGTAGTTATTGTGCTCCACACAATGATTCATTGTTTAAATTAATTACTCTGTCGATATCTCATTTGAAAGTTAATAAATTTGGTCGTCCTACAAACAAATAAATAAATAAATGCAGGCATACATGGGGACTGGCTAGATTTCCTTCTTACATTGTGTTTTCTCATTCCTTTTTAGATAACTTCTGCCTTCTTGTAATATATAATGCGTTTTGCTTTTTTGCAATTTTCTCACGACCCTTTGAAAAATAACTTTCTGGTTGAATTGGTTTCTCTGTGATTCAAGTTTTATTACAATTAATAAATGCATCATTAACAGCCACAGTACAACAGTAGAGGAATGGTTGTACAACAGGACAGACTCGGGCCGTTTGTGACAAGACTGTTCATGGTTTTAAGTTACAGGGGTTCACATTGTGAATGTTAAAGGATAGTTGGTCCAGTTCTACTTTTTGATTTATTTATTAGCCCGATCTTTCGATTGGGCAGCAAAAAATTAGTCTATAGACTCATTAAGTTGTTCCTCTGCACGGAAATCTTTAGTAAAAGGCGAAAGATTTATGCGAATGCAGTGAAACCAGAGTGCTGAGTAAAAGCTTCAGTAAGGGAGTGGCATTTTTGGTACTTACTTTTACCCATGGTGTTTGATAGCATGCAATCACACCCTCAATGTCAAAATTATTTAAATTGTCTAATAAAATCATCTGACATACATTTCTGCACCTTTTGATATTATCTTTAAAAGAATCATCAATGAAATCTTCATAACAAGCTCAACATTTGTCAAAATCCATTACTTTGTGACTATAAAAATGCTGATTTAGCACACTCTGTATCACACGCAAGCTGCTTTGACCTCATTTGCATAGTTCCATGAGCCTAAGTGTGTGGTCAGGAAGTGGGGGCAGGCTTCACGCGGTCCACTAAGCACACACATGGTGATGTGTGTGTGTGTTTGTACATGTACACCATACAAGGTATTATGTATTATTGTACACAGTATACAAGTATTGCATGTTCCATTATCTAATAGGGGTGTTCAGGTTGTAAAATTTATTGAGTGAAGACTCAAGGCTGTTTTATTCAGAATTTGTGCACAAACATTCAGTATTTTAATACAAACTTTAACAATTTTTGAATGAATCACTGAGCCCATAGACATGCCCATGGATGTGTTTATGAAAATAATGTTATTCTTGCAAACTGATTGACTACATGGATTGTGTTTAAAATAACATGACTCTAAAGATCTAAGCAGTGTTTGCTTGGTGGGCTGTTCCATTCAAACAAAATGCCAGCTGTAAATTATTGATTTTTCATATGTTTTGTTGAAACCGAGCACAGGGACAATTTGTTGACAGAGAAATTGTATAACAAATGTTCTGTCGCAAAAAGTAAAGTGCAACTGTGTACAGAAACATTTCTGTGCTGTAAATTATAACCACGGAGCAATGAGCAATCAAAGAACCCCATTTTGGGTGTCTGTATGGTTTCCATAGCAACATAGTACAGCAAAAGATCTCCATGACGGTTTTCTCTGTCCAGTAATACAAGATCATTAACAGCCATGTCAGGGTCTTCGTTGTGTGTTGAAACATGGTTGAAACCATCTGTGTGAGCAGGAAAACCTTCAATGGTCATCTGTGGATTTACATATCAAAGGAGATGAAAGTCTGTGGGAGAGTTTATTTAAGGTTGATAGAACCCGGAATCATTTTGGGGTGGGAATGAGTTCTGAACACCGCCATGCTACATTATGTGGGAATTACGGTTAAGTCCCTTCACAGGTTGAGAGCTGACACGTGTTAAAAGAACTCTACATCAAATAGGGCTAGGTTTGAAGTCATCCAGCAGTGTAATTGTAAACAAGACTTGGCTTGGACCTGTTTTACCTGCAGTGCTCAGCCTACTATGCAGGCCTGATTGCTTCGTTCTTGAAAGGGCAAGGGCACCAAGGCATTTTCTTCTTGATAAAGGACACCTCTATGAGAAAGTGTGACTTTCTACTGGAGCATTTCAAGGGCATCATGGCAGTGACAAAGGGCATGGAGGCAATTGCCTCCATTGCCTTCGTGAAGTATCAGGCATGGCTATGTTTTAAATGAACACTGTTTGAAACACTGTGGACAGGTACCTACATTATGACCTTGACAGACACCCAGCTTTACTGATAAGTGATATCACCTTATTAGATTGTACATGTATGTGTACATGTACATCAACACCATTGATGAACAATATAAACTATAACATGTGCATAGACATCCATTGACATGTCTAGCCTCTACTTGCGACCACTCAATAAATATGACACTTGTTGGAATAAAGGATTAAAAATACAATATCCAGGCCGCTTGCATTGTACTCTGATCATACCTAGATGATTACTCAGAGCAGTCAGGATTCAGTGGACTTGTGGATCGGAATATACTGGGGGGTTTTCTGTGCGGACTTACATGGTTAATCTGAACCAGCGTGTGGAAGTTAGTATCAACCCAACTTATTGGAGGAATAGCCTACCTGTTGTGAAGTGTTGCAGTAGTTAGACAGTCTGACTTTGTTTTTATGTACATGTATGTACATACTAATTAGTTACATTTATGTATGCTGTACATGAACAAACTGCATGCACCAATAAAATGGATGTGAGTCCGTGTTCAGATCTACAGTTGTGGTCACACCATTCTTTGCTGACTGAAGGTTGTAGTTTTTGAAAGAAGCTTTTCGTATTGAGAGTCTCCCAGAACCCAATTGCCACCGCTGGGTATAACTTTCAGGATTTATTATTTTCTGATGCGCCGTGTCACACTCACAATGTAAGTTTATTAACATTCAACGGTACCCTGTAGTAGGGTAACCCATCACAAATCAATGACAGAGAGCAAGCTGTGCAATGGCACCCTCTCGGACTCAGACAAGTCCACCTGCGGACAGGATTTTCAAAGCACCAGTGCACCATGGGAAGGTTTATATGAGACAGTTGTTAATGTGAGCGAACAGGATGGATTTCATGTAAGCAAAAGTGAGAGCTTTCTTCTAGCAAGGATGCCTTGCTTCGAGGAAGGCTTCAACAACAACAACTCTGGGGGTAAGTTACAACCATGAACATACACTGAAGGGTGCGTATTGGTTTCATATGCAGGGTTTTTCTTACTTCCAGTTCCAAATAATCATATAGTTATAACATGTAATTATTATGCACTTTATCAAGCCAGCTAGGCCTCTCAAAGCACCTTGCAGTATTATTACCCCTGTTCATTGGGCCCTAAGCTTTCCTAAAACCATCTCAACTCCTTCGGGGTATGCAGCACCGGCTGCCAAATCAACGCACAGGCTGCTAATCATTCAAATCAACATCTCTACCCTCACCCATTTACTCTTGGGTGATGAGAAACAATTATAGTAAAGTGTCTTACTCAAGGACAGAAGTGTCAGGACCGGGATTCGAACCCACACTCCGGTGACCTAGCCACCGAAACTTATGTTTGATGCGCTAGACCGCTCGGCCACGACATACCAAGAAAAATTTGAATTTTTTGAATTTTTTTTGTATAGTTTATCCTGAATTCTCACTGTTATTTCACTGTTTCCAAGGCAATAATTGTTATGACATAAAACTATATTTCAGATAACTTTGAGTTGTTACAAATAGTGTGTAGATTATAGGCTTGTGACTATCTAGGATTTGTTTCAAAACCTCCTTTAGCCTTTGAATTTGATTGCACTCACACTCGACTCTGTGAAAATGATTGTCCGGCTATAATCGGTAATACAATATGAAAGCGTACGTGGTATAAAGTAGTAACGCTATAAAGGAAACATGTACTACATCTTCATGTCAGTTTATCAAACACCTGCTGCGGGCCACTCAAAATGGGACTATGGTAGCATATGAAAGGACATTGACTCTTTGAGGGTCCATGATAAAAGGAAAGAAATTCTTGAATCAAGTGAACATTTCTGATGGAAAATCAGACGGAAATGAAGGATTATCAGGTGTTTTTTACATAGATTTTTTTGTAGCCATTGTTTAAGAGTACCAGCATTTTATCTACAAACAGCCACCCAGAAGTACATATGGATATAATTCATTCAGTCAGTCATTTTATTTGGTAAACATTGCTAAAAATACAAAGTGATACTGTACATAAAACAATAAGTGATTTCAAAGCCAAGGATAACCCCAGAAAGCTGTTGAACAGAACCTGACTTATATCCATCTGGGCCCTTAAAAAGAAAGTACAAGGCAAACAAAAACTACAACATGGTTATTCCATGAAGGTGGGACACAATATTGTGACATTTTTCAATATTACGATTGATGTTAGAAAAAAATGTTGATTCTAATTTATGTTTATCAATCATAGCCTTTTATTTGGGTGTTGAAAGTTTTTTCAAAAAGGTTTCAAATCCTTCCCACACCATCTTACCTGATATTTTTGCTAATATTCTTAAAAAATTCAAGGTAACGATGTAACTGGGGACACCATGCTTGTAACGTATATTTTTCAATATTATGAAAGTAATAAACAAATTTTTATTTCCTCTTTTTGTATTTACAAAAAGAGGAAATGAAAATTGCACAGGAAATAACAAAGAATTGTGTTAAAAATTAGACTGAGGAGAGAAATGTTTTGTTTTCACAGCCCTTTTAAATTGACGTTAATGTTAATGGTAAAGATGATTTTAATTTAATTGTCCAGAACCGTGGCCCTTAATTAATTAAACTACAACTAAACGCACACCCCTCTCCATGTACTTGATACACACACTTTCAGGGTACCATCTTCAACAACACAGGCAGGAGATTTCTCAGTTTTTTTTCTTGATTTCAGGATTTTCTCAAAAATCTTGAGCATTCAAATTTTCTTGAAAGAAGTAAAGCAATCACCAAATGGAGAATGAAAAAGTCCACATTGTGTCCACACCTGTAATTTTGTATTTCTGGTGATGCACAGAGTCTGTAAACCTCCTGAATTGTAACATCTGGGAGGTTCCGGGTCTAGAATAAGGGGGAACCCAGGCCTGCAAGCCATTTTCAGGAATTTTCACAATCAGCAAATCTCATCCCTGACAACAATGTACGCTCTCTGCTGAACACCACAAATGAAGTTATATTATACACGTACATGTACGTGCTGTTAAAATAAAGGATTCGAACGGCCTCTAGCTGCCGGGCAATCTCTGTAGTCTTGTTGGTAAGACATCTGCTCTAGAATGGCAAAGGTCATGGGTTCAAATCCCACCCGAGTAATATGCCTGTTTTTTGTGTTTTTCACAGAACTCGGGAAAGTACAGAGTATTCGGTGCTTTACACACACTTCGTTGTATGGCTAAAACACAAATAATAAGCTCCTTGTTTCATTTATTAGTATTCATGAAAAGACGCAGTCAAGTACCTAATGTCATAATAATAATATTTATGTATCATGCATGGAAGTTAATTTGGCCGTGACGTAAGCGGGTGCCTTTCTCAACAGCAGTGTTGATTCCCAAATCTCGGATGTCCTTCACAGCCCTGGCCATAAGAAGTCCCATATCCTAGTTGACGTAAGACGCTCCAGAGACAAACTACTACACCTCTAGTCAGGAACTATTTTTAGTCCTGTGCCCACCGTTAACTGCCGTCTTTAGGGTCTGCTGTAAGTATCCCAGCCTAGAGAAATCATCTTAAAGATGTTTGGCTGATGACTGAAAAGAAAACAAGATTTTAAATCTGAAATACTTACCGGGATTAAGTTTTTATGTTTATTCTTTTAGAATTTTGTGTTTAAATTGAACCTATTCATCATATATAAAAAGTCTTGAATATCAAGCAATAAACCACAAGGGAAACTGACTGGGTTAATTTTTAAATCATAACGACACTCTACCAACTAAGCTATCCAAGAAAAGTTGATTGAAGCGGGAATTGAACCTGCGACCGCCGCCTTAATATAACGACACTCTACCAACAGAGCTATCCAAGAAAAATTGATTGGAGCGGGATTTGAACTTGCGACCACCGGCTTAGCATACCGATACACTCTACCAACTGAGCTTTCCAAGAAAAATTGATTGGAGCGGGATTTGAACTTGCGACCACCGGCTTAGCATACCGATACACTCTACCAACTGAGCTTTCCAAGAAAAATTGATTGGAGCGGGATTTGAACTTGCGACCACCGGCTTAGCATACCGATACACTCTACCAACTGAGCTTTCCAAGAAAAATTGACTGGAGCGGGATTTGAACCTCAACAACAAAGACAGCCTTCTGGGCCAATTTCAAGAGATTTGATTTTAATTCTAATGAACTTAACTCGGTGTAGCGTGGCTACTTATCCTTGAGTATGCTAATGCTATTGACAACATATACATAAGGGATTGTAAGGTAATTCTTGGTAGCAATATCAAGTCATATAATGAGGAACTTCATATCTGTTAAACGATTAGTTGGTGGAAAATTTGCACATTATCTATCGGACAATGTGCAAAGGCTTTTAGCGAATTTCAGACATTGTCTGAAATTCGCTGAAAACCTTTGTAGTAATATGCGTATTAACTCTCTTTTGCCAGCTCTCTCGTGCAATGGGCCATGCCTAAAAGATAGCAATTAGATTTCAAAACCATACTTAAACATCGTTTTAAAAATAGCCCAAAGCCATTTTTTATCGACATTTTAAACAAAGAACCTCCCCTTTGTCCTTGTTATCTTAGTTTGATTTAAGTTTATATTTTCAATGCATATTGATGCATTGCTGCTTTGTATGGGTACTTTCACATTTTGATATTTTGTCTGGTAATATGTAACATATATGCAATTTGGCTGCGAGATGTATGAATAAAAGTTGATTCAGTTTAAAATTAATTCAGTGCTGCCTCACACGGATGTTGTTTATGCATATAAACATGGACACACTTGCAGAAACGTGTATGTACAAATGTACACGCATTTAAATTTGTAAAGTACAGTGGTCTTGTATGACACTAAACAAATTGTACATGTAAAGTAAAAGATACATTGTGGGCAGCTTTGTGAGTTGAAAGACCATATTTGGCATTTTTTACATCTTCAAAGTGTTAATGGGTGACTTTTGAGATGCTGGCAGAGTGGCGGCAGCAGACACAACGGTCCTTTTTGACAGTTCTGAGCATGCGAGCAGTGCTCAGTGTTGCGCGCGAGGTACTGAGCATGCGCTCTCGTAGTGAGAAATCTGTGAAAAAGGACCGTCAAAAAGTATCCTATTACACATAAGATTTTCAAGATATGTGAGCCCCTGAATGAACATGTCTGTATTTCAGTGCAGTTTTCACAGAGTTACATAAAAATAGCCGTTTTTGTCCTCAATTTATGTTGTCCTAGGAGCATGTACCCCTTTAAATGCTTTAAGTTGAATGGGGAAGGAGGAGACACAAGGCACATCTTCACGTGAGCCCGCTATGATTTAATTACAACTCCATTAGCCTCCTATAGTCTATAATCTCCCAAGTGTTTCTCTGTTTTGAGGTTAATCATGCCCTGGTTCAGTCACCGTCCTTGCAGCTTGTTTGTCGACTCTGAAATGACAAATCTGATTTAAAATCGAAGAGGAAGGATCAAGCGTGGGAAGTTAGATAAAGCCAACACTTCTAAAATTTATTTATGTAGCCTTTGAGAAAGACTCTGCTCGGGTCGAAACGTGAGGCCATTAAAGATTTTTGGAACATTTATAATACTATACAAACAATTTCTCTCCAATGTCTTTGATTCGTGTGATTAGGTTCTGTTATATTCTCTTGTAAGCTTGTTCAGCACAAACAACAAAGTATGAATGAATTTCTGCTCACAGTGTTTAATATGCGAATACATTTGTTTTTACATAATTAACAGTTTTTCTGAATGTGTTTCACGTGCTCTATTTAAATACAAACTCAAGTTGTTTTTAATTCATAAGTCTCCATAGTAAACCCTTTCTCATACTTTTCCTTTGATTGTATTTTTCTCATTCGTGACTAGTTATTTGACTGTCTCGTTGATTCCTGTCAAGCTTAGTGACATGAATTCACTGTTGTTTATTGTGGTCTGTTATATGTAACTAAAGGTTTGTCGTGTTTTATTTTGTTTTGGGTTTTTTTTTTTTTAGCTGTAGTATTGTATTTGTATACAGGCTGTTCCTTTGACAAGCTTTGCTTTTTTGGAACGTGCCTCCACAACATTATTTACATCTCTGTATCTTCTATTGATGCTGATGTTATGTGAAAATAAACGTTACTTGAATTGAATTGAAGTAAATTGTGGGAAGTAAAACAAGCTAGGACAAAAAAAACCTGATTCTACAGTCGTGCTTGGCAAGGCAATATATCGGCTCCCAAGACGGCAAGTTTATTGATTGTCCAGATCATAACATGTCAATATTTCCTAACTTAATTCTATAATCTGTACATAGTTTTTAAAAATCTCAAATGCTTTCACTTTAAAGATTTACAATGTTAAAATGAAATAGTAGTTTAGTAAATTATAAAGAGGCATTCTGTCTATTGTGAAGGGACAGGTATCCATGAGAAAAGTGGTTCAAATATCCAGGAAGAAAAGAAATTTGATTTACTGTAAAAATTAATAAAAATGCATCCTTTTTTGTCTCATAAGTAACGCTTCATATTGGTTTTTCAAATTAAAGTGAATTATTATTATTATTATTTGTTTTGCCCTTACACCGATGTGTGTTAACCACTATACATGTATTTTTCCGAGTCCTGTGAAAAAATAAAGAATGGCGGGGGTCGTGGGTTCGAATCTCACCCGAGGAATATGCCCATGGATTTTTTTCGCAGGACTCGGGGAAAGTACATGTACATGTACTCTGTATACACTGTTTAACACACGTCGGTCTATGGGCAAAAAACACAAATAATATTCTTTATCCCTGATGCAAAAATTAACAGCTGTTGTAAGAAGAATGAGTACAGTGTACATGTGTGTTAACACGTTGACTGCCAACTACGAGTATACTCGTACTAACAGGTGTTCCACTTGCTGCCACTACGAGTATACTCGTAGAGAATAAAAGGTCTTTGCATTGTAAATAAAATACACTGGCATCACTGAGGGCGCAACAAATACACTGCTGGCAGTGGTGGTGAGGACATGCTTCTATAAAAGGTTTATATTCAAATTATTTAAGTTAGTACCTATTCAGTATGCGCGCATGCACATAACGCTTGGCAAATGGGAATGCCATGTGAAATTATGCATGGCAGTTAAGGTGTTAATGAAAAATGCATCATATAAATGTACATCACGTATACATGTATGTACAGTATCTACATGTGTGTAAAATGTAATTGTTTACAGGTATATGTACATGTACTCTGTAACCTTGTACATGACATAACACATGTAGATAACTTTTTAAATTTCCTACTGCTACTCAATTCAATGAAGGAAATAAGTGATTCAACCATAAAAAAAAAACAGAAGGAAAAAACAACAACAATTAGTTTGACTGCATAACAGACCAGTTAATTACTACCAGGCTTTTATTAATGCAATTTACATACATGTATACATTGTAGGTTTAGGCCATGGTGCACACTTTTTGCCTGTTGCCACTGGTCCCCTTCATACAAATATGGGTGCACCACACTAAATAGGCTCCCATAGTAACCAATGCTAAATGCTAAATATTCAAAAATACTCAAAAAATACTTAAAAGTCTCTCGGCCTCTAGAAAACAAATCGAATATATTTTCTGACAACTGAACTTCATTTTTCTTTTCAATTTTTAGTAGGTTAGCCGTTGAGAATTTTTGCTAGGCTGACCCAAAATAAAAATACCCCTGAATGAGTAAACTGGCCAGAGTTCATCTTGGAAAAATGACCCTACACTGTTAAGCAAAATAGGGCCATTTTTAGAGGGCCAGTCTACACAAAATGCTCCAGGATGAAAGTTAACAACCACAGGGGCACAATGTTGGACCATTTTTTAACAATCCATAAAAGCAGGGACCTTCAAATCTTTGATTTACAGAAAAAGTTGTGGGTTTACATTTTATTAACGAGACTCAGCGCATGGATTTCTCTCTATTAAGTGTAGTGCACCTATATGCTATTTTTTGAGACAATCAAACTCCCTCTTCAGGTGACCCTGCAGGTGACCCTGCACCCGACCCTATCCTAATTTAAACACATTACGTCTACCAGGTCTTACCTTACTGTCTGACATCATTCAGGCAGCTGTTAATTAGCATTGAATTAAAAACTCCCAAATGACTCAGAATCATGTGTTCACATTATGGAGGACGATGATCTGGTGACCTGGTGATGAAAGACCCACACTGCCTGACTTCATCATTCACATGATGCCATTATTCTTTGTTATCCACCCCCCTAAACATTTTGATTTAATCGCCAAAGCTCTATCACACACACACATATTTTTAAGGCTTTTTTCTTCTGATGGTGAGGCTGGCGATTGTAAAAAAAAGTGTTTAAAATAAGACTGATATTTTTGTGTGTGATGCGTTTGTGTTAATTGTGTTGTGAGCGCAGGACTTGCCCGGCTTCTCTGCCCGCAGAGGAACTCATCTTGATATCAGACACCTAATCCAGGACTCCGTTTGTTGATTGAAGAGGATTTACCGCAGGATATTTACTCAAAATACTGCTTAAATGTGTCTGGATATTGCATTATGGATGTGAGAGGTGGTTTGCTCATACAGTAGTAAGGGGGCTGACTACATTCATGTTAAAAATGGTCTGTGTTTTTAACCACTTCATTTTCTTGTGTTTGATTGATTCATATTTACATTTCATGGATCTGGGAGTCAGCAGCAGGAGATGAAAGTATTTTGACTCTCGACATCAAAATAAAGATCACGTCTTTGTTTGAATTCTTCAATTTTAGTTCCAGTTTAAAGATTGAAACCAAGCCTCCAAATAGAGCCTTTAAGAAAGTCTGGATTGAAACGCTAGCTACTCGGCCAGTAGACTTCCATGTAAAATTGATTAGCCGTATCGTTGAGGGAAAATGCCCGCGGGTCGCCCAGCATTGTGGTACCACGACGGCTCCTTGAACGTGTGTTTCGTGAGGAAGGGGGTGCTTGAAATATAAAACCCTGATGAACTTATTGTCTGGAGTGATGTTTGGCTGCCAGGGAGAGGACCAGCTAAACCCCTCGGGGGATTCCCAGGAACTCTAGTGATTCATATCTATGCACGAACCACCTTTTTCGTTAGCAGAGGGTCGTGAAAACGTAGCGTTTTGATCAAATTGGCAAATTGCCAGGTCAACGCCAGGGAAGTGCGCAGAGTCTGACGCACTTTAAGTACGCTGCGTACCAAGTCTCGGGAGTAGAACTCCTAGTCGGACTGGATGAATCAGAGGCAGAGTTTCCTGTTTATAGCCTGTCAAGAGAAACAGTTTCCATATTGCGCCTGAGAAGGGCAGTTGGAAAGGTCATGTCTTCCTCTTAATAACTTGGAGGTGATTTCGGTCCGTTTTCTTGAGCTTGGCTCCTTAGGGCGCGTCTCTGGGATTGTTTCATCTCCATATTTGTTTCGTTGAAATGACGAAATGATGAGCAGAAATGACGAATGCTGAAATGTGCCATCTCTAACATAAATCCCTACAGCTATTAACGTCTCGTTTTGGAAGTAGATAACTCTATGCTCCATTGGACAGACTTCTTTTTAAGATGCTTGTGGAGAAATGTGGGAATCAAATGAGCTCATCTCTGTGCATGGAGACAAAGGCAGACAGAGTGAGAGGGGCTATTCTTCTGTCGTACATGTAGAGTGTAGGGTTCAACGTTTCTGGTGAACAGGTTTTTCAGAAATCTCAGATTCTCATTCAGATCAACACAGTTGGGATTCCAAGATGGGGTATGAGGAGATAGAAGATTGGACCCATCTGATGGTCAACATGAAAGGTAAGAGTTGATCATTTTAGGTTTGGGTTGTAAAACGTTTGAACCGTCTTCGTCTGCAGATGTTGAAAGGAATTACAGATGTCTTGAGTCACCTTAAAATTCTAACCATGTATGTTTGATTCTCGAATGACTTTTACACTCGACCTAATACATTTTCTCTCTGTTTTTTTTCCCGTATTTTTTTTTTTTTAACCTGGAAAACTTTCACAAGTCTGTTGTAAGTTTTTAATATCGCAAGAATCAAAACAGTGGCATTAGGCTGTTCTGTGTGTGTGTGGTGTTTTGTTTTTTCTGTTTTGTTTATTCACAAACACTTCTTGACCTGCATAGATTGTTCTGGTTCAAATGGACCCATGACCAAAGTCAGCCTTGATAAACTACTTGGCCTAAACTAGAAAATGTCAATTTTAGATAATATTCTGATTGAAAGGGTAAAGGCTGATTTTGGCTGATTTTGACTTTTTGGACTTAATGCTCTGAAGGATGCCGTTAGAAATCACCATTTTTTTATTTGTTTACGGTTGATTTTAAGAAGGACTGTTTTTATTTGTTTACTTTAAAAAAAAAAGCTTTTAGGGAAGAATTTCAAATGTGTGAATTTGTAATATTTACGGAGTTTTTTTTTTTTAAGATTCTGTATAATAACTAAGTAATTCTCTAATACCCCTTTCGCTCTAGTATTTCCAGGGAAAGTCTTAGGAAAATTTGGTTGGTCTGTTCACACTACCAAAGAAACTCCCAGGAAGTAGGCTACTCCTGGGAAAAACACTGTAATTAGCCCTGCTTGGTAGTAGGGTTAATGCCGGTTACCAAAAGTGTCTAGTGTGAACAGTCGCCGGGGTGGCGGTGGGGTTAAAAACTCCTGGGAATTTCCCGCGAGTTTGTTTCCTGTGGATTATCCATGTACGTGTGAAAAGAGCTTGAGATCGTACAATTTCACATGTACTGGTAGTTAATGGGAGACTTTGGATGGGTGGCAGCAGACTTATCGGGTGAATTGTCATTGTTTACGTAGTAATGAGCATGCGCACATACCCGAGAACAAGTCTGCTGCCACCAAGTGTCCTCAAAAGTCTCCCATTAGGCCTGAAGTTTCATAATGCACGAGGCTGTGTAGGCAAAAACTATTGTCCTGGTCTTTTCCTTTAGTGCCTCTTTGAAATGTTCCCGTGGACTTTGTGATTTTTTTTTTTGCAAAATGAAAATGGCCTTTCCCAGATCTTCAGATACAAAATTCCAGGCCAGCTACATGAAACCTTGAACAAAAAGCAGGAAATGGTGCACTGCACTGTTGTGATTTGAGGAAGTGTTTTGATTGTTTTAAACAAGGAATACTATGTACATAGTGTGTGTAAGAAGAAGAAATAGAACATTTTTGTTTCAACTCTTTTCTGAGCCCGATGGAATGACATTTGTTGGATTTGTCATAAAAAAGTGGGTTTTTTGGGGGTTTTTTAAGTGTTCAAATGTTGTCTCCTGTCTTGAATCAACTTTGAACAGGGCTGTGTTGTCGTGATTATAGCAGTAAATGGAATAATCCAATCACTATGCGCGCGTATGTACCAGCGGTCACATCACAGTTTGAAAAAGACAGCACTCTTTTTGAAGTGCACACGTGTGTAGTATCTGGGTGAGAATTCATCTGTCCATGCACAGCCATTGGCCTGCTATAATCATGACGACACAGCCCCTTTAAGGCATTGTGACTTATAGGAACTGTAGACACAAAAATCTTTGTTGGTTCGGCTATACGCAATACCAAGAAGATCTTACAAGCAAGACCAGCTGCTGGCTTTGATGGGTCATGTTGAGGTTATTATTAGCCCAAGAAAAAAGGTATTGTCTTTTGGATTGTAGCCAACTGCCATTACTGTTCATTGCATTCGTCAGAGCTTATCAAACATCCTTTCCAGTTTGTCCCTCGCAAGTTTCAAGTTAACTTTTACAGGAAATTTGATCTGTTTACGTTTCCGTTTTGTCGGTTTTTCTGGTTTCGAGACCGAAGGGTTGTCAGTTTAGCTGTTACAGTTTTTGGTCAGCCCTTCCGCATTTGATTGTGATTGTTAAACTGGGTGGATTGATTTGATGTACTCATTGGATTTTTAGCTGAGAAAGTCGTTCCTTGGCAAGTTTTATCCCCCGTTGTGTCAGTGTTTGATTGGAATTTATCAAATCATCAGGAAAGTTTAGTTGTCTTAGCCACAACGTTAACACTCAGATGGTTGCTACAAGAAGAATCAGTGTCTCTTGGTCATGGCATCAAAAGTTCTTAAGTTTGATCTAATGGACGCGGATAGGACAAATATGAGTTGATTTGCTACAGGACAACCAACAGAATGGAGTTGTTGAAGAGCTTGTCAGTAATGCCCAAAATGAAGGCTATGACTGAAATTTTGGAGAAAACTTCCAACTGTGTTGCCGCAGGTAGCGATGTTTTCAAACTAACATTTGGACATGGCATCTATACTTTGAATCCTCTGAACGTTAAAGTGAAATAAAAAACAGATTCTTTTCACAAGGTGATGAAGTACAAACACCACAAACAGCTGTTGTAATAGTTGTTTTGAGAATTCTTGGTGAGGAGTTTGAAAAGGAACAATGTACAAGTGTCGGTTGGAGAGTAGAGGGGCGATTGGGTTTGGTAAAATGGATGTGACGGACCAGGAGCTGGACTGGTTTCTATATGATCAGATGAGTATTGCAGATCTAGCAGGTGAGAGCTATTAAACTCCTTCCCGTCATACATGTACATGTTTTGGGGGAGAGGTTTATATAGCAGGCCTTGCGCTAACCCTTTTCCCTGGCTAGTCTACCCAGCTACATTGCAGTCATCTATACATTTCACTAGGTCCACATTTGATTAGTCTGTCAAAGTACACATGTAACATTTTGGTTTAACGATACACCGATGTGTGACAAGCACTGTAAACTCGGTGCTTTCCCAAGTCCTTCAGAAGAAAAATCCAGAGGAATTCTACTCGCCACTCGGATTGGATTCGAACCCACGGCCCCCCACATTCTTGAGCAGATGTTTTAACCACTAGAACGTGCCTGGTGATGGGAGGCCACTATGAATCCATATCTTAGGTTTTCATGCAGGCATGTTACTACCTTTTTTTGGGTAGCCTGCCAGGCAACATACACCTTACATGTACTACATGTTGCTCAACTACATGTACTTTGTTCACATCGTCAGCGTTCCCCTTAACGGTGGTCAGCTGGCAGATTTTTATATATTTTTTTTATGCAATTTGCCCATCACAAGGCCCAAAGGCCACTCGAGGTGTGGGCTACCTTTTTTGAAGGGATAGAAACCTGCCCCAATACGCAGAAACAAAACATGGTGAGATATAAACATGGTGAAATAAGTCTCTTCACAGCACAGCTAAGAACAGGGAGGGGTAAATGAATCTGTTGCGAGACAAACATAATTGCCTCTTCCCCTTATTTGAAGCAATTATAGTATCT
Organism: Marthasterias glacialis; assembly: GCA_911728455.2. NCBI lineage: Eukaryota > Metazoa > Echinodermata > Asteroidea > Forcipulatida > Asteriidae > Marthasterias > Marthasterias glacialis. The sequence goes on from OU452223.1 coordinate 5,793,237, forward strand.
TGCTCATGGACACAAGTATCATGACTGGGATTCAAACCCACATCCTGATGACTTAGCCACCAGAACTTGACTCTGGTGCACTAAACCGCTCGGCCACAACACGCCACGAAATGTTACTTAAAACACCTGAGGACCAGACAAAATTCTCTCAGAATGGTCTGGCTGGCTAGTTCAGTGTTGAAAAGCATTGTTATTAATATGAACTATGGAGAATTGAAAAATCTGACTGACAAGTAAAAAGACAAGCTAACATGTCCCACTAGTTAGTCACTAAAAAGTTGTAGGTAAACCCTGCATTAGGCTACTGTTTAAATTCAGCCCAGTTTATTAGTAGTTATATTGAGAAGAGTTTTTGACTTATTTTGGGAGTACACCTTGCTTGGTTTATGACTCATAAGCCCTCAAACTGCGGGTGAAACAATTGGAATTTAATGATAATCGGCCGTATTGATTTTCCCATTTTATGATAATCTTGAATGATTATGTTTCTATGTGACTCACATATTGAAGTTGGTGTCGTCATTGGACACCAGGGGAGGGGAGATTGCATGTATTACAAAGTTCATCTGATAAACCTAGAGTGCCATCAAGCTGGATTGGACTTGAAGATGAATACACATTATTGGCCAAACTTGATAAAGCCGTATGATCCATAGAATCTAGTCCTGTACTTAGTGTAAATAAAGCAGTATCTTCATGTACATGTACATGTACATTACATGTACATGTACATGTACATGACAGGAAATACAATACAGGGTACCACTTTGCATCCATCTCATTTAATAGCAGTTTTTCCAATGGTTGTAATTTCCTAAGTACCCGAAACTACCCAGAAGTGTTTCAACATGTGATTGGACATGTAGGTTTACTGAAAATCCTGTTATTTTGAGTTGATTCATTTGCTGTTTGTTTTAAAGCAAATTTTAATCATCCTAATATAAGCTACTCTACCTTTTCCGCCCATTTTTTGGATTGAAATTTCAGAGGAATCAACAATTAATTATTCTAATCAGCTCAAATTATTTTCCGAATAAGCCTGCATGTCCAGTCACATGTTGAAACACTTTTGAGTGGTACTAAAAAAGAAAATTGCAACCATTGGAAAAACTGCCAACATGAAGAGTGGAACATTTTATTGTGTTTCTGTCACATGTACAAAATGCACGCACGTTTAGTACAATAATGCCAACCCATCAAGGAGGAAGCTTGGCTTACAATCTTCGTCATCGTTTACATCCTGAACAATTTTCATTTCCATCCTGAACAATTTTCATTTCATTGAATTAACTGTTTACATATGAACAGGGAATTTACATGGGTCACATTAACATGTACAGTAAGTATGTTGGAGGCATGATATTGTTTCCAACTTTATTCTGATTTTCGATTTTTGACCCTCAAGAAAAATCAGTATATTATAATCAAACTCGGTAAAAACCTTAATGTTAGTATTTGGTGACTGTCCATGTTTCTAAATTCAATTCATTCAATTAAATTCCAAAATGGTTTTTTAAAAACATGAATACCAGTTAAAAAACATTGCACATGTTTACAGCAAACGATTACAAAGAAACAATATTATCTAAAAAAAAAAACATTGGAAGAAACCAAACAGTAAAAATGGCAATGGCAAAAATTACAGACAAAAAACAGGGGAAAAATTGTTGTTTGTGTATTTTTAGTATTCTACTCTGTGCAGTGGATTTGAAAATATTTTTATGCAATTTGCGCTATATATAAATGAATACAAACTATTATTATTATAATTTACTGTTTTTTTCCAAAGGCCAAATATCGTACCTGATGTCGTCATTTTTCTTTATCTGTTGACATACATGTACCTTAAGTCCATGGCTGCTCAAGTTACTTTGAACCAGGGACCAGAAATCTGTTTTTCCTGTATGGTTTTTATCAGTTCTTGTGTTGAGGTTTGATCAATACAATTGCATAAATCTCAACAGGTTCAGTTACCAAAATCATATGGAAAAAGAGATTTTTGATTCCTGTGGTGATGTGAATGTGAGTCACTGGAATTGTACTCGAGTAGATTCATAACAGACAGCCCGTCATACAAGTGTATTAAGTAAAAGAAAATTAAGAATTTATTAAATTAGACTGGATTTTGAAAAATAAGAGAGATAATGAAAATAATAATTGAATAAGTATGTGTACATTGGGTAAACAAACAAACAACCCCCCAAAACCAAACAACCCAACAAACAAACAAGCAAACATATAAACATTAATGTTGTGATAACTGCATGTACTGTTTTGACACTATCTTCATGTACATTTGTTTAAGTTTTTATTGTTGACAACCAATTTCCCACAAACGGTTCAGTTTCTATCTAAAACAAAAACCCCTGTTTGTGTATGGATAGCCTCTATGGATATAGTATAGAAAACCACTCCACGTAGCTAGCCAGGCATTGCAGCCAGGCATTGCAGCCAGGCATTGCAGCCAGGCATTGCAGCCAGGCGTTGTGACCAGGCATTGTTCACGGCTGCCTGCTGGCCTCCTCCCACTTGTCAGGTTGGGGGCGTGCATTTTTAATCAGGATGTATTATTGTTGGGCATAACAGTACTGCAGGGCAGTGGGATTTCATTCAGTCCGATGGTAGTTAGTCAATACAGGTATGATTCAGGTTGAAGTTGACATCACTCTTGAGTGCTTTTCTATATATATCCAGGATTACTCAGACCTTTAAAAGCAATAACTTTAAGAGATGTTTTGTTAAATTATTGAGTCAAATAATGCTTTTAGTGGCATTCAGCTGTATTAGAATTGTTAATGATGCCGCCGTGGTGCATATATTTACAAGCAGGCAGTAGAGTGTGATAACCAGGATCTTGTTTTAACATTTTGTGACTTTTTTTTTGTCTTCCTCCCCATTTTTTTTTTTTTTTTGTTATAAATGATGCGCGAGGCTTAAACATCTCCAGGGGTTTAATTTTATAATCCGTCATTCAAGTTTGGTTTTAGATGCATAGAGTTAGAAGAGAATTAGTGGGAGCACCTGTTATGTCATGCACGTGGATAAATGGATCGATCCATTAAGCCCCGCCTACCGTAACAGTTACCTAGCAACAGCACATGGTGTGATTTTCTTGCCCTGATCGCAGTGGTGGTTCGGTTGCAGCCACACACACGTATCGGATACACACGAGTACACCGTACATGGTTTTCGTGAACGGTGTGGATTTAGTTTCGTGGCCTTTTGAGCAGTGCCTTGAGTCCAAAGAACAATGCAGACAGGATCACTGTTAAACCACTTTTACATGACTGTACAGGGACCACTGCTGTGGGATTTGCACCACCAGAAGTATGAAAAAAATTAAAACAAAAGTTAGTGCAGTTGTGTGTGCTGTTGTGTGTCAGAACAATGGCAGCTGTTTGTTTACTTTTCGAATGGGATTTTAATGTGTCGGACTTGTGGGACTTTCAGTGGCGTTGACAAGGCTGTGATTGGTCAGTACGTTAGTAGGCCGGGCTTTATGGATCGTTCTATTGCATAGAATGGCCAGAAAATGTTGGTCACATGAATTGATGAGTGAGTGACCAGTGTAAAATGGGTCAGCACTATTGTCTCAATGGGCTGAAATGCTTCTTGTCCGACTTTGTCACGTGGTTTTGTACAACCTCTGGTTCTGGAAACTCCATGTTTCACAATTCACATGCCAAATATTTTTATTCATTACCATCATGAACAGGGAAAGATTATGTCCAGCAGTTTTGGACAAATTATTTGGACTGAAAATTGTGCACACAAAATGCTGATAAAAAGTGATATTGAAAAAAAATCATTGCTTGCTAAATAATGATTTTTAAGTAGTTACACTGATAAATTTTGTGTTGTATTTTTCAACACTACACCAGGGAACTTCTACACGGATTCAGCACTATTTGTGCGTTCATGTAGTGTGATCATTTAGAATAAAAAATACAAAGGTTTGGAGGTTATTTTACAACTTCTATACTCAAACTTTGACCCAATTCTCTCAGATTTTTGGACAGTGATCTTTGCACGTTGTAAATATAAAATGTTGCCAGTACGTTGTGTCACCTTTGTTTTGAACCACATTGTCCTTGTCATACATACCTGACCATGTACTTCCGTATATCCTGTGTTTATCCTACGTTGAATTTTCCCATGAATCCATTATGTCAATTATGAATCGATTCTATTTGTTGGACCTTGGCAGAAGACTGTAATTTTTTCTCTCTCTTAGTGTCATACAAATTAAACAAACATGATAAATATCTAAATATTTGTTTTTGACATGTACATGTACATGAAACGATGGGAACAGAAGTCTACCTGATTTAGGATATACTGTCAGTGTATGATTCATTGTACAGTGTTTATGCTTGGAATATGAGAACACTTCTTTTTAACATCGGCGACAGACATAACCAACGTGCCAGACACTAGAATGCTGTTAAGGAAACGTTCAGAGGAGTGTAATGGACTCGGGTAGAGTAAATATTCTTATAAATTAATTAATATTGTTTATTATTTCCACACACCTATAAATGATGTAGATTCACATTAAGGAGTTACTGCATCTCTGCATTGATGCAATCATATTTCACAAAGGTCTGTGAACTAAGCCAGTGGCTTGCCTTTTTCGGCTTGCATCTGGATCTTAAGGTCTTTGTACATATGCTTCATTGGTCACCTTTGGTTGTCAGCCAGCCATGCCAAGATGAAATTATGGGAGGTGCACTTTGGATAATTATCAGAAGGGCATTTTCTATTCTTAATTATTTTCCCTTTATTGTGCAAGGGGCCTTTCAGAACAATCAATGTTTAGAAATGTTGATGTTTTTGAAATTCTTTTGACCCAGCCACCCACCCCAAATTTTGATTTTTAAATATTGACAGACTATACCCTGTACACTGAAGAACAAAGTAATGCCTCAAATGAAGCAGATTAGTAGTCTGTTATCGAACAAGGGTTGATTGATGACAACAGAAAAGCACAGACATGACAAACATTCTGGAAGAGTTTTGCAGTTCACTCTCTCTCTCCCATGCCTTACTAAAAAAAAAATGTAAGTTGAATGCGTTAGTGCGGAGAGACCCTGCATGTACATTGTACATTAGACCAAGTAACTTTTAAAAAAAATGTCTAACTACATGTGGTTAAGCAATAAATGAGTTGTCTGGAATTACATGTAGGCTCAGGGGCCATGACCTTCATCTCCCTGATGTGGGCCTTGTTCACCTCAAGTGTCCCTTAAAATTCTTCCTCTTAACAAGCGACCTTGCCAACTACTGAATTAAGTTTGCATCCTAAACTGAGCTCAATGAAATGAATGATACAAATACTGAAAGCATTAATTAAATCAGTCTCCCTGGGTTTTGTGTTCTTGGCTGAAAGGAAAAATCAATAACGTAATAAATAAATAATGGAAAAGGTTTATGTCCAGGCAAATAGACAGATTGCTTTATGTGGGCGGAATGCAGACTTGGTTCAATTCAATTCAAACTCACATTGATTCCCATACCAAATGAAGAATGTTTAACATTACGAGAATAGGTAATGTTTGAAGCTTTGCATGGTGTGAAACCAGTTGTCCCTTTTCTTTTATTTTGTTTATAGTTGTTTGTTTTATCCGTTAGAGGCCCTAAGCTTTTAAGAAACGTAACCATGAAAATAGCATCATAAAAGGTGGAATGAACTTGAATGAAGTTACAGTAATAAAGATGAACCTTTATCCTGTTGATACGCACATGGACTACCAATACGTGCGCATACTACCAATATGCGCGCGTACATGTACTACCAATACGCGCATGGACTACCGATACGCGCGCATATTGGTAGTACGCGCGTGTATTTGTAGTATGCATGCGTATTGGTAGTTTGCGCGCATATTGGTAGTATGTGCGCGTATTGGTAGTAGGCGCGTATATGGGTAGTAAGCGCATACGTTTTGCTTACTCCCAGGCCAAAGTCTGTGTGTAATTTAACCTAAAAACCTTGTTTTTTACAGTTAGACAAATTTCTCAAAACAGAGGATGTTATTTCTGAGAAGATTTAGTGTTTCCACAACACATGTGTTAAATCCATCCAACTAGTTTAGTTAGTTTTTGCGTAGATAGGTGTGGAAAATGTTGGCCAATGCATTCGCAATGGGGCTTCTGATGATGTTTGGAGCCGGTACCTGTGGGCGTGATTTACGAAAAAAATGTATGCGTTAGTGGCGTCAGGATAAAGTGCTGGTATCCACCTCAGATGGGTGTTCAAAGCACTAATATTCAATCGTTCAGAGATATGAAGTATGAGACCCATTTGTATACAACTGCATTCAGCAACCAACCGTGCTAAAAACATCTGGGCGAACCCCTTCTCTTTACAATAAGTGTACCGGGTTCTTTTTCTGTGCATCACACAACACACAGGACTTACGGCTTTACGTCCCATCGGAAGGAAGAAGCACTAATGGTTAAGTGCCTCACTCAAGGATACTAGGTGTCAAGACCGCCGCGACTCAAACCCACTCTCTGACACTCAACACCAGAGCTTCAGTCCTGTACGCTAGACCGTTCGGCCACGACACGCCATCTATTTGATTATTTTATATTCTTTTTATTCAAAAAGGTTATGATTCTAGGAAGAAAATAATAATAAAGTATGATGTGTCAGTAATGTTTCCAGGTACATCATACATACATGTAGAACAAGTGTAAAAACAACATACTCATGTTTTTGTAAATTTGCCTTTAATTCATGTACGCATAAAAAGAAGATAATAATTGCTAACATTATTTTGGTATTCATCAGTACATGTGTAATCATAGATTTATTTCAAAACCAATTTACATAGTTTGATTAACTCTCAAACATGCACGCCTATGAAAGATATTCCCATTTTATAACATTAATCCCCAGATTTGGCTTAGCTCCTACATGTTCATGTACAAGAAAGAAAATTCCTGCCTGTACAGTGCCCATTTTCATAGAGCTGTTTCAGCACAACAAAATTATGCTTACCAGAATAAGGTTACCAGCCAAAATACCATGTCAGTTGTACAATCTGTGGCTGGTATCCTGCTTAGCTTTGCTTAGTAGCACATTTTTAATCAGTATGCATGTATCTCTATGCTATTGGGCAACATAAGCAATTGTACATGATGTAAGACGCATGTACTTCAACTTAAAAACTCTTCAACTTAAAAAATGCACATTTAAACATGTAAAAAACTATCAATTTGGCATTTGTACTAACCTCTAAGCTATAGAACATAGCCTACATACAGTGCAGTACATTCCTTCTCTTTCCTTTGTTCAGTCTGGCCTAACAACCTTTTGACATTACAATACATGACTTTTTGACTTCAATTCGAAATGACTTTGGCATTTGTATTTGGCCTTGTTTCTATGACAACGCCTGTCTGATTGATGGGCAGGAACCAAACAGACTGCTATTACAAGCATTTGTGTCAGTCAGAACTTGGCCTCAATCATGTCAAGTGGTTAACATTTCTTTTTAGTAGAGTGTTACTGACCTTAAATGTAATTTGCAGTTTACTACATGTCTTGACACACTAATACTAGAAGTTACAATGAAGATCCATGCCGACAACATGGCGGCCATTCTTTAAGCCAATGTTGGAAATTATGTAGATTCTTGATAATGTGCATAAGTCTGACTGCCTAAACACCTGACCAATGTTCTTGAAAAGGTGCGTATTTTCTTCAGCGTTTTTCAGATACACCGGGTGTTTTGTATTGGGAAATGTACAAATGTATCTAAATTAATGTAAAAAGTGGTGACAAACATGGTTTCATACGATGTATGCAAACTATAAGTAAAAAATATCATATTAGGCACTTCAACATTTAGGGAATAACAGTGCGAGGACCCGGTCTTCACTGCTTGGTAATGACCGGGGTGGTGGCTGGCCGCTGTTAATGACCAAGCCGGAGGCGCGGTCGTTAACAGTGGCCAGCCACCACCCAAGGTCATTACCAAGCAGTGAAGACCGGGTCCTCGCACTGTTATTCCCATTAATAAATACCTTTTTAACGAAATAAACGGCTAAAATCGTCCATTTTGTAACTTTTCTTTCTCGGCGATACTTTCTTGTTTTGTTAGCCGGTCTTTATATCGCCGTTAATACACCCCCACGTGATCACGTTTTGACCAATCAGAATCCACAAACTGTCCTAGGTATTTATTAATATTAGTTATCACACAAGCGTGCGTGGAATACGGGAAAATATAGCGCTTTAGTGTCCCATATCCCATGAGGCCATAGGCTTAGTGGGATATGGGATGCAGACGCGCTATATTTTCCCGTTTTCCACGAGCACGCGTGTGATAGCAAATTTTCCTTCCAGCAAACTGGAAGATAATCAACTTTGAGCATTATTTCATGAAGAGCAAAACGCGCAAGGTTGAGAGCGTCATTTTGCACTGTCCGTATATGGAGCGTGACGCATGATATGGTTTATATGGTTTGGTGTATGAGTATTGTTTTTTATCACACTCCCGTTGAGCAATCTGATTTGAGAATTAGCGCGTACTGGAAGATAAAGTGCATTCATGCACCACCATGTATGCATGTGATGTACGCCTACTAACATTATTGTTTAGATTCTCTGTGAATGGTAGCCATCCACGTACAATGGCAACAACACTACAGAGTAATTGAGTTGTATTAGTGCTGTATTTTAACAAACCGATTTCTCGTCTTTTTCTATTCTTGCAGCTCTCTGCGGTGACCGTGTGGTACAGATGACCAAGACATACAATGATATTGATGCTGTAACACGTCTTCTTGAAGAGGTCAGTTTCTGTAGTCATTTTTATACATTTTTTTATTTTGGCATAAGGGTTTACGTGCAGACTGGACTTTTCAGTCTTGACATCATTATGTATACATAACATGTAGGGGGCCTAATACTTTGAAATGTTCGGATGTGTAAATAAAAAAATCAAATCATATCCAGCAGATGTTCCAAGATGTCATTCTACAGGCCTGAGATTTCTCAGGATTTTTTCCTGATTTGAGGATTTTCTCAGAAATCTCCTTGAGCTTTCAAATTTTCTTGAAAGAAGTAAAGCAATCACCAAATGGAGAATGAAATAGTCCGCATTGCGTCCAAACCTGTAGTTTTGTATTTTTGGTGATGCACAGAGTCTGTAAACCTCCTGAATTCTAATAATTGGGAGGTTCTGCTAGGTTCTGGCCTGCAAGCCATTTTCAGAAATTTTCACAATTAGCAAATCTCATCCCTGATTCTAGCATCAATGCCAAGCTTGAATTTAGAACAGTTACATGTGCGTGTAATTTACCACCTGATTTTAAGGCACAGTACAAGTTTGATCAAAGTTTGACCGAGAAAGAAAAGAAAAATCGAAGGATGACTCAGGTGAAATCAAGAGCAGATGTCTAAACTACTGAAGCAATGAGATTGCTTGGTGACTTGAGGCAAGCTCATTCCCAGGGCCCAATTTCATAAATGCAAATCAATTTTAATCAGTTTAGCAAAAATATGCAGAGCACCAGTCATTCACAATTTATGACCTTGTATTTTGGCCGGTAACCTTTTTGAATGATATTTAGAAATATTTATTTGTGCTCAGCAAACTTAATAAGACAGTGGTCCTTGGTAAAAAAAGACACAGTCATTGTCATAAAATCACAAACCCACTTTGTGTGAAATGGACGTCTGCTCTCGCACACAAATTTAATCTTGACTAGAAAAAAACTTTTAAAAAAATGCTTAGAAAAACAGTAAGGGCTTTTGAGAGATTCAGCAGTAATCTACAGAGGCAACGGAATCTACCTGCTCGCTGAGCAGCTTACCCGCTTACCAGTGAAGCAGAGATTGACCTTTTTGACACTGCAAAAAGACAGAGTGCTTTGACAGGGGACGTTCCGTGAAGGGTTGGGGGCAGGGTCAGTGTTGACCAACCACCATTGTGAAAGACAACTAGCACCAAGGACTGTTGCATTTGGTTTTCATTTCAAAAGGGTTTTAGCAGCTCTATAAAATGTGCAAGTATATTTTAAGAGATTCACAAACACTTGTTTTGTCTATTGATTCATAATATAATCAACAATTCTTTTTCAGAAAGAGAAAGACTTAGAGCTCGCTGCGAAAATTGGTCAGTCCTTACTGGAGCAGAACAAACAACTTGAGAAGCGCATCGATGGTATAGAAGAACAGCTCACCCTTGCCACAGACCAGGTAATGTATACGAGATGTCACCATGGCAACCTCAAATATTGCCGCTCATCACGAGTTATTATTAGCCATCACAATGCGGAAAGAACAAAAATAGTGAATGCAGGTACTTAAATATTTCAAAATCCTGTTTTGTGTTGATGTTTTTTTTTGTTTTTTTTTCACAAATGAATTGATGTTTGTATTGGGGGGGCTACAGGGGTTGTAGCCCCCCCCCCCACTAAAATCATTTTATTTTATTTTTTAAGTGGACAAAGAGAGGGAGAGGGACTGTAAGGATAAAAAAACCAATCCTGTGGAATTCTCATTTTACTCCTTCCAAAATTTGGCTCAAAAACGAGACGAAAGTGGCCGGGAATCGTCTGAGATTGCCATAAAGAGCATCTAGACTCAAAACAATATCCTGGGGCCTTCAATGGACCCCATGCCATAATGGCTTTGTGCATTGCGCTTCACTATGCTGACAAATCGTTCTTGATTTTCAGACCCACCCCTAAAAAGTTTTCTAGAGCCGCCCAGGGTATGAAAATCAAGATGAAGAAAATTAGCTATTTGATAAAGACTGGTAAACTCTGAGGGAAGTGAGAGAGTTCAGTTAATGGTTGTAAATACATGGATGTAATGTTTGCCTATGAAGATTAGTAACACTTGCGGACAAGTGAAGTACGAGTTGCAGTCTGGAAGCTCGTTGATTACAAAGTCAATGCATTACCAACCCTCTACAGAAATAATCCTATCTGAAAATCATTCAAATTCAAGGAAAAAAAGCATTTGAAGAGCTTTATGAAATTAACCCCTAAGGGACATTTTATGCACTGCTTCTTTATAATTTAGTAGTATGATAAACTCGAGGGTAAAGCTCTCAAAATACAGTACGCTGTGGCACTAATGGAAGGGGACTACCCTGGGCAAAGCTGTAAAGAGAGAATTGAGCTATATTGTCATTTTAGTGCTGAGAATTATATACACTGCCATCACACAGGAGTAATATCCACTGTTGGTTGTAGTGTGTTTCACTGTTGTTGAGGGAGACTTTCCACTTTCCCTGACAGCAACTCAATGCTTTTTGATGCACAGAAAATTTCACATTTTTGACAGCCTCAATCCAAGTCCGAGTCCTCAGTGTCAAGTCCCAAATCACTTAAGTCGAGTCCGAGTCTAAGTCACGAGTCACCAAGTTTACAAATATATTGGGAAAAAAAAAATGATAGATTATATATCAAATTTTAAAATTTAATGGAGAAAAAAATGTGGGCTTAACTACTCATCAGTTGTTACTATTTTAAAAAGCACTTTCAAAAATAAACAGTTTGGGGGTGAACAAAGAAAAATTGACTGGAGTTGGATTTGAACCTGCGACCACTGGCTTAACGTACTGACACTGAGCTATCCAGCCCTAATGTTAGCGGTCTCCCTACTTTGTTCGAGGGGGTGCCAGTCAGAAGCCATTCAACCGGTTACTGCCGTGTAGCCAGGGATCACACCCCATTATAGACTTAGCTCTATGGATATAACCTGGGAAGCAGCAGCACAGGGATCACCATTTGTGATGAAACTTTTTTATTTTAAATACCAAGCAATAAACCACAATGGATCATACATTTGGCAAACAAAGAAAAATTGACAGGAGTGGAATTTGAACCTGTGACCACCAGCTAAACATACCGATGCTCTGCCAGCTAAGCCATCCAGCCTTAATGTTGGCAGTCTCTGAATAAACAAATGTACAAACAAAATAAACAATGTATTAAAAAAAATATATATCTTTTTTTAAATTAAGTCCCCCAATGAAGACTAGTAGGCAGTTGGTTGAAATGTTCATGAAACCCTGAAGCTTACTGAAGCTCACAACTCTTTGAACACTAGTAGCCATTCAATATGGAAATTTCACTATTCAATATTTTTTACTGTTGCAAGAAATGAATATGTTTTATAATAATTAACAGTTCGCTGTCGAATCCAAAGTCACAAACATCAAGCTCGAGTCCTAAGTGGGAGTCCACATGGTTGAGTGCGAGTCCAAGTCGATTCATTAACCATCATGGCTCGAGTGCAAGTCCAAGTCATCAAAAAATGTGCCTCAAGTCAAACTCGAGTCCGCGATCGAGACATGAGTCGTACAACACTGATTTTGGATATTGATGATGGTAAAATCAAAGTGAACGTTGATGTGCAGTACAAAGGCAGCCTCTAAACTGTGCTCTTTTTTATATGGCTAACGAAAGCAATCTTTGGAGGACACTTATCCAAATGTGGAGTTCATGTAGCACCAGCTCTTTTCAGAATCCATTGCAATTTACATTTTTTTTCAATGGGCTCAGTACAGCATGGCAAAACTGACATTGCTAAGCGAAAGGGTAGCTGCCTCATTTTATCAGTATCTATAGGGTTTTGCATGGAGTAACCATGCTGTGGGATTGAGATAAATTCAGTCCACAAATTCTAAGGGAGTCAGGATTGACTGATTTTCCTTCATAATAACAATAATAATATAATAATGACATGGCGCTTGTACAAAACTACAAGATAACTAAAATAATAAATACACAATACAACGATGAAGCAGAATAGCCAGTAAACAACATTATGCAATGCGTCATTAAAAAGATGAGTTTTAAGGTTTTTCTTAAACTCATTCAAAGAAATCAATGAAATGATTTGACATGTGATGGTAATTTATTCCAGAGACATGGAAATCAAATCCTCAGCTCCTTCTCATTTCTTAATCTGCCATCTCCCATTTTGTTTACCCAGAACACACAGTTAAAGCATGATATGAAACTCAAGGAGCAATTGTTGCGCATCTACACCAATGAAGTCAGCTACAGCGACTCGGATGAGGAGGCCCCTGTCAGGTAAGCATTCTAGCAAAAATAATTAAACTCAGCTTTTCTAGAAACTCAGACTCCTGACGACAACTAGAGCACAGAAGTTTGAAACGCTGAGACCAACCAAACAGCTCTTGTCAGAGGCAAAACCTTCCTCTACTTAAGAGATTTTTTATATAGTATACTTCAAAGAATACATAATAACAGATTTGCTGGTCGAATTCGTGGTTTTGTAACCATCTAAGCTGGTGAGGCCAAAAATGTCGCATAAAAAATTTCTCTGCTTAGCAGTCTCTCACAATGTATACCACTTGGCCTTCTGGAGGCAGATTCGCAAAGCTTTTAAGCAAAAATAGATGCTAAGCACAGAATTCATTTTTTAGCAAAATGGGCTACCGCAATACCATTTTCCCCTTTGTTGCCATCTGCTACTTTCAGTCGACTGCACTCATACCCCCTCTTCCATACCATAGGCAACTCTAGTCGACCAAGATTACACACACTCAAAAAAGCACTCAAACCTTAGTGCAAAATGCCATTTTGTTTTAAGCTGCAGGTAGTATGAAGCTGTAGTTTTGTCCATGTTCAACCCTCCACAGCCAAGCTTACAATGGTTGGAAAGAGAAAGATTGGATGTTTCTAATAATGGTAAAATAAAATAAGGTTGCTGTTATGCAATCCTTTCAGCAACATTTTCTGCATAGCGGCTTTATGAAATTGGGCACTGGCTGATGACCTGATTCTGCAAAGCCAAACTTTTAATTCTAAGCAATCAAGGTCTCCAGGTCTGAGGTTTTGTTCTCTGACTTTTTCCCTCAATTCCCAAACTTAGCTATGACCGAAGCCATCCCATTCAGTCCAAGTTCATCAATGTGGAAGCTCTTCAGAGGAAGGTCCGTATCCTTGAGGAGGACAACCTCCAGCTGCGGATGGAGACGGCGGAGTTGAAGACCAAGACTGTCAGCATTGAAGAGAAGGAGGCCCAACTGGTCCAGGATGCATTCAAACAGCTTGGTGAGTCAAGCAGGGTTTCTTTGGATCCTTTAGTTTAAAACCTTCCTATAGGTGCATACTCCAAGATGCCTCAAAATCTCCCGTAATAGACTGTGTAAGTGTCACGCGTATTCAAACATTAGGGTCCGTTAAAGCGCGTGATTTTGTCTCCTTCACATGTTACAGCAATGTGTGTTGGACCAAAATGGTCCCCAAAATGTTTGAATACGTGCAAGACTTGCACATTATGTTAAGCACATAATAATGAAATAAGCCATGCCACACTTTCCTGTATAACACTTTTGTATGTTATTTGTTTACATGTGCACATGTAAACAGATAAAATACAATGACAAACTGTAGTGCAGTGACAAACTGCACTGTAGAATTTGAACCAAGTTGAGAACCTCATTTCTTCTAACAGTGGCCCAAATTCCTTTGCGATTGAGTACAGCAGGTGGCTTCTCAAGTTTACCACTCTCATTGAAGCACTTGATAGTAGGAGGGTTTAACAAAAATTTAGACTCTCTCTTGTTGGTCAGGGGCAGGGAACGGACAGAGTTTAGTAAATTTTTTCAAAATATTTGGATGCAGGTCTGCTTTAGTAACCATTTGGTGCTTGGAGTCTTCCATTTTTTCCTGTCTAGCCTGATGGGATCATTATAAGAAACAGGGAAGCATGTTATACAGGCAGTGAATTCCTGAATTCTAGTATGAAGCAGTATGTCGGAAGAACATTAGGAAGTTGCCCCGTCTATTTTTGTTCATGTTATAAACTGGAGACTTTGTAAGCCCATGCTAAAAATGCTTTGGTATTTTCATTTTAAAGTAATAGGTCAAACAAGAAGGGAAATTGTGAGATAAAGTTGAAGTTGTTTCATGTTTTGTTTGCAGGAGAAGCTCAAGGGCGTGAGGGTGTCATGACAGAGGAACTCAGCCGCAGATTGGAGGAGACCTACCAACAGAAAGAAGAGATAACAAATCTGCTTGCTCAGATTGTTGAGCTTCAGCAAAAAGTCAAAAAGGTCAGTCATTACTGGAAGATGTTTGATATGTGCACACTTGTACAGTCATCATTGCTTGACGACGTGCAAGGGAAAGAACACTTATCAGAGATAAGGGGTTGGTTTCATAACTAAAAATGCATCCCACAATACGGGAGACTTTCGGTGACACAAGGTGGCAGCAAAATTTCAAAAGTCTTCCGTTGGTACTAGTATAGAGTTCACAAAAGAATAGTTTTTTTCGACCATTTCCAATCATTGAATAGGAAGATATTTACTGGGAGGAAGCTTTGACTGTACCTCCTTCTGTTTTGGGACTGTGACCTCTCCAATACAAGGCATAAATTAAGTTGTATTTTCACTGACAGATGGTCACAGTGAGTACTGGACCCAATTTCATGGCTCTGCTTACTGTGAAATTCTATGGTTATGGACCCTAGAATCACGCGCTTTAGAGGGCGCCATAAGTGCAGAATTCTGTGGTATGCAGCCCCATGAAATTGCACCCAGCAATGAGCAAGTTCGATTAAGGACCAATGGTTAACAAGTGGTTGGTTAGTGACGAAGGTAGTGCATGCACACTGAAGTTGAAGTGCGAGCGACTCTAGTCATGCCACCTCAACGCGACCATGAGAAAATGGCGAAATCAACGTTATCACTTTTTTGATAACTGGTCCCCTCTGCACTGTGCTTATGAAACGGCTTTTGATAACCAGCGATGCGACTAACCTCGATAGGCTGTTCGCAAATAGTCGACTAGACTAGTCCAACCATCGTTGATTAGCGTGAGTTCGATCAGAGTTAGTCGAACTACAATTAACTATGGACCTTGATAAAGAATAAGAATTTAAAGTTGTTTTTTTTCAATCATTGCTGTTTGTTTTTCTGTTGACAGCTATCTATTGAGAATGAGGAACTCCAACATCAACATCGTGCATCTAGAGACGCTCAGCTCTCTCTCACGAAAGAGGTCAGTTTAATTCTTATCTATCAAGCTACGAGGTACTTAAATGTGGAGACTGCAGGGCTGAGATGACAAATATGTTTTAGAAAGGTTCAGTCAGCCTTAACTTCATCAAATAAAACCAGTGTAGTATCTTGCCTGCCAGAAAGGCCCTGGAATGTACAAGGTCTTTTTTTTTTTGTAAACAAAGGTTACGTGGTCAATAATGCTCAGTATTAAGGTGAGGAGTCTCGAGTGAATCAATAAGGGAATGAATGAGTGGTGACTGAGGTCTTAAACGGCCATTTAAAACCGACCGGGTCGTGGCCGTGTGATAAAGGACTGAGGCAAAGGCGAGGTCCTTTATCACACGGCAATGACCCTGCAAGGTTTTAAACGGCCGTTTAAGACCGAGTCACTACTCTTTTATTCCCATTCATAAATGCCCGTTTTGGTACAAAAGCATAATAATGTAGGAAAATCCGTGAACATTTTTTGACTTTATTTTTCAAACCCTGCCACGTCCTCGTGCTCCATTTTGCAAAGGGCCGATGTTCAATGGTTGCGCATACGCGTGCGTACTAAAAGACTTTACATATAGTATGGGTATGTATTGATTGCGCTACGTGTAAATTAGCATCCGTGTAAGCTAGTACGCCAACACGCGTGTGGCTATAATGAGCGCAGAATGCGCCTTCACAGCTCCAGCTATGTCTTTATTAGCCATTTAAAACCAGTCTTAAACATTCATGTGACCACCTTTCAACCAATAGGACTGCCCAAATTGTATTTATGAGTATGAGATTAAACGATAATCGTCAGTCTAATCTTCTAAACTCCCCTTTTCTGACAGTTACAAGAGTACAAGGATAAATCGGAAGAGTACTTCAACATGCTGGCCGAGGCCAGGGGTGAAGCTAAGGAAATTCATCGCCGGTCTCTACCTCAGGGGAACGTCCACAATATTGGTTACAATATACTTAATCCACTGCCTGTATTCCCTGCAGTAAGTTGAAGACATTTTTTTAATAGGCTTTCCCTTACCTTTAAGTATTCTTGAACTAAACGGGGGCGTAGGTTTGAATCCAACTCCAGTACTATGCCTGTGAATTGTTTTTTCTACAGGTATATTACTCTTAACATTCTTTATCCCTGATGCACTTATTACATGGATCTATTAAAGTGTTGAGGTACCAGCTGCTAACTACTGTATGCTGGGCACCAGGCAATCTCTGTGGTCTAGTGTTAAGACGTCTGCTCTAGAATTACAGTTGGGTTATGGGTTCTAATCCCAGCCGAGTAGAGTGCCTGGAGCCAACCTTTGTCCCCCCACCTTTGCCCCCCCCCCCACCCTCCAAATGAAAATGTTCCGTTATGCCACTGTTATCCATGCATTGCGATGTAGAGTGACACTCTATGAAACATACTTCAAAACCGAGTTTATCAATCTGTGATAAATGGATAAGCCAAACATTGATTTCAAATTAAAATTTAGACTTTGACTTCTGACACAGAAACTTTATCTGCAGTCATCAAAATACTGCCCCATTATTTGTTTTCCCCAAGGTACGAAATAATGAACTTGGCACTATTCCTGAACATTGTACTCATTCAGTTAGTTATCAATTGCAACAGCTTGGATGTATCTAGGGAATATTGAAATGCACTCTAAATTCTCCCCAAGATTTGAGGAAAAAAAATGTCAACAATCAAGTATGTGATTGAAATGGACGTGTAAAAATGAAGACAATTTTGAAGTACATTCATGTAAAAACAGCTGACAAAAGAGCCGCTTGACAAGCCAATGCGTTACACATTGCTGGTAGTGCCCAATATTTGTGAGACAGCATCGAGCTTTGCTTACTTTGAAAATAATTTGTTTAGTGGTTGGAGACAGATAGTTTGAAACTTATGAATTAAATCAACCTTTGTCGGAAAAGAACCTAAATTCAATCTAAAATGAAATTTTACATCAATATTAAATTCAGAAGCTTGGTTTATCAGTTACTAATGGGCATGAGCATTTTGTAAATCATCCAAAAGTTTGTCGCAGTTTATTAACACTAGCAGGGCTCGAATTTGGGGGGCGGGGGCGGGGGCAGGACAGAGGAAACCAAATGACCTCAGGGCTTGTAGCTCAAAATTTTTACAGGACCAGAAAGTTTTTAACAAGACCTGAATTAAAATGAGAACAAAACTATCTACACAGTTTAACATATAAACTGTTTTTATTTGAACAAGCACTAAGAAATGATTTATCTCATTTGTGTTGTGGGTCAATACACTTTGATACTCAACAGAATTGAAAGAATATGAACATATATTTTTTGAAAAGATATTACACGATGAGGATTTATTATCCAATTGAAAAACACAAGACCACCGGACTTGTCCGATGGTAGAATCATTGGCCTTGGGCCTACGGTCCAGTTGTTTCAAGCCCTGACTAGACAACACGAACATATCACGATTAAAATATTTCAAAGAGTTATTAGATCTTGTACCCTGGATTAAATTGAGTAACACTGCTAAAGCACTTAATATCACTTAGCACAGACAGCTTTTGCTTGAATATAAATAGTATACATTTAAGTTAAACCAGGTCACCTGTATTAATGTGTCCTTTTTCTGGCAACTCAACAGTGAGGTTAAGACACACTTTGTTGCATAGCGTGTTTGGCAAGACGTATGTATGGTCCGTCGAATTTTCTTGTCGCCGTTCCTACCCAAGCTCAAATAGTTTACCTACACCTTGTGTGTTTACCCACGTCTTGAACAAGGGGCACAAACATCAGCTAACTGATGCCCTTTATTGTCGGGATTGGTCAGGTGGAGAAGAAACAGTAAACCATTCCCTCAAAAAAGGCTTTTAAAAATGCAGATTTATAACATCGTTTTCTTTCCCCTTCCAGAAAATGTCCAGATGTTTGGAGTTGTGAATGCATACACTCATCGAGCAGCGCTTGTTTATGGTGTTTGACACCAGTGCAGCTATGGCCGCCACACGCGCACGTGACACGACAATAGTGTGTCAACGCACATACATACAAATCAGCATGGAGGATTCACAGTGCGTGTGCATCGACACACGCCTGCGGCAGCCATAGCTGTGATGGTGTAGACACCCATGAACGAGCTGCCCGAATTAGTCTATAGCTTGGTCTAAAGTGGGTGTAGCCAACACACCCTTTTATGACTATATTCTCACATTTCCATGACATAACGCAGGCCTTTACATGTTCATAATAAGAGAAAAAGGGAAGTAAAACCTCTCTATTAATTTGATGAATCTTTGGTTTATTTCTAGGATTCCCTTGCAGCCGAACTTGTAAACTCAGTGGAACAGGAACTTAACGGAGGGGACCCCACCGTAAACAGAAGAGGAAATAAGAGGTATTCTATTCTTGCAGTCCTTCATTTTAAGAACTCTGAGGAGAGCTATAAACTGCTCTCTGTAAGTAATTGAGAGCTCTTTGCACTCCTCAGAGCCAAACTTCATACATAAGTCTAAAAAGTTAAACTAAAACAATTTTATAAAATCTGACTATTCACTGTCTGTTTTATATTAAAGCATGTAAAGTTCCTCTCATAAATCATATGCGCATACCAAATTGCAGGATTGGATTGGGGGATTGTTATTTGATCGAAGCAAATCAACGCCACATCGGTAGTTCAGTTCCTGCTGTGAAGAAAACTTTGTTTTTGCCCAAAAAATTAAAATCAACTTAAAATTTTAAGGAAAGGTTAAGGAGGGGAGCAATTGCACTCACATTTCTTAAAAAAAATATTGCTCTGTTCATGCGCTGAGCATTGGTCTTTGAAATTTATAAACAGGTTGATATAATTTTGTCTGGGAAGTTTAAGCTTTTCAGGTATTTTGACACAGCTTTCAAAGATTTAAAGATCTGTAAGACGCCTTTATTATCAATTGAATTAACTCAACAAGCAACCTTATTGTAACTGATTGTAAGAAAAGCCTGTTTCAAAGGTGGATCTACTTTGACCAAATTATCCGTAATGACACCACCAGGGAACAGAATAAAAACATCATGAAAACCGTCAAGAATGTCAATCGTTCCGCTACAAGTCAAGTCCCGTCGGAGTACAGTATCGACATGTATGACAGCAGCCGCCGGACCTCCCCGGGTAGCTCAACCATGTCCTTGGCTGGTTCCAATCGCAGCGGGACACCGATGAGTGAACAGTATGAAGGTGACAATGAGTCCAACAACAGCCCCTCTGGGTGAGTGGAAGGAAATGGGTTCTACCTTGGGGGCTCTGATCTGTAGTGTTTTGTTAAAGAGGATGGGCCACGGTGATTAAAGTTGACACCATTTTTTAGTTTTCTGCTTTCTGACATATTATAAACCGGACAAACTTCTCCTTTACGACATTAAATTAGTTAAAGAAGTATTATTTGCAGGTTGTTTTTACCATCCGAATTAGGTCGCCTCCTAAATTTATTAAAATCCCGTCGGGAAAACTGCCTTTGTAAAAAAAAAACTCTGCCCAATCTACAATTCTGTCACTGTGTTTTCTTGGTAGATATAGGTGTATTTAAGAATTTTAAGCATGTTTTAATGAAAATCTTCCTATCATGGTCTATCCTCTTTAACAATGGAAACACAGCACTTGTTTCATTTGTAAAACTTAAAAGGGTGTTCTTTTTTCAGTTTAAACAAATAATGCGCAAATGTATTTAAATGGAAAGAGAGGCCTGTTATATCACAGGAATTCATTTCCCTGATTTCAGGTTTTTTTTTACCTTAGTAGGCCTCCAGTTAACCCACGGCACCCACAGCAACTGCCATGATGCCCTGTACTTTTGCTGTGGTGCCCTTTGCAAAGTTTCAATACAAGTTTACATTTTCCTCATAGAAGTGCTTCTTACCAGAGGAAAATTGCTGTGACCTTTCAAGAGCGAATTAGAAGGCCTGCATTAGATCTCCCCTGCCCCTGAATGTGATTGAACGGAGCGCTGTGGGCAGAGTGATATAGCCCATTGTTTCCAAATCTAAAGTATTCCAGTGATGGTTGTGTTTAGAAACTGCTTATCTGATAAACATTTAGACTCCATGTACCTAACAATAAAAAGAATTCTGCAACAGAAAATATCCGACCTCTGATAAACCTATAGCACAATTAGCCCGGAAAACAACAAAGACTCTTACACCCATTTCAGGCTGGCACTCCAGAGTCGCGCCAAACCAAATTATTGAATTAAGTACATGAAAAGTTTTATGTCTGAAACAGTTAGGAGCGCCTAGAAACGCCAGAACAACTCAACGACTCTGGATCATCTTAGGTTTAGACATCGATCTTGTCATGAGCCGAACCTAATGCAAATTTATTTTAATTAAGTTCGCCTGTCTGAAACCAAAATCTAAAGTCACTCCTAATCTATTTGGTTCGGCGCGACTCTGGAGCACCAGTCTGAAATGGGTGTAACTGTTGTAAGAGGTATCATCTTAGTGGAATAGGAAATCCCAACTTCATGTTTCTAACAGCCCACCAATTCTGTCAAAGAAAATTTGTTTTATAAACTTATAAAGTGATGGTTATAGAATAGAGTATGGTATGTAAGAGGATAGTAACCTGCAGTCTGAATAGAAACAAATTCAGAAGAAATATCAGCGGGTCCAGCCACTGGTCCAGATTTAAGATCTGTGATTGAGGCTTGGTTTGTTTTTTACTGTTCACAGCTCGACCCATCAACTGGGTCGCCCTGGCATCCCTGGATCCAATGATCTTGAGACAGCCCTCCGTCGTCTCAACCTCCGTCGCCAGAACCTACAAGCTGAGGAGAAGTACGCAGAGGAGGAGAAACTACACATGCATGATGCGGACGTCGGAACCGGAGGCTCTCAGACCCCGACCTGCCCCACCCCGGGCAGTATCTGGTCAACGGAGAGCTTTGCGGGGCTGCCTTCAATGGGCGGGCATGCCTTCAGATCCTACATGCCGGAGAAGTTACAGATTGTCAAACCGATGGAAGGTAAGAGGTCAGGTCTCAATTTCATCAAGCTGGTCACCAGCCAATTTTTGTGCTTTACTATAAAAGCAAGATGTGCATAAGTAAAAGAGAAATTAATAAACGATCATGGAGATCTGACAGTACATGGGCCGATCACAATGGAAAGCAAGATTGAAAACCTAGCTGTTAATCCACCGTTCTCATTGATTTTTGTATTATATGAAAGCCAATTTAACCAGTTGGTGTTTTCTGGCTATTGAGACGTGGATTTTGTGTAATAGCCGATTCCAGACCTTTGTCCTTTTGTTCCAAGAAGAGGAATACGAGGCATCGAAAGGCTTCCACCATTGTATACTTGTATTTCGGCTCAATGGAGGTAAGTCAGAGTGAGCCGGCAATAGAGCCATGGTTCCGTGTTTAGTACCACGCCTATGCCGTAGGTAACGGCCCTTGTTTTGCAATTCACGGTGCGTGAATTCGAGATTTTCTCGGTCGAGAAAACAAAACAGACAACGCAATAAAGAGAATCTTTGTTCTCTTGGCTTATCAAGTCAGGGTTTCTTTGTGCCAACGGTACCCTCAAAGAAAAAAGATTCCGGCAATTCTGCCAAAAGAATCCCGCTAGGGGGACGGAAAAACATAAAAGAATCCCGGCAGCAACTGGTTAATAAGCGAGAAAGTTGTCATTACTTGTACTCTAAAACAAAATCCTCAATGTGATAATAGAGTGAAGTTAGCCTTTTAACACGTGTGTGCTGTTTTGTAAGAAAACGTGCTTCAAGCAAGAGTGGTCCAACACTTTGGTCACCAGCGGTTGTTAGGTCAAATCAAGTTGAGAGGATTTTAAAAGCTGTGTTTTCATCCATGCCAGGTTCCTTGACGTTATACCATTGGCAGCGGCTAGCGACACCACACATGGCGAGCATGCTGGACGTCAGGCCTGGGGTGATGGTTAAAGGATTCAGGGAGCTTGAGAGAGATCCTGCGCTGTATTCCATGGACGATGTGGAAGATGATGGACAAGTCTTAGGTAGGAATCTCACAACTCTCTTTTGGGGTACATTTTTAACCAATAGGCACCAGATGACGTGTATACATGCAAATGTTTCCCGTGCCTGGAAACGGATGCCGTGTAAAGACGGCATCATGTAATTTCGGACCACTGGAGCAAAGGTTGCCCGGACATTCCACTGCGGAGCGTGCACGGTTGTTTCACCCACTCAAGGACAAAAAGGGTCTTGAATAAATTGGCATTCTCTGGCTATTGAGAGGTGGTTTTTGTGTAATCTCCGATTACAGACCTTTGTCCTTTTGTTCCAAGAAGAGGATTACGAGGCATTGAGTTGCTTCCACCATTGTTCATTCATTGTATTTTGGCTCAATAGAGGTAAGTCAGAGTTGGTCAGCAATCGAGCCGTGGTACCGTGTTTAGTACCACTCCTATGCCGATGTTTTGCAATTTACGGTGCATGAATTTGATGATCCAATAAAGAGAATCTTTATTCTCTTGGCATTGTCGAGTCGGGTTTTTCTTTGTGCCAACGGTACCCTCAAAGAAAAAAGATTCCGGCAATTCCACAAAAAGAATCCTGGCAGGGGGATGGGACAAAAAAATCATTGCCAGTCAGTTGAATTATGATTAGCATCCTGTCAGCCCATTTGGCTTCCGGTACTGCATACTCCAAAGGAGTTGAGATGGTTTCAGGAATGCTTAAGGTCCCAATGAACAGGGGAAGTAATACTGGAGGTGTTTCAATACAATGTTTAAAAGTGCTTGATAAATGCCTATTATTATATCAGATGGAAGTACATTTTATTTCTCTGGAGGATTAGTACTGGTAGGAAAATTATAATCAGTGAGCTTTCAGGTTGAAACAAAGCAGTTATTTCCCAATTAATTAACCTGTCCAGCACTTTGTCTTTAGGTTTTATAAGACAAATAGATCTTCACAAATACAACTATCCAATTTGTTCACAGAGCGTACATGTGTCCCCAGCAAATGCTTTGTGAATACATGCAGTACTTACACCTACACAACAAGCACCATCGGTCTGTTGGATAACACACTGCTCACATCAAGGTAAGAGGTTTTTTCAAGTCTGTATCAAGGTTGCTTCGTTATGTTAACTAAAATCCCTGTAGTTAATTGCTCTGCTGTAGATAGTTCCCACAAAGTGTAAAGTCGGCCATCTTTAGGGGCGGTATTTACACTTGAGTTTGATGAAATTCCTTGCAAGATTGGTCGGCGAACCACTTGACTGTGGTGAAAAATGAGAATACTTGACGCTAAGCCAAAACACAAGTTGCCCATAAAGATGGCATATAATATGTACGTGTTAACGGTATGTATTTTGTGGCACTGACCAAAAACATGTTTTTGACATCCAGTCCTTAACGAGATTCGAGCTCACATAGTTGTATGAAAACATCTGTGACTAAAGTAGTTTCCCTTGTGGCTTATAACTTGATAAAGTGGTCTGTGCCAATACAATAGACCTATTGCGTGACCAATGTTTACATGTCATCACGTGACCTGTAGTGGGTACTACGTCATCTCAGCTGATGGCAAACTACGTGCAAATACATGCTGTGACCGACGAAGTCACATCAACAGTCGGCTTTCGGTAATAATAACACAGTTACTAAGAACTTTTATTAAAGTTGTATGTTGTGACATTGATTTTTATCACAGTACTGTTTCATAAACTACCAGTATTTTACTACAAGAGAGGTTTATTTTTGAGTTATGCGTCGAAGTCGGACGACTATGTAGCCACCCGCCTGTTATTTTGTTTGTAATGTAGGCCTAAATCACTATAAAAAAGGTAAAGAACGTTGGAACAGTGGGCATTTATACCTAGCCTTGCGGAATTTCAAATAGAGAAAGGAATCATACAGTTTTGGAAAGCCTTTTCTTTGATGATTTCAGCTTCAAAACTGTGAAATTGTTGTGTTGAAAAGTGTGTGATCGCGGTCGTCTGGCCTAAACGTTCCATCCTGCTACCATATCGTTCTGCCATATCGTGAGCATATACGTTCCTTGTAGAATTTCCAAGACTCGCTGAAACTGTCCTTTCTGGCTTTGTTCAGCTTGAAGGTCTCTAGTACAAACTCTGGAATATTTCCCACAGATTTCGAGAAAGAATAGCTTCGATCGAATAATCAAATGCAACAATCATCGTGTACCGTACCGCACTTTCCTATGGAGGACGCCGTGTTTGTTTACATTCAATACCCACTATAGGTCACTTGATGCGGGTTGCGCAATCGGTCTAATCCACAGGAAACCAGCAGTTATACATGTAGTTTGTTTGATTTGAGGTAGTTAGGGTTTGAAGGATTATTACCATTTTGCCACTCAGACCATAAAACTATTTTTTGGTTTTGCATTCTCCACTGTATACAGCAACAGAGGCCCCAAGATGTCCGATACCTACCATATCAGCGCCAAACCCATCGCTGCTAAAACCTTCAGTACCAGCCTAGGACTGGCCCAAGTGCTGAAGGAACGAGACATAGATGACAATGCAGAACCCAAAGTGCTGACCAAAGTAGAAGCAGCTGCCATTAACCCAGCTGGGGTCAACGCCGGCTTGAACATGTTCGGGGCACCCTCAAATGTCCCGCTGAAGAGTGCTTCCGAAGCAAAACGGGAGGCACAAGTCAAATCGGAGGAAGTCGAACCCAAGGGATTGCATCGAATCTCCAGTCGCATCTTCTCCCGTTTTGCCGTGCCAGTACGCTCCAAGAACATCACGGATGCCTTGGATCCCGAGACGAAAACCCGCCTCATGGAGAAGGTTAAGAAGATCCGTGCCGAGAAAGAGACATCCGAACGAAGGGCACGGACGCTCCAGCGACAACCTAGTATACCCAGTGTACGTACAAGAGATGTTGTCATGAGCCCTGTTAGAACACCCAAGATCCCTACGTCTGCTTCAGCACCCATCGGCTTGGCGCCTAAATCGGGTGGGTCCTGCATGGGCTTAGAGGGTGCAGTTGGTGGGTACAGCCCACCAGGGGCGTATGGTTCGCAAGGAGGAACAATCCACAAAACTAATACCACCACCAACTCTGAACCCAAGACCCACAAGAAGCTGTTTATTTCTGATGATTCCGGAGTTGAACTTGGATTCGGCGGAGTGACACCAGGACCACCTTCAACTATTTCAAATACTCCATTCTTTACTTTCACTGGGACTGTATCCAGTAACCGCAACATACCCTGTTCTGATGTTCTTGGCTTAGGCTTAAGGTCTTCAGGTGGTGGTTCATTTCAACCACAATACCCTTCAAAATATGAAAACTCACAGGGTTCAACTGGAGTTGGTTTAGGAGCCCTCATCTCCACAGAGACCGCTTCTAATTCCCCAAAACAAGCGTCATTCTCCGTTTCTGGTAACCACAAGGTACCGAGCTACAACCCGGGCTTGACCTCCTTCAGTTCCACATCAAATGTCTACAGTTCTGCCAAACTGTATGGTTCACATGGCAGTGGGACTGGCAGCTCTTCATATTATCCTCAACAAGGTTCCCATGGAGTTGGCTTGGGTGCACTAACCAACTCAGAGACAGATTCTAGTAACCCCAAGTTCCCTCCAGGAAGTCAAAGGTCTGGTCAAAGCACAATGTCCTACTCTTCAATGTCGTCTGGCCAACGGGGTCTAGCTTCACTATCTTCCTCATCACAAACATCTAGTTCACAGCCTCGTATCTCTGTCATGCCCATCACAAATTTGAAATCCTCTGCAGCACCTAAGCCCCATGTTCCAGACGTTGGGCTTGGGTCTATCTTAAGTACATCCCGACCCACCGCGCTACCCCTCGGAGATAATACGAGGGGAGAGGAAACTCCCAAAGAGGGATCAGGAGTGCCGCAGGGTTCTACTTTGGGACCTACTAGCCCCATGTCAGTGTTTGTTGGGAATCTCTCATCATTGAAAGGTTTCCGTAAACCTGGCCCAATGCTATAACAAAGAGTGTAATGCGTAAAGCAATGAAGTAGATTTAGTCTATAAAAGCTATGCATCAGTGGATTGAAATAATTTATTTGAAAAAAGAAACAGTTGAATGCTTGATTAATAATGCTGAATGTATAAATTCATATCTGGTAATAAGTGTTGATGTCGTGCAGTGTTCAGTCAAACTGAAGAAGATTATCTAGTTTACCCAGGAAGGTACAAAGCGGTTCTAAAGACAAGTTGTGTTAAAATATTTATAACTTGTTTATCAGTGAGCATTACTGGTTTTTACATTTTCTTTTTTGATTTTAAATGTAAATAGACATAAAAGGTATCATAATAGGTCTCGGAATGGTTCCTGAAGGGACAAGGGTTGCAAAACAGAAAAGAGCTTTTCAAAAAGGTGACTTGAGCTGCCGAGTGGCAGCAGAATTACTGGGTAAAAATCTGTTAATCACGAAATTATGCACAAGCGCTGAATTGCATAGACCAATGAAAATTGTCTGCTGCTTCCTGCTGTCCCAGAGTCTACTGTTGTAACATCAGATTGTCTGGAGGAACATTTAGGGGAAACAAGGGCGCTCTTCAGTTAAAATTTCATCTACACCAACTTACAAAAAAATTATCAAATTTTCATGAGCCATTCAAATCTGATATTATTTACAGAGTTTATTTATTTTTAGCAGCGAAAATACACTTCATGTATCATGAAAGGAGTGAAAATATTCAGCCTCGCTGGTACCGAAGTATGGGTATGAGGGAGTCAATAATTCTATAGATGAATATAGAAAGTAATTTTTATAATTTTGCTTTAATTTTGATACCTCAGGCTGCCTGAATTTAAATTTGTTTAAGTGCAATATAGGTTTTTCTTTTTGTTTTTACCTCTTTCGTTTGGATGATGTTGTGTTTGGGGATTTTTTTTTTCAATTGTAAAAAGTGTTTGTGAGTGAGTGTTGTTTTGAACTGAATGATTTCTTTGTAATCAATGTGTTAAGTCGGAATTGAATTCCTGAGCTTTCATGACAAATTTCAAGTTGTCAATTTGACTGAAAATTCGGGTAAACAAAATGTCCTTCGATTATTGTCAAGTTAAAATGTTCACCTCAGGCCCAATATCATTGAGATCCTAAGGAGAAATGGTGCTTTGCAAACTGATCAGCAGGGAACCAGTATTAAACACAAGTATCCCATGGTAGTCAGGCTAGTAACCGGTTTTTCTGCATAGTCGCATAATTAGATTTTCCAAGATCCTCAGTTTTGTTCTACTTTAACAATTCATTGAAATTAGGTCCAAAGGCCTAGGCTTGGGCCTCTGGCTCTGGTTTTGGACTCTGTCATCAAGTTTGGAGCAGTGTGCATTTTGCACAGTGCTTCAACATCAAACACAGCCTAAGATGAGGTTTGGAAAACACCCAAGGACCTTATTTCATGGAGGTGCTTAGACAGAAAAAAATGAGCTAAGCGCAAAACAATTTTGCTTATCAGAAAATCGGCCGTAGCACCTTGTCTTGTTAGTCTGTTCCTGCAAATTTTTCTTTGAGACAGTTCTACCACATCAAACGTAAATTTCAGAAGAAAAAGTCTTGCTTAGCAGAAATGGGGTTACGGTACCAATTCTGTTTGATCTATTTTGTTTGTGACTGGTTCCCTGCTAAACTTTGCTTAGCGGGTGCAATATTTTCTGCTTAACAGAAATTGGGCCGATGGTGATAGCAACTTTAACTACCTGTTAAATGCTTCATTGTAGTGTTATTTGTTTGTCTGAGGTCATTCAACCTGAATCTCATCTAACACAATACAAAACCATTTACAGTATTTGTTTATTAATACAACAGATGGACTCAAACAAGTTTAATTTTAATCAAAATTTAACATTCTTAAATTGTTTTTTAAAATCAGGAGTTAAAAAAAAGGTTTGAATCAAGTGCATACTGACCCAATTTCACATGAAATCACCTATGATAAATCTTGGTTGGGCCATTTTGGGAGTCTGGTTTCCTGAGTGTTACTGCGCTGTGTGCATTTATGGCGGCAGGTGAGTGATGAGATGCACACACCATATCTTGACATGCAATTTGATGCCCAAAATGGCAGACCATGACTAGTAGTCGTATCTGACATCAGTACAAGGGGTCTATTTATTTGAGTTTTTTTTAATTTGAAAACTGAGCCGAGTATGTTTTGCTGATAATTTGCCAATCTGTCGTTATATTTGAAATGTTTTTAGATTGCTATCAAAATTTATCCAATGTCATAATTGTATATAAGATATTTTATTATTTAAACCTAAATGTGAAAGCCGTTTGATCCCTGTAAATGTATAATGATAGTTAGGGTGACCCCAATATTACTTAAAATGACTTATAATTCCCACTTAACATTTGTTTCATACAGATCCTTCCCAGATGGCGTCACTATTTTATTGCTGGCCATGCTGGAGTGCGTACACGCTCACGCCACGCGCACATGTAACTAGAACTGCATGAACATGCGCTACGAAATGTAGCACTGGATGGCACTACGCGTATGTATTCTACATCCATTGTGCTCCAGCATGGCAGTCCTCCGGAAGTGCTATAAAAATGTGATGTTAAAGAGAAGGCTCTATTGAAGTGTTCCCTGACTTCCCTTAGTAATTATTCCATACAAAAGCTCAAACAGTATAAAGGCACCCATCTACTGGGAACACAAGCCGCAGTTTGAGACCACTGACTTGTGTTTACAACAATACTGGTGCTGTGTGATAAAAGTGAATCAAAGTAAACAAATAATTTGCATATTTATAAAGGATTTTTTTTTTTAATCTTACACAGGCATGCAACTTTTCAGCTGTTCGGCTGATTTCCTTGTTTTTTGATTTATCAGCTGTGTCATTGACTATTGAAAAAAACAGTACAAAGTCTTGCTGTGCCTAGCTCTTTCTTTCCTCTTGTCTGTTTTACTAACTGCAGTTGTATATATATACAAGTTAGTAAATGGTTTTAATCATTTTAAAAAGGGCATTGGTAAGCAGAAGAACAGTTCTAATAGTAAATACGGTTCATTAAAGTACATTTTGAAAAAGTAACATGTCAGTGGTGTGTTATGTTCAAATCTGCTTAAAGTCAATGTCAGGTTGATGTCAAGAATGCAAATATAAATTTAGAAGTTTTAAGAACAGTAATTTTACTGACATTTGCCGTTCACCTAAAAAGCCCCGTTTACTCTGTGCTTTACGTGTTCTGAGTGAAGACTGATTCATAAAAATCATATGTGTACATCGATGAAGGGAGACGATTTCAATGAATTTTTGGTCATCTCCATATTCAGTAAGCTTCTAAAAACTATGAAATTTGGAAGTTTCCCCATCCACCCCAAACAAAAGACCCTAGCGATAAGCCATTTTAAAAAATCTTTTTAAAGGGAGGGAGGTTGAAGAGTTGTTGTCAGCTTATATTTCTGTAATATATAACAATATTATTGATGTTGGCATAAAGTTGGTACATGAAACAATTACACGCAATAAAAAGGTTTAAATATAGGGGTTAAAATAAGGTTTTCCAATAAACCATTTGGTTAACGAATGAAAGTGTCGATGATGCATTGAATCTAAAAGGCAACTGGGACATGTGAAAATGAATATACGCTTTCCGTAATCGCACCCTACTTGTTATTCCCAGGAGGGGTGACGACTGTACAATGAGAGCCAACATTGACCAGGGGGGCAGGGGTCCACCAGATTTTAGATACACATGTATCACTTCTTTTCTTTGTAAACAGTTTTTGTTTTGCTATCTCATTCAAGCTTGGGATCTCCTATTTTCACAACTGAAATGTTCATTTTAAATAACTTTGTCCTTTGCAGAGATTATGTTAGAAGCCTGACAAATTTGGTTGAGTATCGGTAATGTTTACACTCCACTACTTAGTGGTACTCTCTAAATGTAAAAGAGTGAAAAACCACTCTTTTTGTCCGCCATATGGCTCCTTGCAAGAGTGGTATGGCAGACAACTCTTTTTAGAGTGAAAAACATGTATTTTCACTAGATTCAGAATGAAATTCACTCCACTTTCACTCCAAAAAGGGTGGTGAAGAGTGAGTTTCACTCTCAAAAGAGCCAAACTGACACCACTCTGGCAAGCAAGTGAAGGCAAGCGAGTGAAATTTTCACTCTT
The DNA here is from genome assembly GCA_911728455.2 of Marthasterias glacialis. NCBI lineage: Eukaryota > Metazoa > Echinodermata > Asteroidea > Forcipulatida > Asteriidae > Marthasterias > Marthasterias glacialis. The sequence continues at coordinate 5,824,309 of OU452223.1, forward strand.
TTACATTAAGAGAGTATAGTACAGAGCTATGTGTTTTAAGTATACTATTAATGCCGTTGGTCAGTACATTAATTTCTTAGGTCAGTACATTAATGTCGTTGGTCAGTACATTAATGTCGTTGGTCAGTACATTAATGTTGTTGGTTAGTAAAGGGAGTTTTTCTGTGGTCAGAATAATCTCTGCAACACATCAAACGATTGGAACAAACTTTTCAGGTTGGAAAAGAGGACATCCCAACTTTGGCAGCAAAGTATTGACTTTCCATTAAATTCCTGTTAAAAATGTATGCAAAACTTTGCATTGGTTGTTGTGAGAGGCATTTATGCTTGTAAAATCCTAAATACTTTATGACTTCATGGACCAGTTCCTGGTAATATTAATAAGTACAAATAGTGTGGATGCATTTTGCCTTCCTCCAGTCTTAGTTCAGACCTTTATTGTGCAGCCATTTTGTCTTCCTTGCATTCAATGAATCCAGACTTGCAGGTCAAACAGCCGTGCATCTTTTTATGGTGTAATGAATCATTTGATTATCATTTAGAACGTTTCATACACAGAGTGTGGCAAAAATGGTTGGCATGATTGAGTTTTATCTGGGTACAGGATTATGGCCGGAGTGAAATAAGTTCTTGTCAGGGTTTAACAATGTTGTTGTTCAATATACATTTGCTATAGTGTAGTTAGTAAGGTCGAGTCTGAATTGACAGCTTTAGCAATGGCTATGGCAAGATCAATTGAAAGGCCCTTCTTCAAAGTTGTCGCAGCTGCCAACATCCATAGCCAAAGCCAAAGTGACTTGCTTCGATCATGGCCTGATACTTAATATTTTTATGCTTGCAAAAACAAAACAAAAAACTTTTGGGCAATGAATCAAAGATTATCAAAAACCTGTTTATTTCTTGTGTATCTGCCATTGTTTTTGTTCATTTTCTCCCGATTCTTTCTTCCTATTTATTTCTTTCCGTAATAAATTAATTTTCTTATTTGCATATTGAGCAGGATTATTTTTGTTCTCAGAAGAGATGACAGTATTTTAAGGATTATCAGAAAATAATAAAACCCTGCATGGCTTTCAATAAAAGAAGTGACTAAATTTGTATTTCATTCAGGACTTCACCCACCAATGATTCCACTTTCCCTCTCCCAACAATTATTAGTCTTTACTTAAGTGGCATGGGTGGCGTGTGTGTAAAGCGCTCGCCTCTCACCAGTGTGTCCCTGGTTTGAGTCCTGGCTAGGGCCAAATGTGAGTAGAGTTGTGCATTGGTTCATTCCTGTGCAACAAGGTTTTTTCTCCAGGCTATCCAGTTTCCCTCCATCCGGAAAAAAACACACACACATTTGGTCTCAGGCAGGCTATGCTCTGTGCTCATATTTGTGTCTCGCTGCCGGAGGCGCCCTTGAATGCTTGCAGCTAGAGATAAACTTTCACGGGTTTAGTTGGAAAATCTGGCTTGTAATTGTAGTTATAGAAATAACTGCCTTTAAAGAATTGGAAATGGATTGATTCCAGCAAACAAAATTTGTTATAACTTTATAAAGATTACAATTAATAAATCACATGTTGACGTTGTAGATGGCTATAAAACTAATTATATAAACATATATTAAATAATTTTAATAACTCTATAATCACATTGAACTCCCCCATTCCCGTCCCCTCACCCTTCTTCACTGGTTTGTGCATTGCGGCTGATTAGCCAATCAACGAACTATTGACCAATGACGTCGGATAAAGGTAACCCCTCCCCCAAGTGGTCACTGCTTGTGACGTCATCACAGCTTCTTCGGTATTCATCTTGCATCATTATTGTCGCCATTATTTAGTATTTTCAATAGCATTGTCCATTTTGTTTGACAGCTTCTGGATCTTTTAGGGGAGAGGATAATACAGGTATTGTCTGCTTCATTGTTTGTGGTTAGTGGGTCCACCCTCCACACAAACCCCAAAGAATAGTATAGCGTCACTGACCGTACCGCGGCTACCGTGCAGCGGGCTGGCAGCCGGTGGTACAGCTGGAGTAGAGGCCGAGGGAGACTGTCCGTAGAAATGTTGTCTTCGTGTTGCCGATGCCTTCCAAAGGTAAAATTTTATCCATTTTGTTTCTGAACTAGAATTTATAGACAACTTAATGAGTAATGAAACACCTGGATTCTAAACTTTCTCTTTGATTCTGTAATATTTCAAGGGAAAGTTGTTTTTTGTACGCTAAAGACCAAAACATCAAGGACCAAGATGGCGTAACTTTTTGATGCACCTTTTTGATGCAGGCCTTGCTCTGTGTTGCGAATTGTATGCGGGACTTGTTCTTATGTGAATCAAATAGATATACAGAACCGCCCGTGTATAATTGGATTATACTGGAATGTAATTTGGTGTATTTTAGCCTGCAAAGCATGTTCACAAAACTGATTCATGCACGGGGCGCGGGAAGCAAAGAAAGGCTGGTAATGGTAGTTCAAATAGAGATAGCGCCCCTCGTGACTGCACTTCACTTGTGCCTACCTGCATTTAATTCGGTGTAGTTTACATGTGAAAGTTATGAAAGTTATGAAAGTTATGAACACCTTTAAGTAAATTCCAAGTACATGTCGTTACTTTATTTATTTTTGTAATTTTACAAGTAATTCATAGTACGAGAAAATTGTTGCTGCAATGAAAGGCCAAAAAACAAATAATAATAATAAAAATAATAATTTTTTTATTCTGTTTGCATTTAGGCTAGCTACAGACATGCCATGGTCAGATGAGATCTACCTTTCCAGAAGTACTAAATGCATGATGTGCATGCTGCCCAGCATCAAGATTCAAGGATGTCTTCCACATCAACAGGTAAATTTATCACAACAACCGTAATTTGAAGAACATCAAGAGATGTTGGACAGTTTGATGATACTACTTGTAATATATCAACAATAGAGGGCGCTATGCAGGCCTACTGCAGTCAGGTCCATACTTTAGTTCAAATAAAGAGCCATATGCATGTGTGAGTTTCCACAAAGATAGTCCATGTTTATCCACTCATTTCACTACTAGGCTTTACGAGAAATATATAAACATCTTTTAATAGTTTTTTTTTATTTTGCCATTTTTAAGAATATTTTGATGCCTTTTTGGTTTTTATGCTAATGCCAATTACCATATTCATGAGCAAAAGTGTGATGTCACATCAGGCAGAAATCTCAATGACTTTCTTTTCTATAGTGATACGTTCTTGTGTCAGTTCATGGCAGTGGTTAATAAATGGTTAAAAGTATGACCAATATTTAAATGAAAGGGGAAAAGGTAATCTCAAACTACCCAAGGCTGTGTTTCAATACTTGTTAATATTAAAACAAACTAAAACATTATTGTGTTCTTTGTTTGCATGATACAGCGAGGGTTGTCATCTCCACAGAGATTACACATCATCCAAGTAGATGTTTGAGATCTGAGTGCAGTTGATAAGCTTCCTAACAATGTAGAATGAGTCTGTTAAATGAACTGCTGTCTTTATAAAAGGTAAGAGAAAGTTTCCTAGTTTCCATCATTACAATTTATCATCACTTTCCTTCGGTAGTTCCACCTATTGACAGTGGCGGTGCTGGATTCTAAAAGTTGGGGGAGGGGGCAAGTGAGGGGCAAAGAAATGGTTGGGGGAATCCAATATCTGGTTTCCATTGTACCAAAAACATTATCGGTAATATAAACAAAAATGGTAATGTGTAAATTATTTTGTCTGGCAAAGTTTGTTATGAGACAAAAGAAAACTGTTTTATGAAGCCAAAATCAATCTGTTAAAAAGTTTCATAATGTGAATATGGGATTCTTGTTCTACTTACTTTTTACTCCAAACGATCACATTGAATTTGATTCACTGAATCATTTTTTAAAATAAAATAAGGATTGACTGTTATTCCATTTGAATATATGATAATATTAAGTCATTTGTTAACTTTGCTTTTCCAGAGCTAGTAAAGCTGAAATGAGATCCACCAATCATCGAAGTAGATGTCTGTGCTCTGTACATCAACATTGTATGTCAACCAATGCTGTTTCTGGTAAAAAGGTAAATTATTAACGCATGTGTGCATGTACTAAGTAATATCAAACATGGAAGGTTGGAAAAAAAGTTCTTCTGATAAGATGTCTTTTAGATAACCTTCTTTTGTACAGGTTGCAAACGATATTATGCATTTAAATTACTTGTTATGTTTAAAGAAAAAGACCATTATAATCTTTTGTAAGTTTTAATGACAACCCTCTGCTGGTTTAATCAGCATTTTGATACGCTTTAAGTAATTTCAAATTCTTTCTTGTAAAAAAGTGTCTTGTACAATTATCATCCCTTTTTTAATAGAATATTGTTTGTACACAGAGGTCTCAACATGAATGATTTTGTTTCCAAATGTTTACATCTCATGGTTCTATTTCAGTCATCTTTTAATAATTCCTTTGAACACTTGGAAGAACTAAAACGAAAAATGTAAAGGTTACATTCAAACTATATCTTATTCAAATAAATATTCGTTTGACTTATTATAAAATAAATTTTACTTGTTTGTATTCTGAAGGCTTGCCATCTGTAGATGATATCTACCTATCACAAAAAGTGGATTCCTGGGACCTGGAAGTGCCTATCATCAGCCCAATGTCTACCCATCACAAATTTAGACGTGATGGTTACAACTGAGGTATGTACAAATCACTGTGGGTGACATTACTTTCTTACACTAACATCAAAAAGTGGGCTGTTTTTGCAGCACTGTACAGACAGCACCCCTACGCCACATGCCACAACACTCTGGGGACTCCATGCTGGCATCAGCCTAACCCAGATGAGTGGTTAGTCCCTACAGATTGATCACATAGTTAAAATATATATATAAAACATGTTTTTTACTAACAAACCCCTTTCATAAATAATGAAGTTTTAAGTATAAAGTTTTAAGGTTAAACACGTAATAGTATTTTACGAAAAAAAGCATTATCAGGTATTGTTTAAAATTGCCTTCATTCAAGTTGGCAAGAAGCTTTCAAGTACAGTATTCCTCCTGCAGACTGTTATTACCTCCAGTAAACCACAAAAACTGAGGGATAAAATGTTTTTGCATCATTGAAATGATATGATGAAGAACCAGAGAGTTTGCTGAACTTCTCAAGTCTTCATCAACTAAAAACACACATCAGTAACAATTTTCTAAATTACTATTTGGGCAAATCAGATTGGATTTTTGGGGGCAAGCAGGGGCAAAGACATAATTTTTGGGGGGGGGAGTGGGGGCTATTTAATAGTGACCATTCATTTGTGCATTTTTTTCAATCTAATTTTGTTGGAGTAAGGGGGGCTTCCACTGCCCCACCACCCACCTAACTGCCCCTCTGGTTATGCCACTGGTGACAAGGGCAACTTGATACCACCAGGGGGAGGGCAGGTTCATTTTTTTCCTTTTTTGTATACGCCCCAATGTATTACCTCTATGCATTTTGTTTTCTTTAACCTTTCACAGCACTGGAAAGCTGACTACAATCTTGAAGGCTTCAGAGTTTGAGGAGAGCAATGCAGTGGAAACACCAAATGTCTTCATATTATTCTACACATCAAGGAATCATGGATGACCAACCAAGCAACTTGTTGACCTCATTAATGATGTCAAGTACCTTACTGATGCAATTTCAACACATAAATGTTCTTGTGATAATTAGGTGCACCATTTGCATACAAGCACACCATATGTGTATTTTGAACTCATGAAGTTGGAGATCTAAGCAAATCAGTTGATGATTAATGGTGGTGCGATGGTTCGATTAATGGTGGTGCATTGGTCTGATCTATTTGAAATTTATTTCTGAACCATGCGGAGTCCCACTATCAGCCAGGGTAATAGCTGGATGTTGATCTTAAAGATGTTTTGAAAAAACAAACATCGTAATAGTTTCTTGACATAAATACCTTATTTGATAAGTTTACAGGTTGATTTCAAGTAGTTTATTTCCTTTAAAAATACCTCCCACAATGCATACTTTTAAAAAGCTTTGCACCAGAATCCTGGAAAAAAATTCTAAAATATTACCATGTGCAAGAAAGTGTTTTAAAAACTTGAAACAAGCATAACAAGCACAAAATCTGCACTACAACATTATTTAATTATTAACTATAGAGAACATGGCAAATTAATGACGAACTTTACATGGCTTAACTGTTTAGTTTATTGACAAACAAGATAATCAACATTAGTCTTAAAAGCAAAAACTTATCCACAGAAACTATTTCTCTTTTTCAGATGACTTTAATTACAGTGAAATTATTGTTCTTAATGCTGATAATGTTAGAATTATTGTCTATATATTATACTATTTGGAGTTGTGAAATAAAATGATTCTAAAAATGTAGCAAGAAATTTGTCTCATTTTCTAACTTTATGTGCTATTATTGTACAAGTAATATTTTTGTGGTGACATGCATTAAGCAAGCCATAGAACAATGGTTATTTTTATTCCACATATGCTAGAATATACCACAGTAGTTTGACACTACCCCACTCCAAAATTTACAATACAAAATCCAACCATGCGCAAATAAAATAGACTGGTCCCATTCAGTCAACCAGTACGTGTTATTCAATAATATAAGTAGACACTAGGGTATCCAACAAAGATGGCTGCATTAAAATGGGTCTTTATCCTCTCAAAAGTTTCCCAGTAAATAGAATAATCAATCCCTTCAACATAAAAAGTAAAATCCCTTTAAGAAAACTGTTAAAATACCATACCTCCTTTAATCTAAAAGGTAACACCTTTAAAATCCAGTCATATCTTCAATACAAAATGCACCACACCTTTAAATTTATTTGTAAAAAGTTCTATACATTTCAATTAAAGGTTAGTTTTACCACTTCAATGTGAAACTTAATACAAAAAGTACTCTGCATAATTAAATCAATTCCACTCTACAGTAAGGTCCACAGCAACCCCCGGCCCCAGTCCTCTACCCAGCTTGATCACATGCCCATTGTCCAGCCAGTCATCACCCAATTATATACTTCCGCATATCCCCACCCTCACCCCAAGCCTTCAGTCCAACCATCTCAACCCTCTGTCTTCATCACAACAACCTCACATCCTTACTCTAGTCCTCTACCCAGCATCATCATGCCTATGTCTATCCAGCCACACCCCAGCATGACTACTGGTCCATCCCCCATCCCTCACTGCAAGCCCTGTCCAACCATCTCAACACACTGTCTTCATCCCAACAACTTCCCATCCTTATTCTAGTCCTCTACCCAGCATTTTCATGCCCACGTCTACCCAGCCACTACCCATCCCTAACCGCAAGCCCTCACTCCAACCATCTCAACAACCTGCCACCCTTACTCTAGTCCTCTACCCAGCATCATCATGCCTATGTCTATCCAGCCACACCCCAGCATGACTACTGGTCCATCCCCCATCCCTCACTGCAAGCCCTCAGTCCAACCATCTCAACACACCATCATCCCAACAACCTCCCGGCCTTACTCCAGTACTCTACCCAGTATCATCATGCCCATGTCCTACCAGCCACACCCCAGCATGACTACTGGTCCATCCCCCATCCCACACTGAAAGCCCTGTCCAACCATCTCAACCCACTGGCTGACTGACCATCTTCATCCCACCAACCTCCCACCCTTACCTCAGTACTCTACCCAGCATCATCATGCCCATGTCCATCCAGCCATCACCCTAGCATGACTACTGGTCCACCCCCATCCCTCACTGAAAGCCCTGTCCAACCATCTCAACACACTGTCTTCATCCCAACAACTTCCCATCCTTATTCTAGTCCTCTACCCAGCATTTTCATGCCCACGTCTACCCAGCCACCCCCATCCCTCACCGCAAGCCCTCAATCCAACCATCTCAACAACCTGCCACCCTTACTCCAGTCCTCTACCCAGCATCATCATGCCTATGTCTATCCAGCCATCACCCCAGCATGACTACTGGTCCATCCCCCATCCCTCACTCCAAGCCCTCAGTCCAACCATCTCAACACACCATCATCCCAACAACCTCCCGGCCTTACTCCAGTACTCTACCCAGTATCATCATGCCCATGTCCTACCAGCCACACCCCAGCATGACTACTGGTCCACCCCCATCCCTCACTCCCAGCCCTCAGTCCAACCATCTCAACCCACTGGCTGACTAACTGTCTTCATCCCACCAATCTCCCACCCTTACTCCAGTACTCTACCCAGCATCATCATGCCCATGTCTATCCAGCCATCCCCCATCCCTCACTCCAAGCCCTCAGTCCAACCAACTCATCCCACTGACTGCTCAGCAACCTCCCAGCCCCTGGCCCCTCAGCACTTAGAAATTTTACTCCCAAATCTTAGCTCCAAGGGCCCTTGCTCAACCCTCAGATCAGCCAGAAATCCAAGGGTCTGGCCAGGGAGAAATTATTTTGAAAAATTTTCTAAGTCGGCCCATTCTAATATTCATCAGGTCAAAAACCGTTAGATTTTCATGAAAGCTCGGTAGCAGAGTGGTGAGAGAGAGAGGTTACAGGGCTGAAGGTATGCGGTTCAAGCCCTACCCATTTTTACAAGAAATTAAAAAAATGTCTTTTTTTACTGGTAAAAAGGGGGTCCACCAGGATTTGAACCCCCGAGCTCACAGCCCCAGAAATCCCGGAGCTGTGAGCTAGCCCACTGGGCTAAATCGCCGCTTGAAAAAATTCGCTCGGACGTTATATTTAAACCTTAGAATGGATAGGTCAAAAAAAATAAAAAAAATAATGAGATGCACCCTTTGACCTATGACCTTTACAGAATGTGGAGAGGAAAAAGAAAATGAAGAAATATCTGTTGGTGTCTGCTTAAAAAACAGTTTATTTTAGAACCAAACGAGTAAAAGAAGACACTATTAACGTAAACGTAACATATGTAGTTTCAAATAAAAAAGCCACAAAATTAATCTAATTAAAAAATATTTAACCAATATATTTTGATTAATTATTATTTAGATTTTCTTAACAATAGACTGTGTAAGTCTCGCTCGTATTCGAACATTAGGGTCTGTTAAAGCGCGTGATTTTGTTTCCTTCACATGTTACAGCAATGTGTGTGGGACCAAAATTGTCCCAAAAATGTTTGAATACGCGCAAGACTTACACAGTCTATAGTTAGTTGTTTTTTATTTCAAAAGTCTCAATCTTTTTTTTAAGTGAAAATACAATCCACAGTCTCTAAAAGAACAAAATTAACGTTTAATTACAATCTTAACTACTTTATAGTGCTTTCATTAAAACAGATTGGATTCTCTTCAGGAATGGTAAAAAGTTACCCCCCCCCCCCAACCCGATTAAACCTCATCAGCGTAGTTTAAAATAAACTTTATTTGAATTCTTAAAATAAGAACCCTTGAACACTACACGGTGCACCGCAGTGCCTACAATGCAAATACCATATACCTGTATCAACTATTATACTTAAGTATTCATAGCAAAAATTCTATAAGTTTCCTTTGGTCACTGCTAGAGGGCGCTATCACTCTCTATCCTCCCATTTTTTTAAGAGTAATGTTTAAGAATAAACTATTGCTAGTAAACTTGCGGGTACAACCATGTGAGGAGTGTTGGCTCTGAAAAGAGCCGGAGTGGTCTCGACGTTTCGATCAGTATGCTCTAATCGTCTTTCAGAGCCAACACTCCTCACAAAAGAGATTTAAACACATGGTTGTACCCGCAAGTTTACTAGCAATAGTTTATTCTTAGTCTCCTACACCATGCAAAGCTTCAAACATCACTTAAGAGTAATATTTGTATAATATACGATATAACGGGTTTTTAGTATCAAAGTTTACTTCAATTTTATTTATTTATCATCAAGTAGAAATTTAGGATCACCCTGATTTAACTTTACACACTGCACTTGAGAAAATCTCATTTCATTAATTTCTTATCACAGTTCAAGTATTAAACGATAAGTTTCTGAGACAAGGCTGCATTTTTTCGCTGCTAAACAGATGCATCGATCGTGTGTAAAATACAAGTTAACGTTCAATCTCTGCAGCGCCCGTTTTATAAGAAACCGAAACACAATATTTCGCTTCACCGACGTTACTCAAGATTTTATGAACTTGTCAGAGAAAGCCTAAATTTGTGTTTTATTCTATTTGATAATATCACTCATTTCTTAATTTTAATTTATTATTATCACATTATTTGTAATACAATTAAAGCAGTGCATGCATTGGAAAGTGTATGCACATTATTCAGCCCGGTTCAGTATATTATTAACTGAGACAAAAAGTCAAATTCTTGTTAGTGACGCACAAATAAAATGTAGATAATTGTCCAGTTAATTTCAACTTTAACTTTTCAAAGACAGTTCATGACTGAACAAAGTTATTGCTATAGTTGCATTGAAATAAGTATATTTATAATTTAATTTATTAATAAAATATCAATTGAGGTTCGAGTTTGGTCCTCAAGCTTAAAATAATATCATTTTGAGTAATTAATTTCATATCTATAATACAAATAACAATAACGAATGTTAGAAAAGTGTAAGGAGAACATATGTTAGATAATTTGAACAGTTGGAAGTTCTTTCTTTCACTGATATTAAAATTGTGAACTGTTGAAACTTAGAAAGTAATCCATTGGTGATAACTTCATTATATTTTTAATCATAATTAACAAAGAAAACGAAATCTAAATGTACATTTTTATACTAGTTTATTCAATAGAACTAGAATTATGAGCCACCTGCCCACCTTAAGCGCTACAACTTGTTTCAGATAAAATAAAACATAATATTAGTCTACATGTAGGCCTGACATATGCTCAATGATTATGAAGTTCATATGAGTGATAGTTTTGATTAATGTTAGTAATCATAATTGTTCAGAAAGTGTTAATCTACATGTACATGTATGTCTAACTTATGTAAGAAGTTTTGAACATAAAAGAACCAGCTATCTAACTTTTATATAATGAACTCAAATAACTATGAACAAATAATGTAAATATTAATTATTAATTTGGTATTTTAAACTGTCGTTGTATGTTATAAAATTGGGCTAGTCTTCATAGGCCTTAAAGCGGACCTCAAACCCCAACATTAGTTTCTTTTGTCTTGACACCTGTTACCCCTACAAGTGATTTCATTGGATGATACTTGTATCTTACATAAAAATTGACAGTTGGGTGTCAGCCTATAGTTTTTAGTTCTTATTTTTAACACAATTTAATTTATTATACGGCGCTTTGGGTTTGAGCTTTCAATATTTTTTAATGTGAGGTGCTTTATCATTATTATTACTTTTTAGACTTATTATTTTATGTTTGACTAATGATTTCTATGTAAATGTGTGTATTTATAAGGATTTTAGGATTAGGCCCATTTTTTTTTTTATTTTTTAAGCGCCCAGGAGCATGTTTCATGGACAAGCACTATATAAATGTTCATTTTATTTATTTATTATTTATTTATACAAGTTAGTTCTTCAAAACACATTTCAATGTAGTTAGTATTGTTATCAAAATTTAAAACATAGACTTTGTAAGAGCTAGATTAATGTTAATGTTAATTTAATTGATTTGTATTTTCACATTTGTCATATAATTGTTAATAAATTAATCTTTAGTTGACAATGTCATCATTTGCATTTATCGGAAGTAACACAGTGATATGATTTGTTAAAGGTTAAGAACGTCATTTTAGAGGTATAGAACTTTTTTTTAGATTAAGCATTTTTGTATCATGGGGATAACATATTCAGAAACAAACCATCACAAGATATGTAAATAGTCTAATGCATTTAAATAACATTTATGAATTTTCAAAACCTAATTTAAATATGGATTGTTAGCAGGAGGACCTACAGTACCTTTTTATCACATATATATTGTCAAATTCATGAACTACTACAGACATAACATACATATTAACTATATTTTTTTGAGTTAAAATTAAGACCCATTCTTTTTCTAAATGTCATAAAGTAATTAGTGAATTGGAAATATTTAATGTTTCATTATAAATTTTTGATGTCTAAATTGCAATTTGTCTTCTGATTAAATTATCAATATGCTACTTGTAAGGTGGACATTTTTTTAATCATTTTAATTAAATCATAGAAGTTATTTCTTTTCAGATGTTAGTGGAATTGTAATAAATAAATCGGAATAAGTTGTTTTGTTAAACTAACTTCCTAACTACAAATCATTTTAATTTTTTTACTATCATCGTTTTATGTACATAAATATTATTTCTTTTATTTCCATGTTGATCCCTAATTTTGTAATGTTTTGGTTACATAAAAAATATTTTCCCTTCTGTCTAGTCCTTATTACGTTTTTTATGTGGTTGAGTACTTTTTTCATTTTATATATCATAATAATATGTTTTTATATACATGTATTGTCATACTCTTGTTGCTTGTGAAATTTTGTAACATATTTACATTTGTCCGTGAATTAAGGAGAAATAAAATGATAACAATAACACATTCCAGTGCATTTTCATGGGTCTTGTTGACAAACAATTACAAACTTTTTATAAGAGATGAAACTTTTGATATTGGTCGCAATATCTTTAATGCGCGGTCTGGATCGCACTCTAACGCATCAGCAGCCGCCTCGTTTCAGAACTTAACGTAATCACGTTTATTACCAACAATTAAAATCCTCCCCAGAGCAGTGTGGTTTGGGTTTCACTTGAATACTTAATGGTAAAGCCACTACTTATGCATATTTCCCTATTGGCAGGTACAATAACGCTTAGATTTACAAAGACTCCCTACTGATCTACCAACAATTCCTCATGGCATGAGTGCCATGTTGTCTTCCTCTTTGTCTTGAGCGTTGATAGAACAACCACGAGATCGAGCATAGAGCGGGGAGGAGTCGTCATCACTCTACATGTATATGGAACTATCCAAAGTTTCATTGCTCCGAACTCTGAGATAAGAAAGGACGCGATGCCCTTCCTGTTCAGTGTTATGCCCCTATTGAAGGCTGGATGATGTCTCCCTTCCAACCCACACCACTGCCATCACTCAGGGCCTCTTGCAGCAAGGAGTGTTGGGCAGGAGAATGATGCAGTGGCAGATTGTTATCACTGGTACAGGTCCATTGAGGAATTGGCTCGTCCCAGGGAGTGGATATTTCCCATTACGGACAGACTCATTCCTCGCCAATGGTTTAGCCATTAGAACATAACCCAGAGATATGCAGATATTTTAAGCCCATCGTGTGAAGGCATCATGCCTGAGATAATGGGCACCATCTTGAACATGTCTTGGATTAATGAACAGCACTGTATACCCAAGAGATTGAGCCAATCCTAAGCCCAAGTGGCAAGTGCCATAACAGCACTGTATAACTGGGAGACTGAGCGAGTGTGTCACAGCCTGTCTGCCTGTACAGGAACCCATCCCAAGCTCCAATGGCAAGTGCCATAACAGCACTGTATAACTGGGAGACTGAGCGAGTGTGTCACAGCCTGTCTGCCTGTACAGGAACCCATCCCAAGCCCCAGTGACAAGTGCCATAACAGAACTGTATAACTGGGAGATTGAGCGAGTGTGTCACAGCCTGTCTGTCTGTACAGGAACCCATCCCAAGCCCCAGTGGCAAGTGCCATAACAGCACTGTATAACTGGGAGACTGAGCGAGTGTGTCACAGCCTGTCTGCCTGTACAGGAACCCATCCCAAGCTCCAATGGCAAGTGCCATAACAGCACTGTATAACTGGGAGACTGAGCGAGTGTGTCACAGCCTGTCTGCCTGTACAGGAACCCATCCCAAGCCCCAGTGACAAGTGCCATAACAGCACTGTATAACTGGGAGACTGAGCGAGTGTGTCACAGCCTGTCTGCGTGTACAGGAGCCCATCCCAAGCCCCAGTGGCAAGTGCCATAACAGCACTGTATAACCGGGAGACTGAGCGAGTGTGTCATAGCCTGTCTGTCTGTACAGGAACCCATCCCAAGCTCCAATGGCAAGTGCCATAACAGCACTGTATAACCGGGAGACTGAGCGAGTGTGTCATAGCCTGTCTGCCTGTACAGGAACCCATCCCAAGCTCCAATGGCAAGTGCCATAACAGCACTGTATAACTGGGAGACTGAGCATGTGTGTCACAGCCTGTCTGCCTGTACAGGAGCCCATCCAAAGCTCCAATGGTCAAGAAGACACTATTGGCGAGGGACTGCCTGATGCTGGGAGATCCAACATCAACTGTGGTCTGTACGAGTAGGTCATGCCCAACATCGTCAGAGCCCCACTTTGACCCATGAACAGCACTGTACACCCGGGAGATTGAACGAGTGTGTCACGGCCCGTCTGTATGTACAGGAGCCCAAGTAACAAGAGCCCAGGGCCTGGTAGGGAACGGTTTCATGGTGGGTGTAACGGAGCCCGGAATTGGGTTGTTTACCCTGCTTGCTCTTCTTCGTTTTGTTTGGTTGTCCAGGAACCGCGACTGGGTGTCGGCCAGATACCATGGCTGTTAGCAATGTGGATATCAATGAACAGCCTGTAAACTCGGTCCTCGACGCAGAGTTATGGTGAGAGTTTCTTCCCCCTGCCTTCAAAACACTCTCTCAGTTTGAGGAAGACTGACGGCGGGGACATTGGCTTTCTGAAGCGATTCAGAAGGAACTATTGGCCTACAAACACCCAATGCCGGGGGAAAATCTGACATTGTCACTGGTCTGGATGAGTGGGTCATGACCTACATCATCAGAGCACCACTCTGACCCATAAACAGCACTGTACACCCAGGAGATTGCCTTTGCAGGAGCTCGTCCTGAGACCCCATGGTGAGTGCCATGGAGCCAGGAGGGAAAGATTAGTGAGCGGCTTTCATGGTGGATGTAACGGTGCCCGGAAACAGGTTGTGTTTGCCTTTCCTGTTGTTTTTGTTAGTCTTGAGCCGTCCAGCCATGGTTAGAATACACACCAAGGGATGAAGATGAGTTTGGCTTGGTTGTCCCAGACCCTGCCTGGGTGTTGGCCAGATATCACGGCTGTTAGCAAGGTGGATAGCAATGAACAGCCAGTAAAAACTTGGCCCTTGACACAGAGTTATTAAGACGATGTTTATTCCCCCTGCCTAATTCGCCTGACAAACACTCCAATCTCAACGAAAATTGATAGCAAGGACAACAGTTTGTCCTATCTTTTTTTACTGGAAAAAGCCACCAGTCAAGCCTGAAGACAATTCAGAAGAAACTACAGGCTGAGAACTGCCCAATGCTGAGAACTCGACATAGACGGTGGTCTGGAGGAGTGGGACGAGTGGGTCATGACTGATGAACACCACTGTGCAACCGAGAGATTGAGCGAGTGTGTCACAGCCTGTCTGCTTGTACAGGAAGTGAGTGGTTACCATTGTAGGTGTAACAGGGCCTGGAAAGGTGTTGTATTTTCCCTGCCTGCTCTTTTCTGTTGGTTTTGAGTAGTCCAGCCGCGGTGAGGATACACACCAGGGGAACAAGTTTGCTTTGGTTGTCCCAGAACCCCAACTGGTAGTCAAGCCATGGTCAAGATACTGGGGGCTGAGGACAAGTTTGCTTTGGTTGTCCCCTAACCCAAACTGGTAGTCCAGCCATGGTCAAGATACCGGGGGCTGAGGACGAGTTTGCTTTGGTTGTCCCCTAACCCCAGCTGGTAGTCAAGCCATTGTCAGGATAAGGACCGGGGGCTGAGGACGAGTTTGCTTTGGTTGTCCCGTAACCCCAACTGGAAGTCAAGCCATGGTCAAGATAAAGACCAGGGGCTAAGGACAAGTTTGCTTTGGTTGTCCCGTAACCCCAACTGGAAGTCAAGCCATGGTCAAGATACGGGGGGCTGAGGACGAGTTTGCTTTGGTTGTCCCCTAACCCCAACTGGTAGTCCAGCCATGGTCAGGATAAAGACTAGGGGCTAAGGACGACTTTGCTTTGGTTGTCCCGTAACCCCAACTGGTAGTCCAGCCATGGTCAGGATAAAGACCAGGGGCTGAGGACGAGTTTGCTTTGGTTGTCCCATAACCCCAACTGGTAGTCCAGCCAGTGTCAGGATAAAGACTAGGGGCTAAGGATGAGTTTGCTTTGGTTGTCCCATAACCCCAACTGGTAGTCCAGCCAGTGTCAGGATAAAGACCAGGGGCTGAGGACGAGTTTGCTTTGGTTGTCCCGTAACTCCAACTGATAGTCCAGCCATGGTCAGGATAAAGACCAGGGACTAAGGACAAGTTTGCTTTGGTTGTCCCGTAACTCCAACTGATAGTCCAGCCATGGTTAGGATAAAGACCAGGGGCTAAGGACGAGTTTGCTTTGGTTGTCCCATAACCCCAACTGGTAGTCCAGCCATGGTCAGGATAAAGACCAGGGGCTGAGGACGAGTTTGCTTTGGTTGTCCCAGAACAACGACTATGTGTCGGACAGATACCATGGCCGTTAGTGATGTGGATATCAATGAACAGCCTGTACAAAACCTAAACACACAGTGGTGGTGACGACGTATCTTCCCCCTGCCTGATTCGAATGACAAACTCTGGAGGAAGATTGACGGCGTGGACATCAGCTTGTCCTATCCTTTATACCGGAAGAGCCACTGGTCAAGTCTGAAGACAATTCAGAAGACAATATGGGCCTAGAAATGCCCAATGTTTAAGGAAATCTGGCATCAATGGTGGTCTGGACTAGTGGGTCATGCCCACCATCGTCAGAGCCTCACTCTGACCCAAGAACACCCGGGAGATTGAGTGAGTGTCACAGCCTGTCTGCCTTCACAGGTGCCTGTCCCCAGGCCCATGAGTGCCATGGAGCCAGGGGGAAATGGCTGATAAGCAGCATTCATGGTGGATGCAACGGGGCCCAGAAACGGGTCGTTTTTGTTATGCCTACTCTTGGTTTTGAGTTGCCTACCATGGTCAGAATAAAGAGCAAGGGCTGAGGACAAGTTTGCTTTGGTTGTCCCGAAACCCTGCCTGGGTGTCGGGTAGATAACATGACCGTTAGCAATGTGGATATCAATGAACAGCCTGTAAACTCGGCCCTTGACAGAGAGTTATGGTGACAATGTTTCTTCTCCTGCCTAATTTGCCTGACAAATTCTCCGAACTGAAGGAAGATTGACAGCAGGGACTTCAGATTGCCTTTTCTTTTTTATGAGAAAACACATGCTGAAAACAATAAAGAGGACACTATTGTCCTAGAATTGCCTGATCCGGGGGAAAATCAGACATCGACAGTGGTTTGAGTGGGTCATGGCCAACATCATCAGAGCCTCACTCTGACCGGTGAACAGCGCTGTACACCCAGGAGATTGAGCGTGTGTCACAGCCTGTCTGCCTGTACAGGAACTTGTTGTGAAACCCCAGTGCAAGTTCCATGAACCAGGGAGGGAACAGTTGGTGAGCAGCTATCATGGTGGGCGTAACAGGGGCTGGAAACAGGCCGTGTTTGCCCTGCCTGCTCTTTTCCGTTGGTTTTGAGTAGTCCAGCCATGGTCAGGATACAGACCAAGGGCTGAGGACGAGTTTGCTATGGCTGTCCCTGAACCCTGCCTGGATGTCGGCTAGATACTATGGGCATTAGCATGGTGGATATCAATGAACAGCCTGTACAAACTCGGCCCTTGAGACAGAGTGAAGTTGTCGATGTTTCTTCTCCCTGCCCTGCCTGACAAACTCTCCAAGCTAGAGGAAGATTGACAATGGGGACCTCAGATTGCCCTTTCTTTTTTATGAGAAAACACACAGGTCAAGTCTGTAAACAATTCAGAAGACATTATTGGCTTAGGATTGCCTGATGCAGGGGGAAAATCAGACATCGACAGTGGTCCAGACGAGTGGGTCATGCCCAACATCATCAGAGCCCCACTCTGATCAATGAACATTGCTGCACACCCAGGAGATTGAGCGTGTGTCACAGCCTGTCTGCCTGTACAGCAGCTTGTTGCGTGCCCCTGTGGCCAGTGCCATGGAGCAGGGAGGGAACTGTTGGTGAGCGGTTTTGATGGTGGGTGTATTGGGGCCCGGAAATGGGTCGTGTTTGCCCTGCCTGCTTTTTTGTTGTATATGAGTAGTACAGCCATGTTCCAGCTAAAGCCAGGGGGCTAAGGACGAGTTTGCTTTGGCTGTCCCTGAACCCTGCCTGGATGTCGGCTAGATACCGTGGGCGTTAGCATGGTGGATATCAATGAGCAGCCTGTACAAACTCGACCCTTGACACAGAGTTATGGCAACGAGGTTCTTCCCCCTGCCTTAATTTGCATGATAAATTGTCCAAACTGGAGGACCTCGGCAGACTTCTTTTTTTATGGGTAAAGCCACTGGTCAAGTCTGAAAACATCGTCAAAGCCCCACTCAGACACATGAACAGCACAGTACACCCAAGAGATTGAGTGTGTCACAGCCTGTCTGCCTTCTCAGGAGCCACTCCCTGGCGAGCCGGGAGGGAATGTTTTTTCAGCAGCGATTAGTGTCGGTGTAACGAGGCCCTGATACGGGTCGTGTTTGCAAGTCAAGAAATCTTACTCATACATGGCATAAAGCACGCATCAGACAGAGCTGTCGGAAAAGTGGGTGTACCAGATCCTGCGCTAACAAAAGGAGGGAGATATTGTAGCACTCATGCCATGGGGCCTTGAGGGTAGATCAGTAGAGGGCGCTATTGTACCTGCTAGCTGGGAATCATGCATAAGTGTAGTGGCTCTAAAGGTTATTAGAGTGACATAGACACAAAGTATGCTTATTTTTGGGCAAAAATTACAACACAAAAGTTACTGTATACACAATTCATAATGTTTTACATTACAAATAGTAAGGCAGAACATTAAAAATAACATTAAAAATTTTTTTATAAGTGCACCATTGCAAGCATTTTTGTTTGATCAGTGTTTTGCCAATATCATCCTGGTAAGGTTAGTCTAAAGCAGGGCCACCACGAGCAGGTCCCAGGATACCAGCCCCACACGCTTTCTAGCATCGTCAGAGCCATTACACCCACCTTTCGGCAGGGTCCGGTCCGCCACCCCAAGGCGAACCCCAAGGCAGTCCCCTAGCTGTAGTAACGCGGTCCACTAGCCCCACGGCCATGACTAGGGACTACTGCCGTTTGCCAACCATTTGTGATCACACCAGCACCATGCTCCCCCGGTAGAGCAGCCTGATGCATCTTTAAGATCAACATCCAGCTATCACCCTGGCCGGCAGTAGGACCCCAAATGCCACGTGCAAATGTCCAGGTCCCTTTATTATTTCGGAATTTCCCGTGTTGTACCACCATCGATTCCGAATCGATTCTCCGCACCACCAATCGAACGTCCGCACCACCAATCGTATCTTCGCACAACCAATCGTATCTCCGCACAACCAATGGAATCTCCGCACAACCAATCGTATCTCCGCACCACCAATCGAATCTTCGCACCACCAATCGTATCTCCGCACAACCAATCGTATTTCCGCACCACCAATTGAACGTCCGCACCACCATTCGTATCTCCGCACCACCAAGGCTCTAAGATCGCAAATTTTATAGCTAAAAAAACGCATATGTGCTTGCTTGCAATGGTGTACTTATTTACGAGATGTAAACTGTATAGTGCTGCTAAAACAGCCCACTATACGACGATTACAGAAAACATCAAAACATTAAACTTACACATCTACAATATCTTACATTTGAAGACAACAAATCTCCTTGGTTGTTCATTCATGATCCCTAGATGAACTGCTAGGATGTCTTGATGATACTGATGTTTAGATACGCGTTGCTCTCCTTGATACCCAGTAGCCTTCAAGATGTCAGTAGAGGAGCTTCCCTATGTGCTTGATCTCAGGGGACTATTAGCTACATCTCTGGCTCTGAAAGGTCAAGTTTACAGTTACAGAATTGTAAGCAACAATTTGATGTGCAAAATCCCTTGCAGGGGTGATTAAAAACTAATAAGGACCCCCTCCCAAGTTATAGTAGTTTTTCTTTATAGTGCGAAAAGTTATCGTTGCTTTTTCACTTGATTTGTAAACCATTGCGTTTGTTGTCACTGTTTTTGTTAAAAAGGTAGGCCAAAGTACTTGTGAGAAAATTTAACACGTAGTTTGTTTTTGAAGCTTTGAACATCTGTTTTTCCTTCTTCTTTTTGTTATCTATTCAGGCTTGAAAAAGGTCGAAAAACATTTGGTTTACAAAAAAGCGCTTTTATTGTTGCCTTTACATCTAAAGGTGCTGCAATTTTCAACTTTTACATTTTCTGTTGTGTTTTGTTTGAACTGCTTATGCAACTGGTTTTCTTGAAGAGGACTCAAATTATGCAGTGACAATATTTATGTAAGTACTAAATCGAATAAATGTATTTAGCTTTAATCTTAAAAAGGTCAAATGAATTCCCAATAATTATGATTACACAATTTAAGCAAGATACATACAAAGGAGAGTGCAGCTCCTATATCTTAGCCTGGTCTTGGAGATCTACTTGTTGACTTGTAGATCTCTTTAGAGATGGTAAGTCTTTCTGCAGTGACAGGTATATCACACAATTTGCAACAGTTAGTGTTTTAAACATTACCCATCAATACAAAAGTTAGTTCCAGATAAGTTGAGTATTTTTCTATACTTTCAATCAAAAATAATTGAAAAAAAAAACATTAATCAACAACAACATGGTTGGAGGAACTCATGCATATCAGGAATATTTTGATTGTTGCAATAAAAATAAGCAACACCTATTCGGGGCGACGTCAATTGCCTAAAACAGTTCTCTTAAGGATTGATACTGGATTTTTTTATCAGTGACCTCTCATAATGATTTTAAGAAGGCAATTGCGATGCAAAACTTTAATCACAAAAAGCTACAAATTTGTATTGATAATTGTGTTCAAGATGAAGCATCCTACAGTACTTCCCAAAATTCTTTCAAATTTGAAGGGAAAGAACCACAATCCAGCCTGTCTGTTATAAATTGATTGCCAAACATACATATATCTTTGCATGAATTATAATGCTAGAAGAAAATGAGTGACGTTAGCTTCAGTTTAAACAAGAGCAACAATGAGCATTCTGCACAATTATTACAGAGCTCCATTTGGGACTAGGGGGAAATATCAAAAGTGTCATTGTTGCAATCAAACTATTAAAGCAATCAAAATAAAGGGATGACAAATGCCAGAAACAGTTCTCTTTAGGATTGGTGCTGGTATGAACTTCATTGGTCAGTAAGCTCTCAGAATGAAACTTATCTATCAAATGACACATCAAAATTGAAACTAACAAAAGCTAAGAATTTGTATTGATATTAACATTTAACATGAATCATCTTTATCAGGGACTTCCCTCCCCCATAAACAAAACCCTGCCTGTCAACTTTGAAATGGTTGCCAAACAACGTATAATTATCTTCATTTGGGACCAGGGGTGAATATTAAAAGTATAGTTTTTTGGAATTCACCTTTTACTGGACAGTGCAGCTCCTTTATCATAGGCTGGTCTTGGACATCTACTTGTTGATGGGTAGATGGCTTTTTCTGAAGCACAAACAAATAGCACAACTTTGACATTTAGAGTTTTGAAAGCAGCAAACAATGGTTGCAGGAACCTATGCTCATCAGGGATAGTTTAATTGTTGCAATCAAAATAAGCAACAGTAATTCAGGGAGGACATCAAATACATGCAACAGTTCCCTTCAGGATTGGTGCCGGTATGAACTTCATTAATCAAAGAGCTCTCAGAATAAAACCTATCTAGCATTTTGTTTTGATATTTGCGTTTAACATGAAGCATCTTTATCAGGGACTTCCTCGACCGCCTCCCTCCCCCCTAAAAAAACAACAACAAAATACAACAACCCTGCCTGTCATCTCCTGTCATTTGGGAGCTGGAGTAAACATTAAAAGTATACTGCAGCTTCTTTATCACAGACTGGTCTTGGACATCTACTTGTTGACGGGTAGATCTCTTTGGAGATGCTAAGCCTGACTGCAACACAAACAAATTGCAAAATTTAGTGTTTCAGGACATTACCTATCATTCAAACACTTTGATTCAGATAAATTGCTTTTACGTGATAATTTTTTTCTTCATACTGACAATCAAAAATAAGTGAAGAAAACCAGCAATGAAAACAGCAAAACAAACGTTTGAACTCATGTATATGAGGATCATTTTGATCTTTGCAATAAAAACATAAGAACAGTAAATACAGGGATGTCAAATAACTGAAACACTTCTCTTGAGGATTGTGCTGGTATGAACTTTACTAATCAGTGAGCTCTCAGAATGAAACTTATCTAGCAAATGACACACCAACATTTTAACTACCAAAGTTAAAATTTGATTTGAAATTTGTGTTTAACATGAAGCATCCTTAAGGAATTTCCCAAAATCTTTAAAACCTGATAGGAAAAAGAAACCAATCCATTTTGTCAACTCTGAAATGAATACTAAACAACATACAAATACTTTCAATTCTTTTTTTTTTTGCTTCAAAAGAATGACTGACACTAACTTCTGATTATTCAAAAGTAAAAATACACATTCGGCACAATAATTCCAGAGCTCCATTTGGGACCAGAGGTAAAAGTTAAAGAATGTTGTGAATTTACCTTCTACTGGAGAGAGCAGCTCCTACATCTTAGGCTGGTCTTGGACATCTACTTGTTGATGGGCAGATGGCTTTCTGAAACACATACAAATTGCACAATTTATGACATTTAGTGTTTTCAAAGCAGTAAAAAATGGTTGCAGAAACTTATGCTTATCTTGGATAATTTGATTGTTGCAATCAAAATAAGCAACAGCAATTCACGGGGGATACCAATAGACTGCAATACTGAGTTCTCTTTAGTTCAGATAAATTGCTTTTACCTGAGGATTTTTTCTTTAACTGTAAATCAAAAGTAAGTAAAGTAAACCAACAACAAAAACAGCAAAAAACTGTTTGGAGGAACTTATGCATATCAGAAGCATTTGGATCGTTGCAATGAAAAATAAGCAATAGTAATTAAAAGGGACGTCAAATGCCTGAAACAGTTCTTTGAAGATCGGTGCTGGTATGAACTTCACTAATCAGTGGGCTCTCAGCTAGCAAATGACACACCAAAACTTAAATTACCAAAAGCTCAGAATTTGTATTGATAGGTACTTTCCCAAAATCTTTAAAACCTGACAGAAAAAATACAACCCATTCTGTCAACTCTGAAATGAATACCAAACAACATACAGATACCTTCCAATGAATTGTTCTGTTACAAAAAAAAAGATTGACACTTACTTCTGATTAATAAAGAGTACAAATAAATATTCTGCACAATAATTACAGAGCATCATTTGGGATCAGGGGTGAATATTAAAAGAATGTTGTGAATTTACCTTTTACTGGAGAGTGCAGCTCCTTCATCCTCATCTGGTCTTGGATATCTACTTGTTGACAGGTAGATGGCTTTTCCTGAAACACAAACAAATTGTACAATTTGGGACATTAAGTAATAGAAAGCAGGCCCCAAAACAGTTGCACAAGCTTATACTCATCAGGGATAGTTTGATTGTTGCAATCAAAATAAGCAACAGTAATTCAGGGGGAACGTCAAATACCTGCAACAGTGCTCTTTAGGATTAGTGCTTGTATGAACTTTATCACCAGTGAGCTCTCAGAAATAAACTGATCTAGAAAATGACACACCAAAATTTGAATTACAAAAAGGTAAGAAATTTGTATTGAAATTTGTGTTTACCATGAAGCATTCATCGGGACTTTCACAAAATCCTTAAAACCTGACAGAAAAAAACACAAGCCATTATGTCAACTCTCAAATGATTGACAAACAACAAACAAATATCTTCAAATGCTACAAAAAAAATGACTGACAGTAACTTCTGATTAATCGAGGGTACAAATAAACATTCTGCACAATAATTACAGAGCTCTATTTGGGACAAGGAGTATACTTCAAAGTATACTTTTGGGAATTCACCTTTTACTGGAGAGTGCAGCTCCTTTATCATAGGCTGGGCTTTGACATCTACTTCTTGACGGGTAGATGGCTTTTTCTGAAACACAAACAAATTGCACAATTTGTGACATTTAGTTTTTTGAAAGCAGTAAAAATCGGTTGCATAAGCTTCTTTGATAATTGGAGTGTTGCAATCAAAATAAAATAAGTGAGCTCTCAGAATGAAACTTATCTAGCAAATGACACACCCAAATTTAAGTTACCAAAAGGTAAGAACTTGTATCTACTAGGCTGGTCTTGGACATCTACTTGTTGACGGGTAGATGTCTTAGGAGATGCTAAGCCTGACTGCAACACAAACAGGCCTTGATCTTAACCAAGGCCACTGAGGCCAAAATAAGTAAAGAAAACCAAGAATGAAAACAGCTAAAAAATGTTTGGAGGAACTCATGCATGTCAAGATCATTTTGAAAAAAAAAACTCAACCCATT
Organism: Marthasterias glacialis; assembly: GCA_911728455.2. NCBI lineage: Eukaryota > Metazoa > Echinodermata > Asteroidea > Forcipulatida > Asteriidae > Marthasterias > Marthasterias glacialis. The sequence goes on from OU452223.1 coordinate 5,848,721, forward strand.
CTGTCAACTCTGAAATGAATACCAAACAACATACAAGTATCTGCTACAAAAGAATGACTGACACTAACATCTGATTAATCAAGAGTTCAAATATACTTTCGTCACAATAATTACAGAGCTCTATTTGGGACCACGCATAAATATTAAAAGTATAATTTTGGTAATTTACCTTTTACTGGAGAGTGTAGCTCCTTCATCCTCGGCTGGTCTTGGACATCTACTTGTTGATGGGTAGTTGTTTTTTTCTGAAACACATACAAATTGCACAATTTGCAACATTTAGTGTTTTAAAAGCAGCAAACAATGGTTGCAGAAACTTATGAACATCAGGGATAATTTGATTGTTGCAATCAAAATAAGCAACAGTAATTTAAAGAGGACACCAAATGCCTGCAAAAGTTCTCTTTAGGATTGGTGATGGTATGAACTTCATTAATCAAAGAGCTCCCAAAATAAAACTTACCAAGCAAATGACACACCAAAATTTAAATTACAAAAAAACTAAGAATTTGTTTTGACCTTTGCGTTTAACACGAAGCATCCTTATGAGGACTCTCCTCCCAGAGAAAAAAACCTGCCAGTCAACTCTGAAAAGATTGCCAAACTACAGACAAATATCTCCATTTGGGACCAGGAGTAAACATAGAAAAGTATACTTTTGGAAATTCATCTTTTACTGGAGAGTGCAGCTCCTTTATCATAGGCTGGGCTTGGACATCTACTTCTTGACGGGTAGATCTCTTCAGAGATGCTAAGCCTGACTGCAAGACAAACAAATTGCACAATTTGCATCATTTAGTCTTTCAGAACATTTCACTTCATTAAAACAGTTGGGTTCAGATAAATTGCTCTTACCCAAGTATTTTATTTATACTGGCAATCAAAAGTAAGTGAAGAAAACCAACAACGAAAACAGCAAAAAACTGTTTGGAGGAACTCATGCATATCAGGAGCATTTTGATCATCGCAATAAAAAAATAAGCAAGAGTAACTCGGGGGGGGGGGGACATCAAATGCTCGAAACAGTTCCTTGGGGATTGGTGCTGGTATGAATTTTACTAATCAGTGAGCTCTCAGCTAGCAAATGACACTCCAAAATTTATATTACTAAAAGCTAAGAATTTGTACTAAAAAATTTGTGTTTAACATCCTTAGGGACATTCCCGAAATAAATATTCTGCACAATAATTACAGAGGTCCATTTGGGACCAGGGGTAAATATTAAAAGAATGTCGTGAATTTACCTTTTATTGGAGAGTGCAGCTCCTTCATCATAGGTCTTGGACATCTACTTGTTGACGGGTTGATTACTTTTTCTGAAACACAAACAAATTGCACATTTAAATTTTTTAAAGCAGCGAAAAATGGTCGCAGAAGCTTATGCTCATCAGGGATAGTTTGATTGTTGCAATCAAAATAAGCAACAGTAATTCAGGGGAACATCAAATGCCAGAAACAGTTCTCTTTAGGATTGTAGCTGGTATTCATAAGTCAGTGAGCTCTCAGAATGAAACCTGTCTACCAATTGATACATCAAAATTTAAGTTACGAAAAGCTAAGTATTTGTATTGATAATACGAAGCATCCTAAAAGACATTAACTTACATTAAATTGTGTCTTTCTTCATACTCTTGTTACTAGTGGTATCAGAGGGAAAACCTTGCAAAATATAACACATTAAGAGAATGATGTACTCTTTCCAACAGTACACATTTTGTCGTTTAAAGCACTAAACTATAAATGCTTATTGTAATGCAGCAATGAGCGCTACATGGGCTAAGGTATGAACAGTGTTTATATTACTGTAACCAGTCAGGTAGATCTGGGATAAAGAAATTTGAAAACTTATAGACCAATTGCGCGACAATGTTTACATGCAGTCACGTGACCCCCTATAGGGTATGACGTCATACAGCTGGTGAAAAAATACGTGTAAAGAGATAGGCCGTGACACAGAGTGAGTTCGAAAACAGTCGATTATACTTTCGTTAAGCGATGAATTAGTTAATCAGCCCCTTTATTTAAAGTAGTATGATGTGGCATTAATTTAAATCACATCTCTGTTTCATAATTTAACAGAATTCTTCTGAAAAGAGGTTTTTTAAGCCATGCACTACCGGCGTCGGATGATTATTATGTAGCCACCCGTCTGTTATTTTGTTTGTAATGTAGGCCTAAATCACTGTAAAAAAAGGATAAACAACGTTAGAAAAGTGAGCATTAACACCTAGCCTTGCAGAATTTCAAATAGGCAAAGGAATCACACAGTTTTGGAGAGCAATTTCTTTGGAGGATTTCAGCTTCAAAACTTTGAAATTTTTGTGTTGAAAAGTGTGTGGATGATCTTGGTCGTCTGGCCTAACGTTCCGTCGTGCGCTGTACACATCGTGCACATTTATACGGTACTTTTACAATTTTCAAGACTTGCTGGAACTGTCCTTACTGGCTTTATTCAGCCACTTGAAGATCTTTGGTACAAACTCTGGAATATGTTTCACAGATTTCGAGCAAAAAAAGCCTCGATCGAATTAACTAAATGCATTAATCATCGTGTACCGTACCACCCTTTCCTATGGAGGATTACGTGTGTGTTTACATTTTTAACCCAACAGGGGTCACGTGACGTAGGTCACGCAATCGGTCTATTGAATTTCTTTTGGAAGACATACCATGTGGTCAATTCCGTGTCATTTTAACACGTTTGGACACCGGCTGCAGTGCTCATCAATTTTCCATGAAATTTTAAACTTTAAATACTGTTTTTAAATTTTTTGTTCATATACTTTGCAAAAATATAGAAAATTCAAACTTCTCCATCATCCATTGTGAGTCAAAATTACCAGGGCTTGCTTCCCATCATTGCAATGTTTCTCTGTCAAGTGGTGGTAGGATTCGGGGCGAGTACTTCTGCTCAGAGGGCAGCTCCAGAATTGCCTTCCCCACAGTGACTACACTGAGTGATGACAGCCTGCAAAGTATCTAACAGAAAAATGTCTTTTAAAGATGACTCCTGAAAAAAAAATCAGTTTTTAACCACGGCTTTAATTATGGCTTTGCTTACTGTGTAATACAGCGCAAACAGTTATCAATCTCTGCTAACAGGGTAAGCGCCCAATTTCTGTGCAAGCTACGTATAAGTGAAGAATGCTTAGTGATGTGATGTACAGATGCACACAAGCAAACATTTATTGCTGTCTCTGAAATATGTTTACATTAAGCACAGATTTTTCTGGTTCCGTAAGCATTGTTTCAGTTTCACTAACAGTAAGCAGAGCCATGAAATTGGGCCTTCTCTAAAATGTAGAAGGTCAAATATTGACCCCTTGCACGCATGTCACATGCGGTGACTGTGCCACGCTCACTATTTTGGAAGTCAACAGGTTAAGTGTGTAAACACTGCGTAGCCTAAAATTTGCACTACACTGTAAAACACACGGGCACATTGACTTCCGAAATGGCGCAACCAAGACAATTGTGATGATGATGTCAGGTGAACTGGGTCAATACGGTGCTGATCAACACACTGTGTTAGGTAAAACAAAGCAAAACCTAGTAAGGTCTCTTGACAGTTATACCCTACTATACTAAAATCTACATACAGTGCTTTAGGTGTTTATCACACACTGTGTTGGGTAAGAAAAATGAGTAAAATAACTTGACAGTTATACCATACTATACTAAAATCTACATCAACACTCAACTCCTTGGTGAATAATTAAGTAAGTACAGACAAATACATGTCAGAACTTGAATAACTTCATAATCCAACTCTGCAAGACCTAAATGTAGCCTATACTCTAGGGATTTGGATATCTTTTTCATGTTTGGATCTCACATTCAGTTGTTGTGCTGATATTCTTGTGTTTCAGTTTAAAGGAGTCTGGTGCCGTTTCCATCACACTGCCCATCTTTGGTCCTTCTAATTTGGACTTCCTTGTCTGTAAATCCTTCATTTTTACTCAAGTCTTTATCTTGGATTTTCACAGCATCACATGCTAGTAGCTCATCTTTGCAAAGCAATTCAAGGCATCTTTTCTGGTCTGCGATCTGTAGGATTTGTGGTTGTGTTACTTTCTGGAGAGTGACCGTGTTCATGACGTGCATGTTGTGGTTTATAGTCCTTCATCACTCTGATGGGATGACAGGGTAACCATCAACTCCATCCCTTACATCACTCTCAGCATTATCAGTGGCTTGCTCAGTCCAGGTGAATGCTACCAGAAATGTTTTAATTTGACGCACAATAATTCAGTGCAGTCAAGGCTGGCATAGGTCCTCCATCAACACGGGCCCATATGATTCTTTCCATCTTGTCTGATTGTTCCGGTTTCTTCAGTCTTTGGGGAATCCTGTGTCCCTCTTTAGGACGTCAATATAGGACGACCTCCTCTTGTCTCTGAAGATCTTTCCTAGGGTTGGTTCCCGCAAGATGAGGGAGGAGGCTGCCTTGCAAATTTCATCCACTACTTCTAAGTTTAAGTTCAATACTTTTGTAGACCGCCATAGAGGTCGGTGTTCCTCATATTGTCAGTCCATGACACATCCGAGGCCATTCTCAGCATACAGGTGTATCTACCATTTAAGGTCTTCTCCTGCTGGGTAGTGAGCGCCCAGGTTTCCACACCGTACAGTGACTCAACTCATTGACATAGAATTAAAAACAGTACACTTCTTGGGGTCAGTTACTTCAGGGCAAATTTATTACCTTACTTTGACAAGACAACCATTCACAATTGGACAAAACACGAATCACAAATAATTTGATACAGAATTAAACACAATCTTTTGGGGGTCCGTTGATTGATTGTTCCGGTCTGATGTAAGAGCAAATCAATAATAGAAACTCAACAACAAAACACTCTTTAACAAATAATATGTGGTGTTTATTTGCCTTTTAAGACAAACATTCACAGCTGGACAAACATCACAAAATTAACTGAAACAGAATCAAACCAATTCACTCGTTGGGGCCATAGTTTTTCAGGGTCAAGTTTATTTCCTTAAGAAAACACATAACCCCTTATAACACCTTGGCCATAGGCATACAAGCCTGGGGCAGGGGGCGGGTGCCTGTAGTATTCATGCATTGATAATACTCTTGGTATTTGTACAACAGGCTCTCCATACACTTGGCTTACATTGTAAAAAGATTAGACAATCTTTTTTAAGCGTTTAACATAAAAGATGATAAACAACAGAGGGCGCTTCTCCATTATTCAAGCTCAGAAGTCGTGGATATTTTCGAGACCTTGGGAGACTCTTGATCAGTTTATTCATCTGCCAAAGAGTAACTAACTGAACATTTCTCACCACAAAGGAACAATTGAATATGAGAGATTCACATTTGGTTTCATGAAGCAGTCTTAGGCAGAACCAGTGAGTGATTTTCACACTCGATTGAAAGAACAAGCCGAGAAGTGTGATTTCCATGACAGGAAACTGTGCATGCTGCCCGACACCAGAAAGGTACAATGCCAAGTCGGCGATACAATAAGCCTACAAACACAGACAAGTCTAAACAGACATGTCTCAACTGTGGTGACAATAAGTACCCCCACAAGGATCAGTGCATGCCCAGCACATGGTGTCATATGTCACTCCTGCGGTAAAGCCAATCACTTCAAGAAACATTGCCTTGGTGGAAAACACGGCAAACATGGAAAACCATGCTCTCTTCAAGACAAAGTGAATGTTGTCAGTCAAGATGTTGAAAATTCATGTGTTTGGTGTTAGCGCGTCACCCAAGCCCAAACAGCCTACGATTACCGTCATGATCAACCGAATGCCAGTGAAAGTGATCATCGACACTGGTGCCTCAGTAAATATCATGTGTGCCGATTTGTATAATGCACTGCCATCTGCTCCGACACTGCATGTTTATAGATATTCCAAGGTTTTCACTAATGGAAGTACTGTTCCCCTCGAGATTATGGGTACATTCGACGCAATGGCCTCATATAAATCAGCACGTGTCAAGTCTACGTTCTTCGTAATAAAGTCTAAAGGGGACACGCTTATTTAGTTTCACGACAGCATCGGAACACGGCATAATCAACTGGCCATCACCAGTACTGAGCCTGGTCAATCAATACTCAAACCGCTTTGTGGGCATCAATAAGCTACAGGATTTCCAGTGCAAACTGATAGCCAACCCTCAAAGAAAATTGAATCAGAGCAACAGAAACTACTTGACTTGACATTATTGAACCAGTATGCAACGAACCGACCCCATGGGTCTCACCTATCCATGTTGTTGAGAAACCACATCGTCCAGGGGAAATTTGTATGTGCGTAGACATGCGTTCGGTCAATACAGCATAAACGGCATAAAGGCCATACAGCATAAACGGCATGTCACCCCCACAATTGATGATGTCATAGCGCATACCAATGGATCCACTGTGTTTAGCAAACTTGACCTAAATGCAGGCTATCACTAGATAGAGCTGTTCCATGAGTCACGTCACCTAAGTCTTTTCAACGCAAGCAGGACTGTACTGCTACAAATGCATGAGATTCAGCATCTGTTCCGTCGCCAAAGCATTCCACAATCTAATCAACACCGCTCTACAAGGGCTCCAGGGAGTCCTCTACATCAGTGATAATATTTTAGTATTTGAGAAAATGCAAAAAGAGCATAACTCGCATGTCTTCAACGCCTGCCCGAGCAAAACCTCACACTTAACAAGGACAAGTGTAAGTTTAGTAAGAGCCGAGTTGAGTACTTCGGACACATCTTCAGCAGTGGTGGTGTTTCACCTGACCAAAAGAAGGTCCAAGCAATCTAAAATGTTCCCGAGCCACAAAACGCTGGTGAAGTTTGCAGTTTTCTCGGACTAGTAACATACTGCAGTCGCTTTATCCCAGATTTAGTAACGATCTCTGCACCCCTACGTGAGTTGACGCAGCACCTTGGTCATGGGGAACCGAACAACAACACGCTCTTGAGCAAATCGCGAACCTGTCGCACAATGCTGTAATATGGCATATTTGGATCCAACAAAGAAAACTGAGATTTTAAATGATGCCAGTCCAGTTGGGCTTGCTGGAATCCCTCCACAACACAACGCCAATGGTGAAGTCTCCATCGTGCACTCGCAAGTAGATCTCTCCTGCCGGTAGAGCAATGCTATTTGCAGACCAAGCGTGAAGCATTGGCCATCACATGGGCCATTCTTCATTTTCATGTCTTCGTGTACGGTAGGACGTTTGTAGTTATCACAGACCACAAACCACTGGTAACATTGTTCAACAACCCAAATAATCAAGCGCCAGCAAGGATTGAACATTGGGTACTTAAGCTAAACGAGTACCATTATACAGTAGAGTATCAGCCTGGAAAGTTTAACCCAACTGACTACATGTCGCTGTGGCACAATCTGCAGCCAGTCAAACCAGGAACACCTGAGCAAACCCATTATTTTTGCAATAAGTGCACTGGGTTCTTTTACACAACACACGGGACCTACAGCTTTACATCCCATCTGAACGACGCAGTAATAATGGTTAAGTGTCTTGCTTAAGGACACAAGTGTCACGACCGGGACTCGAACCCACACTTGGCTGATCAGAAAAACCAAAGCTAGAGTCTGGTGTTCTTATCCACTCGGCCACAACACACCACTATATAATCAAATAAATAATGGTAACTTAACAAGAAAGCGACTTGTTTGGCAAGTTACATGACTTGGTTCTTTTTTGTTACTTTGCCCTCTAAGAAAACTATTTACTACTGGATAGAACACACATCGCACAAAAAAATACAGAATAAAACCAGTTTATTACTTGTTAGGGTCACAGGTTTTACACGGAGGTCAAATCTATTTCTTTAAGGATTAACCAGCAAAAAGGATTGTACAATGTTTTGAGGACCATTCAATCTTTCAACTGCATGAGACATTAATAAGTTTGCATGTTTTATATTGACCCTATTTGCCTGACGTCACTATCACAATAATCTTGGCTGCTCCATTTTGGAAGTCAATGTTTCTATAAAATTATGTTAAACACTATAGTGTAGTGCCAATTTTAGGTGACGTGGTGTTTGCATGCATCAAACGACAGCAGGCCTTGAACTTCGCTCTTGAAAGGGCATGGCAGTTTTCCTCCAGTAAGGGGCACTTCTATGATGAAAATGTAAATTTGTATTGGAATTTTGCAAAGGGCACCATAGCAAAATCACAGGGCACCATGGTAATTGCTGTAGGTGCCGCGAGTTAATTCAAGGCCTGTGACAGTTAACTGAAGAAAGTTTTATGATGTTATGTCAACTCACATGAGCGACTTCAGGTTGTAGCTGCAACACGCTGTTCCTTGTCTATGTGTTAGCATGTTTCACACTGCAGGGAGGGACGCACATGCAAGTTTGTAATCTCAGTGAAGCAAACAGATGTATGGTTACAAGCATCATTCATTTTGAAGTTGGTTGACACTGCAAAGAAATAAACACAGTATGTATTAGTTTCTGAACCTACTTTATAAATTTATTAGCCTAAAAATGGGAAAATCAAGAGAACAAAATGCAGGCTTCTGTTATGTTTCTTGTTTCTTGCAATGTGTAGAGAAAGCGTGTGGCCCTTTTGCTTCCAGGGCTCCATTCATAGAGTATTGAGACACTTCTCACTGGCCTCACATTTCTCTAGCAATATGGGAGGTCTGCCATGCTAGAGTACTACGCACAAGTACCCTTAGTGCCATCCAGCGTTGCGCTTTTTAGCATATGATCTTGCAGTTCCAGTAACGTGTGCAGATGTAAATACTCCAGCCTGGCGAGGAGTAAAATAGTGACGTCATCTGAGAAGGGTCTATTTTGAGAGAACCGCAGAACCAGACTACACTGGACTTTGCATATCAAGATCACACAACAAGGAAGACAAACTTTTTAAAATTCAACCAAAGAATGCCACCCATTCCTCTGGCCAACTCAGAATGTTTGTATACAGATGGAAAGCTGTCCGTGATAGCAGTTGATTGTTTATTAATTTAATTCAAAGTGTAAAAATTTACATTATCACTTATAGAGGGCGCTGTTGACCAGCTGCCACACCTTTTAAAGTGGCTCTGTGAATTTTGTTGAAAATCCTTTTTTATCTCTTCAGTTTTAAGCCATCTAATGCCAATCTTTTTACAAGTTGTTACCTATTCTGATGTTATTCCTGTGGAGCGTGTATTTTTTGGATTTTGATGTTCTTACTTTGGATTTGAAACATTTTTATGGATTTATGGTGATACTTCATAGCTGCAGCCTCCATCTTGGATTTTAACTGTACCTTTTTTAATCACTTGGAAATTGACCCACGCCATATTCATCATGAACCCTGTTGGTACGTACATCTGTAAGATGACTGGTTTATTGCTACTATTTATGGGCCTACAATTGTCATCAGCGCTCTTGCTGCGGCCCCGTCTGACGGATTTACATGCTTCAGACATTCCAACCACCATTTACCATATCTCCGGTGAACATTTGGTTCTTCACATTAATCATGGCTCATCTAAATCTATGTTAAAACGATCATTATCTAAATGGTCGAAGCACGGCCAGACTTGCTTACATAGTCCTGGCCTAGATCCACCATTGGACATAACGATCTGCATGGACGTTTCATTAAATCCAGGTCCTAATTTCAATGATAATGAAACACATGCGGATTTGTCCACTTGTCACCAAACTTCAGTAACTTCAGTTAATTCATTCACGACATTCCTGAGTTCTCACATAGTTACAACGCCTTCTTATATCTATTCCCGACAAGAACTTTTTGGCCTGCGATATTTGTCTCGGCATGCACGGCTTGATCATACTGCACTCCAAATGTTGAAGTCCAATGGCATACTAAGATACAGAGGAAAGAGATCTGGTCGACGTAAACATAAAATCAATGTAATTTTGAATAATCGACCCTCTGTCACCTATCATCGAGCATCTTCAAAATTCCGAACTTTAGTTAAACTGTCCCGTTCCTCTGAGTGTCTTGCTGGGCTTTCTGTTAGCTCCTGTTTGAAATTATATTTCCTCAATGTTCGATCGCTGAGAAACAAGACGGCTGATTTCGTCGATTATGTCATCACTACCCAGGCCGACATTTTTGCTCTTACCGAGACATGGCTTAAGGATCCTGATGATGCCATTCGGGCTGAAGCCACTCCTCTTGGTTACAAGCTTTTTGATCAACCTCGTAGCATCCGGTCTGGCGGAGGTACGGCTCTTCTTTGTCGTAGTAGCATTGACGTCAAGAAACTCTCTTCTGGTGATTATGAATCTTTTGAATTTTCCGAATGGCTCATTGGAACTGGGTCTCGGACATTGAGGCTAGTCATTTTGTACAGGCCGCCGTACTCGCCCAAGCATCCAGTCACCATGGCAACATTTCTTACAGAGTTTTCCAACTTTTTAGAATCTCTTGTACTCTGCAGAGAACCACTTGTCATCACTGGTGATTTTAATATTCACGTCGATATACCAGACAACCATGATGCTGCTCACTTCTCCGAGTTACTTACATCATTGAACTTGAAGCAGCATGTTGATAAGCCTACTCATATTCATGGTCACACGTTGGATCTATTAATTACCCGTCAGTCAGATTCTATCATTGAAGATGTACCTACTCCTGAATACCTGTTCTCTGATCATTTTTCCATCTCGTGCAAGCTACATTGGAGTAAACCATCTCTGTCAGTAAAGGAGACATCCTTTCGGAAAATCAACTCAATTGATATGGGAGCTTTTCGGAATGATTTATCTGCCTCTGATTTGTGTAGTAAATCATTGAATGATCTGGATATTCAGTCTGAACTGTATAACAGTAGTTTACGCAACCTACTAGATCATCACGCTCCACTTAAAACCAAAACAATAACAATCCGTCCACGCGTCCCGTGGATCAATGACGGAATTAAGAGTGCCAAGCTGCAAAGAAGAAAGGCTGAACGCAAATGGAGACTTTCCAATCTCCAAAAAGATTTTGACCTTTTTAAATTTCATAGAAATAGAGTTACATTTTTTATGAATCGTGCCCGTCGTGAGTTTTACACATCTTTTGTTGACAATAACAGTCATGATCAAAGGAAATTTTTTAAGGCCAGCAGATCTCTTCTTAACCTTGAGAAGCCTGCTGTTTTACCCCCTTGTTTAGATGATATTTCTCTTGCCAATGATATGGGTTCCTATTTTGTGCGGAAGATTACCAGTATTCGGTCTCGGTTAAGTAATGGGATCTGCTCGCCCATGTGTAATCTTTATGCCTCAGTGCCGTCCACTGTTGGTACTCTCACCGAATTTACTCAGCTTTCTGAATCTTCTGTTCATAAGCTCATTGCAGTCTCCAGTAAGAAATGTTGTACGCTTGATCCGATACCAACTAGATTGCTTATTGATAGTTTAGACGTTATTTTACCTGTTGTCACTAATATGATTAATACTTCTCTTCGCACTGGTCATTTTGCTGCAACGTGGAAATCGGCCCTTGTGTCACCTTTGTTAAAAAGACCTGGCCTCGACTTGGTGGTTGAAAATTACCGACCAATCAGTAATTTGCAATTTATTTCTAAATTGGTTGAGCAAGCTGTTGTTAATGAGTTACAATCCCATTTAGAGTTGTATAAATTGTATCCCATTGCTCAATCTGCCTACCGTCAGTATCATAGCACAGAGACGGCTTTACTTAAGATCAGAAATGATTTATTAATGGCTATGGATAGACAACAGGTTTCTCTTTTAGTTTTGCTTGATTTGAGTGCCGCCTTTGACACCTTAGATCACAACATTTTACTGAATACTCTCCAGTGTAAATTTGGTATTTACGGTACTGCTCTCAAATGGTTTAGCTCTTACTTGTCTGGTAGATCCCAACAAGTTTGTATAAATGGTAATCTTTCTCAGCAATTCAATCTGCATTACGGTGTTCCACAAGGCTCTTGTCTTGGGCCTTTGTTATTTATTTTGTACACTAGCCCACTGTTTGATGTTGTTAAGACCCATCTTCCACAGGTTCACTGTTATGCTGATGACACACAGCTGTATATTTCTTTTAGCACTAACGATTCTGAAAATCAAAGGTCGTCTTTAGCTGCTTTGGAGTGCTGTATTAAGGATTTACGTAACTGGATGTTAGCCAATGGTTTGATGATGAATGACAGTAAAACTGAGTTCATGATTATTGGGACCCCCCAACAGTTGGCTAAAGTTAATCTTGATTCAATTCTTGTTGGTGGTTGTATGGTAACACCTGCGCCTATTACTCGTAACTTAGGTTCATGGTTCGATGCACATATGTCAATGAATACTCATGTCCATAAAGTTTGTGGTAGTGCATTTTATTATTTGCATAACATTAGACGTATAAGAAAACACCTGACCACTAAGTGTACTGAGACCTTGATTCATGCTTTTATTTCTAGTCGTTTAGATTACTGTAACAGCCTTTTATATGGCTTACCTGATTGTCAGATAAATCATCTTCAACGAGTGCAGAATGCCTGCGCTCGACTTGTTTGTAAGTCATATAAGTTTTGTCACATTACACCATTAATGATCGATCTTCATTGGCTTCCAGTGAGATTCAGGATAAATTTTAAAATATTGCTGTTGACTTATAAATGCTTTCATGGTTTAGCGCCGGTTTATCTTAGCCAACTTATCATAAAGAAGCCATCATCTTGTTACAATCTTCGTAGTTCTCATGATGACACTCTTCTCGGTTACCCTTTTCACCGTACCAAAGCTACCCTTGGGGACCGTGCTTTTGTAAACGCTGCCCCTACCCTCTGGAATGCCCTGCCTTTGCACATTAGGAGAGCTAGCAGTGTTGATAATTTTAAGTCGCTGTTAAAAACTCATCTTTTTAAATTGTCTTTCTATTGATTTTGTTTTTACTTTTACTTTTATGTAGTGTTTTAAAATGTGCTGGGTTGTGCTGAGCTCTTTGTGAGTTATTGATCCGCACCTCTGGTGTTTTTACAAATCCAATTTGAATTGGTGGTTCTAATTGTATATATTAGTGGGTTGTTGTTGTTGCTTTGATTGTATTTTTAAGATGTACTATGATCCGTCATGGATATTTTTTTAGCGTGTTTTTACTATTATGTACTTTTAGTCATTTTATTGTTCAGCGCATTTGAACAAACTTTATTTGGAATTTGCGCTTTATAAATGAATAAATTATTATTATTATTATTATCCCCCCCCCCTTCCCAAACATTTAAATGAATTCCTATTAACAAGTAAGGGAAAACATAGTACCCAAGTAAAGTCGCGTCAAGGCTGTCCTTAAAGGTTTGGTGAATTACTTAGTATTGATGTTTTTATTTTTAGTTTTTTACCCATACACCAATGTGTGTTAAGAACTGTATACTCACTACTTTCTCGAGTCCTGTGAAAAAATATTCACAGTCATTTTCTCGGGTGGGATTCAAACCCACAACCCCCACTAATTCTCGAGCAGATGTCTTACCAACTAGACTACCGAGACTGCCCGGTAGCTAGAGGCAGTTCGAATCCTATCTAGCTATCTAGCTACCAGGTGCGCTCGGCCAATCATGACCAATGGAAAATTCTATACAGTGTGGATTGCGTGTTGGCGTATAGAGACTGGTATCCTGTCTTGACTGCGCAGAACAATATGCAAGCCAGGGCATCAGCGAACACCTTTTTGTTTGGAAATAGTAGTTTATGTCAGATTCGTAAAAAATCCGCTTCGTCAGAGCGCCCACACATATACCAGACTGGGGCGCTCGTACGACCGATAATGCCAAAATCTCAAAAAAGGAGTACAGCGCCCCAGTTACTGGGTCTAGTAATTGACAAAACCTTTAATTTTAAGCCATGTGTGGAATGTGTGGGTGTGTGCTCATATTGCATGGACTATGGGCAACACAAAGTTTTGTGTGTGGACTTACAGGTAAAGGGATAGCGTAAGACTGCCTTTGCAATCAAGGCTAGTCTGGCCTGGCGTCTTACTTTAGTACTGTTATTTAACATTTGTTGGAAGGCATTTTTAAAAGGCATACAATTAAAGCATTTTATTTTATCTTTGATATCTTGAGAAGCCAGTAGGCGATTTTCCAGCAATTTGGTTGAGTCTTTGGCAGTTGTTTTGAACAGGGTATCACAGATTTGTTTTAAATCCGCTCTGTGGTCCAGTTGCTACATGTATCATGCTGGGGTGCTAGTACGACCAATAATGTCAAAATCTAAGAAAAAAAGGAGTACAGCACCCCAGTAACTGTGTCTACTTAGACCCAGTAACTGGGGAAATGTACTCCTTTTTTTAGATTTTGACATTATCGGTTGTACTAGCGCCCCAGCTTGAAAAATATAGCAACTGGACCTGCCAGGAGGATTTAAAACGCCTCTGTTAAAAAAATACCTAAGACTCAGCAGAATTGCTGGAAAATCGCCTACTGGCTTTTCCAGATATCCAAGATGAAATAAAATGCATTTTTGTACTGAAAATTATTTTCTGTCCTCCACATCGATGATTTTTAGGCCAACTAAAAGTGCAGTCGTTACGATAGATCTGCACTTTCCTACCACGTGACATCAACTACTGTTCCCTAAGCAAAAGCATTGTGTGTTCCTTGATGCGCTGACTTGTATATTATTTGCATATTTATTAACTGGTATGCTGGTATGCGGTGCGCTGGTCCTATGGGCTGGTTCCGCGTACCAGTTAATTTTGCAACTCCGGTTGCCATGTTTGTTGCAATACTGTTTGAATAGGATCTGAGTTACGGTGAGAATTTATCACTTTTTAACAACTTTTAGTTTGCGGAGTGGATTTTCTGGACCCGTGCAACGCTCGATGAGAGTTGAAAGAACACATACATAGAGCCTAGTTTTGGCGAGATCTGATTTCGAAAAAGAACTGTAGCCATGTAAACGTGAAGGGCAGAAAGTTTTGAATATGATTTTGTACATGTCACTCTATGAGGTTCGTGGAGACGATAGCAGAACGAACCTCATAAGTCATAGTTCTAGGAGTAGGTTGTCAGAGGCCCTAAAAATCATCAATTTGGAGGAAAGAAAATGATCATGAGTACAATTGAATGCATTTTAATTCACCTTAAACACTTGGAGAAGACAGTAGGCGAATTTTGAGCAATTCTGTTGAGTCTAAGGCATTCTTTTTAACAGAGGTGTTTTAAATTCTCCTGACCGTCGCAGTTACTACATATTCCTTACTGGGGCGCTAGTAGTAGTGTACGGCGGATAAATGTCAAAATCTCAAAAAAGGAGTAGGCCTACAGCGCCCCAGTTACTGGGTCTAAGTTGATACAGTGAAAAACACAACAAAAGGATTGTTTATGTACAGAGCACCGAGCAATACATACATCACACATGTATTACCAGATAACAAGCAATAGTAATGATATCCATATAATTCATAAATACATAATCTGGAAACAGACACACTCTGTGAGCCTAACCACGTTGGCGGGCAAGTCTGCCATTTTTGAAATATTTTTCGCCGCTGGCGAAACATTTAACTCATAATTTATCGATACTCTGAGAAAATATGCAATAGTGTCAGTTTAATTTTTGAACAAGAAACACCTAAAGATTTGTTATCATGCATTGCACTGAAGAAAAAATGTGATAAATGAAGAGAAAAATGGAAATTTACCTTGACCATTTTTCGTCACATGCTCGCCTCGTTGATGAAAATTCAATGTGTGCGCGCGCAGCTGTTTTAAACAGCCTGCAATTCCTATAGTCTGGTTCCAAGACCCAAAAATCTCCAAAATATTCTAACCAGAGTCGTCAGGGGAATCATTTTGGTCAGGGAAACATACCACAATTCCTATAGCCTGGTTCCCGGTCCCTACATGGTTTTCGTTCTGACCCTGGTTCTGACTGCATATTACATCCCAACAAATTATCAAAATGTTCAAGGAACTACTTTGAATGACAGCGATGAAAGGTTTATAATAATATGTGAGCAATTTTGGATTTCATGGTAAATTTTATTTAACAAAATGCTTGTATACTGTCCAAGAATCAATTTTCCAAAATTAAAACTTTTTTAAGTAGAATCTTTTGTCATGCATTATAAATGGGAAAAAGGAAATTAAAATTTAGTAATTATGTCTTACAAAATTTCGAAAGAAAACCCACTGTAGTCATTTTTTCTTTGTTAACCCCAAAACTAAATGATAAATGTACCCAATCAATTTTACTTAACATTTTTAGCCAAAATTGCTCACATATTACTGAAACTTTTCATTGCTATCATTCAAAGTAGTTCCTCGAATCATCGAATGTTAATGTGTTAGTATAAAGACAGCCAGGGGCCGGTAACCAGTCTATAGGAGTTGCAGGCTGTTCAAAACAGCAGCGCGCGCACACATTGGATTTTCGTCAACGAGGCGAACATGTGACGGAAAATGGCCAAGGTAAATTTCCATTTTGCTCTTCATTTATCACATTGTTTCTTCAGTACAATTTATGATAACATATCTTTAGGTGTTTCTCGTTCAAAAATTAAAACTGATACTCTTGCAAAGCTTCTAAGAGTATCGACAAATTATGAGTTAAATGTTTTGCCAGCGGTGAAAAATATTTCAAAAATGGCAGACTTGCCCGCCAACGTGGTTAGGCTCACAGAGTGTGTCTCATGTCTGTTTCCAGATTATGAATTATGAATTGTATTGATATTATTACATAGTGCTCGTTATTTGGTTATACATGTGTGATGTATTTCTCTGTGCTTTTCTATGTTAACAATAAGGAAAAGTTTCCATATCTGGCTACCACTTTTTCTAAGGTATTTTCTAAATTGTTTAACGCATGTTGGGCTTTATTTCCCTTTTTTGATATTCCTCTCGAGGAATTGGTAGCAAAAATGGTAATTATTGACCTTAAAAAAGAAAAATCAAGTGGACATTTCATTACGCAGCTGGAACTTCTCCGCACGTTCATGCCCAAATGAACTAAAATGGCGTTTAGCTTGTAATAATAATACACTATGCTTAGACCCAGTAACTGGGGCGCTGTACTCCTTTTTGAGATTTTGACATTATTGGTCGTACTAGCGCCCCAGTCCGTGATATATTTGGAAAGTGTGGCGAGATGTTAAATTGAAAAAATTACTTTCCGACCACGCGCCAGACCCCACCGCAGCTGCTAACTCAACTGCCTTGTCAAATGAAGCATAGTCATAGTGAACACTACAAATATCCTTACAAATAAAATCGTTAATCGACTGGCCAGCGGGAAAAGACAAATGATGAATGAGACAGAATGAATTTGGTGCCTGTTTTGGAACCAGCCCAATTGGGGAGCAATGTAAATTTGGAAAAGGGCGAACTGCAAATGGGCCTGCAACTCGACCCAACGCAATTTCACCACAACTTTTTGTTTTACCACTTGTAGCCGCGCAGCTGCAGAGTGCAAACATATGGAATCACGGGCAACCCGTGGGCCAGTGTAACCTAAAGAAAAGCCATTGGCAAAGCCATCATGTAAAACGCGAACTGTGCCAAAATCATGATAATCGTCTAGACATTTGTCCAAAGTTGCAAGTTTAATTGGCGTTGGCAGAGCGAAAAGATCTGGTTCCCAATCCAGAATGAGTATTTTGCTGACCTGAACCTGCTGTCGGGTTGGGCCTCAAACCGACAGGCTTTACTGCCAGGGAAGCCACTTTAGCTGGCAAAGCTGCGGCCCTGCTATGCGCCGGCAAAGCAACTGTTGGCTTCACCCAACGCGCATTACCAGCCTGACCAAATTTACAACGACTAGCACCGTGGCCAGTAGAATTGCATTTGCTGCACTGATGGCTGTACTTGGAAATTACAAGGCAGGCATGGAAATTACAAGCCTGTGCACTGTTGAAAGCATAGCAAACCCCGGGCCCTACGGGAGCACCCTTGACCTTGGGAGATGGCGCTGAAAATTGCGAAGCATGGTAAGAAACAACCCTGGTAGCCGCAACTGTAAGCCATAATTCCATATCAAGGTTGCCCCACGAACGTGCCGGGTTGCTAGACTGTCCCAAGCGAAATTGTGCATTGTACAATCTCCAGCCCGCCCCTGGAAATTGCACAGCGGTGAGCCTAACAATCTCCACGTATTTAAGCAGCTCTGCATAACGAGAAGGACGCCTTTCCAAAAATATTGAAATAAATGTATGGAAAGCGGAGTGCTAAGCGTCAATGGTTTCAATCTTTTTCGGATTAATACCCGGCTTGCGCAACACAAGATCCCCTCTTCAGCAACCAAAGATAAAGTGGAGGCATCCTGCTCAGATTTAGCGAGAACCGCGCTAGCCTTGTCATGAGGCAAAAGTGCTAAATTCACAAACTCGCTCCGCCAAACTTTTTCCTTCGTTTGTTGCGGAACATACAAACCAAGCGGACAACCAAAACCCACCAAAGGAACTGCTCCAGGCTGACCCACACCCTGGCCTATGCCCTGACTAACAACAATGTGACCCTGTCCATACTCACCCCCCACTCGTGACTGTCCAGGGGTAAATTATTGAAAGCAATACCAGCAGCAGTGGTAGCAACAGGCAACACAGAGGCGACATCTGCGGTTAAAACTGAGCTAAGAGGGGCAAGAGATGGGTAGGCCATGTTGGTTGTGCTTGGGCAGAGCAGCTCCATCGATGCAGAAGGAATTGAGAACCCATTGCAGGGGGTGACAGGGTTGAAGGGTGCGGTCCGTTGGCATCTATGGCCTGCAACTCCGACACAGGGGGAGTCTGGTGTAATGGTAAATGCCTAGGGGCAGACATCTGGATGGATGCCGATGAAGCAGCCTCTGCTACGGGATGAATACCCAACTTTGGGCGTTGACGTTTCTTAGGCCTACTCTTCTTGCTCTTCTTAGCAGCTTGACTGGCCTGGCTGCCAACGTCACATGGCCATGGGTGGTACGTGCCACCTCCTCACCATCTTCCTCCAGAAAACGGGCTGGATGATGGCGTACTCTAGGCATAATTAAGTCCGAATCACAATAACCACAGAAATTTTTTTATGTACAACCAAACAGTTTGGTTGACTGTGACGAAGTGAAGGTTACCCGCTACAACAAAATACCAATGCTAAACCAAGGTTTGTGATTGGTTATTAGTTTTACTTAATTTACAGATCCAGGTCACCCACTACCGTAGGTTCAAATGCATAACTCCATCTTACCAAATAAGGTATTGAATTACGCAGTGCCCCCTTTAAAACCTTGACTTTTCGCCATCGCAAGGTGAGCACACATGCAGCTGATTGACCTTGAAACCCACTTTCCAAGGTCACCGGAAAATATCAATTAACTACGCGTGCGCAGAAGATCACAGGACTGCACAGAGTATGTATGCAACCAAACGACGAACGGTAAAGCCTGCCCGTTTAGTTTCGATGAGCATAGGGCATTTTATCATTGATTGATGATAAAAGGAATTATTTATTTGATTAGTGGCGTGTTGTGGCCAAGCGGATAAGAACACCGGACTCAAGCTCTCGTGTTTCTGATCAGCAGAGTGTTGGTTTGAGTCTCGGTCGTGATACTTGTGTCCTTAAGCAAGACACTTAACCATTATTGCTGCGTCCTTGGGATGGGACGTAAGGCCCTAGGTCCTGTGTGTTGTGTAAAAGAACCCAGTGCACTTATCGCAAAAAGAAGGGGTTCGCCCAGGTGTTCCTGGTTTGATCGCCTGCAGATTGCGCCACATAGCACCTTGTAAACCGTCATATGGTATAATGTTTGCTTCGATGATAAGCGATGAAACTCACACAATATTATGATCACTGTGATTAAGGCTGTGCATCTACGGGTAATTTTAGAACCGGGTACCCGAAATAAATACCGGTTGGGTACCCGTTACCCGTGAGGAAGCTAGCAAGTACCAAATCAGCCAGCCCCACTGTACTGCCATAGAATAAAATAAGACGTCCATCCATTGCAGCGCCAGCCTGCCCACCAGACCCGACCACCTGTGAACTGTGAACAATTTCTTGCTGACCTGGATTTTCCTTATAATGCCGATCATAGTCTTACACATGCTTGGATGCTTTTCATTGGCTACCAGCCAACTTTGAGCTGTCAATGTTTGACACAATGAGCCAATTGGCGAGCGTCTTGTCTGACTCCGAACTACCATCCATTTACAGCGTGACTACATTTTCTGCAACAAAAAATACAGTAGCAGGCAGCTCTTTTGAATAGACTGATCCATTAAGCCCTGGCTACCTTAGCAACTGCCTAACAACAGCACATGTGTGACTTTCTTGCCACAATCGCAGCAGTGGTTCGATTACGGCTACATTGGATACACGCGCGTACATGTGCGTGGTTTTCGTGGACGGTATGGATTTAGTTTCCTGGCCTTTTGAGCAGTGTCTTGAGTCCAAAGAACAATGCAGACAGGAACACTGTTAAACCACATTGACATGACTGTACAGGGACCATCACTGTGGGATTTGCACCACCAGAAATACAAACAAATTAAAACACCATCCCCCCCTCCCCCGTCCCCCGCTTCCCTGGCTCATACGCCTATGGCCAAAGACACTAGGGGTTATGTTTTTTTTCAAAGGGAATAAATTTGACCCTGAAAAACTATTGCCCCAACGAGTGAATTGGTTTTATTCTGTTTCAGTTAATTTTGTGATGTGTGTTTTGTCCAGCTGTGAATGTTTGTCTTACAGGCAAATTAACACCAAATATTATTTGTTAAAGAGTGTTTTCTTGTTGAGTTTCTATTATTTATTTGCTCCTACATCAGACCTGAAAAATCAATCAATGGACCCCAAACAGTGTATTGTGTTTCATTCTGTATCAAATTATTTGTGATTCGTGTTTTGTCCAATTGTGAATGGTTGTCTTTTCAAAGTAAGGTAATAAATTTGCCCTGAAGTAACTGACCCCAAGAAGTGTATTGTTTTTAATTCTATGTCAGTGAGTGTAGTCACTGTACAGTGTGGAAACCTGGGCGCTCACTACCCAGCAGGAGAAGACCTGAAATGGTAGATACACCTGTATGCTGAGAATGGACTGGGATCTGTCATTGACTGACAATATGAGGAACACCGACCTCTATGGCGGTCTACAAAAAGTATTGGAGAATTAAACTCAACAGTAACGGATGAAATTTGCAGGGCAGCCTCCTCCCTCATCTTGCGGGAGGGAACCAACCCTAGGAAAGGCCTTCAGAGGCAAGAGGAGGTCGTCCTATATTGACGTCCTAAAGAGGGATACAGGAGTCCCCAAAGACTGAAGAAACAGGAACAATCGGACTAGATTGAAAAGATGAGATGGGCCCATGTTGATGGAGGACCTACGCCAGCCACGACCCCATTGATTTATTCTGTGTCAAATTAAAACATTTCTGGTAGCGTTCACCTGGACTGAACAAGCCACTGATAATGCTGAGAGTGATGTAAGGGATGGAGTTGATGGTTACCTTGTCATCCCATCAGAGTGATGAAGGACTACCTAACCACAACATGCACATCATGAACACAGTCACTCTCCAGAAAGTAACACAGCCACAAATCCTGCAGATCTTAGACCAGAAAAGATGCCTTGAATTGCAAAGATGAGCTACCAGCAATTGATGTTGTGAAAATCAAGATGAAGACTTGAGTAAAACTGAAGGATTTGCAGACAAGGAAGTTCAAATTAGAAGGACCAAAGATGGGCAGTGTGATGGAAACGGCACCAGACTCCTTTAAACTGAAACACAAGAATATCAGCACAGCAACTGAATGTGAGATCCAAACATGAAAAAGACATCCAAATGTGTACAATGTATATGTAGGTCTTGCAGAGTTGGATTATGAAGTTGTTCAAGTTCAAGAAGTTCTTACATGTTTTTGTCTGTACCTACTTAATTATTCACCAAGGAGTTGAGTGTTGATGTAGATTTTAGTATAGTAGGGTATAACTGTCGAGACCTTGCCAGGTTATTTTACTCATTTTTGTATGCTTTGTTTACGCAACGCAGTGTGTTGATAAGCACCGTATTAACCCAGTTCACCTGACATCATCATTACAATTGTCTTGGTTGCGCCATTTTTATGAAGTCAATGTGCCCGTGTGTTTTACAGTGTAGTGCGAATTTTAGGCTATGTGGTGTTTACACACTTAACCTGTTGACTTCCAAAATAGTGAGCGTGGCACAGTCACCGCATGTGACATGCGTGCAAGGGGTCAATACTTATGACCTTCTAGGTACTTGACCTTCTAGGGGTCAATACTTGACCTTCTAGGTAAAAACTGATTTATTTTTCAGTAGTCATCTTTAAAAGACATTTTTCTGTTAGATTTTACTTTGCAGGCTGTCGTCACTCAGTGTAGTCACTGTGTGGGGAAGGCAATGTTGGAGCTGCCCTCTAAGCAGAAGATGTAGGGCCCAATTTCAGGGCTCTACTGCTTACTGTTAGTGAAACTGAATCAATGCTTAGGGAACCAGACAAATCTGTGCTTAACATAAACATATTTCAGAGGCAGCAATAAATGTTTGCTTGTGTGCATCTGTACATCACATTACTAAGCATTCTTCACTTATACACAGCTTGCACAGAAATTGGGCGCTTACCCTGTAAGCAGAGAATGATAATTGTAAGCACAGAATTACGCAGTAAGCAAAGCCATGACATTGGGTCCAGATGTCTAACCACAAGACTAACAAGCTTAACGAGCCCTCTTTTTGTAATTTCATACCAAGTATGACGTGGTTAAAAACTGATTTATTTTTCAGTAGTCATCTTTAAAAGACATTTTTCTGTTAGATTTTACTTTGCAGGCTGTCGTCACTCAGTGTAGTCACTGTGTGGGGAAGGCAATGCTGGAGCTGCCCTCTGAGCAGAAGATGTACCCCTCCTCAAATCCTACCATCACATGACAGAGAAACATTGCAATGATGGGAAGCAAACCCTGGTAATTTGGATTCGCGATGAATGATGGAGAAGTTTGATTTTTCTATATTTTTGCAAAGTATGAACAAAAAATTTAAAAAGAGTATTAACGAAAATTGTATCAAGATTTCTAGATACTGCATTAAAACTGGTGGCTTTTCCTTGCCGGTTCAGTGAGTAAATGACTTATGTTGAAGTTGTGTGCAGTTGCTAAAGGGTTTAACAACATAATGTGTACTGTTGGAAAGAGTACATGAATCTATGTGTTATATTTTGCAAGGTTTTCCATCTGATACCACTAGTAACAAGAGTATAAAGAAAGATACAACTTAATTTTCATCTGCTGGTTTACCAGTAGGTAAGGTTTTGTAGAAAAATCCTGTAGTTAAGTCACTGATATGGGTTAAACAGTTTTTAAAATCTTTAGCCAACCTTCGTAATCAATGGAGACAACAAAACAAGCACAAATTGTACTTAAAATTCTGAGCAATTTCAATGTTGGACTATCACTAACGATGTAGTAAAAAGATGTTCTTATTGTCAGTCATTTTACAGGAAAGCCTGTGGTAAAAGAAACCATGGTGTCGTCTGAACACTACAGTGCAAAGGGAGATCCTGAATCTGACATACCAGAGAGATGGGTTGCTGGGCAGGACATAAACCCTCATTATCAACATTCCTGGTAAGTCTTTACTGAAATCATTGTTCTTTTCAACTACCGAAAAATGAACCATCCCTCTTTAAAGTTAAAACACAGGATTGTTCTTTGGTATGGGAAAAGTCGTTCCCTTCTGCAGAAGATCAACATGGATGGAACGCTCAGACATAATGTGAGTGTGATGTCCACCAAACAGTAAGCACCTCATTGACTCCTGCCCTATATTCAGTTTTCCTGTATAAGTATCAAAGTCATGTAGACCATGGTGATCACACCATCGATTGGCAATCATTTCAGAGGTGATAGGCAGGTTTTGTTTATTGGGGGAAAGTCCCTTAAAAATATGCTTCATGTTAAACGCAAAGATCAATACAAATTCTTAGCTTTTGGTAATTTAAATTTTGATCTGTCAATTGCAAGATAATGCTGTGTCCGAATCAAGTGACTTCGGCTACGGCTATGGTTGCTGGCTGCAACAACATCATTGAAGAATAGGAATCCTCGGCGTTTCGGTTGTAGCCACTGCCGAAGCCATTCATTCAGACACGGCCTAAGTTTCATTCTGAGAGCTCACTGCCTAATAAAGTTCATCAATCATTTTAGAGTTGACAGAAGTGGTTGTGTGCTTTTTCTGTCGGGTTTTAAAAAGTTTATTAAAATCCCCATGGATGCTTCGTGGTAAACACAAATTTCAATACAATTTTTTACCTTTTGGTAGTTATTTTCAAGATCGGTTTGTTTCTGAGAGCTCACTGATTTTAAAGTTCATACCAGCACCAATCCTAAAGAGAACTGTTGCAGGTATTTGACATTCCCCCTGAATTACTGTTGCATATTTTGATTGCAACAACCAAACTATCCCTGATGAGCATAAGCTTCTGCAACTGTTTTGGGGGCTGTTTTCTAAATACTGAATGTTGCAGATTTTGTGATTTGTTTGTGTTTCAGCAAAAGCCATCTACCCATCAACAAGTAGATGTCAAAGACCAGCCTTTGATGAAGGAGCTGCACTCTCCAGTAGAAGGTAAATTCACAACATTCTTTTAATATTCACCCCTGGTCCCAAATGGAGCTCTGTAATTATTGTGAAAAATGTTTATTTGAACTCTTGATTAATCAGAAGTTAGTGTCAGTCATTTTTTTTGTAACAGTACAATTCATTCGAAGATATTTGTATGTAGTTATGTAATCATTTCAGAGTTGACAGAATGGGTTGTGTTTTTTCTTTCAGGTTTTAAAGATTTTGGTAATGTCCCTCATGTTGAACACAAGTTTCAATAAAAAAATTTAGATTTCGGTAATTTAAATTTTGATGCGTCGCTTCCTAGATAAGTTTCTTTCTGAGAGTTCTTTGATTAATGAAGTTCATACCAGCACCAATCCTGAAGGGAACTGTTGCAGGCATTTGATGTCCCCGTGAATTACTGTTGCTTATTTTGATTGCAACAATCAAATTATCCCTGATGAGCATAAGTTCCTGCAACCATTGTTTGCTGCTTTCAAAACTCTAAATGTCAAAGTTGTGCTATTTGTATGTGTTTCAGAAAAAGCCATCTACCCGTCAACAAGTAGATGTCCAAGACCAGCCGAGGATGAAGGAGCTACACTCTCCAGTAAAAGGTAAATTACCAAAAGTATACTTATAATATTTACCCCTGGTCCCAAATGGAGCTCTGTAATTATTGTGCAGAATATTTATTTGTACTCTTGATTAATCAGAAGTTGGTGTCATTTTTGTTTTGTAGCAGTACAATTTATTTGAAGATATTTGTATGTTGTTTGGCAATCATTTTGGAAATGACAGAATAGGTTGTGTTTTTTCTTTCAGGTTTAAAAGATTTTGGGAAAGTCCCTAAGGATGCTTCATGATAAACACAAATTTCAATACAAAATCTTAGCTTTTGGTAATTTAAGTTATGGTGTTTCATTTGCTAGCTAGAGCTCACTGATTCGTATTCATATCAGCACCGATCCTCAAAGAACTGTTTCAGGCATTTGAGGTCTTCCTGGAGTTACTAATGCTTTTTTTTTCCTGTAACGATTGAAATGCTCCTGATATGCATGAGTTTCTCCAGAACGTTTTTTGCTGTTTTCATTCTTGGTTTACTTACTTTTGATTGACAGTAAAAAAAAATTCTTGTGTAAAATCAATTTATCTGAACCCAACTGTTTTAATGAAGGGAAATGTTCTGAAATACTATATGATGCAAATTGTGCAATCCGTTTTTGTTGCAGTCATGCTTAGTATCTCCAAAGAGATTTACCCGTCAACAAGTAGATGTCCAAGACCAGCCTTTGATGTAGGAGCTGCACTGTCCAGTAGAAGGTAGATTCACTACATTCTTTAAAATTAATATTTACCCCTGGTCCTAAATGGAGGTCTGTACTTAAAGTGAAGAATGTGTTTTGTTTCTCTTGAATAATCAGAAGTTAGTATCAGTCATTTTTTTTTGTAGCAGTACAATTCATTTGAAAGTATTTGTACGTTGTTTGGTATTCATTTCAGAGTTGACAGAATGTATTGTTTTGGGGTTTTTTCCTGTCAGGTTTTAAAGATTTCGATAAAATTCCTTAAGGATGCTTCATGTTTAACACAAACTTCAAATCAAATTTTAACTTTTGGTAATTAAAATGTTGGTGTGTCATGTCCTAGATAAGTTTCATTCTGAGAGCTCACTGATTATAGTAAAGTTCAAACCAGCACAATCCTCAAGAGAAGTGTTTCAGGCATTTGACGTCCCCGGATTTACTGTTCTTATGTTTTTATTGCAATGCTCAAAGTGATCCTCATATACATGAGTTCTTCCAAACATTTTTTTTCCTGTTTTTCATAGTTGGTTTTCTTCTCTTATTTTTGATTGTCAGTATGAAGAAAAACATTCTCAGGTGAAAGCAATTTATCTGAATCGAACTGTTTTAATGAAAGGTAATGTCCTGAAACACTAAATAATGCAAATAGTGTGATTTTTGTGTGTGTTGCAGAAAGGCTTGGAATCGCCAAAGAAATCTACCCCTCAACAAGTAGATGTCCAAACCAGCCTGTGATAAAGAAGCTGCAGTATACTTTTAATGTTTGCTCCATGTCCCAAATGGAGATATTTGTTTGATGTTGGGCAGTTGGAGTTGACAGGTTGTTGTTGTTGTTGTTTTTGTGGGTGATGGGGGGGGGGGGGGGGGGTGAGGAAGTCCCTGATAAAGATGTTTAACCCAAATATCAATACAAATGCTAGATAGGTTTCATTCTGAGAGCTCTTTGATTAATGAAGTTCATACCAGCACCAATCCTAAAGAAAACTGTTGCAGGCATTTGATATACCCTGAATTACTGTTGTTTATTCTGATTGCAACAATCAGACTATCGCTGATGAGCGTAAGTTTCTGCAACCATTGTTTGCTGCTTTCAAAACACTAAATGTCGAAATTGTGCGATTTGTTTGTGTTTCAGAACAGCCATCTACCCGTCAAGAAGTAGATGTCAAAGCCCAGCCTATGATGAAGGAGCTGCACTCTCCAGTAAAAGGTAAACTCACAACATTCTTTTAATATTAACCTCTGGTCCCAAATGGAGCTCTGTAATTATTGTGAAAAATGTTTATTTGAACTCTTGATTAATCAGAAGTTAGTGTCAGTCATTTTTTGTAGCAGTACAATTTATTTGAAGATATTTGTATGTTGTTTTGGCAATCATTTCGGAAATGACAGATTAGGTTGTGTTTTTTCTTTCAGGTTTAAAAGATTTTGGGAAAGTCCTTAAGGATGCTTCATGTTAAACACAAATTTCAATACAAAATCTTAGCTTTTGATAATTTAAGTTTTGATGTGTCGCTTTCTAGATAACTTTCTTTCTGAGAGCTCACCTACTAATAAAGTTCATACCAGCACCAATCTTAAGGAGAACTGTCGTAGTCATTTGACGTCCCCCTGAATTACTGTTGCTTATTTTTATTGCAACAATCAAACTATCCCTGATGAGCCTGGTCCCAAATGGAGATATGTGTATGTTGTTTGGCAATCCTTTCAGAGTTGACTGGCAGGTTTTTTTTTTTTGGGGGGGAAGTCCCTTATAAGGATGCTTCATGTTAAACATAAAAATCAATACAAATTCTCAGCCTTTGGTAATTCAATTTTTGGTGCGTACTTTACTAGTTTTATTGTGAGAGCTCACTGATGATAACATTCATACCAGCACCAATCCTCAAGAGAACTGTTTCGGGCACTTGATGTCCCTCCCCCCCCTCGAATTACTGTTGCTTATTTTGATTGCAACATTAACAATATTCCTGATGTGCTTGAGTTCCTCCATGTATTTTCTTGCCTCTTTCAATGTTTTGTCTTTGTTTATTCTTGATTGGAAGTATTAAAAAATCCTCAACTATAAGTAATTTACTTGAACCCATCTGGTTACTAACTGGTTAGTGTTTTTAACCCTTTGCCGCAGAGATTCTTTTTTGTTTTTTGTTTTTTTCTCAATAGAACTGTGACTGGCAATTGACGTCCCCCCAAATAGGTGTTGCTTATTTTGGTTGCAACAATTAAAATATTTCTGATGTGCAGGAGGTCTTCCAACCATGTCATTGCTGATCAATCTTTTGTCTTCATTTATTTTTGATTGAAAGTATAGAAAAATACTCTGGTAAAAGCAACTTATCTGGAACTAACTTTTGTGTTGATGGGTAATGTTTAAAACACTAACTGTTGCAAATTGTGTGATATACCTGTCACTGCAGAAAGGCTTACCATCTCTAAAGAGATCTACCAGTCAACAAGTAGATGTAGATCTCCAAGACCAGGCTAAGATATAGGAGCTGCACTCTCCTTTGTATGTATCTTGCTTAAATTGTGTAATCATAATTATTGGGAATTCATTTGACCTTTTTAAGATTAAAGCTAAATACATTTACTCGATTTAGTACTTGTATAAATATTGTCACTGCATAATTTGTGTCCTCTTTAAGAAAACCAGTTGCATAAGCAGTTTAAACAAAACTGAAAATGTAGAGGTTGAAAATTGCAGCACCTTTAGATGTTAAGGCAACAATAAAAGCGCTTTTTGTAAGGAAGATGTTTTTTACCATTTTTCTAGCTTTCAAAAGGTGCATCAATCGATGTCGTATTTTTTAAGTGGTGATTGATTTGAAAAAAGGTATGAGATCATTAAGCTTAAAATACCTCCCCTGAATAGATAACAGAAAGAAGAAGAAGACAAAAAGATGTTCAAAGCTTCAAAAACAAACTACTTGTTAAACTTACTTTTAACAAAAACATAGACAACAAACGTAATGGTTTGCAAGTCAAGTAAAAAAGCAACGATGACTTTTGGCACTCTAAAGAAAAACTACTATAACTTGGGAGGGGTCCTTATTAGTTTTTAATCACCCCTGCAAGGGATTTTGCACATTAAATTGTTGCTTACAATTCTGTAACTGTAAACTTGACCTTTCAGAGCGGAGATGTAGCTAGTAGTCCCCTGAGATCAAGCACATAGGGAAGCTCCTTTACTGACATCTTGAAGGCTACTGGGTATAAAGGAGAGCAACACGCATCTAAACATCAGTATCATCAAGACATCCTAGCAGTTCATCTAGAGATCAAGAATGAACAACCAAGGAATTTGTTGTCTTCAACTGTAAGATATTATAGATGTGTAAGTTTAATGTTTTAATGTTTTCTGTAATCGTCGTATAGTGGGCTGTTTTAGCAGCACTATACAGTTTATATCTTGTAAATAAGTACACCATTGCAAGCAAGCACATACGCGTTTTTTGAGCTATAAAATTGGCGATCTTAGAGCCTTGGTGGTGCGGAGATACGAATGGTGGTGCGGACGTTCGATTGGTGGTGCGGAAATACGATTGGTTGTGCGGAGATACGATTCTTGGTGCGAAGATTCGATTGGTGGTGCGGAGATACGATTGGTTGTGCGGAGATTCCATTGGTTGTGCGGAGATACGATTGGTTGTGCGAAGATACGATTGGTGGTGCGGACGTTCGATTGGTGGTGCGGAGATTCGATTCGGAATCGATGGTGGTACAACACGGGAAATTCCGAAATAATAAAGGGACCTGGACATTTGCACGTGGCATTTGGGGTCCTACTGCCGGCCAGGGTGATAGCTGGATGTTGATCTTAAAGATGCATCAGGCTGCTCTACCGGGGGAGCATGGTGCTGGTGTGATCACAAATGGTTGGCAAACGGCAGTAGTCCCTAGTCATGGCCGTGGGGCTAGTGGACCGCGTTACTACAGCTAGGGGACTGCCTTGGGGTTCGCCTTGGGGTGGCGGACCGGACCCTGCCGAAAGGTGGGTGTAATGGCTCTGACGATGCTAGAAAGCGTGTGGGGCTGGTATCCTGGGACCTGCTCGTGGTGGCCCTGCTTTAGACTAACCTTACCAGGATGATATTGGCAAAATACTGATCAAATTAAAATGCTTGCAATGGTGCACTTATAAAATACTTGTTATTTTTATTATTCTGCATGTTCTGCATTTTCTGCATTTTTTAATGTTCTGCCTTACTATTTGTAATGTAAAACATTATGAATTGTCTATACAGTAACTTTTATGTTGTAATTTTTGCCCAAAAATAAGCATACATTGTGTCTACGTCACTCTAATAACCTTAAGAGCCACTACACTTATGCATGATTCCCAGCTAGCAGGTACAATAGCGCCCTCTACTGATCTACCCTCAAGGCCCCATGGCATGAGTGCTACAATATCTCCCTCCTTTTGTTAGCGCAGGATCTGGTACATACACTTTTCCAACAGCTCTGTCTGATGCGTGCTTTATGCCATGTATGAGTAAGATTTCTTGACTTGCAAACACGACCCGTATCCGGGCCTCGTTACACCAACACTAATCGCTGCTGAAAAAACATTCCCTCCCGGCTCGCCAGGGAGTGGCTCCTGAGAAGGCAGACAGGCTGTGACACACTCAATCTCTTGGGTGTACTGTGCTGTTCATGAGTCTGAGTGGGGCTTTGACAATGTTTTTAGACTTGACCAGTGGCTTTACCCATAAAAAGGAAGTCTGCCGAGGTCCTCCAGTTTGGACAATTTATCATACAAATTAAGGCAGGGGGAAGAACCTCGTTGCCATAACTCTGTGTCAAGGGCCGAGTTTGTACAGGCTGCTCATTGATATCCACCATGCTAACGCCCATGGTATCTAGCCGACATCCAGGCAGGGTTCAGGGACAGCCAAAGCAAACTTGTCCTCAGCCCCCTGGCTTTAGCTTGACCATGGCTGTACTACTCAAATACAACAAAAAGAGCAGGCAGGGCAAACACAACCCATTTTTGGACCATGTTACACCCACCATGAAAGCCGCTCACCAACAGTTCCCTCCCTGCTCCATAGCACTGGCCACGGGCACGCAATGAGCTGCTGTACAGGCAGACAGGCTTTGACACGCCCAATCTCCGGGATGTACAGGAATGTTCATTGATCAGAGAGGCGCTCTGACGATGTTGGGCATGACCCAGTAGTCTGGACCACTGTCGATGTCTGATTTTCCCCCTGCATCAGGCAATCCTAGGCCACTAGTGTCCTCTGACTTGTTTTCAAGTGAGCAGTTACTTTTCTCATCAAAAAGAAAGGGTAATCTGAGGTCACTGCGATCAATCTTCCTCTAGTATGGAGAGTTTGTCACGCGAATTAGGCAGGGGGAAGATATATCGTCAACATCACTTTGTGTCAAGGGTCGAGTTTGTTCAGGCTGTTCATTGATTTCCAGCATGCTAATTGCCCTGGTATCTAGCTGACATCCAGGCAGGTGTTTAGGAAAACTAAAGTAAACTCGTCCTCAGCCCTTGGTCTGTATCCTGACCATGGCTGGAATACTCAAAACTAACAAAAAGAGCAGGCAGGGCAAACACGACCCATTTCCAGGGCCCCGTTACACCCACCATGAAAGCCGCTCACCAACAGTTCCCTCCCTGCTCCATAGCACTGGCGAAAGGGGCTCACAACGAGCTGCTGTACAGGCAGACAGGCTGTGACACACGCACAATCTCCTGGGTGTACAGCAATGTTCATGGATCAGAGTGGGGCTCTGACAATGTTGGGCATGACCCACTCGTCCGGACCACTGTCGATGTCTGATTTTCCACCTGCACCAGGCAATCCTAAGCCAATAGTGTCCTCTGAATTGTTTACAGATTTGACCTGTGTGTTTTCTCATAAAAAAGAAAAGGCAATCTGAGGTCCCCATTGTCAATCTTCCTCTAGCTTGGAGAGTTTGTCAGGTAAATTAGGCTGGGGGAAGAAACATCATCAACATCACTCTGTGTCAAGGGCCGAGGTTGTACAGGCTGCTCATTGATATCTACCATGATAACGCCCATGGTATCTAGCCGACATCCAGGCAGTGTTTAAGGACAGCCATAGCGAACTCATCCTCAGTCCTTGGTCTGTATCTTGACCATGGCTGGACTACTCCTCAGCCTCTAGTGTGTATCCTGACCATGGCCGTACTACTCAAAACCAACAGAATAGAGCAGGCAGGGCAAACACGGCCTGTTTCCGGCCCCTGTTACGCCTACCATGAAAGCCGCTCACCAACCGTTCCCTCCCTGGTTCATGGAATTTGCCACAGGGGTTTGCAATGAGCTCCTGTACAGGCAGACAGGCTGTGACACATGCTCAATCTCCTGGATGTACAGCGCCATTCATCGATCAGAGTGAGGCTCTGATGATGTTGGGCATGACCCACTCAAACCACTGTCGATGTCTGATTTTCCCCCTGGATCAGGCAATCCTAGGACAATAGTGTCCTCTTAATTGTTTTCAGACTTGACCTATGTGCTTTCTTATAAAAAAGAAAAGGCAATCTGAGGTCCGCGCCGTCAATCTTCCTCCAGTTCGGAGAGTTTGTCAGGCAAATTGGGCAGTAGAAGAAACATTGTTGCCACAACTCTGTGTCGAGGGCCGAGTTTACAGGCTGTGCATTGATATCCACATTGGTTTCTAGCCGACACCCAGGCGGGGTTTCGGGACAACCAAAGCAAACTCGTCCTCAGCCCTTGCTCTTTATCCTGACCATGGTAGGCAACTCAAAACCAACGGAGAAGAGTAGGCATGACAAAAACGACCCGACTTATCAGCCGTTTCTCCCTTGCTCCATGGCACTCATTAAGGGCCTGGGGACAGGCACCTGTGAAGGCAGACAGGCTGTGACACTGGCTCAATCTCCCGGGTGTTCATGGCTGTTCATGGGTCAGAGTGAGGCTCTGACGATGGTGGGCATGACCCACTAGTCCAGACCAGCATTGATGCCAGATTTCCCCAAACATTGGGCATTTCTAGGCCCATAGTGTCTTCTGAATTGTCTTCAGACTTGACCAGTGGCTCTTCCGGTATAAAGGATAGGACAAGCTGATGTCCACGCCGTCAATCTTCCTCCAGAGTTTGTCATTCGAATCAGGCAGGGGGAAGATACGTCGTCACCACCACTGTGTGTTTAGGTTTTGTACAGGCTGTTCATTGATATCCACATCACTAACGGCCATGGTATCTGTCCGACACACAGTCGTTGTTCTGGGACAACCAAAGCAAACTTGTCCATGGCCCCTGGTCTTTATCCAGACCATGGCTGGACTACCAGTTGGGGTTCTGGGACAACCAAAGCAAACTTGTTCCCCTGGTGTGTATCCTAACCATGGCTGGACTACTCAAAACCAACAGAAAAGAGCAGGCAGGGAAAACACAACACCTTTCCAGGCCCTGTTACACCTACAATGGCAACTGCTCACCTCCTGTTCAAGCAGACAGGCTGTGACACACTCGCTCCATCTCTCGGTTGCACAGTGGTGTTCATCTGTCATGACCCACTTGTCCCACTCCTCCAGACCACCGTCTATGTCAAGTTCTCAGCATCGGGCAGTTCTCAGCCTGTAGTTTCTTCTGAATTGTCTTCAGGCTTGACTGGTGGCTTTTTCCAGTAAAAAAAATACAGGACAAGCTGTTGTCCCTGCCATCAATTTTCGTTGAGATTGGAGTGTTTGTCAGGCGAATTCGGCAGGGGGAATAAACATCGTCTCAATCACTCTGTGTCAAGGGCCAAGTTTTTACTGGCTGTTCATTGCTTTCCACCTTGCTAACAGCCGTGATATCTGGCCAACACCCAGGCGGGGTCCGGGACAACCAAACCAAACTCATCTTCATCCCTTGGTGTGTATTCTAACCATGGCTGGACGACTCAAGACTAACGAAAACAGCAGGAAAGGCAAACACAACCTGTTTCTGGGCACCGTTACATCCACCATGAAAGCCGCTCACTAATCTTTCCCTCCTGACTCCATGGCACTCACCATGGGGTCTCAGGACGAGCTCCTGCAAAGGCAATCTCCTGGGTGTACAGCGCTGTTTATGGATCAGAGTGGTGCTCTGATGATGTAGGTCATGACCCACTCATCCAGACCAGTGACAATGTCAGATTTTCCCCCTTCATTGGGTGTTTGTAGGCCAATAGTTTCTTCTGAATCGCTTCAGAAAGCCAATGTCCCCGCCGTCAGTCTTCCTCAAACTGAGAGAATGTTTTGAAGGCGGGGGAAGAAACTCTCACCATAACTCTGTGTCGAGGACCGAGTTTACAGGCTGTTCATTGATATCCACATTGCTAACAGCCATGGTATCTGTCTGACACCCAGTCGCGGTTCCTGGACAACCAAACGAAACAGAAGAGCAAGCAGGGTAAACAACCCAATTCCGGGCTCCGTTACACCCACCATAAAACCCACTCAGCAAACCATTCCCTACCAAGCCCTGGGCTCTTGTAACTTGGGCTCCTGTACGTGCAGACAGGCCGTGACACACTTGTTCAATCTCCTGGGTGTAAAGTGCTGTTCAGTGGGGCTCTGACAATGTTGGGCATGACCTACTCGTACAGACCACAGTTGATGTTGGATCTCCCAGCATCAGGCAGTCCCTCGCCAATAGTGTCTTCTTGACCATTGGAGCTTGGGATGGGCTCCTGTACATGCAGACAGGCCATGACACACATGCTCAGTCTCCCAGTTATACAGTGCTGTTATGGCACTTGCCATTGGAGCTCGGGATTGGTTTCTGTACAGGCAGACAGGCTGTGACACACTCGCTCAGTCTCCCAGTTATACAGTGCTGTTATGGCACTTGCCATTGGAGCTTGGGATGGGTTCCTGTACAGGCAGACAGGCTGTGACACACTCGCTCAGTCTCCCAGTCATACAGTGCTGTTATGGCACTTGCCATTGGAGTTTGGGATGGGTTCCTGTACAGGCAGACAGGCTGTGACACACTCGCTCAGTCTCCCAGTTATACAGTGCTGTTATGGCACTTGCCATTGGAGCTCGGGATGGGTTCCTGTACAGGCAGACAGGCCATGACACACTCGCTCAGTCTCCCGGTTATACAGTGCTGTTATGGCACTTGCCATTGGAGCTTGGGATGGGCTCCTGTACATGCAGACAGACTGTGACACACATGCTCAGTCTCCCAGTTATACAGTGCTGTTATGGCACTTGCCACTGGGGCTTGGGATGGGTTCCTGTACAGGCAGACAGGCTGTGACACACTCGCTCAGTCTCCCAGTTATACAGTGCTGTTATGGCACTTGCCACTGGGGCTTGGGATGGGTTCCTGTACAGGCAGACAGGCTGTGACACACTCGCTCAGTCTCCCAGTTATACAGTGTTTTTATGGCACTTGCCACTGGGGCTTGGGATGGGCTCAATCTCTTGAGTGTACAGTGCTGTTCATTAATCCAAGACATGTTCAAGATGGTGCCCATTATCTCAGGCATGATGCCTTCACACGAGGGGCTTTAAATATCTGCATATCTCTGGGTTATGTTCTAATGGCTAAACCATTGGCAAGGAATGAGTCTGTCCGTAATGGGGAATATCCACTCCCAGGGACGAGCCAATTCCTCGAGGGACATGTACCGGTGATAACATTCTGCCACTGCATCATTCTCCTGCCCAACACTCCTTGCTGCAAGAGGCCCCGAGTGATGGCAGTGTCATGGGTTGGAAAGGAGACATTATCCAGCCTTCAATAGGGGCATAACACTGAACAGGAAGGGCATCGCGTCCTTTCTTATCTCAGAGTTCGGAGCAATGAAACTTTGGATAGTTCCATATACATGTAGAGTGATGACAACTCCTCCCCGCTCTATGCTCGATCTCGTGGTTGTTCTATCAACACTCAAGACAAAGAGGAAGACAACATGGCACTCATGCCATGGGGAATTGTTGGTAGATCAGTAGGGAGTCTTTGTAAATCTAAGCGTTATTGTACCTGCCAATAGGGAAATATGCATAAGTAGTGGCTTTACCATTAAGTATTCAAGTGAAACCCAAACCACACTGCTCTGGGGAGGATTTTAATTTTTGGTAAAAAACTTTATTACGTTAAGTTCTGAAACGAGGCGGCTGCCGATGCGTTAGAGTGCGAGCCAGACGGACATAAAGTCACCGCGCATTAAAGATATTGCGACCAATATCAAAAGTTTCATCTCGTATAAAAAGTTTGTAATTGTTTGTCAACAAGACCCATGAAAATGCACTGGAATGTGTTATTGTTATCATTCTATTTCTCCTTAATTCACAGACAAATGTAAATATGTTACAAAATTTCACAAGCAACAAGAGTATGACAATACATGTATTTAAAAATATATTATTATGATATATAAAATGAAAAAAGTACTCAACCACATAAAAAATGTTAGAAGGACTAGACAGAAGGGAAAATATTTTTCATGTAACCAAAACATTACAAAATTAGGGATCAACATGGAAATAAAAGAAACAATATTTATGTATATAAAACGATGATAGTAAAAAAAATTAAAATGATTTGTAGTTAGGAAGTTAGTTTTACAAAACAACTTATTCTGATTTATTTTTTACAATTCCACTAATATCTGAAAAGAAATAACTTCTATGATTTAATTAAAATGATTAAAAAAATGTCCACCTTACAAGTAGCATATTGATAATTTAATCAGAAGACAAATTGCAATTTATAAATCAAAAATTTATAATGAAACATTAAATAATTCCAATTCACTAATTACTTTATGACATTTAGAAAAAGAATGGGTCTTAATTTTAACTCAAAAAATATAGTTAATATGTATGTTATGTTTGTAGTAGTTAATGAATTTGACAATATATATAGTGATAAAAAGATACTGTAGGTCCTCCTGCTAACAATCCATATTTAAATTAGGTTTTGAAAATTCATAAGTTATTTAAATGCATTAGACTATTTACATATCTTGTGATGATTTGTTTCTGAATATGTTATCCCCATGATACAAAAATGCTTAATCTAAAAAAAGTTCAATACTTCTAAAATGACGTTCTTAACCTTTAACAAATTATATCACTGTGTTACTTCCGATAAATGCAAATGATGACATTGTCAACTAAAGATTAATTTATTAACAATTATATGACAAATGTGAAAATAGAAATCAATTAAATTAACATTAACATTAATCTAGCTCTTACAAAGTCTATGTTTTAAACATTGATAACAATACTAACTACATTGAAATGTGTTTTGAAGAACTAACTTATATAAATAAATAATAAATAAATAAAATGAACATTTATATAGCGCCTGTCCATGAAACATGCTCCTGGGCGCTTAACAAATTTTAAAAAAATGGGCCTAATCCTAAAATATTTATAGATACACACATTTACATAGAAATCATTAGTCAAACATAAAATAATAAGTCTAAAAAGTAATAATGATGATAAAGCACCTCACATTAAAAAAATATTAAAAGCTCAAACCCAAAGCGCTGTATAATAAATTAAATTGTTTAAAATAAGAACTAAAAACTATAGGCTGACACCCAACTGTCAATTTTATGTAAGATACAAGTATCATCCAATGAAATCACTTGTAGGGGTAACAGGTGTCAAGACAAAAGAAACTAATGTTGGGGTTCGAGGTCCGCTTTAAGGCCCATGAAGACTAGCCCAATTTTATAACATACAACGACAGTTTAAAATACCAAATTAATAATTAATATTTATATTATTTGTTCATAGTTATTTTAAATCATGATATAAAAGTTAGATAGCTGGTTCTTTTATGTTCAAAACTTCTTACATAAGTTAGGCATATATGTACATGTAGACTAACACTTTCTGAACAATTATGATTACTAACATTAATAAAAACTATCACTCATATGATTTTCATAATCATTGAGCATATGTCAGGCCTACATGTAGACTAATATTATGTTTTATTTTATCTGAAACAAGTTGTAGCGCTTAAGGTGGGCGGGTGGCTCTTCAAGAGCCATTCTAGTTCTATTGAATAAACTAGTATAAAAATGTACATTTAGATTTCGTTTTCTTTGTTAATTATGATTAAAAATATAATGAACCTATCACCAATGGATTACTTTCTAAGTTTCAACAGTTCACAATTTTAATATCAGTGAAACAAAGAACTTCCAATTGTTCAAATTATCTAACATATGTTCTCCTAACACTTTTCTAACATTCGTTATTGTTATTTGTATTATAGATATGAAATTAATTACTCAAAATGATATTATTTTCAGCTTGAGGACCAAACTCGAACCTCAATTGATATTTTATTAATTAATTAAATTATAAATATACTTATTTCAATGCAATTATTTCAATAACTTTGTTCAGTCATGAACTGTCTTTGAAAAGTTAAAGTTGAAATTAACTGTACAATATTATCTACATTCTATTCGTGCGTCACTAACAAGAATTTGACTTTTTGTCTCAGTTAATAATATACTGAACCGGGCTGAATAATGTGCATACACTTTCCAATGCATGCACTGCTTTAATTGTATTAAAAATAATGTGATGATAATAAATTAAAATTAAGAAATAAGTGATGTTATCAAATAGAATAAAACACAAAATTAGGCTTTCTCTGACAAGTTCATAAAATCTCGAGTAACGTCGGTGAAGCAAAATATTGTGTTTCGGTTTCTTATAAAACGGGCGCTGCAGAGATTGAACGTTAAGTTGTATTTTACACACGATCGATGCATCTGTTTAGCAGCGAAGAAATGCAGCCTTGTTTCAGAAACTTATCGTTTAATACTTGAACTGTGATAAGAAATTAATGAAATGAGATTTTCTCAATAATTGCAGTGTGTTTAGTTAAATCAGGGTGATCCTAAATTTCTACTTGATGATAAATAAATAAAATTGAAGTAAACTTTGATACTATAAAACCCGTTATATCGGATATTATACAAATATTACTCTTAAGTGATGTTTGAAGCTTTGCATGGTGTAGGAGACTAAGAATAAACTATTGCTGGTAAACTTGCGGGTACAACCATGTGTTTAAATCTCTTTTGTGAGGAGTGTTGGCTCTGAAAGACGATCAGAGCATACTAATCGAAACGTCGAGACCACTTCGGCTCTTTTCAGAGCCAACACTCCTCACATGGTTGTACCCACAAGTTTACTAGCAATAGTTTATTCTTAAACATTACTCTTAAAGAAATGGGAGGATAGAGAGTGATAGCGCCCTCTAGCAGTGACCAAAGGAAACTTATAGAATTATTGCTATGAATACTTAAGTATAATAGTTGATACAGGTATATGGTATTTGCATTGTAAGCACTGCGGTGCTTCGTGTAGTGTTCAAGGGTTCTCATTTTAAGAATTGAAATTAAGTTTATTTTAAACTACGCTGATGAGGTTTAATCGGGTTGGGGGGGGGGGTAACTTTTTACCATTCCTGAAGAGAATCCAATCTGTTTTAATGAAAGCTTATAAAGTAGTTAAGATTGTAATTAAATGTTAATTTTGTTCTTTTAGAGACTTTGAATTGTATTTTCACTTTTAGACTTTTGAAATAAAAAACAAGTAACTATAGACTGTGTAAGTCTTGCGCATATTCGAACATTTTTGGGACCATTTTGGTCCCACACACATTGCTGTAACATGTGAAGGAAACAAAATCATGCGCTTTAACGAACCCTAATGTTTGAATACGCGTGACACTTACACAGTCTATTGTTAAGAAAATCTAAATCGTAGTTAATCAAAATATATTGGTTAAATATATTTTAATTAGATTAATTTTGTTGCTTTTTTATTTTAAACTACATATGTTACGTGTATGTTAATAGTGTCTTCTTTTACTCGTTTGGTTCTAAAATAAACTGTTTTTAAACAGACACCAACAGATATTTCTTCATTTTCTTTTTCCTCTCCACATTCTGCAAAGGTCATAGGTCAAAGGGTGCATCTCATTATTTTTTTATTTTTTTTTTTGACCTATCCATTCTAAGGTTTAAATATAACGTCCGAGCGAATTTTTTCAAGCGGCGATTTAGCCCAGTGGGCTAGCTCACAGCTCCTGGATTTCTGGGGCTGTGAGCTCGGGGGTTCGAATCCTGGTGGACCCCCTTTTTACCAGTAAAAAAAGACATTTTTTTAATTTCTTGTAAAAATGGGTAGGGCTTGAACCGCATACCTTCAGCCCTGTAACCTCTCTCTCTCACCACTCTGCTACCGAGCTTTCATGAAAATCTAACGGTTTTTGACCTGATGAATATTAGAATGGGTGGACTTAGAAAAATTTTCAAAATAATTTCTCCCTGGCCAGACCCTTGGATTTTTGGCTGATCTGAGGGTTGACCAAGGGCCCTTGGAGCTAAGATTTGGGAGTAAAATTTCTAAGTGCTGAGGGGCCAGGGGCTGGGAGGTTGCTGAGCAGTCAGTGGGATGAGTTGGTTGGACTGAGGGCTTGCAGTGAGGGATGGGGGAAGGACCAGTAGACATGCTAGGGTGATGGCTGGATAGACATGGGCATGATGATGCTGGGTAGAGTACTGGAGTAAGGGTGGGAGGTTGTTGGGATGAAGACAG
Organism: Marthasterias glacialis; assembly: GCA_911728455.2. Lineage (NCBI taxonomy): Eukaryota > Metazoa > Echinodermata > Asteroidea > Forcipulatida > Asteriidae > Marthasterias > Marthasterias glacialis. Next base: position 5,889,118 of record OU452223.1, read on the forward strand.
CCAGTGGGTTGAGATGGTTGGACTGAGGGCTTGCAGTGAGGGATGGGGGATGGACCAGTAGTCATGCTAGGGTGATGGCTGGATGGACACGGGCATGATGATGTTGGGTAGAGTACTGGAGTAAGGGTGGGAGGTTGGTGGGATGAAGACGGTCAGTCAGCCAGTGGGTTGAGATGGTTGGACAGGGCTTTCAGTGAGGGATGGGGGTGGACCAGTAGTCATGCTGGGGTGTGGCTGGTAGGACATGGGCATGATGATGCTGGGTAGAGTACCGGAGTAAGGGTGGGAGGTTGTTGGGATGAAGACAGTGTGTTGAGATGGTTGGACTGAGGGCTTGCAGTGAGGGATGGGGGATGGACCAGTAGTCATGCTGGGGTGTGGCTGGATAGACATAGGCATGATGATGCTGGGTAGAGGACTGGAGTAAGGGTGGGAGGTTGTTGAGATGGTTGGATTGAGGGCTTGTGGTGAGGGATGGGGGTGGCTGTGTAGACGTGGGCATGATGATGCTGAATAGAGGACTAGAGTAAGGCCGGGAGGTTGTTGGGATGAAGACAGTGTGTTGAGATGGTTGGACTGAGGGCTTGCAGTGAGGGATGGGGGATGGACCAGTAGTCATGCTGGGGTGATGGCTGGATAGACATGGGCATGATGATGCTGGGTAGAGGACTGGAGTAAGGGTGGGGGTTGGTGGGATGAAGACAGTCAGTCAGCCAGTGGGTTGAGATGGTTGGACCGAGGGCTTGCAGTGAGGGATGGGGGATGGACCAGTAGTCATGCTGGGGTGTGGCTGGATAGACATGGGCATGATGATGCTGGGTAGAGTACTGGAGTAAGGGTGGGAGGTTGTTGGAATGAAGACAGTGGGTTGAGATGGTTGGACTGAAGGCTTGCGGTGAGGGATGGGGGTGGCTGGGTAGACGTGGGCATGATGATGCTGGGTAGAGGACTGGAGTAAGGATGGGAGGTTGTTGGGATGAAGACAGTGGGTTGAGATGGTTGGACTGAAGGCTTGGGGTGAGGGTGGGGATATGCTGGTGTATATATTTGGGTGATGGCTGGCTGGACAATGGGCATGTGATCAAGCTGGGTAGAGGACTGGGGCCAGGGGTAGGGGTTGCTGTGGACCTTACTGTAGAGTGGAATTGATTTAATTATGCAGAGTACTTTTTGTATTAAATTTCACATTGAAATGGTAAAACTAACCTTTAATTGAAACGTATAGAACTTTTTACAAATAAATTTAAAGGTGTGGTGCATTTTGTATTGAAGATATGACTTGATTTTAAAGGTGTTACCTTTTAGATTAAAGGAGGTATGGTATTTTAAAAGTTTTCTTAAAGGGATTTTACTTTTTATGTTGAAGGGATTGATTATTCTATTTACTGGGAAACTTTTGGGAGGATAAAGACACATTTTAATGCAGCCATCTTTGTTGGATACCCTAGTGTCTACTTATATTATTGAATAACACGTACTGGTTGACTGAATGGGACCAGTCTATTTATTTGCGCATGGTTGGATTTTGTATTGTAAATTTTGGAGTGGGGTAGTGTCAAACTACTGTGGTATATTCTAGCATATGTGGAATAAAAATAACAATTGTTCTATGGCTTGCTTAATGCATGTCACCACAAAAACATTACTTGTACAATAATAGCACATAAAGTTAGAAAATGAGACAAATTTCTTGCTACATTTTTAGAATCATTTTATTTCACAACTCCAAATAGTATAATATATACACAATAATTCTAACATTATCAGCATCAAGAACAATAATTTCACTGTAATTAAAGTCATCTGAAAAAGAGAAATAATTTCTGTGGATAAGTTTTTGTTTTTAAGACTAATGTTGATTATCTTATTTGTCAATAAACTAAACAGTTAAGCCATGTAAAGTTCATCATTAATTTGCCATGTTTTCTATAGTTAATTAATTAAATAATGTTTATAGTGCAGATTTTTTGCTTGTTATGCTTGTTTCAAGTTTGTTAAACACTTTCTTTCACATGGTAATATTTTAGAATTTTTTTCCAGGATTCTGGTGCAAAGCTTTTTAAAAGTATGCATTGTGGGAGGTATTTTTAAAGGAAATAAATTACTTGAACTCAACCTGTAAACTTATCAAATAAGGTATTTATGTCAAGAAACTATTATGATGTTTGTTTTTTTAAAATATCTTTAAGATCAACATCCAGCTATTACCCTGTCTGATAGTGGGACTCCACATGGTTCAGAAATAAATTTCAAATAGATCAAACCAACGCACCACTATTAATCAAACCATCACACGACCATTAATCGAACCATTGCACCACCATTAATCAAACCTCGTCATCATCATTGCTTTTAACTTGAAAGTCAAACTGATTTGCTTATATCTCCAACTTCATGAGTTCAAAATACACATACGGTGTGCTTGTATGCAAATGGTGCACCTAATTATCACAAGAACATTTATGTGTTGAAATTTCATCAGTAAGGTACTTGACATCATTAATGAGGTCAACAAGTTGCTTGGTTGGTCATCCATGATTCCTTGATGTGTAGAATATTCCTTAAAGACGTTTGGTGTTTCCACTATGCTCTCCTCAAACTCTGAAGCCTTCGAGATTGTAGTCAGCTTTCCAGTGCTGTGAAAGGTTAAAGAAAACAAAATGCATAGAGGTAATACATTGGGGCGTATACAAAAAAGGAAAAAAATGAACCTGCCCTCCCCCTGGTGGTATCAAGTTGCCCTTGTCACCAGTGGCATAACCAGAGGGGCGGTTGGGTGGGTGGTGGGGCAGTGGAAGCCCCCCCTTACCCAAACAAAATTAGATTGAAAAAATGCACAAATGAATGTTCACTATTAAATAGCCCCACCCCCAAATTATGTCTTTGCCCCTGCTTGCCCCCAAAAATCAAATCTGATTTGCCCAAATAGTAATATAGAAAATTGTTACTGATGTGTGTTTTTAGTTGATGAAGACTTGAGAAGTTCAGCAAACTCTGGTTCTTCATCATATCATTTCAATGATGCAAAAACATTTTATCCCTCAGTTTTTGTGGTTTACTGGAGGTAATAAAAGTCTGCTGGAGGAATACTGTACTTGAAAGCTTCTTGCCAACTTGAATGAAGGCAATTTTAAACAATACCTGATAATGCTTTTTTTCGTAAAATACTAGTACGTGTTTAACTTTAAAACTTTATACTCAAAACTTCATTATTTATGAAAGGGGTTTGTTAGTAAAAAATGTGTTTTATATATATATATCAAATCTGTGATCAATCTGTAGGGACTAACCACTCATCTGGGTTAGGCTGATGCCAGCATGGAGTCCCCAGAGTGTTGTGGCATGTGGCGTAGGGGAGCTGTCTGTACAGTGCTGCAAAAACAGCCCACTTTTTGATGTTAGTGTAAGAAAGTAATGTCACCCACAGCGAGATTTGTACATACCTCAATTGTATAAACCATCACATCTAAATTTGTGATGGGTAGACATTGGGCTGATGATAGGCACTTCCAGGTCCCAGGAATCCACTTTTTGTGATAGGTAGAAATCATCTACAGATGGCAAGCCTTCAGAATACAAACAAGTGAAATTTATTTTACATCAAGTCAAACAAATATTTATTTGAGTAAGATATAGTTTGAATGTAACCTTTACATTTTTCGTTTTAGTTCTTCCAAGTGTTCAAAGGAATTATTAAAAGATGACTGAAATAGAACCATGAGATGTAAACATTTGGAAAGACACTTTTTACAAGAATTTGAAATTACTTAAAGCAAATCAAAATGCTGATTAAACCAGTCAGAGGGTTGTCATTAAAACTTACAAAGGATTATATGGTCTTTTTCTTTAAACATAACAAGTAATTCAACTGCATAATATCGTTTGCAACCTGTACAAAAGAAGGTTATCCAAAAGACATCTTTTCAGAAGAAGTTTTTTCCAACCTTCCATGTCTGATATTACTTAGTACATGCACACATGCGTTAATAACTTACCTTTTTACCAGAAACAGCATTGGTTGACGTTCAAGGTTGATGTACAGAGCACAGACATCTACTTCGATGATTGGTGGATCTCATTTCAGCTTTACTAGCTCTGGAGAAGCAAAGTTAACAAATGACTTAATGTTATCAAATGTTATCAATGTTATTCAAATGGAATAACAGTCAATCGTTATTTTATTTTAGAAATGGTTCAGTGATTCAAATTCAATGTGATCGTTTGGAGTAAAAAATAAGTAGAACAAGAATCCCAATTTCACATTTTTATGAAACTTAGTTTTTAATAGATTGATTCTGGTTTCATAAAACTGTTTTCTTTTGTCTCATAACAAACTTTGCCAGACAAAATAATTTACACATTACCATTTTTGTTTATATTACCGATAATGCTTATGGTACAATGGAAATCAGGTATTGGATTGCCCCGCCCCCAACCATTTCTTTTCCCCTCACTTGCCCCCTCCCCCAACTTATAGAGTCCAGCACCGCCACTGTCAATAGGTGGAACTACCGAGAGAAAGTGACGATAAATTGCAATGATGGAAACTAGGATAGATATCAAGCGACTGTTTTAATAATCAGGAGTTTCTCTTACCTTTTATAAAGAAGACGGCAGTTCATTTAACAGACTCATTCTACATTGTTAGGAAGCTTATCAACTGCACTCAGATCTCAAACATCTACTTGGATGATGTGTAATCCCTGTGGAGATGACAACCCTCGCTGTATCATGCAAACAAAGAACACAATAATAGTTTGTTTTAATATTAACAAGTAATGAAACACAACCTTGGGTAGTTTCAGATTACCTTTTCCCCTTTCATTTAAATATTGGTCATAACCACTGCCATGAACTGACACAAGAACGAATCACTACGACACCGAAGCATCCTAAATTCTGTCGACATTGAGATTTCTGCCTGATGTGACATTACACTTTTGCTCATGAATATGGCAGATGGCATTAGCATAAAAACCAAAAAGGCATCAAAATATTCCTCAAAATGGCAAAATAAAAAAAAACTATTAAAAGATGTTTATATATTTCTCGTAAAGCCTAGTAGTGAAATAAGTGGAAAAACATGGACTATCTTTGTGGAAACTCACACATGCATATGGCTCTTTATTTGAAATAAAGTATGGGCCTGACTGCAGTAGGCCTGCATAGCGCCCTCTATTGTTGATAATTATTACAAGTAGTATCATCAAACTGTCCAACATCTCTTGATGTTCTTCAAATTACGGTTGTTGTCATAAATTTACCTGTTGATGTGGAAGACATCCTTGAATCTTGATGCTGGCAGCATGCACATCATACATTTAGTACTTCTGGAGAGGTAGATCTCATCTGACCATGGCGTGTCTGTAGCTAGCCTAAATGCAAACAGAATAAAAAACAATATCTTCGAAAGTTTTGTTGTTGTTGGCCTTTCATTGCAGCAACGATTTTCTCCTACTATGAATTACTTGTAAAATTACACAAATAAATAAAGTGACGACTTAGACTTGGAATATACTTAGAGGTGTTCATAACTTTCATAAGACTACATGTAAACTACACCGAATTAAATGCAGGTATGAACAAGTGAAGTTCAGTCACGAGGGGCGCTATCTCTATTTGAACTACCATTACCAGCTTTTCTTGCTTCCCGCGCCCCATGCATGAATCAGTTTTGTGAACATGCTTTGCAGGCTAAAATACACCAAATTACATTCTAGTATATTCCATTTACACACGGGCGGTTCTGTATATCTATTTGATTCACATAAACAAGTCCCACATACAATTTGCAACACAGAGCTTGCTTTTTTCTGCAGCTTTTTGATTCAGGCCTTGGCCTGCATCAAAAAGCTGCATAAAAAAGGTTACGCCATCTTGGTCCTTGATGTTTCGGGCTTTAGCGTACAAAAAACAACTTTCCCTTGAAATATTACATAACCAAAGAGAACATTTAGAATCCAGGTGTTTCATTACTCATTAAGTTGTCTATAAATTCTAGTTCAGAAACAAAGTGGATAAAATTTTACCTGCGGAAGGCATTGACAACAACCACTACGCCACCAGCCACACGAAGACAACATGGCTACGGACAGTCTCCGTCGGCCTCTACTCCAGCTCTACCGGCGGCCCACGTGCTGCACGGTAGGCCCGGTCCGGTCGATGACGCTATACTAATCTATTCTTTGGGATTTGTGTGGAGGGTGGACCCACTAACCACAGACAATGAAGCAGACAATACCTGTATTATCCTCTCCTAAAAGATCCAGAAACTGTCAAACAAAATTGACAATGCTACTGAAAATGCTAATAATGACAACAATAATGATGCAAGATGCCTACAGTTACAAAGAAGCTGTGATGACGTCACAAGCAGTGACCACTTGGGGGAGGGGTTACCTTTAGCAACGTCATTGGTCAATAGTTCGTTGATTGGCTAATCAGCAGCAATGCACAAACCGGTGAAGAAGGGGGAGGGGACGGGAATGGGGGAGTTCAATGTGATTATAGAGTTAATCAAATTATTTAATATATGTTTATATAATTAGTTTTATAGCCATATACAAAGTCAAAATGTGATTTATTAATTGTAATCTTTATAAAGTTATAACAAATTTCGTTTGCTGGAATCAATCCATTTCCAAGGTAAATTCAGCTTGAGCATGGATCAGATATCTTTAAAGGCAGTTATTTCTATAACTACAATTACAAGCCAGATTTTCCAAATAATCCCCTGTAAGTTTATCCCTTTGTAGCATCTAAGACAGAGCGAATCCATTTGTTGCCTGACCCGTCACATGTCATGGCCAAGCGGTCTAGTGCATCGGACTCAAGTTTTGATGGCTGAACCAACAGAAATTGGGTTCTTTACCCTTTTTTACAGTGATTTAGGCCTACATTACAAACAAAATAACAAGCGGGTGGCTACATAGTCGTCCGACGCCAGTCGTGCTAAACTCAAAATAAACCTCTTTTGTAGTAGAATACTGGTAGTTTATGAAACAGTAATGTGATAAAAATCAATGTCACAACATACTACTTTAATAAAATGGCCTAGTAACTGTGTTACTACCAAAAACCTTCTTTTTTTTTGTGTGACTCTGTCGGTCACAGCATGTATTTGCACGTAGTTTGCCATCAGCTCAGATTACTATGACCCACAATAGGTCACGTGATGACATGTAAACATTGGTCATGCAATCGGTCTATAAGCATTGGTTACCAACCATAAGAAGTACATGTACTTTACTGAACAGGGGGCTATAATCATCCACTTTACCTAGATAGTGTACACTGATGCAGATGCTCTTTTGCTTGTTAGACAATATCAAAACTTAACTTGGTGATTTCATTTACAATCCATAAATGATATATTTAACACGTTGACTGCCGTGCATAATTTCACATGGTGTTCCCATTTGCCAAGCGTTAGGGCCTATGCACAAGCGCGCATACTTAATAGGTACCGGTACTTACTTAAATAGTTTGAACATGTACATTTTATAAAAGCATGTCCTCACCACTGCCAGCAGCTTATTGGTTGCGCCATCAGTGGTGCCAGTGTATTCAAGTTACAATGCAAAGACCTTTCATTTTCTACGAGTATATTCGTAGTGGCAGACTCCGGTACACCTGTTAGTACGAGTATATTCGTAGTCAGCAGTCAACGTGTTAAAAAGGACTCTTCGGTACACACAGTCCAGTGACTTTAAAAAAAGGTGTGATTTAAATGCACTGTCTTAGCATTGTGTGATTTTAAGTACTTGGTTAGATCCTACAAAATCCCCTCACATGATTCCTTGACAAGCCCTACAAAACTTCCCAAGAGAGCAAAGGAGCAAAAAGAACATGCCTACCCATTCAAACAAAAATCTGACACTAAAACATTTATGGCATCCATGACAAAGAATCACCGGATAAAGATGAGAACTTGAATAGCTCAAGGTCATCCCATAGCAAGCAGTGAATATCATTCTAAACATGATCAATCTTAACTTAATAGTCTCACAACATCAGCTTGAAGGACACACTTGGAAATTGTCAAGGCATATGTTAAAAGAAGGAGCCATATTGTAAATGCAAGGAAAAAGATGTACAAATCACAACATCCTCTTCAGCAGGAAAATTAAAAGGTAGTGACTGTGAGGTGCGGTTGAGATGTCAAAACTTGTCAATAGTTTCACGGTGATGAAAACGAGTGTCACCAAAGTCTGACTTTATAAAAATCATGAAAAATAAACTTTTGGAATCTGAAATACTAGCAACAGTTTGGTAAGCGCCCAGTTGAACAAGTCACAACTTGTATTTCGGCAAACCTTTAAGACAAGTGAGACTTTAAGATGTACTGTTCAACATGCTGCTGAGATGGGTAACATCAAGATATCACACACGTACTGGCTCCTGGCTTCTCTATGCTCTCTCATTTCAGGACTGTTTTCTAACTGTTCCTGGGGATCAAACAGAGTCAATATGAAAAATGATAAGAAACTCTAGAATGGATTTGGTGCACCATGGTGTACAGCTCAATCCACCATCAAAATAATCAGCTCCTTTCTAGCTCTGTAACACCTCCTAGGTACCCTTGATGGCATCCTCAGTCTCTATCCTCCGTATGGTCAACCACTACGCATCCAAGTCAATTTGAAGTTTGACGTTTGCAGTTTTTACACAAAATCATAAGGGGAAAAATAAAATTAGCTGTTGCAAACTGGTTACCAACCACAAGGACCTGTTATATAAATGCAAAACATTGTTAATGGCCTCACGTTTCGACCCTAACAGAGTCTTTCTCAAAGCCTTTGAGAAAGACTCTGCTTGGGTCGAAACGTGAGGTGATTAACAATTTTCTGCAAAATCATAAGGGGTAAGCCTTGCAGTTTTTACTTCAAATCATATAAGAGGTTAAGTCTTGCAGTTTTTACTCCAAAATCCAATAAGGGGTAAGCCTTACAGTTGTACTCTTAAAACCTTGCGCGACACCAACTAAATAAAATCACACGCTTACACCAACATACTGTTTTTCACAGTACGTTTTTTAATAGCGTATAATAATTTGTTTGGTGAACAGAATCGATTTCAAATGGTCTAAACTCTATAACTACAAGGGGTAAGCCTTGCTACTCTTCACTGAAATACTACAAGGGGTAAGCCTTGATACTTGTTCCCAGCTAAAAAAAAAAAGGAGCACTGACATTGTTAATACCAATAATTAAATCATTTATTTGAGACAGAATTTATTACAGATGTTGTAAAGGCACATTAGAATCGCTATTTATTTCGGACGGAATAATTCTAATAAAAAATCTAAAACTTATTGAAACAAAATGACTAAAAATAACTTCATATTAACAGAACTTTTGTAAGTGTGTTATGTTTAAACATAAATTATTTGTAAATGTGTTATGTTTAAACATGAAGGCATTGTTATTAATTATTTTACACACTGCATTCTTTCACAAATAACCCAAGAACTTATATATTACACAAATACATTTTTATGACTAAAGGAAGAATAATCAATATTTGGTGCTCCAAACTCGTTTATAAGGTATTAAATGGATGCAAATATCTACATATTAACACAAAATACAAATCTTAGTTGTAGGAATCTGAAGATGTAAAACTTACGGAAGTGTTTTCTCAAAATTTGTATCATTGGTTGTTAATAAGTACCTGAGGAAAGAAGATTTGTCTTGGAACACATTTAACTGACTGGAGATTGAACAAAAAAAATGCAATTCGGATAAATGCACTGTTCTCCACATGAAGTCCATAGAGTCTGATGTAGCTTTCAAAGAATTCCTTACAGTACAAGGAAACTTAACTACATGTTCTTTGAAGTTATTCCTTACAGTGCAAGGAAACTTAACTACATGTTCTTTGAAGTTATTCCTTACAGTGCAAGGAAACTTAACTACATGTTCTTTGAAGTTATTCCTTACAGTACAAGGAAACTTAACTACATGTTCTTTGAAGTTATTCCTTACAGTACAAGGAAACTTAACTACATGTTCTTTGAAGTTATTCCTTGCAGTACAAGGAAACTTAACTACATGTTCTTTGAAGTTATTCCTTACAGTACAAGGAAATGTAACTACATGCTCTTTGAAGTTATTTCTTACTTTATAATAGATGTCTTTTTTTGCATCAGGGGTAAGAATATTATTTTTGTTTTTTACCCATACACCGACGTGTGTTAAGCACTGTATACTCAGTACTTTCTCCCGAGTCCTGCGAAAAAAAAAATCACAGGCATATTCTTTGGGCATACTAGAGCAGATGTCTTACCAACTAGACTACCGAGATTGCCCGGCAGCTAAATTAACATCTATTATAATGGTTGCGGTACCCGCTGCTAATAGGATTCAAACTGCCTCTAGCTGCCGGGCAATTTCGGTAGTCTAGTTGGTAAGACATCTGCTCTAGAATGGCGGGGGTCCCACCCAAGGAATTTGCCTGTGAGGTTTTTTTTCACAGGACTCTGGAAAGTACTGAGTACACAGTGCTCAACACACATCGGTGTATGGGCAAAAAAACACAAATAACATTTCTTACTTGTTATTTGTCAAGCAACAATGACTGCAGACACCCACAATTAGATTAACTGATTATTTTCTAGCTTCATCAACCATTTCAAAAGTAATAGATTTTCCCCTGCTGTTTCATGTTCTTGGAGAGATGCTTAATGGGCACACAAAATTTAACAAAAAGAACTCAGGCTGGGTGTATGGGCAGACTTTGCGGGAATGCCCGGACTCTGGACTACAGTGCATCAAGGACTGCCGATACAAAAGCCAACCAAACCATAGTGTTTGCCATACCTTCATAAGACCCACCAACAGTCAGCTCTCTACAGCTACTTTGCAGAAAGCTCTTTGGGGAGTTTTGGGGCATAAAACACTCTATAGAGAAAACAGCTTTCTGAAGCACTTTTATTTCAAGACGTTTTCACATACATAATGGAACGTACATCAATTACCTTGCCTGAGAAACACATTGCAAGAACATAGGTTTGAACACCAATATTTTTGAAGAAAATCACTCTGTGTGTTTAGTATTATGTGTCAATGTCTCACACAAAAAAAGATTGTTCAAAACTTTTGGGGTTAAATGCAACAATAATATTACCATAGAGGCATAGCCTATAGATTTTGTATTTTATATTTGAACTTGGAATAACTGACGTGTTTTGACAGCGATTGGTTGACTATTTATAACGAGCCTTCTCATTGGCCAGTGCGAGTCTGCGGATGTTACCAATGCAGCCAGCAGCAGCCTCTTGTAGGGCGGGGTCATCAGATCCAACCATGTCAATCAAAGGCTGGGATTGGAAAAGGAAAAAAAAACACAAATCTAAATGTTAATTTTCAATGGTCATTACTTGGCAACTAAACAACTTCCCATATTGTCTTGGTGGAGTTAATCATTGTTGTCTGTTATATGGGTATTGGCAAGTTAAATTATTATTACTAATTTCTGGTAATGAAACCAAAGATGCCTCAAAAGCGAACTTAATTACTGTAACTCGGAAGCCTGATGACACCTTGAGACAGAGGTGCTTGCAATGAACCAGAAACACCGGGGTAAACCCCTACTCTTCCACGGTAAGTGTTCCGGGTTCTTTAACTTGCACTACCCATCCTAACACACGAGACCTACGGCTTAACATCCCATCCGAAGGACAAAGCAATTATGGTACAGTATCTTGCTCAAGAACTCAAGCATCATGACCAACCAGGCCGGGGTTCGAATCCACACTTTGTGAAAGACAGAACTTGAATACTGTACACTAGACTGCTCGGCCATGATGCTCCACAGACCCCATAATACTTCCAGGAGGCCATTTCAGGAGTTTATTTCATATGCATACTTTCATACCATGGGAGTCTAGGCCTGTATGCTTCGTTCTTGAGAGGGCAAGGGCACCAAGGCGTTTCCTAGTTTGTAAAGCGCACCTCTATGAGGAAATTGTAAATTTCTATTGGAACGTTTCAAGGGGCACCAAGGCAATGACCTGGGGCATGGAGGCAATAGACCTTTATCATGGTGCGACAATCATAATTTTCTCCCATTCAAATCAATGTAACCAAACCGAGGCTGGAAGGAGAAATAGTCTGGTTCCTTTTTGTACACTGAGTAGTAGCATTCATTACTGTTATTGGATACAAGGAACATGACCAAGATGGTGGCATCATGATAAAGGTCTATTGCCCCTATTGCCCCATTGTGAAGTAACAGGCCTGGGAGTATATATGCTGACATAATATGACATAATATATGGCCTCATGCACACATGACATATGCTAGAAATATTGTGTGATTTGCTACTTATGTATTCAATCTGAAAACTTTGTCATGGAAAAGTAAGTAAGGGTTTACCTCAGTGTTTCTAGCACCCTTGCCTACAGCTTTCCTCAGGCTTGCCACTTATGTATTCAATCTGGGAACAACTTAAGCTACATCAATTGGAGACTTTTGAGGACACTAGGTGGCAGCAGACTTACCAGGTGAATTCATTGTACTTTGAAATGTGCGCATGCTCAGAACTATAAGCAAACAATGGAAAATTATCTGGTGTGCCACCAAGTATCCAAAGTCCCCTATTGAGTGTGTGATTTGAATTAACAAAACTGTGGATATGGAAGCTTGTTCACAAGTCTTCAGGCACTATTCTGTGGTATATAATGTGGAGTTCAAATTATGTGAATACTAAGAGTATTGCCAGGCTGAATCAAGCGACTTCAGTTAACACTGTGGCCGTTGGCTCAGTGACAACATTAAAGAATAGGCCTTTTCAGCAATCTAGCCGTAGCCATTGCCGAAGCCCTTCATTCAGACAAGGCCCACACCTTTATTTGGATGGGGGCTAGCAGTTTTTTTTAAGGTTCGTACCTTGACTACTTCACTCTCGTGCATTGTGATGCAATTATTGGGATCCCTGGAGAGCTGGAACAATGCTTCTGCCGTAGCACGGTGTACGTTGATGTCTGGTGACTTCAGATACCTAACCAGTGGGGCTACGGCACCGTTCTGACCGAATGCGACGCGATTGTTACCCCACATGCAGCAGCGGGCGATGGCGTCTGCAAGATGCCTCCTCAGTTTGTCATCGGTCTGTTGGAAGAAGAAATGATTCAAATAGATGTATTGCATCCTTTAACAATGACACAAGCTTGGTTTTTTCACACTGATGTTTCCATAATTACATTGCTCAATTGGAATAGTCACAGCTTTTCACATTTTTGTTTTAAATGTTTAGGGTTTTTTGTTTTTTGGGGGGTTTAAAAGAAAAATGCTTAACGTATGGGGTGTCTTGGCTGAGCGGTTAAAAGCATCGGACTCAAGCTCTATTGTTCCTGACCATCAGAGTGTGGGTTCGAGTCCTGGTCTTGACACTTGTGTCCTTAAGCAAGACACTTAACCATTATTGCTTCATCCTTCAGATGGGACGTAAATCTGTTGGGCCCAGGTGTTGTGTAGTGCACGTAAAAGAACCCAGTTCACTTATCTTAAAGAGAAGGGGTTTGCCCCAGTGTTTCTGACAATATGCGCCACCTCACGTTGTATCCCTTTCAAGGTGAGGTGTTGTATTATGGTCGCTTCGTCTCATAAAATCAACTGTAACAATCTCCACTCCACCAGATTTGATAATTCGGTGCCAGGAGTGTCATTGAGAACAGACATGGCGCAATAAAAATTTACACAATTATTGCTATTATTATTTCCAAATGAGGTGAGGGCTACAAGGAAGACGAACAGAGAGAAGATATCACATTACTCTTGAATAGGTTGTAAGATGGTGGAAAGCAAAATACAGGTAGGGAGTTCCATAGTGCAGCAGTGCAAGGGAAAAAGGCAGCAGATTATTTCACAGTAGTGGCCTTTGGAACAGATAGAGTGAAATGATGAGAAGATGTGGCAAAGCCTGTACTGTGAGTGGAGTTGTAGGAAGAAAAACAAAGACACCTTGTACACAAATACCATGAAAGTATGGGTTTGAGGGCAATAGAGGGTATGCACAGCCGTTTCCCTTCAGTAAACTTACGGCCGTTTTGACCTCATTGAGAGCGCTGTTGTACATATCTCTATTGGACTCATGACATCAGACGCATAAGGTCTATAATATCCATGTTTCAGTATGCTGATATACTAAGCCATGAAGCAACCACTGCATGCAAAAGCACATATTAGCAGCCTCAGAAACATTTTTGGAAGTGTCTCCACAAACATTAAGTGAAAATTGAAATGTGAATTTTGTTACTTCTTTGCCATTGCTTTAGGTTGCCTGTAAATTACAAGACATGGCAGTGTTGATTTGAAATTGAAAATCCTCAGGTAAAAATCTGTTCTGACTCACGGTAGTGGCTAGCTTGGCTAGCATTGGGACCACCCCGTGGTCAGTAATGACTGCAAGATTCTCTTCGTCCTTAGCTATGTTAGCGATGGCTGCACAGACGCTAGCAAGAACCTCTCGATCGTCCGACTTGAGGAGGCTAACAATCAGCTCAAGACCTCCCACGAAGGATCGCACCATCTCACCTGCATCCTAAGAAAAAACAACCACAAAGAAAATAATTTCATACTTATAATAGATAATAATTTTTTTAATTTTTAATCTATTACAATGGTTGCGGTACCCACTGCTAATATGATTCAAACTGCCTCTAGCTGCCAGGCAATCTCAGTAGTCTAGTTGGTAAGACATCTGCTCTAGAATACAGAGATTGCCCGGTAGCTAGAGGCAGTTCGAATCCTATATCTATATAGTTGTTAATTTTTGCATTGGGATGAAGAATATTATTTGTGTTTTTAACCATACACCGATGTGTGTTCAGCACGGTATATTCAGTACTTTCCCAGAGTCATGTGAAAAAATATTCACAGGCATATTTCCCAAGGAATATGACCAACTCATCAGCTGTGTAACAAAATACAATCTATTTACCTTTGATCTGCTGTCACATGACCACTCCAAAGGTGGTCATGTGAGCGGAGGGATTTAACCACAATGCTGATCAATGACGTCATGACGACCTCTTAAGCTACAACCTGCTGACATTCACGGACTCTAAAAGCTAACTTTTAATTCCATATTTACCTTTGCATTTTCAATGCATGGACAGATGGCCCAGGCAGCGCTGGCTTGGACTCGCTGGTTCTGGTTCTTCAGAAGAGACCAAAGAAGTCTGACACCATCCAGTCTGTCAATGATTCTACAAGATAATCAACACAAATAACATCCCATTAAAAAACTGTATAGTTTGCACCATGTTGATAATCTAAACATAGTTAATAATCTAAAGGACAGTGGATGTCCATTAAAATGAAAAGTCTCAATTTCTTTTCATTGTGTGCTTTTGTTCCATTAAAAAAGTGAGTAAAACATGAATTCATGACTTAAGGTCGGGAAATTAGAAGGCCCTATTCTGGTCCCTTGATATTACTAATTATAACTTCGCTGAGTTAGCACTTCCAATAGACTCAAAAAAACATGCAAGACATCTGGGTGGCAGTGCAGTCAGGCTATGCACAGGCAACAGAAGCTCCCGACCTTATGTCACAAGATTGCTTATGTTTATGCAAATTGATGCTCCAACTGGAGGGGCGGGGTCGGTACTTGAAAATCTTCAAAATTAATTTTGAAAATATTTACAAGAAACATTTTTACAAAAAAAGATGTATTTACACTTCAAAAATACATTTCTTGATTTGTAACAAATGAAAACTCCATTTCACAGGTCCTCTAAGTAAGACAGGAGAATGTTGGTCGCAGGTATCTTCACAACAGTGCAACAACTTTTTTTTGTCATATCCCACACGAATTAAAGGTGCAAAATTGTCACAACTTGGTTTGTGTATACATTGGAGGTAGTTTTATCAAGATGTGACAGTGTTGCAATAGACCGATCCATTAAGCCCCACCCCCATACGTGTCGACCAATCACAGCCTTGGGTACGCCACCAAAAGTCTGACAAAAGTCTTCTTCTTATTTATCTCATAAAAATAAACAGAGTTTTAGTTCTGAGAAACCCACCCCATATTGTCAGCTTCGGTGGCACAAGCGCCGACGGACTTGGTGACATTGACCAGTAGAGCCTGGTTGGTACCCGTCAGTAGGTTGACCAGTGGTGGAATGCCTCCAGCTTTACGGATAGCTGCACGGTTGGATGGCTCCTGTGCGGCACACTCACCCAATGCTCCTACGACATTCACAAGCACCTGAAATAAACAACAGTCTTGCTTCATCATCATCATCATAAGTGATTCACCTAAAATAATCATCAAATCTTTCCACTGGCAAAAAGGATCATGAAAAAGTTCAAACCCTGGTTGAAACCTAGTAGTGCTCCGTATGAAATATGTGTAATGACATGCATTTTTAAGCTGTAATTTACTCCTTTTTATTTTTTAATTGCAACTAAAACTTCTAGAAATAATGACTGCAGTCAAGGCACACACAAGATCCAAGCTGACTTCCCAAACTTTAATTTGGACTGTATGTTTCGACTAGCCTGCTCTAGCCATCGTCAGTCTCCTGACGATGACTGGCGCAGGCTCGTTGAAACGTTGAGACCAAACTCACTCCGCGGCAGTAAAGTTATCCTAGAAGTCCCCTCAATCCACTAAGCGAAAGTGGTAGTAGTCCCGGCCGATTTCCTACCTCCCCGGGTAGTACTTAATAAGCAGGACAGTTCTTTTCAGAACAAACTTGCCCCCCGAATTACAAAAAGTAGCCAATACCTCGAGTGGCCTTATGATGGGCGAATTACATAACATATTTTTATTATTATTGTTTATTATCATGAGTGTATCTCTGAAAATATGTTGGTTAAGAGACCATAGTGGCTGCAAACGACTGCAACGTAATGACCCACAGTACTTCCAGTCAACAAGTTGATGCTAACCTCCTCAGGCTGGTCATTAAGCAGGGCCACCAAGAGCTCTATAGCCTTCAGGTCCTGGAATCGAGAGACATTCTCCGGGCTCATGGCACACTTCCAGATCGCACCTGTCGCAGCTGCCAGCAACTCCTTATTCTCCGAGTTATTCAGCAGTGCCACCATGGGGTCCAGGCCGCCGTAAAGACGCACCAGGTCCCTGGTCTCCTTCTCTTCGGCACACTTGAAGATGGCGCTGGCGCAATGCATCTGAAGCTCCTGGTTCTCACTGTGAAGATTCTTGACCAGATCTTCGATCATGCCCTCAGTCCGGATGGCTAGACGGTAACTATGCTGTGTGTGGACAAGAAAGAGTGAAGCCCATTTAAAAAATAACATTGTGAAATCACAATGACTTTCTACGCATTCTGCCTCTTCATACATTTACCAGGAACATTCCTGAATTACCCCCAACCCACTGAGCAGTATATATTAACTCAACACCCAAAACCTTCGCACTCTGATAAGACCTAACTTGAATCAAAACATATTCAGATCCAGAGATACATGTACAATCTTTCCACATTATGTGTAGTCTATTTGGAGTTAATCATGAAAAGTTTAATAGTGGATCATGGAGGGTTTGTAACATTAAAACAGAAACAAACCAACTTGAACACATTTCAGCAATTTTTACAAAACTGGTACACAAAAAATTGGGTGGAAAAAACAGGTTTTGATCTTTTTATTCTGATGCAATTAAAACTACATTGACCACTGGTGTACTCTCTACCTGTAAGGAAGTTTACGACTCAAAGAGTTGCATTATAGACCAATCCATTCAGCCCTGCCTACTTTAGCAACTGCCTAGCAACAGCACATGGTGTGAAGTTCTTGCCACGATCGCAGTGGTGGTTCAAATGGTTGCGGCCACACACACAGGTATTGGATACGCACACAGACATGGTTTTCATGAATGGTATAGATTTAGTTTCGAGACCTTTTGAGCAGTGCCTTGAGTCCAAAGAATAATGCAGACTGGAATACCAGTTTTACTTTTACACGACTGTACACAGACCACTGCTGTTGATTTGCACCATCAGAAATACGGACAAATTAAAACAGAACAGTGTCTGTTGTGTGTCAGAACAATGGCAGCAGCTTATTTACATTTCGTATGGAATTTTAACATGCCAGACTTTTGTCTGACTTTCGGTGGCGTTGTCAAGGCTGTGATTGGTCAATCTGTTAGTAGGCGGGGCTTAATGGATCGGTCTATTACAGGCAGGTGTATTATACATTTGTCTGAGCTCAAGTTATAAGGGAAAAAAACTACATCTAACCTCTGAAGAACACTCCTGCAGAGTACCGACTACCGGTATTAACATGTCCTCATGGCGTGACTTCAGCAGCCTGGCCAGTAGAGGGATGCCACCAGCTTTGCGTATTGCCTGCTTGTTCTTAGTGCTCTTACTGCAGCTCCACAGAGCAAGGGCGCCACAACGCGCAACCTCAACGTCCTTCTCCGAGTCGGGAGTGACTGGGACAGAGCCGATGGGAGCGCAGTCTAACAGTGCCACCTGTGTTTTAACAACAGAAAGTAGTCAATAGTTTGTGTTGCCACCATGTTGGTTCATGAATTTCAGTTTTTAATCTTAGCTCTTTGTCCACTCTTGTCAAATTCCCTGAATTCATGTATGACTCAGTGATGAATCATAAAAATAACCAGTCTATTTCTACTTTTTCCTGCATCATGGTAATGTTGTTTTGTAAGGCAGAAAAAGACTGCAAAACTGCATAAAGAATTTTAAGCAGTTTCCCTCTTTAAAACAAAATCTGTACATAGACTTTCAAAACACTATTCATCCATTTTTTTCTGTAATGCAACACCTCTGATTATCCAATTTGTTGTTTTCATTTTTTCATGATGAGAATAGACTGAGCAAGTTTTTGAACATGCTTTCACGTGCATGTTTTGACATCTTAAGGAAACAAAATCACAGACTTCAACCCCATCAAGGGCCAACTTCACAAGGAATTTAGATTGACCTCAACTTTGCCTCAATCTTAATTGATAAGCAAAGTGTGATGTCAACACAAATCACGAATGGCAATATTGACAACTCATTTTCAGATGAATGTTAGTGCTTTTTAAATTCGAGCCCAGTGCCCTTTATCAAATGCATGTAATGCAATACATTTTAAGCTGTACAAATTGTAACATTTTTTTGGAAACTACAAACAACGACTGCACTCAATGCATACACAAGTTCAAAGCTGAGTTCCCAAACTTTTCTTTTTTTTGGAGGGGGGGGGGGTCACAACTTGAAATTCACAAAGGTTATTTTAAGGTCACACGGTGTGCTGTAACCAATACAAATGCTATACAATTAGGGCACCCTGCCAGTACACAGTCTGTGCCGATTCAGCTTGGGACACTCCTAGTGTTTCATAGACCTGCTTAAGCAGAAAACAGTGCTTAAAATCATCTGCTTAGCAAAAATAAGCAGGATACCAGTCACAGATTGTACCTGGGACATGCTGTTTTTGCTGGTAACCTTATTCTGGTAAGCATCATTTTGTTTGTGCTTAGCTACTCTTTGTGCTTAAGCAGCTCTATGAAATTGGGCCCAGGGCACAACATACAATTACACAAGAGACTTGCAGAGTCTCTGCTGTTTTTGAAAGACTAAATCACTCACCAGCTTCCTAATTCCACCGTGTTGTCTGACAGTGCGACGAGCCCTCCTGAACTTGGCCACATTGGCGATGGTCTCAGCCGAGAGACACTTCAGATCCTTGTCAGATGCCTGCAGAATGTCCACCATGGTCTGCAGCCCACCGAGATCAGCAATGGCACGGCGGATTTGTGTGTTACGGGAAATCTCCTTCAGGATCTTCAATGAGCCAATCTGTAAAGGATTTCAGATTGAGTCAGGAAATGTCCATTTATTAATTACACCAATAAAATTATCAATCACAACTTTTACAAATTCACATAACAACTTCACGTTATTTGACTACCAAAACTTCACAAATTGAGCTGACTGAATTGTTACAGGCTCTGCATGGTGGGAAAAGATCGGTTAATTATGATAATTAATAATAATAGTGTACATTTATATTGCGCCATGTCTGTCATAAATGACACTCCTGGCGCCGAATGATCAAATCTGGTGGAGATTGTTACAAATGATTTTATGAGACAAAGCAACCATAATACAACACCTTAAAAGGGATACAAGGTGGTGCATATTGCTGCCAGACCATGCCAGAAACACAGGGGCAAACCCTTCTCTTTATGATAAGTGTACTGGGTTCTTTTACGTGCATTACACAACACACAGGACCAACATGACCAACGGCTTTACGTCCCATCCGAAGGACGAAGCAATAATGGTTAAGTGTCTTGCTTAAGGACACAAGTGTCACGACCGGGACTCGAACCCACACTCTGATGATCAGAAACACTAGAGCTTGAGTCCGGTGCTTTTAACCGCTCGGCCACGACACGTCACAAACTTAACAATGACAAACTTAAAGAGCATTCATTTCCACGTGTCTTGTAACTTTACCAAGTCTGTGAACTTAACAACCAATAGGAATGGAGGGAAAGTCCGATACAAACACTTTCCACAAGATAACTTACATTTACACTAAGCAGTATTTACTTGTGACTTCTTGTGAGCAGAACATGATTTTTTTGGTCATGTGAAGTTATCCCTGTCTACGATACCTTGAATATGTGCGGTTCACGATTTAGTACCTCCTCTACAGTTTGCCATGAGAGACAATTTACGCAGTGCATCACAGGCAAAGGTTGACAAGTTTTTTAGTTGTCTCACAGTAACAGCACCTCCCACATGACCCCGATTTGTTCAAGGATTACAAAGCAGCAAAGTTGTATGTTTCCGTATTTACGGCATAACATGTTTTTTTTTGTGAGGCTGGTGAGTGTTTTTTACATTCATATCGGCCATTTAAAGGTCCTAAACTGCCTGTGCAGTGCTTTTTAGTGGAGGGGCCCAGGTACCATTTTTTTTTATGTACATTTTTTTATGGGGGGTGGGGGCCCTGGTAATTTGTGGGGGGCACGTGACCCCCAGGTCCCCCCTTGGCCAAGCTGATCAGCCATCCTGGGGGAAAATGGCCTCTTTGAGATAAACTGTAGAGGGCGCACTGTACTGTGAGCCCCTGTGTTCAAATCTACATGTGAACAACTGTAACCTGTACCAAGACTGTAAGCTTACACTGTCTCATGGAAAATGATACCAGACTAAAAGTTCAAAGCTATGACCCCTTTAACCCTCTCACCTTCACTGTTATACACACCGTCTTGTTCAAGGGGCAGATTTGTTTATTCTGCATCAGCGTTGCCGTCTGAGACAGGGAGCTCGAATTTCCACACACCTTCCAGACATGTGCATAATTTTCAAGTACCCTGTCGCAGATGGCAACCAATGTTCGAAAAAAAAAAACACATCTGCCACTTGACAGTGCTTACTGTTTCGACACAAACAAACATTGGTGACCGCATTGTTTGACCACTCAAACGTGAAGCATACATTTACATTCCTACACAACAGAGAGCTTTTGTTCAAACCCCAATTTTACACACTTTATAATCACCTTGAAGATATTGTTTTACAGCAAAATAATTAAAAATAAATAAATGAACAATTTCTATAATTCAAAAATCATTGAGATTGGCCAATAAATATCCAAGTTCTTGGTCTTTGTTTACTCAGTATGATCTGTAAACTCAAACACTTTTTTGTACATAATCATATGGCACTCCATAAGTGTTTGGCATTTCAGTTCTTTCCAGTCCATTTTGAAGGGATTGCATAACAACATAATTTTTTCTTTCCAACCATAGTAAGCTTGGGTATGGAGAGTGAACATGTACAAAACTACAGCTGTATAACCAATGGCCTTTGTGCTCAGACATGAGTGGGTTTTTTTTTGGTTATCAGCCTCCCAAATTAATTTTATAAATTATTATCATATTGTGTGTAAGCTTGGTCGACTAAAGTCGCCTATGGTAAAGAAGAGGTGGTATGAGTGCAGTTGACTAAAGTTGCCCATGGTAAGGCAAGGGTCAAAGAAATAGACAGTTCTTCTAGGTCCTTACCTTGCATTTGATAGCTTTAGTCTCAAGCAAGTTAATGAGGACCTCTAGGCCACCAACATCTCTGATAGCTAGCTGGCAGGTTTCTTGGGCTAGGTTGAAATCTCTCATTGCACACAGGGCAATAACTGTAGCCGTCTGATTCCCACCCTGTGCAGGATAAACAAAATGACAAACACATCAAGCAGGCACTTCTAGATCTTTGTCTTCTTCAAAGTGATATGGTTAAACATGTTACAGGGGTGCACCTTCTGGCCAGTTACATGCCTATTTCTTCTTAATAAACTTGCATCTTTCGGGACCACAATCGTCTCAAATGGGAAGGGTTTCTTTACTGTCATTGCAATTTGTTTTGTGACATCATAATTGTTAACTATAACATAAAAGAAAGTGATTCATAAGATTACATGTCTTATGGTTTTTGCAAACTTTTTGTGCTCGATTTAGCAGAAATAATGTGGATAAGCGAAAGTGCATTTCATAAACGATCAAGGAGATTTGACAGTGAGTGTGCACATTTACAATGGATTTGTGTTGTTGTGTCGCTCATATGCTACAAGAACCGTGCCCTTTGCATTGCCTATGGTAAGCAGTGGCTAGGAAATAGAAACTGTGATAAGAGCTGCTCCATAAGCAGAAAACGTCTGATTTGTGGTGTGTTGTTGTGGCTGAGCGGTCTGACGAATCAGACTCGAGTTCCAGTGACTAAGTCACCGGAGTGTGGGTTCCAATCCTGGGTAAGTCTGCTCCTTGAAAGTCACTAAAAGAAGCTGAAACATCAAATTTGGCACAGGGTCAAAGATGCCCTTGATGTTTTTACCAAATTGAATGCTGGGTGCCATGCATGGGACAAGTGCTGTCCTATTGACCCATTTCACCCGACGTTATCATCACAATAATCTTGGTTGCGCCATTTAGGAGACGCAGCGTTTACACGTAAACCTATTGACCACCAAAATGGTGAGCGTGGCACAGTCGGCGCGTGTGACATGCGTGCAAGGGGTCAATAATGGTGGCACATAATAGACCCTTTTTTTGTTGATAAACAAACCGTGCTGAATGGCACGGCTGGCCATTGTTAGCAAAACATTAAATCTTGCTGACAGACATTGTGAACAAATTAAACTTTTTTAAACTTCTATTTAAAGAAAAATGCATCCCATTATTGGTTGGTTTGTTTCCAACAAATTCAACACTATCTTTGAATATTTGTGCAACATTTTTACAAATTGTGATACTCTGTTTTTGCTTTGTATTGATGGCTCCCCATAGCTTCTCAAACCTTGGTTGGCAAAAACGTGGGCTGTGACGTTGCAAAAGGAAGGTCTATAGTCACAGGAATTGGTCTCATTCAAGTAAACCCTATTCTGCCAAACTGCTACTGACCTTGAGGTACTTGACAAGCTTCTGTATCTGCCAGTACTCAGAAGGCAGGTCTGAGTTCTGCTCCTGGCGTCTATCTGTTGATTCCTCTTCTTCCTCACTCTCGGATGAACTTTCTGAGTATTCTTCTTCCAGGGCTGGTGTCTTCGTCTTACGGTCACTGCAATTAATTATTTATTATTTATCATTTAAAAAATTTAGGGAGATGTTTAGATGTTTAACCAGTTGGCGCCGGTTGACGTGTATCCATGCAAATGTTTCCCCTGCCTAGAAACGGAAGCCATGTAAAGATGTCAATGTGTAATTTCAGAATAGTGGAGCAAAGGTAGCCTGGTCATTCTAATGTGCGTGCACTGACCACACATACGCTGTCTAACGTTTCGTTTCACCCACACAAAGACACAGCATGGTCTTGAATATTTTGGCATCTTCTGGCCATTGAGAAGTGGTTTTTGTGTATTCCCTGCTTCCAGACTTTTGTCCTTTTGTTCCAAGAAGAGGATTACGAGGCATTTTACCAATGTTTATTCATTGTATTTCGGCTCAATGGAGGTAAGTCAGAGTGAGCTAAGAGTTGAGCCATGGTTCCGGGTTTATTACCACTCCTATGCCGTAGCTAACAGCCAATGTTTTGCAATTCACAGTGCATGAATTTAACATTTTCTCGGGCAAGAAAACAAAACAGACGTTCCAATAAAGAGAATTTTGTTCTCTTGGCATGGTCACGTCAGGGTTTCTTTGTGCCAGCAATACCCTCAAAAAAAAAATGATTCCGGCAATTCCGCCAAAAGAATCCCGCCTGAGGGGCGGGAAAAATAAAAGAATCCCAGCAGCAACTGGTTAACAAAGATCACCAAAAATCCTGAAAAGTATGGTAAAGCCAGAGTCCTCCCCTCCAATGGAGGGTGGAAGCCCCCTGAATCTTCTCGCTTATCGGACACAATATTCCACATTATTATCCTTGCACTCAGCTACAGAAGATTAAGATCTTTATCTTTAAGACTACATGTGCTGCACTACATCAGGCAATTTGGGGTAACATGTGAGTTATAGAGAAGAAAATCATAAAGCCTGGAAATATCCCAATAAACTGCAGTCATTTTATTTGCAGTGAATCAACATCAAGTTTAAATGACGGTAACGCTATAAAACAGCTTTACATTTTGATGCACAGATGGGTTTAACCAGTTGGCGCCGGATAACCTGTTTACACGCAAATGATTCCCCTGCCTGGAAACAGAAGCCATGTAAAAACGCCATTGTGTAACATCGCAATACTGGAGCAAGGGTCGCTTGGACATTCCACTACTGAGCATGCAGATATTCTGTCTATTTCTAGTCCTCTCACCTAGCCTGTCTAGACACTTTCTTTTCTGGTTTGTCAGCTTTCTCTGCCTTTGCTTTATTTTCTTCATTCTTCCAGTTCAGTGTGGGCTGCATCTTCTTGGCAGGGGTGGCTTTCTTCTTAATCTTCTTGCTCTGTAACAGTGGTACAAATTCACTAAAAGTAATAACTAAATTCTGCAATAAAAGTTGAAGTCATTTCTGCTGTTTACTAATAGATATTCATAAATACCTGGGGCAGTTTATTCATTCTGATTGGTCGAGAGGAGATCACATGGCCATGTTTAAACCAAATCATGATCAAAGTATTTAAACATGGACTGCGTATATTGAGTCAAAAGAGGGCGCTATCAGACGACTGCGCACAGCGCGCAAATTGCACGGCCCAATTTTAATTGATAGCCCAATGGAGGTAGATGGTAACACAAATTTGGCTTCCGCAAGTTTGAAACTTGCGTGTGAAATTCTGAAACTTCAACATGGATGGAATTTAGACCTTTAACGCAGACTTGAGTCGAGGACGTGAGCTGTCACTGTCAGATTTGTTCTCAACTTCAACAGGTTTTTGGACGTTTTTAACATAAAAGTATTTATGAATGGGAATAAAAGTGTGTTAAATCGGTTTTCAGCAAGTTCTTTAAACACGATGAGGCCTGGTTCTCGATAATTTTTAGCCCAACTTCATCTCGGCAAAATTATGGAGAACCAGGCCTCACCCTGTTAAAACAACTAGTTGAAAACCTCTTCACCACACTTTTATTCCCTTATAAAAGTTCCATCTAGGATAAAGAATATTATATATATATACATTAAGCACTGTATACTCCGTGCTTTCCGAGCCCTGTGGAAAAAACAATTGATCCACAGGCACTTCGGTGGGCAGCAAACCCACGACCCCCACATTCTAGAGCTTTAAGGGGGGGCTGTTCGTTAGCACACTTTTCATTGAGAAGGTTATGACATCAAACAACACTAATATTTAAATGAGGAGCTTAGATCTACAAAAGTAAGTAACTATTTCTTTCTGACAGAAGCTAGTGTTCAGCTGATCAACACTTACAACCCACTTAGCCATACTCATGAAGAATGCTCATTAATCTCACACATGCGGATATACACCACTAGTTGGCAAACTAGCAAACATCACTCCTTTTCTTATGATCATGCTGGTAGCACTGTATTACGTATTCGCCATAAATCTACAGGGTTTAGTTTGCCAAACCAGTGGTGTTTATGTGCAGTCGCGATGGTAGTTACCGTAATTCATAAAAAAATTGTACTGTCAAACATTCAGAATATGTGACCTCTGACCTTTTCTTTGGAGGTCTTCTCTTCTTTCTCCTCCTTCCCTTTCTCCTTCTCCGCAGGTCTGTCGGTTTCGTCTTCGTCGACGTTCTCTTCATAGGCATTTAGCTGCTCTGTCTTCTTCTCCTCATGGAGAGCAAACTCCTTGCTGTTTATCATGTCCTGGAATTTCTTGCTCTTTGCTGACAGGAGACTGACGAGGTCCTTGTATGTGTTGCCATCTCGATCAAAATTGGACTCATCTGCATTGCTTGTTACTCCCTTGGGGTGAAAGACAATGACAAGATATAGTAAAAGATTGGTCATTTTTGAGGAAAAAAACAAAGATTATTTTACAATCTAAAAGCTCCAAAGGCACAATCCTATCACATACTACGGCTCGATTTCACAAAGCACTCGCATTCATCTTAAGATGAGTTGTCAGTGTTACCATGGTGATTTGTTTTGTGACATCACATTTTGCTTAGCAACTACGATTGATTCGCACTTAACATCAATCTTAGCTCTTTGTGAAACCGGCCCCTACTGTACCATGGTGATATGTACTGTGACATCACACTTTGCTTAGCAATTAAGATTGATTCGCACTTAAGATCAATCTTAGCTCTTTGTGAAATCAGCCCCTGCTGTACTATGGTGATTGGTATTATGACATCACATTTTGCTTTGCAATTAAGATCGATTCGCACTTAACATCAATCTTAGCTCTTTGTGAAACCGGGCCCTGGTGTACTAAAAATATAAACTGCCCATCTACATACCTTATTGCAGTAGCAGCCACTGGTATTAGCAGTCACAGACATTTCATCTCCATCCAGTGGTTTTATCATGAGATAGCAGATGTCTCCATTGACCTGCCGCCAAGGTGGGGCACGGCATCCATTGTCAAACTCATAGTCCGATACATGCTTGATGTGCTCAAGAGCACAGCTGCTGTCTGAGCCGGCAAAGGACTGAAGCAGATGGATCTCATTATTCACCAGCTGAGGGGTCAATCGGATCTCTCTGTTTGGAGGAAACAATTTAAAAATTTGATAATAATTATAATACTAATGATAATAATAATGTAAATTTGTATAGCATCGGCATCCGTCAACTAAATAACGCTCAGGGCGCTCAGCAAATATAACAACCACACTGGTCTAACATGAAAAAGCAAAGCAAGTTGACAAAATAAGTTCATAAATACAATTCAAAAGCATCATTGAACAAGATTGTTTTTTAAGTTCTTCTTGAAACTTGGCAAAGATGGAGAAAGACACGCAGCAGATGGGAGTGAGTTCCACAAGGTGGCTGCAGCAAATCTAAAAGATCATTCACCCCAGTGATTGCGTGGTTGGTAGATTGCGTGGTCAACTAGAAGCAGTTGGTTTGAAGATCTTAGACCACTGCGTCCTTGAGTGCATAACTCTATCAGATCAGTCAGGTAACAGGGGGCCAGATTACTAAGGATTAAGGATCTTGTACACATAAAGGCCAAGTTTGCACATTGTCGTCTGTCTCACTGGAAGCCAGTGTAGGTCAAATAGTACAGGTGTGATATATAATTGATGGTGTGATATGATGCATAATTGGTAAAAAAAATATTTTGATCTGAATGTTTACTTTTCCACAGCTGCCAACAATGAAAATCAGAAATAGGAACACTTTAAGTCCAAGGCTATGATCAGTGAAACAGCAGCATGAGGTAAAGTAATCACTACTGCCTATCCTCTTGGTAGGTCATTGCGTCACATTCACTTACATCTGCTGACTGCTACTTCAGCTGGCTTTCATTTTAGTGTAATTTTACCAAAAATCACACATTTCATCTTTCCAAGACACTTCTTTGGACACAAACGTATAATTCTGAAAGGAGCTCGAGTCTTTGAAGAACACTATGTAAAAGCCAAGGGCAATTATTAAACTTTACTTACATAAATCCTCCAACAAAAACTAGCTCAAAATCGGTTGGAGCCTATTTGAGTCAAAATGGGTGTGGCTTACAGTGCAATTTTATCACACTTACAAACAGGATTACAATAGACAGATCCGTTAAGCCCTGCCTACTAACGTATTGACCAATCACAGCCTTGACAGTGCCACTGAAAGTCTGACAAATGTCCTACACGTTAAAATTCCATTAGAAAAGTAAACAAACTGCACCATTGTTCTGACACACAACAGCACACACAACTGTAATAACTTTTGTTTTGTTTTAATTTTTTCATATTTCTGGTGGTGCCAATCCCACAGCAGTGGTCCCTGTACAGTCGTGTAAAAGTGGTTTAACAGTGTTCCTGTCTGCATTGCTCTTTGGACTCAAGGCACTGCTCAAAAGGCCACGAAACTAAATCCATACCGTTCACAAAAACCATGTCTGTGTGCGTATCCAATACCTGTGTGTGGCTGCAACCGAACCACTGCTGGGATCGTGGCAAGAGAGTTGCACCATGTGCTGTTGCTAGGCAGTTGCTAAAGTAGGCGGGGTTTAATGGATCGGTCAATTCCAGCAAGAACAAAATAAGCATATCATTGTTTTTACCAAACCATGACTACTAAATTTGATGAAGTTTTTCACAGGTTGGTTGTACGATGATGTGTCAACTGGTCAAGATTTGAACTTTATAATCAGTGAACTTTCCTATCAATTGCTTTTTCAATAAGTACCAATCTTTTACTTTAAGTTCTGAGTTCTTACTGTGAGAGTTCCTTAATGCTGTTTCTCATGAGTTCCATATCAAACTGCTGAGTGAGTAGTAGGAGGCGAAGTTTGATCTGACTCTCCTCTGCCGTGCTGTCTCCCGCATCCTTGCTGGTCTGCTCCAGGAGGCGCAGCGTGGAGTTATCCTCGCCCTCAACGGTGGCATAGCCATCGCCAAGAATCTTTGCGACTGGGTCTCTGTTTGCTGTCAAAACCCAAATCAAGTCATTGATTAGTCCTCTGATTTTTAAAACAATGAAAGATGGAACACAATTCGCATCCACACTTTAAGAATACATAATAATACTTGAGCTTCTAACCTTACAATATGATGTTCACATCACAAGAGTAAATCCTCACCTAATCAATTTCGGGATGAACAAAAAAGAATTGACAAGAACAGGATTTGAACCTGCGACCTCCGGATCAACGTGCTGGCGCTCTACCAACTGAGCTATCCAGCCCTAATGTTGGCAGTCTCCCTATTTTGTCCAGCTTGGGGAAGTCAGTCACATGCCATTCAACCAAAAACTGCCATAAAACCAGGAATCCCACCCAAGTTTACGATACAACCTGGGAAACGGCAGTACAGAGATCACCTTAAGGGGATACAACCTTTTTTTCAAATATCAAGCAATAAACCACAAGGGAAACTGGGTAAATTTGAATTAAATTTTGAGGTGAACAAAGACAAATTGTCTAGAATGGGATTTGAACATGCAACCTCCTTCAAAAGAGTCATTATTTCTCAGTAAGTAGCATAGCTTTCTTTCCATTGACTGCTTTGCGAGGTATATCATCAATTGTTAGTTCTCAAAAACATCTTTTTCTTTTCATTCTAGCTATTTAAGCGTTATTGTTGTTGTTATTGTTTGTTAGTTGTTAGTCTCTGTCCGTTTGTTTTGTCTCTGTCCACAGACTGATTACTACAAGCCTCAGCTTATCTCAATTTGCCTCAATACTGTTCCCATCCTTTGCCTGTTTAAGCCTAACTTAGTCTATTCTATTCATTATTACATTGTAAATGTTGCACATTTATACTGTTTCAATTTGTTGACAGTATGGAAATAAATGTTACTGAAACTGAACTGAAAACTGAGGGTACTGGCATTCTACCAACTGAGCTATATATATAGTTCTTATGTTGGCAGTCTCCCTTTTACCTAATCAAACATATTTTAGTGGATTTATTGACATCTAATAATTTCACAAGAATTGCACCATTAAGTGTAAAAGTGTGCCTTCTAGTGCCAGGGGTCGATTTCACAAAGCACTAAGATTCATTTTAAGATGAGTTGTCAGTATTACCATAGTAATTTGCATTGTGACATCACACTTTGCTTAGCAATTAAGAATGATTCGCAGTTAAGATCAATCTTAGCTCTTTGTGAAATCGACCCCAGGTCAGACCGCTATCAAAAGTCAGACTTGATCATTCTGCCAAAAAAGACCCCCCCCCTTCGTCCCAATACATGTGTAGTTAAATTCATTAAGTAAATGGAACACTATAAATCTTGACCCAATGAATTTAGACTATAATGAACAAAGTCAGACTTGAGTCAAATCTAGCACCACGGCAAACCACAGCAGAAGGGAGGGGCACCTATGCCATGGTAACTAATGTGGATTACCGTGGTTGATTTGAATCCTAAGATGAGTTACCTTCGAGGATAGCTCTTGCCTCCTGCACCTTCTTGTCTCCAGCTGCTTTGAGTACATTGCTGAGCTCCGCAAGGGTATACACATGAACCTTCTGGTTTAGCTCTCCGAGTTTCTCGATGAAAAGGAGAGGCTGGTCATTCTTGTCTTTCGCCTTGGAGCGCAAACCATCATCACTAGAGACAAGATTGATTTATAATATCAGAGGTGAAATTTGAATGAAAACTTCAGCTTAGAACAATACTGAAGTTCTTGGGATTGCAAAGCAATTGTAAAAAAATATTACATGTAATTGTATTACTATACATTATTGTATTGTGTTTAGGGTGCTTGCTGATCATTGTTTAATTATCATTGGTACAAAACAAAGCACGGAAATAATTCTTCACAATCACAGGCACTCCGAAAAGGAAGGTCCAATTTTTTTCTTGTCGGTTCCATTTAAACGTTTAGGAAATTCGGGAACATTTAAAGGTTAGTTTTCCGTTTAAACATCCCAACCTTAACTTTCATGAAACTGCATGACCCCGCATACTAACGAAATAGTGCATGTCCTTCATCATGAAATGTGGTTTTTTTTTTGTTCCCCAATGTTGCCCAACAGCGAACAAAGACTTTGAAACTGGAGAACATTTTTTTGACGAAACAATTCTTTCATAAACAAGGCACATTCAGCCAGGTAGCGTGATTACAAGGTAAGCCAGGTATCCAGAGTTGTAATCATCACACATGCGCTGTACCCACAACGCTATGCAAGCGGAAGTGAAGGTTAGAGTGCAGTTTTTACTGAGTGACTAGTTGATGTATTACTGGGTTAGTTCACAGATTGACAGTTTTACCTTTAAGCAGGGGAAGGATTTTATGAAGTATTTAACGTTTTACATCAGTTTGTTAAAAAAACTTCTCTGTGATTTCATATGGGGGGTCAAGAGGGGGGGGGGCAAGGGTTACGCCACTGCTTCCACTCTTACAATTCAAGTAAGAAAAAATGAGAAATATATCACAATGTACCTGCGTTCGTAGTCCCCACTAAACCCTGATGTATCAAGTGTCGTCTTCCACACAAGAGGCGTCTTGAAGACGATAGCAGCTTCCTGTGGGTGCTTGGAGGGAAAAGCCTCCACGAATCTGATGAAGCTATTGAGAAGGACTTCATTTGCATGGTTAAATTCTAGTTTGCCTTCTCCTCCTTCGCTGACTGATGTCCACTGGGCAGCTCTTGCAAGAGTTTGGCCCATACTGAAGGTGTCTTTTGATAAATGGACTCACCGAGGGCTTGATTCTCTAAAAGAAAATTAAATCCAAAAAAACATACTTTAAATAATGGCTATCATCGAATCAGTGTGTACGGCTGAAATTGTTGACAAAAATTGCTGAGATGAGAGCAACCAAAATTTGAGCTGCATGGAGAAAGAAAAAGATGACTTGGATTTACAGGGTCCTATTCTGCATTTGTATGAACAACTGCAGACAAAATTAATAAAAACTACAAACAACACGTTCCATATTGACTTAATATTGTCAAATCAAACTTGACAGTAAAGTAAATGTGGTTAGAGGTTTCAGCTTCCTCCATCAGGAACAGCAACAGCAACCATCATTCATGGCTCAGACGATGTTTGAATGTGCCTGCATCACTATGCGGCATATATATTGACACTATTTTGGTGCGAGGTTGGCTGCATTTGCACTTCTTCAACCAATGTGCTGTAGGCCTAATACAGGAATGATGATTTAAGTATGAAAGTTCAGGCAGTAACATAAATTAACACTACAGACAGTGAATTGGCATAAATTAATAAATGAGGGTCGTGGCACATTTTGGTGTTTTTTTTAAGTTTTATTAGAGCATGTTGAGTGACGTGTTTTCCACAAAAAAAAGTCAAAGTCTGCAGGTCTGACATTTAACTTTTACGACTATTTCGTGTATTACCCACCCTTGAACGTAAACTCCTGGTAATTACTTTACTTCACTTACCTTTGACGACAAAATGTGGCTTACAATTTTGAACACTACCTCTCTAGAAAGGCAGAATTTTAACGCAGGGCAATTTTCAACTTTCCCAACATAAACATACGAACCTACACTTCCGAGGGCATGATGATACTGTTGCTATGTATTACACTGGTACCCTTTCGGCTCTTTTCATACCGCTATGTGAGAGCAGTTTTGGATTATTGGCGGTGCACCAGCGAAACTTTCAGCCACCTTTAAAGTATAGCGCCCCCTTCCGGTGAAATAAGACAAAACATATTATGTTCATCTCATCTCATTGGACAAAAGTTCAAAACTGCCTACTAAATTATATGAACGTTTTCATACTTAGTAAAGAATCTCTGCAATCTCTGAGTTATTAGTATTTTTTAATAAGTCATTCAAATTTAAATTGACAGAAAATACAACAACAAATAATGACTTCTTCTAAACTTGTTCTAATGAAAAACTGTTCTGTTTTCTTTTGACACCTGTATAACCATGCAATGCACACCATTATGAGGGAGAATGAGGAATAAATTGCTCAAGGGAATTGAAGCTTTTACGCGTAAAAATGAACAATTAATTGAAACAAACCCTTATTTTGGCGATCCATATTTTTAATATCTAAATTGATAATGATTTGTTTTATCCCAGTTCACTTTCTAACACTTGTTGTAAAGTTCAGCATGAAAATATACATTTTAGAAGTTTATAGTTAATATTATAGCACACCTCTCCCTGGTTCTTTATCCTGATTGGCTGAAACATGGTCACGTGGGGTGAACTAATATAGCCTAGTGCATGAAACTGCACCATCATGATTTTGACATGTGCAGTCAATGCACTGCACGCACTTCATTTGGGGGAAATAGTTCACAAAGCGGGAAATAGTTTCAAAAACCCAAATACAGCATCCTCAAGGGGTTTACAATGCTCATATAGTTTACAGTTGTAAAACCGTGCGTTTTTTCACATGACGTTTTGGACTGAGGCGTGTTATAAAACACATATGGACTGGCATTAATATTATTCGGGCAATAGTGCACATCTATGCACCCCTCGGGCCTGTGAGTGACCAGGAGAGGGTCCTATTTTCCTCTCCTGGTCACTCACAGGCCCTCGGGGTGCATAGACGTGCACTATTGCCTGAATAATGCCAGTCCATATGTATATAATAATAAATGATAATACTTTTCATGTAAAGGCACCTTTTACTATATTTGTAGCTTTGTGACATCAAGAGTGCCAGGCTTAGAGTCAGGTAACTCGATGATCATCGGACGTCAGGGTACCCCTTCTGTTTAAACTGGAAAAATCTAATTAAATACTTTCAATCATCGGTCTGCGGCATACAGTGTATCCTGTGAAATATCATAAGAAATTAAATTTCAAACACCATGCATTATTGTGTGTTTCATGGTCAAAACTATAAGTGAACTCAAGATTTCTTTACCAAAGGCTTTATACTACTACTGATGCCGCTATAATGTGCGCTAATGCAAAAACCAGCTTTGTTTCTCTTATTCATTGAGCAATGGACATTAATCAATCACACACAAGTAACCAGCTATAATTATATGTATAACCTGATCTAACCAAGCACGGTATCCCCCCACACCAACCTTGGCACCCAAATGTATGACGTGTCCTCCTGAAGACATTTAACAATCCCTCCCCTCTCCCTCCCCCCTCCTCCGACATGCAGAGTTCCCTTACCCTTGACAGACTTCCCCCAACAATTACCATTCACCAAAGTCACCTCCCAGCCTGTATTGAATGTAAATTTCTCACTAATTGATGATTCCAATATTGGGTCTTTGCATTGTTGGAATATCCCAGCGAGGTTTTCTTGATATGGAAACTGGCTATTTGTTTTGTTACATTTTTGGATTCTGCTTTTGTGCCCAATTTACCATGAATTTCTATTCTTATCTTGTCCCTTCCAATTTTACAAAGATAAAATGTTCCGTAGACATACCCAATCCAAAAGATAACTTTTAGTTTAAAATATAACTTCCATTAGGACACTAAATAAATGAAACAATAATTTCGTCTTGAATTGTATGCCAAATTTATTAGCTCATATGAATGTCAGTACACAACAAACAAATGGCTACTGCAATAAAAAATACAATCATTTAAAATTATAAAAGCTAATAGTAATAAAACTATTAACTCCAAAAGAAATAAAAGAACAACAAACAAAAGAAAAAGAAAGAATGAAAAATTAACATAAATTATACACAAAGCACAGTTTCCCCAGGATACAGAAACATTGTAAAACAAAAATTGTTTTTGAAGATTTGTGTATGAAACTTCATAACATTGAAAACCCATGTCTTCTCAATCAAAAGGGACTCAATCGACTACATTAGATTTATCCCTTTTCTAACATTGATAAAACGTCTACAGTGGTGGTAGAAAAACTTACACAAATGGGTGACCCTTATAATACTTGGTTCTTGCATAGCGCACATATCCCGGTAGCTAGATCAAGGGGCTTTACAACATTACAACATCAGGCGTACATGGACCATTCTTCAAACTTTCTCAAGGTCTGAGATAGATGTATTCATAACTTCATGTAGTTATTGCTGTATGACGGTGTGATTTGTATTTTTGATTATAATTATTTAAGGAAATTCCAAGAAAAATCTCAGGAAATTTTGGAAAATCTAAGGAAAAAATTGTGCCAATCTGAGGAAATTCAATTTTGGGAAGTGGAAGCACTGGTCTTGGCCTTGGTGCCCCTTTAAAAGTTTTGTGTAGACGTTAAGATTTTCCAGTAGAAGTGCTCTTTACAAAATGAAAGTGTCTTTGCCCTCTCAAAGATGAAATTCCAGGCGTTTTTTTTCTGTAAGGATTCCAATAGAGCCAAACTTATTGGCTTTTTTTGGATAATTTCGTGCAATTTTTATCCATCTTTATATACCTTATTTATTTATTTCCCTTTATTTCCTCCTGTATTTTTGTATATATCTATATTTTTGTATTTTATCATGTTTCTTACTGTTTTTTACCTGAATGATTTTGAATCAAATCAAATCAAATCAATTAAAAAGATCTATTCTTTGTAAACAGAATCTTGTATGTTTATTGAAATCTTGGCCGAATAAATAATAATACTAATAACAATAATAATAAAAACAGGTGATCTCTTTTTTGTGTGAAACATCCTGTTCAAGCTTTTATGCACATAAAAGCTGCCTCCCCAAATAATTTTTGCTCAAATCATCTGAAATGGAAATACGAGTTACAGAATAACTTTATAAGAAGTTTTGTTACAAATGCTGTACAATTTCTTACAGCTAATCCTAGGCTAATTTGGCTACGGCTGTGGCTGTTGGCAGCAGGGAATGTTGAAGAATAGACCTTTTCAGAGTTCTAGCTGTAGCCAATGCTAAGCCATTAATTTGGACACGGCCTTACATTAACATTAAAGTGATTGTACATTTATACAAATGACATTCAATCTCTACAGGGAAATCCCTAAAGTATATTCAAAGCACATTTCATAATGTATATTTACATTTTATACAAGTTTGATGTAGGGTTAAAAACAAATCAAATGATAATAATGCAGATGTGTGATAAGCACTGTATACTCAGTGCTTTTGAGTCCTGTGGAAAAAAATCCACAGGCAACTTGGGTGGGATTCGAACCCATGACTCCCGCATGACTAGAGCAGATGTCTTAACCACTAGACCATCAAGCATGCCCAGTGACAAGGGACCAGTTTGAATCCAGTAT
This sequence comes from Marthasterias glacialis, assembly GCA_911728455.2. Classification (NCBI taxonomy): domain Eukaryota; kingdom Metazoa; phylum Echinodermata; class Asteroidea; order Forcipulatida; family Asteriidae; genus Marthasterias; species Marthasterias glacialis. The sequence continues at coordinate 5,925,230 of OU452223.1, forward strand.
TATTAGCGGCAGGTACCTAGTAAACTGAGTATACAGTGCTTATCACACATCGGTGAAAGGCAAATTGAAATTTATATTCATTCCCCCGATGCAAATATTAACATCTATCTGATAAAAATGCAGGTTTGACTAATTTCTGCTAGCTTCTTGTGAGCATAATCTACAAACTGGCCTCATCATGATAAAAAAGGGGGAATGGGATGAAAAAGAATGTCAAACTGAAGTTCATCGAACTCAAGTCCCGATGGGTGAGTCAACAGAGTGTGGGTTCAATTCCATCAGAGTGTGGGTTTAGAATAAGTGTCTATTTACAATAAAATTGATTAAACATTACAAAAGTCTACAGAATTGTTTAATCTGGTTTTATTTAGAAACTGACTCAATTAGATCCCACAAGTAGTTGATGATGAAGAACTTTGAGTTCTGACGGCTATCCAGGGAGAATGGCTTGACGTCTTTTGACGTTGAAATATCTGACCAAAACGCAGTTAAAGAAACAAAGAAGAGTAACAAAAAAGTGATAATGATTCTTGTATGTGGCTAAGACATTTCCAAGATATTTCCCCGAGGCTACTGAGGCCATTGGGACATATGAGTAGATTGAAAGCATTAGAGAGATCAGCACAATCTGATATCTACCCTCACAGGAAGAGATTACCCTCCTTGGTGGAGAGAAGCAAATGGGATTAAGTGTTTAACTCAAAGGACTTAAGCATCTTGAAAGGCCAGGGGAATCTGAATGTATCTATGGTAGGGTAGGCCTAGAAACAAGAGGCTTGTGATTGTTCTCATTAAAAGGATACATCCTTTGATGTCTTCGGGTTGGCTGTTGTAGTCCCATGTTAGCTTGGTTGCAGACCGGTACAGACTCACAATATACCTGAACCAAAATACAAAAATACAAGTATTGAATATACATCTGAAAACCATTTGGCTTCAGTATGAGGGCAAAATGGAGAGATTTGCATTGATTATGTACAGCATTGGCGATTTAAGCAAAACTTAACTGAAATTTTGAAGGAACACAGAGGCACTATACAGGATTGGTAAGGATAAAAAATGTTGTTTAGTTTCAGTCTGAAGGCTTACTGTTGGTTTACTGTTTTTGAAGTTAATACTAGAACCAATTTTTCTGGCAAAATATTTTTCTCTGAAATGCTGTCATATTTGAGCAAACTGTATCTGAAAACCCCCCAAAATGCAACAGTTGGTTTCGATTGTAACAATAAAAATTAAGGACAATGTGTTTACATGCCGAAAAGTGTGCATGGTTTTTCACTACTTTCTCCTGACTCGGATGACGGATTGATCCCAAATTGTTCACAAGTTCGTTTTTTTCATACATTGAATCAGACGAAGTAAGAACACTGCAATATCGGCTTAACCAATCCTGTATAGTGCCTTTCAACTGTCTATATCTGTTTCATGAAAATTTCTATGGAGAACAGAGGTAAAGGATATCAATCGTACAGTAAACTTACTGTAGTGTTGAAGATGAAAAAGTGAAAAAGTATTCATATTGTATTGTTGTGAACTTACACATAGATCATTAAACAGTGATTGATTATAGGTTTATCTCTCATTGATCATCAGTAAATTGTTCCTACAAATGCATCGATCGGCTTGCGCCCACATTACGCGCACTTGCTATGTGATAAATCAACCTGCTGTGCGCAGTGTGTGAACATTAAATTTGTTTGCACTGCGCACCTGAACTTGCCATGCAAGCGCCCTCTGTTGGCTAAGTTTTTGCAGTATATGTTGATATGGAATAGTCTTTTACAATTACTTTGATACTGTCAGTTGGTAAATAAATCCAAGTCCACAAAATAATTAGGACTTGTCATAAATGCAATAAAATTTGATGTCACAAAACATCCAAACAGTAAAGAGCATTTGTGACTCCAGGATGTCATTATTACTAGTAAGCTTGTGGGTACAACCATGCATAAATCTCTTTTGGGAGGAGTGGTGGCCCTGAAAAGCGCCACCGTGGCTTGACGTTTCAAGAAAGTATATTCTGCTTGTCTTCAAGAATGACTTCGTTTACTGCAGAGTTTACTGTTTGAAGCCACAACAGCTCTCTTTCAGAGCCAACACTCCTCCCAAAAGATTATCATTTTTTTTTTATAGAGTTTGATGCAATCTTTGATGCAATCTGACCTTGTCTTAGGGAGGACCTCTGTAGTCTGCTCCCTAACAGAAGCCTGATGGCTCTCAAGAGATTTAACCATATCAGCCAGGTGATCCAATTCCCTCTGGGCTGCTGTAAACGGCAACAGTTAAGGACAAAATACAACACCGCTGTGTGCTTATTAACACATTGACCAATTCGCTGGTATTTATACACGCCAAGTCAAGAATATTCATGCACGCCTCATTTATTTGTACACTTCTGTGAATCTTTCAAAAGCCATCACTTGATGTTTCTTACTTTTAATGGATTGAGCACTTATTGCATGGAAACATGCAAGCTAATTTCATCAGAGTCCATCGATTTGGATGTAAAGTAACCATATTGACCCAGTTCACCTGACGTCATCATCACAATAATCTTGGTTAAGCCATTTTGAAAGTCAATATCACTGTGTGTTATGCAGTGTATTGTGCATTTTTGGCCACGCAGTGTTCACGCGTTTACCTATTGACTTCCAAAATGGTGAGCATGGCACGGTCACCGTGTATGACGTGCCTGCAAGGGGTCAATATGCTGAGAAGCTTCATAGTAGATATTGATAGGGTTAAGAAATATTTGACGTACAAGGCCGATGCACCCCAACAAATTTGGGAGCACTTTTTGTGGAATGCAAGCATGAAGTCACAGTGGCGTGGGAGTCTGAAGCCCATTAGTTCATCAGAAGCTTAAGGGCTTCAGTATCTTGTATGCTGTGAGCTTCAATATGAGCATTTCCTTTTATGGGATTTTTATGGTTGCAATAAAGTAGCAGGCACAGAAGTCGGTAGAGGCTGGTAAAACTTGCCCGGTATTGTGTTGGTTAACATGGGGTTATGATGGCAATGCACGTATTATACAATAAAAGGATATTGTACTTCTTGCTGGAATGATGTCAACTTCTCATCACATTTTGACTTTGCAATCTGAGCCTCCACCAGCTCTTCAGCATAGGCGTCACTGGTTTGCTCGTTTAACACACCCGCCGCCTTTTCATCCTTCAATGCCAAGTATCCTGCAGACAACAAAACAGCAAGATGTAAAATACTCAAAGGCTTTATATAAATAATATTAGTAATCACACAAGCGCTCGTGGAATATGAAAAAATAGAGCACTTCTGCGTCCCATATCAAACGAGGCCGAAGGCCGAGTTTAATATGGGACGCAGACGTACTATATTTTTTCATATTCCACGAGCGCGTGTGATAAGGAATTTATCCTCCATCTGACTAAAGTGTGATCATCACACGATCAAACAAAGCTTACAAAGGAAATTCAACGAACAAGATATGCAACGATTTTGCGTCTTGCGCGAGCATGTGCGTGTATGTGCACTCAAACAGTTTCTATGCACCATTGAATACAAAATTGCAGCGGTTGATTATGGCTCTATAAACCAAGGGTGTCGAGCAATCTGGTTGGATGATTAGCGCGTGCTGGAAGATAAAAGTACATACATGCAGAGTGGCTTCACACTCGGATAATTTTGCAGCTAGTAATAAATTTGTTGAAAGAGCAAAAAAGAACATTGCAAGCACTTGGTCGGAAAAACCAAGAGACATGAGTAAGTTTTATCTAATTCTTCAGTCAGCTTACTTCCAGAATTGCTGGAATCATTTTTCTTTGCGAGTACCCCTGGCACAAAGACACCTTGACTTGACAAAGCCAAGATTCTCCTTATTGTACAGTGATTTTTGTTTTCTCTATCGAGAAAATGTCAAATTCATGCGCCGTGAATTGCAAAACCTTGGCTGTGTGCCATGGCCAAGGTGTATAGAGCACACTAAAGCTGCAAGTGCAAGGCTGCATCCCTGGTTAACTCTGACTTACCTCCATTGAGTGGAAATATAATGAATGAACAATGGTGGAATCCTCTCTAAGCCTTGTAATCCTCTTCTTGGAACAAAAGGAAAAAAAAAGTATTGGATCAGGGATTACAATGCCTGCCTACACAATATCAAAAAATTGTTTGTGTGGGTGAAACGAAGCGTTACATGGCGTGTGTGTGTGCTCTGAGTGCACTCATGGCGGAATGTCTGAGCGACCTTTGTTCCGGTATTCCGATTTTACACAATAGCTTGTTTCACCAACGCCCGTTTGCTGGCTTGAAAAATATGTTTGTGGATACATGTCAGGCAGCACCTTACTGGTTAAAAGACATACGAATGTATCCTGAAAATTAGAATGGTTTAAATTATTTACTCTTCCAAAAAACGGTTGATGCACTATGTTCCAGGCCTGACACTTCACAGAGCCAATGGAAGTAATTGCCTTTTCTTGGAAGTAATTGTCTCTTCTTGGAACAACAGGAAAAAACAAAATAAGTCATTGGAAAAAATCGTTGCCCAGGTGCCCCTTGAAATGTTCTTGTAGAAAGTTTAAAATTTCGTAACTCCTTTATAGAGTGGCCTTTTGGATGGAAAAATTGCCTTGCCCTTTCAACAGTGAAGTATCAGGTGAGGTGTTCCGTCCCTTTAGAAAATGGGCAGAAGGAAACTGTTGTAGAGACTGAGGCTTTACCTTGGATGATTTCTTTCAAGGACTCTTTCTGCTCTGTCTCTATCTCACGAATCTCTGTAATCTTCTCGCCATATTGAGACAGCTTCTTGGCAGTGGACTGATCCTCCAAGCAGCGAGCCATCTCTTGCGCGGCTTGAATCTCTTGCCCCTCTTCAATCAAGGTGACCACATTGGACAGATTGGGTGGTGCCGTCATCTTAGCGCAGCTGACTGTCTTCACTCACAAAGAGCTTGCACTGTTTAACTGCCATGGATAGTAAAAAATGCTCTGTATCAGAACTATCAAAACAAGCAACCTGCCATATGAGTGACAGTGTGTGTGTTAAATTTGGGTCAAATTCATGCACAAGTCAGATTTAAGTTTTATTTGCAGGGTTTTGCCCAGGAAATTTGTAATGCCGGGAAACAGCTGTTAAGGTTGGTTATTATCGTCGGTAGAAGGAGCCTCTACCAGTGATTAATAATAACCGACCATATAACCGTGTTGAACATCGCCAGTCAAAAATACACATACATGTTCACTAGAGCTTGCAAGAATTCCATGCCATGGATAAAATGACTGGTTGCTGATGTTACAAATCCTGTATAGAAATTCCTCAAATTTTACTGGTAAAGACATAATCTGTTAGCTTTTATTGGTATTTGTGAATGGAAATAATAAGTTTATTTTGAAAAATTACAAATAAAAAAGTGGTCAAAAAACCAAACATTGAGTGGTGGTAGGGAGATCCTGAGTGCCGGTCGGGTTTTCCAGCAGCGACCACCCTGGGCAGAACCCCCCATTTGTGAAAATGGATTTTGCATATGTGGTTTAGGGATAATTTAGCATCTGAAACAGATTAACTATACTCCCAATTTCGGCTACTATTTCAAGTTTTCAGTGTGTTCAATTGTTTAACAACAAACATATCGACTGATACGGTTGAGTTTACCGTAGAATGGATGATATTGGAGAATTCAGGAGGGTCACTAGCCGAAATTACTAAGGGGTTAGCGTACAGTTTTCAATAAACAACACGTGAAAATTTGACGAAATTAAAACTTGTTTATGTTTTGTCAGAGATTTTGAACTTGTTCCTATGCACGCTTATTTTGATTTTAGCAATCAAAACAGAGTTTGCCCTTAACTTTTTCAATGACTAGCCAGTGGGACCAGTTAGCTTTATCATTCCACTAATACACCAGCTTTTTCACTACATGTCCATAATTCATAATTAGGGATGCTTTTCAACACTGAACTAGCCACCCGGACCACTTGGAGAGCATTTTGACTGGTCCTCAGGTGTTTCAAACTAGCATTTGGCCAGTGGATCACTGTTTAGGGAGAACGCTGCAAAATAAGCTTGCTGATTTAGGGGGGCTTTGAATGCTTTTTTTCCTTCTTCACTTTGACAGTATTTTCAGACGGCAATAATTTCACCAGCACAGATGTTAAAATGGAAGAGGAAAACAATTTTAAGCAATTTTTCAGAACTAAGCTGTCCCCCCAAATTCCGGTAGTAGAATAATAACAGGAAAAGTTCTCACAAGAACAATCTACTGTTTACAACAAAGTGGATACAATCACATGGTGCTACCGCAAACCAAATACACAAATTTAAGCATATTCACTGGAATAGACACTGCATGACAGTGAATCGTGGCATTGCGGCCAAGTGGTTTAATAGATTTGATGCAATGTACACTGTTACAGTCACAAGGTTGTGTTTACAATTTCAATTCAAATCAAAGCCAACCATTTATCTTGAATGCTAGACGTTTCGTTATTTGTTAGTGTTACTGAACTACAGTTTGTTACTAACAATAACATTCATTACAATGAATCGATCATCCCACTGTGTAGCCAATGATCTACACCCTACACAGTCCTTACACTGTACTTCGATGATGTCATCAGTAAGATGTACCCGCTTAGCCAATGGCCTTATAAAATATAAAACTCAAATGAATAATTAGGCCCCACTGGCCTATTTGTATGTTCATAATCAGATAATCAAACCTTATTATTGAATAAAGACTCACAATGAGTCAATATGTATGTCAGAGAAATAGATTGGCTCTAGCTAGGCAGCAAGATTGATGGGAGGTTGATGGGTTCCCCAGATTCATCTAGTTAGTAATTACTCACAGGCGGTGTGTAAACAGTAAACAGATCAGTTTCCCAGTTTCAAAATTGTTACATACCCTGGCATTCAAATTGGCCTGTCCATGAGCTATTATTATTTGTATGATGGATAAATTACTTATTTTAAGTATAAAAATACACCTTGTGTCAAAACAAAACATTGTTGTTTACATTCAGTCTCCGAATATGATGACACCAATGGATGACGGTAGAAAGATACACAAAAGGACCACAAATGGAACTAAGCGGTTTTTAGCTTGTCTTATAAATCTTTGACATTTCACATTGTCTTTTTATAATTCTGATCTGTTTTTAATTTATTGTCACTGTTTTATTTGTTGTTCTTTGTAAGATAACCATGGAGACTGTCAAATAAAAACAAACAAATACTGATTGATTGATAGTGATTCATTATTCATTTGGCCTAGTAAACTGGGGCACTATTTCTCACTCATGACTGTCAGGCCCATAGGAAGTGGTACAATCGTATGGCCATGGCCGTACACCAATATGATGTGTGGGTATTTTTAACCAGTTGCATCTCTAAATTTAGTTGAGCCACAAATTCCCTGAAGTTAAAACATGAATGGTGGTCTTTATTAGAAGATGTTTGTGCCCCAAGCAACCAATCATGTCCTGCAGAAAATGTCCAGATACATATGTAGCTCCCCTATTTTGCAAGATGGAAATGAGACAGCAAAGGTGAAAATCCAATTCTCATTTCACTCCTTCAAAAACTTTGCTCAAAATTGAATGAAAAAGTAGCTTGGAATCACCTCAGATTGCACCAAAGAGCATCTAGAATCAAACATTTTCCGGGGCCCTTGAGCGGTCCCCGGATCTCACTCCGAAAGGGCTTGATTGAACATATTTGCTTTCCTTATCCTTTGATTATTTCATTGTAATTGATAGTTCCTGGTCATGTTGCCCCAGAGCAAAGTTGCCCCCTGACAAAGTCGCCCCTCAATAGTAAAGTCGCCCCCCGACAATGTCGCCCCTGACAGAGTAGCCCCCGACCACTGCCGACAAAGTCACCCCTTTTGTATTTACATCCCTGCTGGCAATTAAAAAGTCTGATCCCACGTTGAGTATCTTCAAGTAAAGGATGTAAAATACAGAACTGAACTGAACTATCATATCGCAGTAGTACAATCAACAACAAAAAATAAATAAATAAATAAAATCCCATATAATTTAAGCACAATCAGAGATGGATTTGAAACCTTGCTGGTAGAAGTGGTGTGGGAGTCACAAACGAGAGCTGAATGGTGGTTGTGGTGTGACGCCACACAAACACACCGCCACTGCCACAGTGCCAGCCATCATAGCACGTCCCACTAAGCCTATATAAACAGTGCCGCATTTTGTCATTATGAGTAGGCCTATTTATAATAATCTCCATGATTCTAACTTTATCCAAGTAGGCCTACATGTAGTTGCGATAATCGTAACCCTCCATCCTCCCGACAGTCGGGAGGATGGAGGGTTACGATTATCGCAACTAGCCTACATGAAGTAATGGATTTGAGTCATAGGTAGATAAGTTATTTGATTAAGCCATATACCATTCCAAGTTTTTTGTACATGTATATCTATTATTTCCGTTTTATTATAATAATAATACTAAAGGTTTGTTATATAAATGGCCGTTTAACACATGTACCTTGTCAACACTCTTTTATTCCCTTAATTAATTAATAACTTGCTTTAAATTCTTGGGTTAATCAGTGTGAATATAGGCCCTATGTAGATTATTTTATATATACTTATTTGTTCTTTCTTTAATTATTTTATTAGGTTTATTTAAAAGAACATTAATAATAATAAATTTTTTATAATAATAACTTTTGTTAAAAATCTGGATCTTATTCTTATTTAAACTATGCCCCGATAATGTCAAAAATCTCAAAAAAGGAGTTCAGCGCCCCAGTTACTGGGTCTAGTAAATCTGTGAATATTTATGTTTTTCTTCTTACCAATGTTGAGCTGGGGCTTTGCACAGTAGCACCCATGGATATGTTTACAGTTTATGCCCATATAAAATCTATGGTGGAAACTCCATCGCGCCTTCAACTCAATTTCATGTCTTTATCTACATAAATATACTCACCCAGTTGCTGTAAATATTGGCTCCTAAATATTAGTAGTAGTCTAGACAGTAGCAGTAAACATACGATTACGAAGGGCGTACATGTATCATATCTGTGAAAACTAAAACACTACACTAACGTTTGAAAGAACCGCCATTATGTGCAGCGTACCACGCAAGTTATAATAAAGTTACAGTACACACGTAATGTATACTTTGTACCTTTTCAGAACTTGTTGAACGTTCAATTTATAAAACCTTTTTTGATTGGACTATATTTGCAAGGAGCTGCGCAATAAACCAATCAGAGTAAACGTACCGCGTGAGACCGACTACTACCGGCAGTGACTCACCACGTATGTCGTGGGTGCTTGCTTGGTGTGTGTGTGCCGTGTGTGTGGACGTCGACCCCCCGTAGACGGGTGACATTTCAAAAAAAGGAGGAGCGAGTGAGAGGCTGTCATGATCACACTGTCACTGTCTAGTCTGTCAGTGTCATTGTCAAAGATCGATCCCCGTAAACAAATGCAAATGTCACTCAAATAAACATCACAACTATCGACCCGTGCACAAACTACTGTAGCCATTGGCTAGAGCAAGCTCAGCCTCAGGTGGTGGAAGAAGGATCGGCCGGCTGACATCCACGTCTCGAGTGCGATCTGTCTGTAGTTTTGCCAGCTAGTCAATAGATTAGAGTTCGACTTCGAATCTGGGCTGAAATTTACGATCTATGGTTTTAATGAATTGATACCAAACTGCACGTATTGGTGAGTTGCTTTACTGTAAATGAACTTAAGTTTATGGTATTTATTGTTAATCTTATTATTTATTTGTTAACCTTATTATTAATAATTAATCAACTTTTTGACTACACAACACAAGCTGACAAGTCGAAAAACCAAGGCAATATTCCAATGCAAATGGGCAAAAACAAATTTGTTAAAAAAAATGTTTGTTAGCCCTTTATTTAACATTACTATGACGTCGGCCTCTCCTTTGCGATGTATAGAACGGAGGAGTTCAAACTGGGCTAATTTTTAAACTTACTGTGTGGTGTTTTCAGCGAGCTTTTAGTACTGTCCACCCAGTGCTGCTGTGTTTGTCAGTCAACCAGCACAGGAGGCCAGTGTCACCCCCTCCTCGCCCATGGTCACACATGATTATAAAGTTTGACTCTTAAAAAAAAAACATAATTTAAAACTTGATTTACTCCACATAACCATAGAGCAAGGCATAACTTATTATCATTGATACTTTTTAGGAGTTTTTCCACTAAAAAAGTTAAATTGATTTGATTGTTAACTTTTAAATCTGAACTTCTGAAGCGCTGCATTGCTGTACCAGTACCAGTGTACATGTAGGCCTTGACCCAGGGGGGGATGGCGGAGCACAAAAAATAAAATGAAAAATAAATAAAATGGCAAGTAATAATACAAATTTGTATAAATGAGACTGCATTGATTGAGGCGTGCACGGACAGTTAAATTCCCCCATGGTCAGTGGAGTTGGTCCAACCTCCAGCCAAAGGAAATGCCTCATTCCTTTATCCACGTTTTGTTTGACCGGTCAGGCGTGAAAGTACCATAGAGCATTGATAGCACAACTTTGCAGTAGTGATTGTTTAGTGCATGGGCCAGTTAGCAGCAGAGATAACTAATTCAGGTAAAATACCAAGTAATATTAATATTAATAACAAGATTACTCAGCAAACTATTGAAAACAAAAGTAGAAAGAACTGTGTATTCAGATTTATGCCAAGGCTTTTGTTGTTTTTTTCCCCCCCAGGGAACAGCCTTAGACCTGTACAATTTTTCAGGACAAACAAAACAAGCCGACCATAACTGGTGGCTGCATTTTTTGACTACTGAAGCGTGAAGCTCACATTCTTATACAACAGACAGCTTTTGTTCAAAGGCCAATTTTACAAACTCTATTATCACCGTGAAGATATTGTTTTACAGCAATACAATAAATAATACAAAATATCTTATTTATCGAATTCCCTTTCATATAATCCAAAAATCATTGAGATCGGCAAATAAATGTCCAAGGTCTTAGTCTACTACTACTAATAATAATAAAACACAGGAAATTTATAGAGCGCCAGAATTTGCACTTGGCGCTTAACAAAAATATCAACACAATAATTTAAAAGAACAATCAGAGAAGTGTTGAGCAAACAGATGGGTTTTCAACAAGGTTTTGAAGGCAGAAGTGGAGGATATGCTAGGTAATTCTTGTGGCAGAGTGTTCCAAAGGGTAGGACTGGCATGAGAGAAAGCCTGCTGACCCCAGGAATTATTAATGTGGGGTACAGCGAGCAGAGAAGTATTTGATAACCTGAGTACGATCTGGAAACACTTTTTTTGTACACAACCATATGGCGCTCCGTAAGTGTTCTGCATTTTGGATCTTTCCATTCCAATTTGAAGGGAATGGATAAAAGCAAGCTCGTTTTATTTTACCATCTTTGGAAAGAGTGGATCTTTCTCTTTTCAACCATTGTAAGCTTGGGTATGGAGGGTGAAAACACCCCATGACAAAACTACAGCTTTATAATGAATAATGGCCTTTGTGCTCAGAGGTGAGTGCTTTTTTTGTGTGTAAGCTAGGTCGACTAAAGTCACCAAGATGGTAAAGAAGAGGGGGTACATGTATGAGTCGACTTAGTTGCCTTTGGTAAGGAAAAAGTTAAAGAAACAGACTTCGCTTAATTAAAATTATTTTTCACAACGAAAAGCTTCAAGGCCTATGTGAGATTGTCATCACAATAGACCATCAAAAGAAAGTTCTTCCGAGCTACTCACAGATAAATTACAGACTGTACCTCACAGCTATGGAATGCGAATTTCATCTTTGAGAGGGCAAGGCCATTTTCATTTTGCAAGTGGGCACTTCTGGCCAGCAGAAATCTTAAAGTCTATGGGAAATTTTTGAAGGGGCACAAGACCAGTGCAACAGAGGCCATGGCCTTTGTGTCCTCTGTGTAATTTCAGGCCTGACTTTAACTTAAGAAATTAATGTTCAGTTTGTAATTTTCTACTAACAAATTACTGCTTTTTTCCTTTGGAATAGAATAGTTTACTGGAAAAAAAGTGAATAGCAGTTTACAAACTTCTTACCAACCAAAGTGACTGGTGGTATAAATGCAATAACTGTGAATGCACAAACCTTGCCGGTGTTGAAGAAAAAATATCAGCTACTGTGAAAAATGTGTTCATAATTCGCCATTTACTGAAAACTTGTTTTTGCTATTAAAACATGAACATTTACGTAAGGTGCTCCGGAGGTGTTTTCGGCATTTTGTATCTTTCCACTTTCCACTTCTACTTTGAGGGGATTGCATAATGGCAACCCTTTTTTTTTAACCACCATTGCAAAGATACATGTATGTACTAGTTCTCTTCCCAAACATTGTAAACTGTTCACCTCCCATTGCCATGGATGGTGAACGGACAAAACTACATCTTCCTATATTCAAATAAAACTAAAAGGCCAAATGTTTGAGCTTGAGTGTTTTTTGTGTGGGATCTTGAAGGTTGACTAAAGTCGCCTACAGTGAGCTGTGGTGGGAAAGGGTTGGTAAACTGGTAACTTCAGATCCAAATAACATTGGGTACCAGCCAGAACCCTTAAGCAATTATTTTCACAGAACCCCATACATAGTACACATAGTACACACAATACATGTATCATTCTCATTATCACTACATGTAGACTTTGGTCTGTAAACCTTCGGCCTCTTACATTTGAAGGCACACCCATGCTACAACAAATTCTATGACTTCTGTGACCCATTCTAGCAGAATACCAAAATTATTTTTTTTGTTTATTACTGTTGAGGAAGTTCTCCTCTTTCCAGTTACTCTACTATTGTATCTTGATTAGCCATGGTCATTGATTACTTCTGAAAAGTTTTTGTCAGCTACAATTGTTGAACGAGATACAGTATTTAAAGGGATGATGCATCATTGGATTTTGAAAAAAAATATGATAATCAACCCAACTATAAAGTTGTTTTTAAGAACAAAGCTAACATATGGATACAGGGCTGGTACTTCGATGTTAAGGGCAAGTCAGTTTTTACTATCTCTGGAATGTTTCAAAGGGCCCCAAGGCAATGGTTAGGGGCAGGGAGGCATTTGCCTCTGTTGCCTGGAGGCAGTAATTGGAAAGAGGAAAACTTCTGTCACAGTAATAAAAAACACAAACTAGTTTTGGTGTTCGGCTAGAATGAGTCAAAGAAATCATAGAATTTGTTGTAGCATGGGTACAATGTATGTCTACAAATGTAAGAGGCCGAAGGGTTACAGACCAAAGTCTACATGTAGTGACAACGAGAATGATACATGAAAATAACTGCTTGTGGTTCTGGAGGCAACAGAGGCAAAAATGTAATACTTAAATGCAGGGTTCTCCCCATGCACAAGCTAGCGTAGTGGGCCGATACGTGCTAATTACGGGCCGATACGCAGAAATTATGGCCGATTCGCAAAAAATAATAATAATAATAATTTTTTTTTTTTTTAGATTTTAATATCAAATTCAAACAAAAATCCTAACATAAAACCATTTTAAATGTTCCAGATTGCACAGTAGAGCTTTTCAAACCAAACATAAACATTAAATGAAAACATTCCAAGGACATGTTACCAATTCAGTGTGCTTCGGCCACACTTTCAAAATTTGGGTCCAGAATGCCCCACAGTTTTGAAAAATCCTGGGGAGAACCCTGAAGTGTATTATATCCAGCTGGGTTTATACTTTACGGAGCTGTGTAAAGTATAAAGCCTGCTGGATACATGTAGTACAATTAGTTGCATACATTGGATTATTAAAGTACTACATGTATATTTGTGAATCCAAATGAAAAATTGAAGCAGTGCTTAATACCAAAACAAAATATGTGGATGGCCGAATTTGGGAATGCTGATGCCGGATGGTTTGAATGCGGATTTTTCTGCCTTCAAACCACCATAAGAAGCCCAGAAAAAGACCCAGTTGGGTCGAAAATTCGGCCATCTAGATGGTTTTGTTCTGGTATTAAGCACTGCTTCAATTTTTCATTTTGATTCTACTCCATTTCTCAGTGCTACCCAGAGATTTCTTCCAGATGTATTTAGTTAATGTAAAAATTGGTTCACAGGCCTTGAATTTCGCTCTTGAAGGGGCACAGCAAATTTTCTCTGGTAAGGGGCACTTGTATGAGGCAAATGTAAATTTGTATCGGGACCTTGCAAAGGGCACCGCAGCAAAAGCACAGGGCACCACGGCAATCGCTGTGTGCCATGGGCTAATTCGAGGCTGGGGTTCAGAAACAATTTCTCATGGTTGACATTACTTCCAAAGAAATATTTCTTTGGCTGATTGTATCAACTTTATACCTTAGTATGCTTTCCAGATTGAAATTTATCAATTTATTTTCTATAAATTCTTTCAAAAACTTGTTCTAGATATGAAAATTGATGTAGAAATTTCCAATAGAAATGTTTGAAAAAGACAACATAAGATTATGAGAAATCATGTAAAGAAAAAAAAAACTTTGTACATGAATGTAAATTGAAATCTACACAAATTGGTATAAAGCAAGGTGGTCATGATTAGGCATTAAATGTTGTTGAACTTTGAGGTGTTTAAGTTTCACTGTTAACCTTCCTTTCCACTCACATGAGACAGGAACCCAGGTCAGGGTCATTTGTTTTCAATATCTTGATCATTCCTTTGTTATCATGTCAGTGTAGGTCAGCCTGTTCACTTCCTCTTTCTAAATGCTGTGGATTCCGTAAAACAAACAGCCATCAGGCCTGATGTTATTTTATTTTAACTGAAGGGGCACATCAGTGGTTTTGTGGTTGATGATTTGTCTATTAACCCTTACAGTCCCAATTCCTTCTAAATCCAGTTTCCAAAGTGAAGGAATTTGAAGGAGTTGGGCCCTCAGGCCCAAACAGCCAGTGTTTATCGTAGGATCAGGCATTCCAAGAATATCAAAGTACAAACAACATGGTGTGGTGTGACATAGGAGAAGAGGATATTGGAGGGTTTGGGTTACGTGCTAGCCAAACTGCCTAGTCTGTAAGAGTTAAGGAAAATATGATTTTTTAACGGGACCTTAGAAAAGGCACCATGGCAAAAACAAGGGGCATCCTACAGCATTTGCTGGGGCACCCACAGCACTTGCTGGGGCACCACAGCAAAAGCAAGGGGCTTCCACAACATTTTCTAGGGCACCATGGCAACAAATACGAGCAGATACTGTTGGTCGTTACTCAATTCTTTTTTAATGACAGATACTCTTTAAAATACATTTTCAGTAGCATTGTTTTCACGTGAAAAAAACCCCTATTTTTCCACAAGAAAAAGCTTTATAAATCTTAATTGCTCACCAGTATGGTCAAATTATTCCCACATAAACAACCCATTGTTCAACAAACGGCATGATGTCCCATTTCAATATGAAACTGAAAATGAAAGCCAATAATTACAGGCTTCTTTGTACAGCAGTGTTTTTAGATTTCCTGCCTTTTTTAAGAAAGCACTTTGCAAAATACATTTTGACATTATTTACTTTATGTACTGTACACAAAATCTAAAGCGATATTTATAGATCACTTTTTTCATTTTTTCCAATTATTTTGTCATTATGGATTATAAACAGGAAATCAGCTGAATGTTTTGTCGAGTGCATTCATTGACGTTGAAGCATTCTTATTCAACACAACCAATAAAACCTCACCTTGAAACACATTTTTGTTTTTGCAAAATAATTGGTCAATGAAATAGTGGAAACCAATTTTTAACAAACAGGTGGGAGTCTGAAGAATGAGTTGTTTTGTACATTTCTTCACAGTTTTTCACAAAGTGACAATTAGACCACACAGGGGTAAAATCGCATTTGGAGATATTGCGGATGGACGTTGAGTTTTAAAATCGCAGATCAGTTTTATTTAATTGTTGAAAATCTAAGTTGTTGACATTGTTAGAGAGCTGAAATCTCAAAGGACATGTAACCTTTATGTATTTCTTTAGGGAAACATTTATCAATGATGTTTGTTTATTAACAAAAATGTAACTTCGAGAAAACAAACAAATTTAGGATTGACCCAGTTCACCTGACCTCATCACAAAAATTTGGGTTGCCGGTTTGGAAGTCAATGTCACTGTAGTGTGTGATATACAGTGTGGTGTGCATTTTAAGTGACGCAGCATTTACACGTATCTGTATCTGTTGACTTCCAAAATGGTAAGCGTGGCACAGACGCCGTGTGTGACGTGCGTGCAAGGGATCAATACACGGTTGTCAGGTTTCCATGAAGTGACATATTCCGTGTGTAATAGTATAAGGAACTGGGTCACTTTGTGGAACACAGACAACAATTGCTCAGATGCTTTCGGTCACTTTGTGAAAACTAAAAAACATGCCAAACCACGTTGTGTTGTTAATGACATTACTGTAACTAAGCAACCACGATATTTCAAGACTTGATACATCTACATGTATAGCACTTAAATTTGTGAGAAAATGTATTTTTCGAACAATATGTCACTTCGGGAAAACTGCGACGTTTTGTACCAATACTTAAAATTTCTTGTTTTAACTCTCAATTGTTGTTGTGTTCTGACACATTGCTTGACATTTTGTTTCTGCTTTTAGGTCCATTCATATCATTATGGATGAGAATACTGAACCCACATTGTTAGCAGATGACGGCACGGAGAGCCTTGATGCAGAAGGCTACATCAGTAACTATGGCACATTTCAGGAAGAGCAAGAAGACAACAGCGACTACCGGCTTAATGAGGATAGTGCCCCTCACAATAAGGAAACCAATGAGGAGGAAACCAACCGTGAACAGTTACATGTACACGTCAACAAGACCAGGCAAAGGTACAGAAAACGTGGGGACTCTGGAGCAGGCTTGCTGAAGGTGACACCCACGCCCCAAGGCACAAACAACTCCAGTAAAGATGCCACTGGGGACATCTCAGCGGACGAGGACATGAAACACAAAGATGAGGACACTGACAGAACAGACAGTGAAAATACCGTATTAGCTGATGAGGCAAACATTACCATGGAAACGGTTATTAGTGAGGAGGAATACGAGAGAGACACATCAACAATATCTGCTACGAGTGATGAAACTGCAGACACAGATGCTAAGCCAAGAAAAACCCAGTCCGTAAATGTCACCATCTATATGAATAGTCAAAATGAAGCAAATGCTTTGAAAGTTACAGAGGAGATGTCTCAGAAAGTTGTGGTTCCTCCGGAGCAGCTCGTCCTTGAAAGGCTGCAAAAGGAGCAAGAAGATAGGAACAAATGTATAAGTTGTGATGAGAGTGAATCTGACTCTCAAAGACTGCGTGCTAACTCTAAGAATGTTCGCTTCCATAATAATCAGAGCATTAGTCGGCCAATGGACTTGCGACGGGAGATATCGCTGTTCAGTGACCAAAACAGTGAGACTCAAGACTGGGAGTGGATAGAGGAACCAGACCTGGGGGAAGCATCTGGTATACCCAGTAAGTATGCATAATGTCTAAAGTCCTTTTCAACACTATCAATATCTGATCCGTGTTGAAATGTACACGGGCCTACTCCGTGTCAAATTTTAACAGGGTTCAAAACCGCTCTGCTTTCACACTAGCACTGCGCGAAACCAGCTTGTGGGTTACACGTGTAACTTTCGACCCTTGTATTGTGCAATCGTTTCCAACATGGCTCAAAATTAACTCTGGACCACAGGCCCGAGGCCAGTGATTTTAGCATCGGGCCAGTAAACTTATGACCGGACAAGTCCAGCGGTCTTGTGTTTTTCAACTGAATAATCATACCTCACTCTCTCATAAAAAAAAAAATTATGTTAAAATGTTGACTTTGAGTCAAATAAATATCCGTTACCTGTATTGATTATTGAAGCATCCTTAACACCATAATACAAATGAGATATTCTCTTAGTGTTTATTCAAATAAAAACAGTTTACATATTAAACTTTGTAGAAAGTTTTTTCTAATTAGATTTTCTGGTACTGTAAAATATATTCTGGTCCAGTAAAAAGTGTAAGCTACAAGCCCTCTAGACTTGAGCCCTGCCCAAGCGGAAATCTCCCTTATTGCATTATCTCCCATTATTGCATGGCGCCATGCAATCAACTCGGATCGAAAATAAACCACAGAGTGTTCACACTACGGCTTTCGACACGTGTTGGAATTTTCAACTCGGATCGAGAGCTCTCAACCCACCTCCCGACCAGGGTTGGTTTCGACACGGATCGAGCGCTCTACACGAGTCAATGCCGGATTGAAATATTGTTAGTGTGAAAAGGTCAGTCAAACTTACATGGATCGAACCTGTGTCCAACACAGAGAGTTTTCATAGTGTGAAAAGGCCTTAAAATATGTAGTACAGTTCCGATCAATAAACAGAACTTATTTGCTGGCGATACTTTGCTGCCAAAAAAATCTCAAGCTTGCTATTTACATAGACAGTGTACATGAAGTTGGTAAGAAGTTTTGCATCTAGCAGTAATACAGGTTATCCACCATATATTTACACACCATTGCTCGTAACTGATTTCCTTTGATACACAAGATAGATGTATAAATTATTTGCTTCTTCCTATGAAAGATTTGTCATAAATTAAATGGTATAAGTAAACAAAAATTCAAACATTTTTATGTAGCTTGCATGATAAAAACTATACATCATTACCCTTGCTACCCCCACAAACTACCTGTTAGTTGTTGCTTTTATTATTTACAATGTGTTATAAATTTAATATCCTTTTTATTGCAAATCTCTTCACTTTAATATGATTTTGGATACAAGTACAAACAAAATGTACACATTTGTTGCAGTGGTTGGTTGTGAGATTTTTGGCTCAGAAAAGTTACACTACATACAGGTCTAATGAAATCAGTTATAAAATTGAAATAGGTTTTCCTAGAATCCACAGCAAAGTCTACATCTTTGAGAGGGCAAGGCCATTTTCATTGTGCAGAGGGCACTTCCATTGCAAATTCTTAAAGTTTATGGGAAACTTTTACAGGGGCAATAAGGCCAAGACCAGGGCTACGGGGAGGCCATGACCGATGTGGCCTCCATGTAATTTTAAGCATGCACACATAATCATAACACTGGTCTACAGGTCTTGATCTTAACTGAGGCCACCGAGGCCATTGGCCTCATACCCTGTCGAGTTGGCCAGCGTGCCCTTCAGAAAAATTGCACTGTCACTACTAACTTGGCCAGCATGCCCTTGTACAATTTCTCAGATTTGGCCAGCAAAGGCCTGCCCCTGTTTCTCTTAAGATCGAGGCTTGGGTCTATTAATATTACATTACATTGTTACTCTCATAATGTAATAAATGTCATTATCACATTGCAAAAGGTTTTCATTGTTATACTGTGTTCATGTTGTTGGTCCAGTGTGGATCTATCCATTTAATTGCCTTTTATTAACGTTTTTCGTATTTTTTTTCCCATAAATCTTCCATAAACACCGTTCTGTTAATAAGTGAGACATTCATGTGTCCTTTGTCCACAATGGTGTACTGTACTTGTGTACTGTATGTCAGCTTATAGTACACACTGTGTACACAGCCACAGTTGACATTTTGCCCCATAGTATGATGACATTAGTCTCAGAAATGCTAGTCTATCTGAGTATACTGTTTATTACATTAGCATAGTAATACAAAGCCTGTCTTCCAAAATTCACATGCACAATACGCACACATTCCAGCAAAATTGATAAGAATTGCGAGGCGACTGATTTCGCTCTGATATTGAATAAAGTGTGTGCTGTTGTTGACATTGCTTTTGTCTTTATATGTACAAATATAAACTATTGACAAACATTAAACTGATGCCAACATCAATATTAGACTTTGTTTTATTTTATTAAACAACCAACAGTCTAAGCTCCAATATTACACTGGATGAAGAAGAAGATGATGAAGAAATGTTGTATTGTTAGATGTCATAGGAGGAAAATCCCAAATGGGTGTAAAACCCACGCAATCAGGTTACTTCAAAAAGATTGAAAACCCAATCCACATGTAGGGCTCCAGTCTGTGGTGGGATGTGAACCAGGGTCCACAGAGGAGAATGGCGGGGAAAGAAACCACTAAGCCAACCTGAAAAAGTCCTGTAACATTCACTAATACATTATGTAGTTGCTATCAAAATGTTCACCTCAATAGCGTCAAATTTATACATATGTACCTGAATCAGAGCAACATTAGTTCAGATGTGGAGTTGTCAAAATGTATGTTTCTTAATGGTTTAGACGAATGAAGAATCCTACTATGCAGAACTGGAATTAAACGGAGGCCATGGCCTCTGTTGCCCTGGTCTTGGTCTTGGCCTTGGTACACCTTCAAAAGTTTCCCAGTAGACTTCAAGATTTTCTGCTGGAGGTGCCCTTTGCAAAATGAAAAAGTAGCCTTGCCCTCTCAAAGATGAAAATCCAGGCCTGCTAATGTCATTATCAACATTGTCTACTGTGCATGCAAGTTCACAAACCTCTGGGAGAGAGTCTGATGTTCTAATTGTTCACACATCTCAGTATGGCTGGATTCTTTACCAGTTCAAAAAGTTCATTATGCACAGGAGTTAAGGACAGAAGTAGCACTTTTTGAATGACAAAGTATTGCTGGGTGGAATTCACATATGTAGTGTAGAGGCATGGTTACATTCATTATTTGTTTCAAATCACACACAGGTTAAAGGGAACATGCATGTACATGTACATGTAGGTTAAAGGGGAACTGTCATCATGATCACAGACCTGGTTGCTTCGTTCTTGAAAGGGCAAGGGCACCAAGGCATTTTCTTCCTGAAAAAGGGCACCCCTATGAGGAAATTGTAAATTTCTAATGGAATGTTTCAAGGGCACCAAGGCAATGACGTGGGGCAATGGAGGCAATTGCCTCCATTGCTTCCCTGAAGTACCAGGTCTGTGATCATAGCAGGCCTGTGGCTGTACATGGAATCATGAACTCTAAAACCCAGTTACTGGAAGCGTGTGTGCGCTTGCCATCACATCACAATTGGCACTGTCAGTATTATATTGTGATGTGACGGCCAGCACCCTCGCGTGTGCGGCAGCTTGGTTAGGGTTCATGTTCAGCCACAGGCCTGCTATGATCATGACAACAGTCCCCCTTTACATGTTCCAAGAATTTCCCACATATATGAAGTAATGCCTGCCCTTTAAAAGGTTGTGCAAACTGCCTTTGGTAAAGTTCATTGCTTGGTAGTTAATCGTGCATGACCAAGTACATTAGTTGAGGTAATATGCTCACGATTTGATTGTACCAATCTATCAGACAGATAATTGAAAGTGTAAATTAGCATAATTTATATTTCACATGTTTGTTCACTGAGCGCATTTATTACCAGAAAAAGAAAAAAAAACCACGGAATTGTGCAATGTATTTTTGGAGTTGTGCAGTATGTAAACTGTGGATCATGTACACGTAGTTGATACGAGTTTATGATACACACTGAGCAGGGGTGTACTGCATACATTAGGCTACTTGTACATTGTATGTACATGTACAGTATGGCTTGATTTGTTTAATATTTGACTGGTTGTACTATTTGCATTCTTATAATAGTATATACTACTGTACAGACTGTTAGACCAAGTGCATGGCTTTGCAGCACAGCTGTTTTTTTGATTACGTGTTTGGCCATTTTTTCTCTTTGTATTACATGTAGCTGCCAGTCGCATCAGAGCATTTAAAAGTACCCACTTTGAGCCCAAAGGTTTCCGTGAAGTCAGCCGGATGGTGTTCCTACCCTACCAGAAGCTGGAAGTGACTGTGGTTGACTGTGGAAGGTCATCCTCTTCACAGTTCCTCAATCCAAACATGTAAGTGGAGAGTATGCATAGCTTTTGGAAGTTACATGGAACTTACAACATCAATTCAAATATAGTCTTAAAGACGAACTAGCGGATCGGTAAACAACAGTACTGTAAAGAACCACAGACTCATGAATGAAATCCAGAGAAATAGAGTCAAGCTGTTCGGCTACTTTGATCATTTAATAATCTAATTGGCTGGACCAACTTGAGTAGTCATAAACAAGCATTCATTCATTTACTAAATTACTTAGAAACCACCTACTGGTGCTGGGTCATGAGGTTCCCCCCTTTTCCCCCACATTATTTTAGTAATTAAATATTTTATCTTAGTGCAATTTTTACTGTTTCTTGGTGGGTTTTTTTGGTGTTGTGGTTTTTGGACTGTTTTTTATATAATGGCATTTGGAAAACAACTAAATAGTAATTAAGTTTACTTTTGTGTGATGATCCTTCCGTAGTGCCATTGTCTTGTCTTTTGAATGAATGTTTATGGTATTGTTTAATTTTTGTTTTATGTTTTTTTCTCTTCCCTTTTGTATATAAATATGCGTATTTTTGTTCTGTAATTTTAATGTTTCTACCTGTGAAATTAATAAATGAAATGAAAAGCAAGTGCGGCTGAGTCTGAGATTAGAATGGTCGTCAGCTCCCTTACACCAACATTACATACTTGGTAAAAATCATTGCCGAACAATGTGTCAGGAAAATTGCAAGTACACCGGCATATTAAGTGTTCTTGTAGCCACCTGATTGGTGGCCCTTCAGTGGAGGGCAATGATGAATGACCATGAGGAGTGGTAAGAAGTGCACCCACACAGAAAATAACTCAAAAAGAGTCCTTGAACGATTCTTTAAAGCAATATCACTTTTTTGATTTTTCCTCCAAAAAATAACAAATAAAAATGGTGAGTTTCAATCTGGAAGCTCACTGATTAGAAAACTTCATTCCAGAATCAATCTTCCGGAGGGATACTTCCGTCTGAAATACTGTCAAAGTCACACAAAAAAGCGTCTGACTTCCTTTAAAGTCACGAACTTCCTGAAATCAAAATAAACATCCAATGAACAGGTTCAAATTTCTGACAAAAAATAAACAGGTTAGTGTTGTTTCAATGCAATTCACCTAAGGCCTAAAAAAACCTTGTATGTCTGTCACAATCCGACCGACCCTAAAAATGTTTAAAATATGATCCTGACCTTTACCATTTCCTCAACATAAAATGTGTATTTATATGCCAACAAACCATTTGTTCTGAATTTTTTTCCAAATATGTTTGAAATATTTGTATCAAACCATGGCGGTGCAGATGTCCAAAAGCAGTTTAAAGCATATAAAGTAATATTTGTCTAAAAAGAACAGTTTTAAAACCTGACAGTGTACCCTATTTTGGGGCCTTTATGCCCAACTTTTTTTTCTTTGTGGAAAACCATGACTAACCAAAGTAAAGACAATGAACGTTCTCAGAAAATGCACTAGGATTTATTTATTTTTTTTTCGATAAAAAGTGGACTGTCATCACCAGGAATCGGCCAACCCTTTGCCGTAAGCCACGGCCGATATTTGGCCATGGTATGCTGGAATCTTGGACTTACCGCCCATATGCCAAATCCAAGGATAAGCAATGGTGGCAGTCTATCTATCTCTCGTATACCTTGTTTGAACAACAAAAGGATGAGGGTCTGGAATCGGGGATTACACAATAAGTTATAACCCCTGGAATAAGGGAGATTTCGGGCATGAATTCCAGTACCCTTTGTCCCTCTCTGTACGGGGTAAACGAAGCATCAACCATGGTGACTGCCTGCCTGTGCACGCTACAGGATAGAATGTCCAGGCGTATTAACACATCACTCGGCTTTGACCTGACACACACCCAACAAAAATGGGCTAATCAGTTTTTCTGATTCCGATTCGTAAAAGTTGTGCGTGTATGCACATTTTACAGCTTTAACTGGTTCAGTATAATTTTAAATTTTGTATGGGACTGGTGTGAAGAACCCATCAGGAATCCGGAATTACAATATTCAGTTTCTGGACACATTCTGTTTAAAAAGTGAAACACTTTTTCTAATGCCCTCCCCCCCAAAAAAAATATATATATTAAAATATTGATGGAAACTTATCAATGTGACTGGCAAGATAGATGGTGTAAACAAGTTCAGAAACAACAAACTAATTTGTTCAACAACTGTATTTTCCTTAGACTATACCAGATATTTCCCATGTTTAGTGTCATTTTGAGAAAACAGAGAGATATAAAGATTTAAGTTTATGGATAATCCATTTTGACATCTGAAACAGTGTTTTCCCTGGCTGATGAACTGAGCAAGGCAGCAACAATTCTAAATGATGATTAAAGCCACTGACACATATTGTTACCTGATACAAATGTCCGTCATTATTAATTTACACCAATACAGTCTCTGCAGTTAATTGACCTGATTGAGGAACAGGTGTGGTGATGGCACTTGTGTGTTTTCAATTAAGCATTTCTAACAAATTATTATCTGTTTGTCCTGCCGCAGATATTACATCGAGGTGTCCCACGGTGCTTGCGTGTGGACCATTCAAAGGAGAAGCAATGACTTTTTGAAGCTTCATGAAGAGATGTTACTGTATAAAGCTCGCTTGCATCTTCCCATCGGTGACAAGAGGTAAGGATTACTGCTGGTATTCCCCTCCATGGTTTTCTCTTTGTATGGACATGTACTGAGAATTGGAACTATGGTAAAATAAAAACCCTGTTAACAAATAAATTAATAGACAGTATGCGAAAATGTTGAATTTGTTCACAACATCTGTCAGCAAGAATGTTTTGCTAACATTTGGCCGTCCCTGCCAACCAGCGAGATTTGTTTATCAACAAAAGAAAGGTCTATTGTTGTGGGTCCATAAGCTTTAAAAAACACCGGCCCCCCCCAAAAAAAAAAAAAAATAATAATAATAATAATAAAAATAAAAAAAATTTAATTAATAAATAAATAAGTTAATAACAAAAATAAATGAATCAAAACTAAACAAACATCCCAACAGAAAAAAAAACAAAACAACAAAGGTGGTTCCGGCGGATGGTCGACACCCCCAAAAAACTGTTTTTGAAAAGCTGTTTTCCTAGTGTGTGTGAAGATTGAAGAACTGATCAGCCAAAGTTATGATGAACTGATTATATGTACACAAAGTATGCAGCTGTGTACGTACATGTACGTACATACACGTACATGTACGTACATACATGATACTTCTCTTCTTAAAATAAAAATAAAAATAATGTAATGTTACAAATTGAATGGAAAATATCATAATGTTGAGCTCATTTTAATGTATTCTGATTCTTATGTTTTCCCTGTAAAATCAATAGTGACTTTGCACACCATGTAACTTTCCGCTTCCACTTCTCTTGCTTTGTGTACAACATTAACATCTCTGTGGGAAGATTTGGCATAAAAATGGGAGGAGAGGGGCCATTTTCTTATCAAATCCGGACACTTTTTTCCACTCCCTCCCTTGTAACAAGAACTAAAGAAGGAACGTGTTGACTTGAATGAAGTGTGATCACTACAATATACACTACAACATACACTCCAGCTAATGAGCTGTGAAACTTACAATGTGTAAGTGGAATACCACAGCCATGAAGCTTTACTCATGCAGCCAGGGGGAAACACTGTGCAGACAATACCTGTACATCATTTTAATAAGCAGAAGGTCAAAGGTACAAATATGCACCTCCACAACAAGTCTTTGGATTTTGTGTATTAAAGCCCCAGCTCAACATCGGTAAACTCACTGTAAATGCTGCCATTCTTTGCACAAATCAAGATATTTGTAATAAAACCAACCTGTGAAAATTTCAGCTAATTTCGTTGCTTCATTTGTGAGAAAAACAGTACAAATGCATTCAGCATTTTTGTACGCATTCCTATAGGCAGAGTTTTCGTCTCACTGAGACGAAAACTAATTTTGGATTTTATTTCATTTATTTAAAAACTATATCACTTCAGGCAGAAATATTCCAAGGAATGTTTTCTACCATATAAGGTACAATGTATATGTAAATCTGTGAACATCTATGTTTTTTTCTTCTTGCCAATGCTAAGCTGGGGCTTTAAGTGTTTGTGGTTTTCTTGCAGTCATCTGGAAAGGTGGCGTACATTTAGAGCGATCCGAGACCAAGACCGTGATATTGCTCATTTTCCAAGGACACCGGATGCACTGGTTAGAGCCCAGCAACTACCCAAAAGAATGGTAAGAAAACTTCAGCAAGTCATACTGAATGGCGACATTAGGGCCCTCATGCTCAGCTGACATGTACTTAAAATAGCAACAATTCTTCTGCAAAACTAAAATATTCAGAAGCTATTCCAAATTTGATTGAATTACTCAACACACTTTCCAACTGTAAACAGCTTTAATATTTTTAGATTAATAAACAATTTTGTAAGTGCTTTAATATTTTTAGTGTCCACATGTACGTATTCTTTATAATAGTTTATTCATATTCATGTCTGGTGTACATTTATTTGTTTTTACTGTTTTAGTTTGATTTGTTTAGCTAACCTTTTATCTTGACTTGATGTAAAACATGTCTGCAATTCAGCCCTAGGCTGCCATGGGAGGTTTGTAAATGAATAATTCAACAATGAAATAAAACAGATTTTCCATTAAATTTTTGAATTTATGGGATTTTTGAGGACTTTTTGGTAACTTTTTGTGAAGGCCTCATTCTTTACAATAATTACATTTCTGAATCCTTTGTACAGGTGTTGTTACTTTTGTTTAGAAGTGTAATTTATTTTCTTTTATGTCACTTCAATTTTTGTTCTAATTAGAATAGTGTTGCCCTTTTTGTTTGTGAATATCGGTATTCACGGCTGCTCTTGCAAAATAAGGCCATATCGGAATTGGCAACCACGGCTATGGCAACGACTGTTGCTAAGGGTGTCGCTAAAGACGTTCTATACTTCAGTGCATGATGATGTGGCGATCAAGTTGTAGCCATAGCCGCCAATTCGGACATGATCTAACAATGATGATAATAATTAGGACATTTATTTATAAACAGTGCTTACATGTACAGAACCTCAACGGCTTCAAATAAAACAAAAAGGGACAGAAGATTAATAAAAGGGGCCTTCCCGGGGACTTCCCGGGGTCTTTCCGTGACTATGTATACAAACTATCGCAAACAGAGTCATAAGATTATGATGTTTATTTTTTGATGCTGTTGATCAAGCAAGTCCATGTTTCCAATTTCTTCCCACAGCATCAGTATGAGGTTTACTTGAAAAGCTTAGTCAGAAACCCCCTGTACCGCAATCATCCACAAATGGTAAGTGAAAGGGATACAAGACTTTATAATTTAATAGTAACCCTCCTACTGCATGTACTGACCATTCAATATCATCCACTGTTATTTTGAATGATAGATAAACTATGCCAGCCTGCTACATACATTGGTTAATGCATCTGCACAGTACACAGTCAACCCTCCTGTCTGACCATTCAGTATCATCCACTTTGGCTCTGAATGATAGACAAACTATGCCAGCCTACAATGTGATGTTATGCTGTGAGTGCATCTACACATTTCACAGTCGACCCTATTACTGTCTGACCATTCAATATCATCCATTTGGGTTTTGAATGATAGATAAACTATGTCAGAATGCAGTATGATATCATGTGGTGAATGAGTACTACACAGTACACAGTCAACCCTCATACTGTCTGACCATTCAATATCATCCACTGTTGTTTGGACTGAATGGATTTAACTATGGCAGCCTACAATGGTGATATCGTGTGATGAATGCATACTACACAGTTCACAGTCATTTTAGCTCAGAAAAAAAGCTCTAAAATACATCATTCCGATGCCGGGAAAAATGGACATCAAGTGGATTTGTATTCTTAAGTGTTTCAGGAGTAATCCTTGAAATTTTCAAAGATTGTATACAAAAATTGCATTTGGGGGAATATTTTCGACCTTAAGCCCACTGACTATAGTCAAACTATGCCAGCCTGCAATGTTATTTGTAGACACAAGCACACTGTTAGTTATGTGCACAGTTGTGTCACCGTACGCAACCCTTGCAGTTGAATGAGTTTAAATTGAATTGATTTTCAATTGATGAGTTGGAGGGTTTGAGCCTCCAGGCTTGAACCTTTCAGCCGATCAGCTAATTTCTCATTTTGGGTTTTCTCAGCTGTGTCATTGAAAATTGAAAAAACACTTACAAACTCCAGCTGTGCCTGGCACTTTTCTCTATTTTTCGACAAACTGCAGTTGCATGTAAATGTAGACAAGTATATCCCTGAATATAATTGTAACACACAGTATAAATTGTCATAAAATTAAAAATGACAACCCTTATCTTTCACAACTATCCTGTTTGTGAAAATGGCATTACAAATAAATAAATTCAAACTAAACCAAACAAAAAATGTACATGTAAGATTCTTGATTAAAGATTGTTTCTACCCATTTGTGAATTTTTTTAAAAACAAGTTTTTTTTATCACTACAGGGAAAACTAGTGATGCATTTATCTTTAAGCTTTGTAGGACAAGTGTGACTGTGGTCATATGTACTTTGTAAATGTACATGATTATCACCCATGGTCACCCATTGTTGTCTGCAATACCTTAAATGGCTACGAAGGCCATGTGATGTTGACTGACCAGTTATAGTATCATTCTTATCATTTTCCCAATGGCTTGTTTGTATTGTATGTAAACTTTTTAATGAAATATGTTTTAAAAAGCTTTGCAGGATTTTTCAGGACTTTATAATAATTACGTTTTTGAATCATTTGTACAGGTATAGTTACTTTTGTCTAGAAACGTAACATATTTTCTTTTATGTCACGTCAATTTTTTTTCCCTTATTAAATCAAAGTCAAATTTAGTTGAGAATATAGCCCCTTTTGTGTGTCAATGTCGGTATTCATGAATGCTCTTGCCAAATTTGGCCGTTTCGTAATTGGCAACCACAGTTAAGACTGTTGCTAAGGGAAAACTAGTGATGCATTTATCTTTAAGCTTTGTAGGACAAGTCTGACTTTGTTCATGTGTACTTTGTAAATGTGCTTGATTATCACCCATGGTCACCCATTGTCGTCTGCAATACCTTAAATGGCTACGAAGGCCATGTGATGTTGACTGACCAGTTATAGTATCATTCTTATCATTTTCCCAATGGCTTGTTTGTATTGTACGTAAACTTTTTAATGAAATATGTTTTAAAAAGCTTACACAAGTACCTGTACACATTCACTTGAACATATTTCAAGTATGCATAGTTAAATACAAATTCTTGAGATTTGATATATTTTGCATGTGTTTTGTTTACATTTGTTTCTTAGTTACTTCAACAATTGACATTTATGTAAATGTCTGAACCGTTTTTTTTTTGTTTTGGTTTCTATTTCGTTTATGCCTCTTGGACTTTTCTGCATCAGCTGGAGTTCCTAGAAGTAAGTCATCTGTCGTTTGTTGATGAGCTAGGACCAAAAGGAAAGTAAGCACCGTCATAGTAATACTCATTGTATGTTAGATTTATTTAGAGCCTTCTGTAAAGGTTACAAAAGCCTGGCAAGTTCCCACTAACCCATCAACATAATAATAATAATAATAAAAGACATTTGTAAAGCGCCTAATGCAAAAGCCTCTAAACGCATAGAACATCAAAATAAACAATGAGGGAAAGTAGGATTACAAATAAGCAGATTCAAACAAATGAGTTTTCAACAGAGATTTCAAACGGTTCACAGAATCAGCTCGACGAATATGAACAGGTAGATTGTTCCATAAAATTGGAGCAGAGTAGGAGAAGGATCTTTGACCATAAAACTTGGAAGAAACTCTCGTAGAAGAAGCAAGCAGAGACTGTTGGGACGATCTTAAAGTTCGATTTGGAGAATATTGAACATCAGGGAGAGATCTTATTCTTATCACAATAAATGAGCGTGGGTTCTTAATAGTAATAATACATGGTCCTTATGTAGTGCACATACACTAGTAGCTAAGTCAAGGTACTGTACAACATTATATCCCTGTTCATCAGCAATATTTAGACCATTGGTTGTATGACCATTGGCTCGCAGGGAGTTGAGACAAACTTTCTCGACTCCCAGGGAACATACAACCTCAAGCTGTTTATATTAGCACTAAGGGGTTTATCAAGCATAAGACAAGAAGGGAAGCAATTTATGGTTAAGTGTATTGCCCAAGGACACGTGTAATGACCAGGAGTGAAACCAACACACTAATAACCATGCCATTAGAACTTAAGTCTGATGTGCTAGACAGCTCAGACATGACACGCTATTAAAGTGTGCAGTAAACACAGGACCTACATCTTTCAGCCTCTTTCACACTGAACAAAATTCGTGGGAAATTCTTGGGGAAATTTGATTAAATTACTGGGAAAATTGGTGAAATAGCCGTAGCTTCCATTACTTGGCAGTAGGGTAAAGCCAGATAACCTTGGGATTAGCATGCTGACTTTTCATTTTACCCAAGCGAAAATTGCATCAAGTGGGAAAAGAACATGAGGTGGCGGTGGGGCTAAAATTCCCAAGGAATTTCCTGTGGTTTTTCTTTTCTTTGAATTGGTTACATGTATTCTATGTAGTTTGACAAGGGATTTTGAACCCTAACGTGCTGCAGGCTCTGTTTGGAGATTTCCCCAACCATTTACATGATGCACAAGTAGGCCAACATAACATTTACTGAGAAGTGAATACAGTAATTGCTTCTTGGGACTAATACGAAAGTAACTCCTGTATTGACTTAACTGATTGTTTGTTGTGTTTCACTTTCTATTTGACTGGAAGTCTTTTTTTAGGCTTACCATATCAAGAGGCAACATTGTTTTGTGTATATTTCAGTGCAACAATCTATTTTTCAGAGATAAAGTCAAGTAGGATTTGAAAATTCGCATGGCAGAGATAAAGTCTGTTAAGGTTTGCTGTAACATCATGTACATGAGTAGGATTTGAATTTTTGCATGGTGGAGATACAGTCTAGTAAGGTCTGTGGTAACACAATAACGTACAAAGAAAATAATCTCTCTGTGAGTTGTGGTGGTTCTAAAAAGAACCAAGTGTATAGTTGCATATATTCATTTGATTCACCAGAAAGTTCAACATACAACGTATGTTTTTTGGAAGAGTAGATTGATTCTAGCCACCTTAGGTTTCAGTAAACACATCGTCCAATAAACCTGTGAAAATTTCATTAAATATGGTGTTTACATTTTAATGAAAACAGATAAAAACAGACTTATGTTTTTGTCTTTGATTCTGTGCACAAACTTATTGGGGCTTAAAATAAAAAATAAGCACCTGTGAGTTAGGGAGTATTTAAATGCTATTTCATAGACTTTGACAGAATTTCAGACAAAAATTTATTCTCTAGATTGGTTTGAAGTTTTTAACCAGTGAGCTTTCAGATTATCGGTTATTTTATTTGATAATTGTCAACCTGTGCTTTGTCATTAAACAACCAACAAATTTGCAGCGCACACAATTTGTCCATGATGCTTTATCTCATACCTCTATCACCTAGAAAAGCTTGAAATCTTTAACAACTAAGTGTACTATATTGAATGGAGTCCATGAATCTTTGCATTCAATCAGGGAAGGCTGGGTGCAGAAGAGGTCTGGAGGAAGAAGAGTTCCCATTACAAGGTGTTGCCCATGTCTAGTCTGCACAGATTGCACAACGGTAGCAGCACACTACAGTAAAAGGTAAAACTGTACAAACGTTAACCGTAACTCCCATGAGTGATTTACTACGACCATTCCCCACTCTAACAAAATCCAACACCATGTGGTGACACTCCATCTGTTGGGTTGTGAAGATATATGATCAAAAGATATATATATACATATATAGGCCGAGTTTACCTTGACAAATGAATCCAAATGTTGAATTATTGGATGACCAAAGCTATTAACTTTCAAATAATGACAGAGAAATTAATTTATAATACTGGAACTTGACCCCACTCTCTGTTGATCAGAACACCAGAGCATAATGTCCAGTGCGCTCAACCGCTCGGTCACGACATGCCATTTTGCCCCTCCCTCCCTTCCCCCTCCCCCTTCTCTTTCCCACCCCACCCTATCCCTTCCAGCATCATTTTGACTTGTGTTTATAGGGGCATATTTATTTTGTTGCTTATTTTTATTTTGTTTTTATTTTATTTTATTTTTTTTTTGGGGGGTGTACAATGTCAACTGTTATATACTTGTCTATTGACTCTTTGCAAAATAAATATCATTAATAATAATAATGATAAAAATTATAATAAACAATGGTGATCCTGTAATCACTTTCATTTACCACATTCTTAAAATAGTCTAACATTTCAGGTGCGGAATATTCTGATTGATAGTTTCATTAGCGCTCTATGAGGGTTTTCTCATTAGTAACAATTCATGAGAAATTTCAAACAAACAAGATTTTCATATCTAATTAGTCATTATTAACCTTGAGACTAAAAAAATAAAATTGTCTTTGTCCCAACATTATTTTATTGTTGTCATTTAGATGGTTGATAACAAAGGACTCCTTTGTTGCGTATGTGAGGCCCAGAGACGGTCATGTCCGTGCTGTCCTAATGGCAGATCAAACCTTTGACGTCCAATGGGGAATTGAGAAAACCGGACTCAATAAAGGAATCATTATCTCCAACCAGTACAGGTAAATATTAAGGGAATAAAAGAGTGGCGGCGAGGTCCTAAAGGGCCGATTAAGACTGAGTCACTACTCTTTTATTCCCATTCATAAACTTCCCTTTTTGTTAAAAAGTGTAATATAGTAATGATGTAGGAAAATCTTTTGACAAAAAATTATGTAAATTTTTAATTCCTGTCAGGTTGGTTCCATATCGCAAGAGATTAAATTGCATGTGATGCTCAACAGTTGTGTGTATGTGCACATGCTAATAGATTTTACATTGAGTACCGCTATACATTGATTGCATCATGCGTTAATTAGTAACCACATATTATTATTATTCGACCAAAACCATACAAAATGTACAAAGAACAAAATCACAAAGAATTATTACATCAAAGCCAAATGAAAGTTAAAGAAAAGCACAGCAGCCAAAAAGAACTACATAATAAGTAAAACGGGAAACTAAAACGACAAACTATAAACGAAACTAAAAAAAAGGGCCATGGCAAAAGGAAAAAACAAAAAAAACACAGCAAAAAACCAACAAAAGCAACTGTTATGCTGGTCAGAGGCTGCAAGAGTAAAATCAACTACTATTACCAGCAGGTACGCAGCCCAAGACATAACAAAGAGAAATCATGACGACACAATGCAAACAGAGTTACATAATACAACAAGAGGAAACAGAAAATGTAATGGCCCAGCACACATGACCAAAAGGCAGCGAGAACACAGTAACTAAGAACTAGAAAGCTAGCGCACCAACATGGCTATGAGCGCTGAACGCACGTTCACAGCTCCAGCTATGTCTCTGTATCAGCTGTTTAAAACTGGTCTTAAACAGTCATGTGACCACTTTTCAACCAATAGGACTGCCTAAACTGTCTGGGGTATTTATGAATAATATTTCAAACACAATGAAAAGTTATACAGGCTTGGAATTACAAGGAGGCCATGGCCTCTGTTGCCCTGGTCTTGGCCTTGGTGCCCCTTCAAAAGTTTACAATTTTCCCATGAAAGTGCCCTTTGCAAAATGAAGATGGCCTTGCCCTCTCAAAGATGAAATCGGGGGCTGGTAGTGTAGTAATCAGGAAGGAATTACATGTAAGTGTTCCGTTTGAGATGTTGCTATTAGTTCAAACCTCTGGGAACAATAAAAACACCCAA
Organism: Marthasterias glacialis; assembly: GCA_911728455.2. Lineage (NCBI taxonomy): Eukaryota > Metazoa > Echinodermata > Asteroidea > Forcipulatida > Asteriidae > Marthasterias > Marthasterias glacialis. The sequence goes on from OU452223.1 coordinate 5,958,873, forward strand.
ATGAGGTTAAAATCTTAATAACATTTGAAATAGAACAGTGACTTTTATGTGTCATTCTTTTCTTTGTTTGAAAGCTTGCTGAAGGATAGATTTTTTATTTCATGTGCGATTGTGAAATACGGAAATAAAGCACTTCTACAAATGTGAAACAACCAAAGGAAAAGTTGGGCACTGTTGACTCAGTGCCATAGACAGTTCCTGATAGATGCCTTTTTTATGGTGAACTTGTGTTTTGGCTTTCAGCTGCGTCGAGTGTTTAAACTTTTCTATGCAGCTAAGTCTCTCACTGACCAATCATGCAAGGAACTCCTGCATGCCGCACACGTTATTTACGCATAACGCATAGTTTGCTAGTAAAGATGGCCGACTTTACACTGTGTGATAACAAGTGGGAACTGTCCACAAGAACTAATTTGCAATTTTATATTTGTAATCATCTAAAGGGTCTTAAATCTAAAATAAATCAGAAAATATAATTACATGTAAACCCACAGATGTTGTTTTCCAAACAAAATTCATGTTGATCATTGCCAAACAAAAACTTTTGGGAAGATATAGATGGATTAGATAGATTAAAACTTTACTATTGGGGGTGGGGATGGCCTTGACATGAACTGTTTACATAAAAACACATTTACCAGGCTTTTCAGAAATATGGTAAATCGTCGATTCATACAAATTTGTATAGGGACGTTATAGTATTGAATGTTATACATTAATCCGAGCAGCTCGTTCATGGGCGTTTACACCACCGCAACTATGGCTGCCACATGCACACGTCGATGCACACGCACTGTGACTCCTCCATGCTCAGTGATCGGTACATATGCGTGCTGATGTGCTATTGTCATGTCACGTGCGCTTGCTGCAGCCATAGCTGCGATGGTGTAGAACACCATAAACCAGCGCTGCTCAGATTCGTGTATTGGGACCTTAATTGTTATAGGAACCTTATAGTATTGAATGACGATATGCTCTGCTAAAATGGCCTTGATAAGAACTGTTAACATAAACGTTATCACCAATAAACACCATTTACCAGGCTTTTCAACATATGGTAAACCCTAGATTCATACAAATTGTTATAGGAACCTTACAGTGTTGAATGGCGATATATGGTCTGTAAAAAGCGCAGTATTTTTTTTTGTAATTCTAATGAATATTTACCAGCTGAATATGGGTACTGGATTGCACAACATATTTTCCAAAAAGAGTTATGAAACATCAGCTTCCCTTATAAATGTGATACTTTCCAGGAAGAATATTTCCCATTGGGTTGAACAAATTGGATGACCTGGTGTCAAGTAGCAGTTAATACAGTCCTTATGGCTATTTCATTGCCAGTTTTTTAAATTTACAGTTGGAGTGTTGAAGATCAAAAATGAAAGATATATTCCCCACCCAACATTCGAAGCTTGATTTATTAATAATAACGTGCATGACTTTATGATTTATTTCCTGTGGTCTACAGTCATTCAGGGACTATTATTGTCAAAACGTTATTAAGCAAGTTTTATTGTCAAAACCATAATGGTTATTTCTACAGAGAAAATTGCACTATGGAGACCAGTTTTAGTACAAAAGCGAGACAAATAGGAACATTTAGGCCCAATTTTATGGCTCTGCCCACTGAAGAATTCTGCACTTAATAGAAACCACTTATTCTGTGGTATACAGTGCAATGAGATTGGGTCCATAGATGTGGACATAATGAAGCAATGAGAATGGTAACCGATTGTCATAACAAGCAACTTCATTACAGTTATTGTTATTTAATGCATCATTGGCGTCATGTTATGAGACAGTTAATCTTAAAGGGTTGAGCAACATTGGTTCATATGTAAGATTGAAAATAGACTCACAGATTTGCACATAGCTTGCATGGTATAAAGATGATCGTGCAGGCATGATATTCTAATTTTTTTTCCCCTCAGAAAAATCAGTAAAATTGTTATTAAATAGCCTGAAAAGTCTATTAACCCTAACCCCCATCAGGGTCCTCCCAAGTGCCCTGCCAAATTCAACAGAATGCAACACAGTAGAAATGAGAACCATGCCGAATGCAACAAAATGCAACAAGGGATTCTGTTGCATTGTGCAGGCATGTTGTTTGTGTTGGGAATGAGCAAGGGTGTTTGCCCTGCTAAATGCAACAGTATGCACATGCGTGCAGTGTTGACTTGGCAACAAGTTGCAACAAATGCCATCAATGTATGAATTTGAGTCGACTGCCAAATACAACAAAATGCAACCCCAATATAAAATCACTTGACTGCTAAATGCAAAGAAATTCGCTAAGCAGTATTTTCTGCTAAACAGCTTGATGAAATTGGCCCCATGTTATATTTGTGTTGAGCCAATTCACCCAACGTCATCATCTCAATAATCTTGCTTGCGCCATTTTGGAAGTCATTGTCACGGTGTTATACGGTGTAGTGCGAATTTGAAGCAACACAGCATTTACATGTATGCCTATTGACTTCCACAATGGTGGGCGTGGCACAGTCATGTGACGTGCGTGCTAGGGGTCAATAAGACACACAGGTTTAAGCTATCAAACTTAATGTCATTTGAGCATGAGAATGATGAACATAATATTTTCTACAGTGTACCTTTCATTTATTTGCTTTTACGTATTTACATGTATGAAAATCAACCTTAAATATTTTTATTCATGCCGTGAGGTGGGAATTGATTTTTTAAATGATTAAACAAAAATGTACGTGAAAATAATTTTCTGGATATAATAGATGTAATAATTGGATTAGGGAAGCACAAAGTGCTTGTATACATTGCTTAATGTCAGTGCAGCGTTTAAAATAATGAATAAATTCTGAATTGTAAGATTGCAAACACAACACATTAATAGTTTAATATGAATCTTCATCTCATCTTACATTATATACAATCTATTCTGAACCTAATACAATGTAAACCTCTCTAGTATTATTAAATCTAAAGGTAGAATACAGGATTGGTGTTCATCAAAATTTGTAGTTATTAGTATCAGTCTGAAAGCTTACTGACCATGAAGTTCATACCAGTACCAATCTTCCATAGAAATATTTTTCTGTGAAATACTGTAAAAGTCGAGAAAATAGAATTTGAAGACCCCAATTTTAATTTTGATTGTAACAGTTGAATTGAAGGACAATGTGTTTACATGCTGAAAAGTGTGCATGGTTTTTCACTATTTTCTCTTGACTCAGATGACGGATTGAGCCCAAATTTTCACAGATTAGTTTTTTTCATGTATATATTGGTTCACACAAAGTAAGAACACTATCAGCTTTACCAATCCTGTATTTCACCTTTAATCTGATCTTATCCATCTAATCCAGTTAAGTCTACCCTATTCTGTTACACCCTTATCCAATCCAATTTTTCATAATCTAGTTCTTAGGAAAGCTAATAATTTACATCCCATCAGATCTCATCTACATGTACAAGCAGTCTGGGCCCAATTTCATTTAAGCAGATTGTGTGCTTACTGTGGGATTTCCATTTCATAGCGCTGCTAACAATAAGCACACGAAAAGGCATGCTAACCTTCCGGTGCTTACTTTAAGAAAATGAATGACGTAGCCATGCAAATCCTTGGTGAACGTGCTGTCTTGCCATCTTATGTCTCTCTAACCTGTGAAATATGCTTTCACTTGAAGCCCCAGCTCAACATTCGTACATTGACTGTAAATGCTTCCACTCTTTGCACAAATCAAGATATTTGTAATAAAAACAACCTGTGAAAAGTTCAGCTCATTTCATTGTTTCATTTGCGAGAAAACGGTCAAAATGCATTCAGCATTTTTATATGCATTCCTAGGCAGAGTTTTGGTCTCGCATGAGATGAAAATTAATGTTGGATCTTATTTCATTTATTATTAAAAAATGATAACACTTCAGGCAGAAACATTTCAAGGAAAGTTTTCTACCATCATTATCTTTATACCATGTAAGGTATATATAAATCTGTGAACACTTATGGTTTTCTTTCTTACCAATGTTGAGCTGGGGCTTTAAGCAAATATTTCTGTTGAGTCTGATCTAAGTTAATCTGACATTTTCAGGAAGCTACTAGTGAAGTGTGACATGGTGCCGATGGCCCGACAGTGGATGGTTGAAATTATGGAGATGATATCCAAGTCTGAATACAAAGATGTTCATCGATTCGAGGCCTTTGGACCAGAGAGGACAGATACCTACGCCAGATGGTAAGGAAATGAACAAACAGTTGAGGAAATGAAGAAAGGGTTGACCAGGATACTCTCTGATGAGAGAAACGAGATTCTAGTCTTGGGGTATTCGGAGAGGCTGTCTTAGGTTTCTGGGCGGTAATTTGGTCAAAGTAAATAAAATATGGATCTTTGGCTAATGTTGATCAGTTCATGGGATTTATACTTTTTCTTCATGTGAATGGCACAATGAAGTAAGCTGGAAGTTTCACAGGGTGGTTCAGGATCCTTTAAAATAACTGTGGATAAAATAAGTAGTCTTTTATTGAAAGTGGCTGATGCATAATCGGCCAACTCCTACCTCACCTGCCCCTCTTACCTCCCCATCAAGACCTAACAACAGATAATTATTCTGCAAAGACACATCTCAAAACTTCTGGAAACATGATATGCTCTACATATGCGAACCCCCTTCCATCACCTAACACTGTTTTTAACTTAAAAACAGTGTTGGGGTATCATGTAAGAAACATTAGTCGATATCAAAAGTCGTCTGTCCATTTTGAATAGCTCAGGGTGTACATATAAGTGTACATTGCTTGATCTGTAGCATCCGTCCAATGCCCTGAGAAAGAAAAGAAAATCCACAGGCATACTACTCGGTTGGGATTCGAACCTACAACCCCCGCATTCAAGAGCAGATATCTTAAGCTGTAGACCACTGAGCATGCCAAGTGATGGGAGGCCAGTTTGAATCCTGTAATTGCATGTAGCAGCGCTTACTGCAAACATTTTAGTACATGTACTGATTTGATTAGAAATCCTTATATGAACCCTGCCTGGCATAGATACAATCTTATAAACACAAAAACACTTGATGCATCCCGTCTCGTCTCCAGGTTCGTGGACGGGTCCAAGTACTTTGAAGCTGTAGCAGATGCCCTGGAGGAGGCTGAGCAAGAGATTTTCATCACGGATTGGTGGCTGAATGCTGAGATTTATCTCAAACGACCAGCCGTCGAGGGACCGTGGTGGAGACTTGATAATATCCTCAAACGGAAAGCGGTACGTGCTTGGTTGTTTGGAGTCTGCGTTCAGGCTGTTACAATATAACTCATGGTATCAGTTGGGTGCTGTTTTATTTATTTATTTGTATTTTGTTTATATTAGTGAGAGGTGGATTTTATTTTTTTTTTAATGGGTGTGCACAAGATTGTTAAGAGTGAAAATGTCAATTTTCACAGATTTGCTTACATCACTTACATCATATTAAGATGGTCATGGTTGAAAATTTCCCTGGGAATGCTTGAGCTTGAACTGCTATCGTTTGTTGAGAAATTAGTAAGATAATTAGATTAAATCTCGTGAGTCCAAAAGCCGATGTTTGAAAACAGAGAAAACATGAAAATTTTTGTTCTCACTATTTTCTCATGGCTCTGATAATTCCCGATTGAGCTTAAACTTTCACAGGTTTATTTCATGTATATGTTGGTTCACATAAAGTGTGGATACTGGTCTTTGACAGTGACCAATGTTGCACACGTAATATATGAATAGCTGTTAGGCCCCCCCCCCCCCCCAAAATGTTCCTTTTCCGATTACATGCAATTTCAAAATAGGGTCGGTAGGTCGGGAATTTTTTTTTTTTTTACATTTTTTTTTTATTTTGGTAATACTGTTTTAAAATACAATACAATACAATAGGTTAATGCCTTATTTATTTATTTAACCCCCTATACTAAAGTAAACGTACCGTGCAATTCCTGTTCAGGCCGCCACTAAATAAAAGAGTAAGTTTGGGGAAAAAACGCATGGCAAAATCTAGATTATTCAATTTCAGCACGAGGCGAAGCGATACAGGCCGAGAAAAATGGAAAAGCCAGATTTCATCGAGTGATATTCAGCGACAATGCCCGAACGAAATGCATTCCATATTGTTTATTTAACTCACAAATAGATCCTTGTCATTTGAATTTTTTTCACAATAAACACAAAATCGACACAGAAAATCGTTCACCCATGCTCTGAAAATTCTTTAAAAACCTTCAGCAGAACAGAATGTGGACGATTCCACATTGACAGCAGCCTTGTCTGCCACTACATGAACTTGCCTCGTTTGAGCAACAAGCGGGGACCGATTATTTTAAAAACGATACTGCGAAGATAACACGTGACGCGGGCTCCACACACGAAGCACGTGCAACAACAGTGCGCGCTGGATTTGTTTGGATTTGCAGTTCGCTCACGCAGTGAGCAATAATCATCAACTGCACGTCCAAATCTTTCAGGCGTACAAGCGCTGACGTCATTGTAAAACTGAAAGACATGAAGCAAGTAATCCCCTGCGCACTGAGCTTTCGGTGTGCTTTTAAATTTATTTTTCTTTTCTGATGGCTATTTTTAATAAGAAATAAATCATTGCGATGTTTCAGGTATGTTTTCTATCCTTTATTTGTTCATGTTGTTGCTTGATGATGTCATAGAATTCAGTACAGGGTGCAAAAAAGACTGAATGTGATTGTTATAAATGTTATTTGGCAAAGAAAAATTTGCCTCACGCGAGTGAATGAGAGGGACTCATCGTAGCGACTAATGTGTCACTGTTGGTCGCAGCACAGTAAACGCTACGGACGGGGAGCTAGATTCATTTTACGGCTTGGGTTGATGTTTTACCGACCATAGTGACGAAGTCGATCTTCATTTTATGTATTAATTTGTGATTTTATTTATTTATTTTTTTCATTTTAATTAATTCATTATTTTAAGCCGCCGAAAAAGGAAAAAGTCAAATAAAAAGTTTAGGGTCGCGCCGTAAAATTAGGATCGGTCGGGTAACCGGAAACAGAACACTTTTTGGGGGGGGGCCTAATATCTGAATAGTAGTAATATCTGAATAGTAGTAATATCTGAATAGTAGTAATATCTGAATAGTAGTAATATCTGAATAGTAGTAATATCTGAATAGTAGTAATATCTGAATAGTAGTATTATCTGAATAGTAGTAATATGTGAATAGTAGTAATATCTGAATAGTAGTAATATCTGAATAGTAGTAATATCTGAATAGTAGTAATATCTGAATAGTAGTAATATCTGAATAGTGGTATTATCTGAATAGTAGTAATATGTGAATAGTAGAAATATCTGAATAGTAGTAATATTTGAATAGCAGTAATATCTGAATAGTAGTAATATCTGAACAGTAGTAATATCTGAATAGTAGTAATATGTGAATAGTAGTAATATCTGAATAGTAGTAATATCTGAATAGTAGTAATATCTTAATATACAAAGTGCCGCATTGCCAAAGGATAAATGTTCCTAAAATACAGACAGGAGAAGAAATTTAAAGAATATTACAAATAGGACAAACCAGCTGCAAAAATTGTGCAAGTCTTTTTGGTATTTGAACTTGGGTCATATTAAAGTGTGTAATTTGGTTTCCTTCACGTTAAAACTAACAAACAAGGTTACTGGACTTTAAGATATATGCCAAGTTTGCACAGTCTATTCAATTGCAGACATTTTGTACAGCTCTCCATCTGTGTTACTGGAGCATCGTGTCTGATTGGTCAAGTGCGTTTGACTCATGTTTTGTGTAGGTGCCTTGATCGGGTTTCTGGATATGTGCTCCATATAAGTCTATACTATTATTATAATATTAGTGTTGTCGTAGTGTGGGTTGGGTCCCGGTCATGACACCATGTGTCATTGAGGAAGACACTTCATCATAGTCTTTCGGATGGGTCCCATGTATTGTGGCATGTTATGGCCGAGCGGATAAGAACACCGAACTCAAGCTCTGGTGTTCCTGATAAGCAGAATGTGGGTCCGAGTCCCATTTGTGACACTTGTGTCCTTAAGCAAGACACTTAACCATTATTGCTGCGTCCTTCGGATGGGACGTAAAGCCGAAGGTCCCGTGTGTTCTGTAAATGCACGCAAAAGAACCCATTGCACTGATCGCAAAGAGAAGGGTTTTGCCCTGGTGTTCCTGGTTTAATTGGCTGCAGATTGCGCCACATCACCTTGTAAACCATTACATGGTGCTATGTAAAAGAACAGTCTTATACTTAAAAATAAACTCCGCATACCTTGCAGGAAAAAACACAGTGCCTTGAGACGCCCATCGGGTGTGATAAAGCGCTATATAAGAACTGCGTATTATTGTGTAATACACATACAAAAATCCAATACACATATCTTTAAGAAAATGGATTTGCCCCAATGTTTCTGGTACGGTTGGCTGCATATTGCACTACATCGCATCACCTTGTAAACCCTTACAAGGTGCTATATAAATGAGTGGTATATTTTAAACATGGCTCTGCATGCCTGTCGTTACAATAACAATAATGAGCGCTTTGATCTGCCCGCAGATGAAGCACGAATAACCGTGTGTTATTATTCACTGTTTTATTCAAGATTTCTCTTTTTAAGCAAGTCACTGATCAGTTGCATAATTTAATGGACACTGAACGTACAGTTGTTTATTCTTTCATTTCCATGGTAACAGGCTGAAGGAGTGAAGATTTTCATCCTCCTGTACAAGGAGGTGGATGTTGCCATTGACTTGGGCAGCAAGCTCACCAAACGCGTACTCACTGACCTCCATCCCAACATCAAGGTAAGGACATGTGTTGAACATACAGTTTAACACACAATTAGAAAAATGAGTGAATACATTAAGTCATGTGTTTGAATCAAGTCTGGTACACTGAATTGCCTGGTCACAAGGTAACCCAAATTTAAGTTCATCAGACTGAAAAAATGTGTTGCTACATATATGTCACATGGTCCAGGGCATATTTTTTACATAGTTATTTTACATAGTCCATATAGATATATGGATGAAACCCATATACAAGGAATGAGTCCTTTCAGATGACAACTTATAAAAGCACCTAACGGTCAATCTCTGACATACATATCGAAGCTTCTTCAAACCAATGTTCCCAGCACAGTGGGAACACAATGGGAAGTGTCTTCAACACCCACAAGCTATCCGAGACCAGAATGAGACCAATGTTCCCAGCAGAGTGGAAACAAAATGGGAAGTGTCTTCAACACCCACAAGCTATCCAAGACCAGAATGAGACCAATGTCCCAGCACAGTGGGAACACAGTGGGAAGTGTCTTTAACACCCACAAGCTATCTGAGACCAGAATGAGACCAATGTCCCAGCACAGTGGGAACACAGTGGGAAGTGTCTTTAACACCCACAAGCTATCCGAGACCAGAATGAGACCAAT